>CM039120.1:51597557-52197557 GCA_022036555.1 Microstegium vimineum
TCCTGCATTCCGAAGGTGCTTGCAAAAAACATAAAGAAAAACATTAGAAAAGATTATTTATGTATTTTTTTTGATGAAATAAGAATTATATTATATAATAGGGGGGTCTTTCCCAAATTTTTACCCCTTTGGGTTTTCACAAATTACTAGAAATGTTTTTTCTAAAAAAACCCAAAACCCCCCGGGAAAAAAATCCAAACCCAAAAAAACCAAAACCCTTTTTTACGCTTGTATAGATACCCACGGGGGAAAAACTGGCCCCCCGCAATAGGGGAAACCCCTTTTGGGAAAAGATGCCCACGAAAAGACCAACATTTTGTGGGGGAAATTGGGGGTTTTTTTTCTTTTATGTTTCCTTCTTTTCTTTCTGCCCCGAAGAATGGGGAAAATGATAGAAAAAATTTTTGTTCTTTTTTGTGGAGATCTAACCACAAAAAACGAAGAAAAACCAGAGGGAAAAAAAAATTTCCCTAGGGGGGGAGTATCTCCCCCGGTCCGCCCCCGGGGGAAAAAAAGATTCCTGTCGTCAGTCGATAAAGATTTGGGGACGCGAAAATTTTTCCCCCTTTTTTAAAAGAAGTCCCCATGGGGAAACGATTCCACACTTTTTCCCCCCTTTCCATTGCCGGGGAAAAGGGAAAGGGGAAAAAACCCCCAATACCCAAAAATTTTGGATGGAGAAAACCCCCCCCAAAGGGGCTCGATCTACTAGAAAACCTTTTTTTAAAAAAAATTTGGGCCCCCTTCCCCTTTGGGCCCCCGGGGAGTTTTCCCGGAAAGGGGAAGGGGAAAAGGGGGCCGCGGGGGCCCCGGGGCCCACGCCCGAAAATTTGCGGGGTGTCCCCCCCCTTGCCGTTTCCTGGGGTTTTTTTTTTTTCACGGTGCACTCTTTAAAATCACCCTTTTTTAAAAACCTTTTTTTAAAAATTTTAATTTTTTTCCAAATTTTTTTCCTTTTTTTTAAAAAAAATTTTTTTTATATTTTTGAATGTTAGCACCGTGTGCGCCCCGGGGGTTTTTTTTACCGTTCGCCGGGGCCGGGGGGGAAGTTTCCCGGGTGGGCGGTTACCGGGAAAACCCCTTCAAAAAGGGCCCCCAAAACCAAAGGGGTTTTGGGAAAAAGAATTAAAACCCCCTTTTTCCTTTGGGGGTTGGGGGCGGGGAAGGGCCCTTAGGGCGGGTTTTTCCCTTCGGTTGGGTCGGAAAAACCCCGGGCCCAAAAACCCCCGGGGGGGGTTTTTTTTTTTTAAAAAAAAAAATTTTTTTTTTTCCCCTGATTTTTATAAAAGAAAGTAAATGAAAAACTAATTCAGGGAAAAAAATGTGATAAAAAATGGTAACCCCCCAAAAATATCTAGTTATGCATTGCCAAAAAATTTTCCCAGGGGAAAAACGTATTTCCCCTTGGGAACAAAAAATGTCCATAAAAAAACCCTTTTCGTAGACTGCGAACCATTCACAAATTGAAATTAAAAAGACCCCTTTGGGCCCCCCCCTTAAAAACCCCCCGGTTTGGGCATATCACGTACCGGGGAAGGAAAACTTTTGGGGTTTCGTAGCAGTCCGTGGGCGAAACCCCTCGCATTCCGGGTTTCCCATGGTCCCGGCCCCATCATTGAAAAACCGGGCTGCCTGCAGCCGACCAAAAATTTTGGAAAGTGAATAGTCTTAAACAAAAAAAAATGCCTGTAGGGAAAACGATCCCCCGTAAAACGAAGTCCCCCACTCACCAACACCCCACCCAAAAAACCCCCAAAACCAAATCAGAAAACCCCCCCCCCCCCCCCCCCAAACAGCATAGGGGGGAGCTAGGGTTCTCCCACAGACCCTTTTTCCCCCCGTCATTTTTCTGACTTTATGGGGACTCCCGGGTTTTGGGGGACTTTCCCTCCCCCTCCTCCCATCATCTGTCGAATCATGCTGGGACAGTTTTGCACTCGTTCCCCTTTCTTTTTGGGGGTCCCCTCTGGTATTTTTTTTTTGTCAAATGCGTGCACCCCAGTCTTTTGGGGGCCCCAAACATTAGGGGCCCCCAAAACGCGGGGTCCACTTGGTCTCTGTCACCAAAAAAAGAAATCATATTTTAAAATTTGGGGTTTGTTACGGGCTAAAAAAGTACATCAACGTACCTCACGAATGGGAGGGAAAAAGGGGGTTCCGTTTCTTATACCTTTTTTTCGAGAACTGGGCCGGGGTTTGGTTTTTATACTCCATCCGGGCTCGCCCCGGGTTTTTCCCTTTCGTTTAAAAAGGGAAACTCGGAATGGTCAATAAATCTTCTTCCTTTACCCAAGGGGTCCCGGAAGGCCCCCCGCGGTCGCGGGGGAAGTTTGTAGTTTTAAAACACAGCTTGTTCATTTTTTGGGGGACAAAAACGGTTTTCCCAACCTTCGTGTAAATTTAAAGGAAAAAGTACCCTTACCCGATCCCGGGGGGATCACATGTGCAACAAGCCCAAAAACAAGTTTTTGGGGATTTGGGGGTCCCCCAACGCATCCCCATTGAGCTAAAAGGGGCCCCTTTTTTGGTATGCGCTCAAAAAAGAAAATTGATTTAAAAAGAAACCTTACAGGGGGTTGTCTTGGGGGCCGTGGGCCCTTTTAATGGCCCTCACTTTCAAACCCCCCAAGGGGGGGGGCGGTTTTTTTTTGCCCCCTGGGAAAACCCCAAAAGCCCGGGGGGGCACTTCCCCTTTTTTCCCCCAAGGGTTCCCCTTTAGGCCACAAAAATTTTGGGGGTTGGTTTTAAAAGGGATAAAACCGGGGTTTAGGACCAAAAGCAAAAATCAGCACGGAAAAATTTAAAAAATGGAAAATTTGTAGAATGTATTTTAACAAAGGGTTTTGTGCCCGGGGCCCCCATGGGGCCCTAGTACACGGCCGCAATCCCCCCATCCATATCCCTTTTTGTACTTTGTTAGCTTTTTCCCAAAAAAGGCCTCCTTTCCCTTTTTTTTTCACCGGGAAAGGGTTTTACAATTTTTAAAAAGGGTTTGGCGCCTATCCGATCACAACCAAAGGGAACCTGAAAATTTTGGGCCCTGAATCGATGATGTTTTTGAGTCCTCCCCACTTTACTAGACAACCTTTTGGGGGCAAAAGGGGGCCCTTTCCCCTTGGGTTTTTTCCCCCCCTGTACCCAAAACCGGGGAAACTCATCCCCCTCCTAAAAAAACCCTTTTCCCAGGGAAAATTTCCCCTGGGAAAAGGGAGTTGGCCCCCCAAACCCAGGGGCTTCCATTTACCAATCATTGCAATTTAATGGACATGGGTTTTGACCCAATTGAAATGCCTTGCATACGGAGATTTATCCCCGCTGCCCGGCCTTTGACCAATGTCCTTCCATAAAATTGAGGGTGTGGAAAAGGCAAGATGCCAAACAATATGCTCGTCCCCCCCTGTTCAATTTTGGCATGCCTTTTGAATTTGGGGCCCCGTTGCCGTGACGATATGCACGACATGCTCAGCACCTTCTCCTAAACCATCTTGCGAACAGCGCACAATGGGCACAACATTTAGTGAACCGAAAAAAACATAGTGCATGTGAACTGACCAATATTTGGACGTACCCCCAACAAAAAGATGAACTTGGCTCCTCCCGTCGCATAAACTGATTGGAACACTACGCCATTGAAATAATAAAAAAATTATGACATTCACTTGTGGGGCCCGCCACGAATCAACATCAACGGCCCCCAAACAAGGGTCCTCCCCCTTAACTTTGGTAGGGATCTCGGTCCTTTGTTATGAGAGGTCTCCCGTTATACCCCTTTCCCCTGGGGACGCGAGCCTTTTCACCTCAATCGTAAGCGAATCAGAAATAGAAAAATAACGTAATAAATTTGAAGTCCCCAAATTATGTACTTACCCCCACTTTCTCCTCCCTGACGCACAACAAAGTACGGTTTGTCCGCCTGTCTCCGATGTTTCCTGCATATGGAAAAACTTTCCCCCAAAAGCTTTTCCAAAAATTTTTGCGTTCCTTCGCGTTCCTTCCCTCTGGCCAAACCCCTGTACAACCCTTTTCTCTTCATCCCCCCCCTCGACCGGCTGCCAATTTAGTCCCCCCACCACCGCGGGGTCTCCTCGTGAACCCCCTCCGAACATCCCTGCAAAGGATTGCCCCCCTGCAAGCAGACCACTACCATGCCACCTCCCTCGAAAGCCCTCCCCCCCGCTGCACCCCCTTTTGGGTACTCATATTTTTGCTCGGACTATTAGGTCCCTCAATGGCCTGTACTCGCACGTCGGGGGTGGTTCCCTCCCTGCACCCCTGACCCGGGGGCGATTTTTTTGTGCGGGGACGACGAATGGGGTTTGGGGACGGCAGCCCCCCCCCGCGACACCCCCCTTTAGGGGCCCCGGGAGGAATCCGCAGGGCCCAAAAAGGGGCCGACCTTTTTTTCCCTTTTTCCTTTTTTTTTTTTTTTAAAACTTAAACAGTCCAAAAAAAAAAAAAAAATAAAAATTTTAAAATTTTTTTACACCATTGGCCCCCTTAAAAATGGAACTATTTTTAGGATTTTTTCAAAATTTTTTTTTTTTTTAAAAATTTTAAAATTTAAAAAATTTTAAATTCAAACCGGTTTACAAAAAACCGAACCGCCCGCCCTTTGGGGGAACCGCCGGTTAAATCGGGTTACCGAAGGTAAAAAAACCCCGGGGGGTAAAACTCCACAAATATTTTCCTCAAAAAAACCGTTAGAAAAAGTACAGCTTCTTTACGGTATTTTCAAAAAAAAACAACAAAGGCAAAAAAAAAAAAAAAAAAAAAAAAAAACTGATTCCGACGAAAATGTGTACCGGGGGCCCCTTCCCAGAAATACGCCCGATACCTCCCTTCGCTTCGCTCGGCCCCATCGCCCTTCTTTTTCTAAACCCAGCCGCCGCCTTGCCCTCGATCCAAAATCGCGGGGTACCGCCCACCCCCCGCCTTGTTTGTCGGGTCCTTTCGCGCCGTCGCGCTGCGCTCGCTGCAAATTTGGGTTTTTCCCTGAGACTGGGGGGTTTTACCCCTTTTTTTTTGCCGTCTTTATCCGACGTTTTTGATTTGGGCCAAGAGGCGGGGAAAAGGTGGGGGGGATCTTCGTCGGGGGGCTGTCGGGGGACCCACGGACGCACGCTCACGCATTGGGGCGTGGGAAAGGCATCGACACGGTTAGCCAGGGCTCTCCCCTCCCCCTCCTGATGTTGTTTTTGGGGGGTTGGGGGTTAGTTTGGGGGGGTCTCCTGTTTTGGGTGTCGGTTTGGGTGTTTGACTTTGCTCCTCCAAACAAAGGATCATAAAAAGGGTTTATTTCGGGGCCCCGTTTTTGGGATCCCTTTTGGGGTCCCGGGTTTCATGAGTGACGAGGCCAATATAAATGGGGGTTTGCTGCAGAATAATTTGTACATATCCTAGAAAATGAAACAATTTCTCTGGGGTTTCAAAATGTTTTACACACTTCAAAAACTTTTTTTTTAGTCGGGGGGAAAAACAAAATTTAAAAACTGCTTTTAACGTTGAATTTGGGAATTTTGAATTTGGTTACCAGGAACCTGATTTTTATGAATTGTTATAGGTCTGTTTCCCTTTTCTTATTTTTTCCACCTTTTCCCATTATGGTAACTGAATGTGTGTCTGACTTTAGTATAGTTATTTTTATACATTTTGTGCACCATAAGAAAATAATGACAATCCCTTGCAAAAAAGGCATATTTACTAGGGTTTTTTTTTTTGTACAAGAATCGTCTAAACCTCATGGTTTTAATTGATTTTTTTTATAACCCAATAACAAAAAGAAATTTATATCAAACGGGGAAAAAATAAATTTTCTTTTTTGGGTTTTTAGGGCTTTTTTTTTCTCCTCCCCCTTTTAGTCTTACAATTTCAATTAATAGCAGCTGCTGATTCAAAAGGGGCTGCACTATTTTATTGTTAGTTGGGAAAAGTTAGCAAAGTTGCAGGAAAAGAAATTCACTAATAAATTGAGCTTGCGGTTAGCTTTTTTGGGGGATTTTCTAAAAATCAATTGAGGCATATATACTTTAGATTCTTTTTTTGCAGATTTCTCTGTTTTGTGGACAAACAACCCCCTGTTTTGGCCATGTTAGTATTAAGTAATGTTCCACTTTAGATCACAGAAAAAAAATCTACGGATGGTTAATGAACTCCACAGAAGTAAAACAGGGTTGCCACCGGATGCTTGGGGAAAATTTGGGTTATTTTCTTTCTGGATCTTTTTGAAAAAAAAAAGGGCGGGGAACCGTTTGCCTTCAGTATAAAGGCAGAAAGGGTGAGCTGAAGGTTGTAGCTCCTTCCCTACATCTGCTTAAAAAAGCATTAGCCTTATTTGCATTTCCCATTGAAAGGAAATGCTTATTCTTAGCAAAAAAAAAACCCAGGATTAAAAAAAGCATTTAGACTTTCGGATTTTTTTTTTTTCTGATTCTAAAGGTTTAGGGCAGGTAAAAAATCACCTGGAATTTATATTCACTCTATTTTTTGTCCCCTCTATAATGACCAAAATAATCGGCTCATTCATTTTTCTGGTTTGGGTTTGGTTCTTGCAGCACAGGGTCCCACCTAATTGTCAGACTTCAATGTCTTTTGTGGTCGGTAAAAGCTTATTCTTCATTTCTGACTTCTGCCCTTTGGGCCCTAGAAAATCATTAGTGTTCAAACCAGGGATGGTCAAAGCAGATTTGTTTCATAAATATTTGAGCTGTGGCAAAAAGATCGACTGTTTACTCTTGAAAAGTTGGGATGTTTTCAGGTTTTGCACAAGTTCTTAGTTTTTTTGATTTCCTCCCCTTTTTACATGTTGTCCCTTTGTAGTTTTTTTGGGTTTGTCACTATTAAAAGTTTCCGTCTTCCCATTGGTTCTTTTCCTTTATGTTGGGTTGTATGGAAAGGGAACAGGCCGCTCGGGGGATTGGATTTGTCCTTTTTCAGAACCTGGGGCTGTGGATGCTGCCATTGGGGGATGCAAAGGAAAAACGGGAGGCGTAATATTTCTGTGAACAAAGCTCAACCTGGGAACTCTGATAGGGCAGGGGAATGGTGGTGGTGGGGGTGTGGTGGTTATTTCGTTGGGGCTAGAGGTGGTTTAAATCGTAGTGGAGGGGGTAAATTTTCCCAGCGCGGTGATTTTGTTTAAAATTTTGGGCCGCCCTGGCTTTGGGGCTCGGAATGTCCTTATTCAGATGGAAGTGTAAACTGGAAGGTATTTCCCGGGTTCAAGTATGGGGGTGCCACGGGGGGAGGGGTGACCGCTTTGGGGATCGATCGTTTTGCCGCTTGTGATGACGATAGAGGTGGCCGCAGTAGCGCAGGCCTTTTATGGTGCTGGGCGTGTCGCTATGCAGTGATCGCTATGCCCCAACGCCACACAGCGAGCGCTTTTTCTGTGACGGGTAAGGGGGGCAGATCGAGCGCCCGGGGCTTTGCCAGAGAGAGGAGTATGAGAGAATGGGGAGCCCAATGGGGGTTACACCGTGAAGATACGGGGGGATGGTGGCTAGGGAGAGGTGGTTCACTGTGGGTGGCGGGGGCGGCGGCGGTGGCGGTGGGTGTGGGCCTGCCGCTTTGGGGGAGTTACCGAGATGGCCCGCTCCAAATGACCCCTAGCAGGAGGTGCGGGGGGGCAGCTCGTGCTTATGTGATCGTACTAAGAATTTTTTCCTTGAAGCAAAACAGAGATAATGTTATTTCTTTGCATCGTATTTCATTTCCCGGGTTTTTCCTTCAATTAGTTATTCTCAGGCTTTTGTTTTTTTTAGTCACAAAAATGGTTCATATTGATCATTGTAGTTGGCCCTAATCTGTAGCATGTATCCGGTTCTTGGGCATTTTTTTGGGTAATTACTTGGAGTTTGCACTAAATAATGAACAAATTTCGAGTGATCTTTGAATTACCCCCGCTGTTTGTTATGAGACGGGCCACTTTTTTGCATTGGGATGAACTTTGCACCGATACAATGCGAAGTGGGGCGGCAGTGTGAAATCTGTGCAAAGGGATGGGCTCTGATTTTTTTTTCCGGAAATCTCCAATTTTTCGCTCTTGTTTGTATTATTTTTGGGGTCTGAAATCAGAAAGGTGTTTTGGTTGGAAAGATAGAAGTGAACTCAAAAGAGGGGTTTGAAAGGGTGGTTTTTTGTGTATTTTCTGCGGCAGAAAAATTTGCGTTTGTTCTGTTCAAATAAAATTTAAAACGATTCGGGGTTTTCTGCAATAAATGGTGGGCACAATGTCCTGGAAAAGTTCTTTGCTTGTTCCATTTTTTAAATTTTTTTAAAGGGCCTTTATTCGTTTAAGATTATTGCGGCAGTTTCCGGTTTTTGATCAAATTGTGTGCCATGTTATTCATTAAAATGACGCACGGGGAAGGGAAAAACATGTTTTTCCCCCCGTCCCTCTAGCAGAAACTAAAACGGGGCTGGAAGTACCCTAGAAAAACCACCCAATGGGATCTGGGGAGTGGGCAGAAACACCACTTTGTGGGCTAGGCTGCACTGGTGAGATGATGTTTTGTGCCGGAAAAACGAAAATTTTCGGGAAAGGGGTCAACGAATTAAACAATATTGTACTTCAAATGCAAAATGGAAAAATTTTGATTAACGAGTTTGATCACTTAAAATATAACATTAAATTAAGATTGAAACGAAACGATAAAAAAATTTTTTAAATAAAAGGGAAAACACGAGAAAACCTCCCCTCCAACTTGGGGGATTCCCACTCGCTCACGAAAAAAAAATAGTAAAATACATAGCCACCTGATGTTCCCTATTCGACTGTTCATACGACTGAAAACTGCATCAACTTGCTAAACCCTTAAAAAATGGTACACAATTTTTGCATCTTGATTCTTTTAAAAACAAAGGGCCCGGGCGTTTTTGGTGCCTTTTTAAATCTTGAGGCATTGATTTCATTTTTCTAAAGCAATTAAAGCTGGAAGAGGGGTTCTTAAAAAATGGTTTCGCTCCATTTGAATGTAAGAATTCAGAATTAGAAAAAAAAAGCGGCGGGCAGAGGGTTTTGGGGGGCGCGCACAAAAGGGCAAAAAAAAAATGTCTTCTGCGTCATTCAACAACTTCCCTTTTTGAGTTTTTTAAGGGATTGGCGTATTCAACGCCGGGGTTCTCTCCACTTTTTTGCTACCTCTTCAAGCCGTGAAGTTGAGGGCTTTTTTTTTGGGGTAACCAGTGGGACCTAAAGCAGAAATAACCACCGCTGCCTCCCAGTTCCCCATAGCCCATGATAAGCATGTTCGCCTCAATTATTGGTTTTGCCTCCCCAACTCAACATAAGCAGCTCTACCAGCCCAAACGGGGCCAAAAATTGGGCCCCAACCTGGGGTGGGGGAACTGGGGTTAAACATAAACCAATTAGTTTTCAAAAATTTAAGAGAAGACATCATTTTGAAATCATCTATTTTATTAAACCATGGATGACAAGTCCTTTCAGCTACAGTACAACTGGGGGAAAAAACCTTGTGGGGTTAGATCGTTTGGGGGCCCCAAAAACTCTTGATGGGGGGCCATTAGTTGCCCTAATAAAAACAGAACAGGGAGTTGGAAACGCAACTTGAATTATCCTGCGTACTAGAGTTACTTGTGTGTACTACTACAAACCAAAAAACGTACACATGTGCATGTTCTTAAAGTAAATCCAGCTTGCTCTTTGCTTGCTTTTAGCTACTGGAACAGTTAAAAACGTTCGCTACTAAGTTGCGCAGGAGAGGACCAAAGACTAATCAAACGGGAAAGGGCCTAAGCTCCCCTGACTCCCAAAAAAGCACTTTGTATTTTTGTAATGTGTAAAAAATATGCAAAAAAAGTGGTGCACAAACCCTTGGTGTGTTAAAACCAACAGGCTTAAATGCACAAAAAATAAAATCATCGAAAGTCAAAAACAACTCGTATGTTTGGTCTTTCCCTAATCCTGTACATGCTTCGTGAAAGTGGGGGGGGAAACATGGAAAATTTACTGCTTCGGGTGAAATGATGAATCTTCTCATTTTTCATTAAACCCCAAACCATGCTCTGCACTGATCTTCCTTTTTGCGAATCCATTCATAGAAAATGGTTTTTTTGCCAAAGTCTAAAAACCGAAAAAACAAGATAAGGGTTTCCATTAAACCCCCTAAACATGAAAAAAATTAAATAAGTAAAAAATCTACATCCAATTCCATGTTTAACCCCAAATTGAATAAAAGCATACAGTCGTATATTTTTTCTTGATAAAAAGTTCAAATGGTTCCCCCCAATGGGCCCAAACCCCCAAATTTGCCTACACCTAGAAAACCAACATACTAAGTTAAATGGAACCCGAGATTTTTTTGTGAAAGCCCCGCAATTACCCAAACGGCACCATTTTTTCAACAATATCATAGAGCTTCCCCTAAGTATGACAATCAATTTATACCAGCCCCCAAAGACAGATCTTCTGATTTCCCGCAAAACAAAAACATAAGCAAATCTTTGATTTATCACTACATGGTCCCTCATTTTGTGCATTTTAAAGTTGGCTGGCCCTTGAAGCTTTAGGTTTAAGTTTTTTAACTGGAAAAACCAAACCCCAGTTTTAAAGAAAAAAAATCTTATTTTAAATCAACTTGAATTAGTGTCCCTAAACATGGAGTTTAAAAAAGCAGCATTTCATGTAGTCAGAACTATCACTAAGCAATGAACATTTTATCGATGGTTGACAATTTCAGCACGACATAACATTAATCATCAACTTAAAAGGGATAACCGTATAAAGATAAAAGAGTATTTATTATGTGACAACCTCCGGTCCGCCAAAAGTTGTGCTTGGCGTTCCTGCGCGATAAAACCCTCACTCTAACCCCCTCTTCCCTTTAACGCAACAAAAAGCTTCCCGTTTTTTTCTACAAAAGAAACCAGAAAAAAACATGACGAAAACTAGAATATTTTAAGCACAAGATCCAGATGAACAGCCTAACTCAGTATCGCAAGTTTGGGGGGGAAATTCTTCCACAAGCAATTGTCAATTTTCTCTAAGCATATATGCCAATAAATAATGTCAATTTTCAGGGCCGAAAAATAGTTCAGGGCGAAAACAGCTACAAAATCATATCTATTCACTATTCATATCCCCAAAGGGCAACAAATTGTTGTGCATTATGTTCCCAAAGTAATGCCCAAAAAAAAAAGAAAATCCAAAGATAGAAAATTAGCAAACAAAACTTTTTTACTTCTCGTAAATTCAGAAAAAAAAAAGTAAAATAGGGATTACTTCTCTCTAATTGCAAAAGTCAATATAAATAAACCAAAGGGCAACAGAATAAGCTTACTTTACTCTATGTCATAAAATTTACAAATGTCATTGTTGAACATGTTCTATTTTTACAATAAATTTTGTTAAAATTTTACACTTCTGTTTTCTCAATTAAAACTAAAACTTTTACGGGTGCCGGGAAGGGGTTGTGAACTCCTTCCAAAAGCGCTCCTCCCGAATTAAAAATCTATCAAAAAACTTCTAAATAGCAAAGCAGCAAAAAAATAAAAATTTTTATTGTAATAGGGCACCTTAAAAAAACAAGTTCTTTTTTAAGGTCTTATGGGTGTATAAGAATATCAAAGGGATATTTCGTTGCACAAACTGATTTAACCTAGCAAGGGGTTCACAAATTTTATCCTTGCTCTAAAGTCAGCCCATGGGATAAAGCTGGGGCTAATAGGGCAAAGTGAGGAAGGGCCAATTTAGTTATTCTTTGACATTAAACGAGATAAATAACAAAATTTGGGGGTCTTAATTCATTCTATGACATAATTAATTCAAAAAGTATTTTTAGTAAGTACCAGATTAATCGTGATGATCCAGAAATTTAAACCAAGATTTACCCCGCCCTCCTTTCTGCCCGCAGTAATTTTGGAAACAATCATAAGCATAAAACACTATTGAAGACCTCAGTAAAACGATTGAATAAATTTTTTTTGTAAAAAAAAAAAAAGAAATAGAGAATGCCAAAGGGGGAAAGACCTGGCAGCTTTTTTTTGTCATTGCAGGGAAAAAAATGCAAAATTTATTATGGTAGTTTGCAGGGGTAAGATGAATTTTTGGGACACTCCCAGTGGCCTTCATTCCTGAACGATAAGTTTGTATTCATTATGTTTTGGGTAAAAAAATACTGCTTTACGTGATCTGGGTATTTTTCACGTCTACATCCATAAATGTGTTTAAACATACCCATATTACTTTTCCTTAAAATAGAACAAAAAGGGTAGCCCTCAGCCGACAAATTCAAGACCGGGATGGAACAACAAAATTTAAAAAGGGAAAATACAGACCCCACCCGAAGTTTAAATCTGATTTTTTGAAAATTAAATATAAAAATAGTGTACCTACCAAGTAAAACTTCCCTGAAAAACCCTAGCGTATGAAACGCAGCCACCGGCATTAGTTTAAATATTCCCACCCCAAAGTGAAATCCTTTTTTTCCAGTCAAGTGGGATAATAAAACCCGAGAAGCAATAAGACCAATTAGGCTTCTAGGGAAACCAAAGAAATGGTATCTCTAAAGGTAGCTCAGATTTAAATTCTTTTTTTCAGAAAATGGAGAAAACTTTTTTTCAAAAATTTTGAAATGCACCAAGGGAAAACAGACTTTATGTTGGCCATTGGGGGGCAAAAAAAAGGTTTATAAGAATGCAAGAACAAAGGTATGAACCTTTATTATGAGTCAATGCTTTAAAACACTATCTAGTAGTAATCCAGCAGACCCGCACCGACTCGAAAGAATCAGAACAAAACAGATAGGGGGGGAAAATGCAAAAATAAACTTTTTCCCTCATTTTCCAAAGTTTCTTTAAATTTTTCCCAACACACAACCCGCTTACAAGTAAGAATACCATTTACCAGCAAAACCATAGTAAACAACTTTAAATTGGCACTTTTTTGTAAACTATTTTGGATTTTTTCGTGACCCCCTTTGGGTGCATTTGAAGAAGCAATAATGAGATACGCAAAATGCAAGGGGACAACCGGGAAAAAAATTGAACTCCCCTTTTTCAAAGGAAGATTTTGTCCATGCCTGCGAGGCCCAAAAAATCACCTGCAACAAGGACTAAAACATAAGCAGTGATCTGGACCCTTTCCATTTGACATAAAAAACTAAAACAGATAACAAAAAATTTGGGACATCAATACGCAAAGAAAGAAAATAGGGGAGATATTTAAAAAAAAAATAAAAATATAAAGGGACATTTTAAACATGCAGAAATTTTAAAAAAGGTCTATGTGATCTTTTTCCCATATTTTACAAAATTTTTTGGGGTTCTGACGGTCCCCTGTAAACATAGCCCCCATATTTGCGCAAAAAACCAGCCTTTTTTAGCTAAAAAACAAAGAAAAGTTTTTTATTATTTGCATAAACAATAGGATGGGTTTTCAAAAAAATAATATTATTAAAAATTTTTTCCTAAACCCGATTAAAAAAACTTTTGAAAAACAATACCCCCTCTAAAAAGGGCACCGCCCCCAAAGACCTGTGTTTTCCACCCTTGGAACCACAGCCCAATCGTCTGGTGTTGCAATACAAAAGAACTTAGAAACCCGGAAAAAAGAAAGTTTGAATAAAAAAAATTTTTACACTAAATTTTTTTCTTGTGTCCCGCAAAAATACAGAATTAAAAAAAATTCTTTTAGACAAAGAAAATGTAACCACTTAAAAAGGCCAGCTAAGATTGTTATTTGCATGATTTTTAAAAACCCTGGAATGCAAAAGATATTTCGAAATTTTGAAAACAATACATTGGGATTTTTTTTAGGGAAACTATTTCAACCTTTTGGAAATTAACATTTTTACAAAAGGTGAACAACAATAGTAAACTAGTTAAAAGATGGTAAAAGTTTTCTATTCAAAAAATTAAATTGGCTGATAAATACCTCGTAGTATTTTTTGGTAAAAATGTAGCTGACTTGCACCCCTGTATTTACCCCTCCAATCTCATTTTCAACTGCGACTCGTCTTTATCCGAACTACACCCTTTTCACCCAAGATGCCTTTAAATAAAAACATCATCAAGCTCAGCTCGAATAGGGTGGGTTCCCTGAAGTGTGTTGCAGAAGAACCAATCTGCGCTTCTGAACTTCACAAAACCTTCTTAGCATGCTTTTTCCTTCATTATTCCCCCCCTAGTTGAGCCCACATAAGAACTCGTAGACTGGGAAAACCTTGGGAAACTTCTACATGAATTCACAATGCGGTTTGCGGATTCATGTTGACCGTGAGGCCTGCCTGAAAAGCATAAATTTATCAGATTTTAAAAAAACTTCTCGAGTTTTTCAGGGTCATCGAAGATATCTATTACCGTCTGTATTCGAAAAGTAAAGATTTTCATAGGCAAAATTCTCACAAAAATTTTAAACGTGATTTTGCTGTTAATCATACATCCTCACGAAAAAAAAAAAAATCTATGCTGAGTTGTTTTACATAATAATGCCCCCAAACCCAAAGTTGACACATTTATGGGTTTTGAACTAACCCGAAATATTTTTTGGGAAAAGACATATTCTTCTGTCATAAACCAACCAAAAAGGCTTTTTGCAAACAATTTTTAAATAACTTCGTAAAGATTGGGTACACCAGCACTACCAGCTCTTCAAACAACCCGTAAATACTCTGGGACACAAACTTGCCCCAAATGATAAAAAAAGAAAAATCAATTTTATTCGAAGCTGCTTCTGACCTAAAAACGCTACTGAATCACAGCCACCATGGCAATACAGCCTATACAAGCACAACAACACCTGCAACATTGGCTTACCCTTCCCACAAATAAATAATAATAACAGGTCGATGTGAGAAGCTCTGCCTTGGGGTGGGTGTCAGCACCCCCAGTAAAGTCCCCCTTGACTAGGACAAGGCCTGAAGCAGAACAAAGAAGAACGAGCGCGCGATTCACCAAAGGCCAAAATCTCAACACGGAACACTGAAGTTGATCCCAGTTCCCACACCCGAAAACCCGCTAATCCCGCTTAAAAGCACACGGGCGGCTCGAGGACAAAAACCAGCCCCCAGAAAGCGGAAACCGGGGCGTGCACAGGCGAGCACCTCCCAACCAACAGGGGAACACGGCGCCCAAGCCCCCCAAATTTAAACCAGCAAAAATTTACCCCGCTCGGGACTGAACGGCGATCGGGGCCCAGGCCGAGAAGCCTCGCCGCCTCACGCCGGCCCTATTGCCCTCCCCGGCTTCGCCCGGGGCTGCGCCGTGCCCCCGGTTTAGATTTAGAGGGAAAGGGGCGGAGGGGGGACGCTTGCGTCTGGGGGGGAAATGGGGCCAAGCAACTGTCTGAGAGCAGAAACATAGGGACCGCAGATGAACTGTGGAGACGACGGTTGATGCTAGATGGCGAGTTATCGGGGCAAAAAAATCACGTCCCCTTTTTGCAGGTGTGCGGATTTTTTTTTTTTTGAGAGACGTGTCCGTTGGCGTGACTCGACCGAAAAATCGTCCGAGTCTCCGACCAAAAACCCAAACCCTCAGGGCTAATCGGGCCAGCCGTTGGCGGAGGGGGGCTGCAGTTTTTGGCCCCTGGTCGACCCCCGGGGGCCCGACTTTTCTCAAGATTCAGCACCCCAAAGGGAACAGAAACCACGTCACGCTATACAGTAAGAGAAAACACAAATTGAGGCGAGATTACTTCGAGGGAGTGGACCCAATTCAACATGAATCCCTCGGCGTGTTTGGGGCGGCTTCATAGGGCTCCGGCCTACATCTATGCACTACTGTGTCGTCCGTTAAGAGCCGGAAAAAACCCCCTAAACAGCAGTCCCACGGCGCTCCTCCTTGGCATTGCGGGGAGCCGGGGCTCTTTTTCCAAATGAACAGTGTTGTACAGTACCAACAGGAGTAAAAGCTGGGCGGACCGGACTCACAGTACTGCACCCAAAAACAGCCAAGTTTTAAAAAAAACATTTAAACCTCCTATTTCACGTACAAAGGACGGAAAAGACACAAACTGACAACTTCTTTTCCCGTACGACGTGGAACTTTAGTACAGAGAATCTCCATAACCGACACTTTCAAAACTCGGGCCCTTTTGACCTACAACATATAGTGAAATTCTCGTAAATCATTTGTCACGTTTTTGCAAATCATGGGGCTTCTCGGCACACATTTTTAGAATCCCCAGATTTTTTTGAAAGAAATACGTGGGTTTCCCCACAGTTCTCGCATGACTAATCGCGGCCTGTTTCAGAAGCCGACTTATTTTAGCCAATGACCAACTATGATTGGGCTTTTCTTTAGGCCCACACGATCCTTTTCCCGATTGTTCCTAAACCCCTGAGGGATTATCCCAAGTGCCACAAACCATCAGCTGTGTGCCAATTTTTCGGGAGAACTCACATTTCTTTTCTCTCAAATGTTATGCTCTTAGGCCGAAAAATTTATTCGTAAGTCTGCTAAGGTGGGGAGAAATTTTTTTTTTATTTTCATCATTCTGAACTTGGCTGAATGCTGCCAAATAAGGGCATCATCAAGTGTTATTTTGGTTTTTAGCACTGTAATTTTGGAAAAAGGTAGCTTACGAAGCATGAAAAGCATGCGTATAATTTTTCTGGGGGCCCCTTTTGATGACAAGATACAGCAATTAAACCCACAATTTTCTGAAAAAAAACAAGCAAGATCAAATGATCAAACTTTTTGGAAACATGAATTGCATCGTTTAAGAGTAATATTAAATTATAGGGTTTATTTTGTTTATGGGCAAACATAATTATGCTTACCCTCTGACTGTGTCCTCTTGATTTCCGGTCTCCAAAGTAGGGGATGTGTTCAACAATCCATCGTCACGTCCTTCTAACCTTGTTTTGAACTCTTCAGGCATCATCGACCAAAACATAGCTGTTTGGAGCGATTTAAAGGGTAAAGGCCCCCTGGTACCCCCTCAAGCTTTTTAACCCCAGAGCCTAGCCACGAGGTTTTCATGGTGTGCCCCAATCCAAACCCCTTCAACTCACCCATGGGCTAGGTAGAGGTGCTTGAGCATTTTGGGAACCACCGGGGACAAAGTCACCCGTGCCTCAAAGACCGGTACAGGTTAAAGGGGGCCTATATTTTTGAAACATGTCGCAAATAGGACAGGGGTCTTGGAGCCCCGAAAAAGCAAAGCCCTAAGCTTTTCAGCTTTGGGGGAAATGCCAAAAGGGGGAGGAATAGCTCCTTTATTAGCCCGCCCCTTAACATAACTTTCCAGGGTTTGGGAAAGGTTCAAGTCTGACAATCAAGAAATCTCGTCCGATAGTGCAATCACGACAACGAATCAAAGCTTTTATATGCTTACTGGGAAACCACAATCTGTGTTGTAGGGGGGTTTTAGACCTTCCTAATGCCAAGGTTCTCTCCTGGGCAAACATCCCAAATTTTTAACAAAGCAGCTGTTGGGTTCTATTATTTCAGGGCTGCAGTGTTCCTGCCCAATATTTTTTTGCTTGCTGAACTTCCAAACCTCCAAATCTATAAAAAAGGGGCGAAGCTTTTTTTAAAATAGTAACTTCACTTGCAAACCGAGTATAGAACCCTTAATAAGGGGTCGCAGATTGCCAAGCTTTTCCCCAAAAGATTGGTTCCTGAGTATGTTATCCCCAAATCAAGGTAATGCAAATTAAACAAATTTGACCATTTCTGGTATTTTGAAAATGGCAGTGCCTCAGTCAAGACCCTCAACAATCAAAGCTTTATAACAGTCTCTAAACCAAGATGAGATTCTCTTCTCAAAAGATGAGGACCCGAGTTGTCAAAATTTTCACCGGCCTTAGATTTCCACCTTTTGTACGGAAACTCGCGAATCCATCAGAATTGAGTCTGAGGAAGGATAAAATCCCATTTTAGTAGCAAAATTTTCCTTTTTTGGATACATTTAAAATATCTCCCCCCAAGGTCATGCATCTGAAACCTCTTTGGGCCCTTTATAATTCTTGTTGACAACTTGAAGAATGAAGATCAGTTATCCTTCGGTAACATGTACTCACGCCCGTGTCATCTCGGGTCCCCAAACCCCCACGAATCCTCAACCCAGGTCGTTGCTGTTTCCGTCACTGATAGTCTTTAGGGAACAACCACTTAAGAAAACAGTTCTTTAAGTAACAAGGGGAAACGTTTAACTAAGTTCAGAAAGCTACAACCCAGCCAGTCTGGGTTTGCTACCAGGGGACCTAAGTGTTATAGAACAATTCCCACTCATGCTATCCCTTTCTTTTTAGGGTGAAACTCCCCATAGCAAAAGAGCCAGTCAACCCCCGGGACTTGGTACAATTTTTCAGAAGGTCTTAAGACGAGGGGGGAACTTTTGTCATCTAATCTTGGAAGGCCTTTGAAAAAAAGTCCAAAAGGGTTCCCCTTCGGTGTAAACTAAACTTCTTTCACGGTTTTGAATCACTACGGGTGCCCCGCTTTGGGTTTGGCGTGATAATAAAATTTGGCTCCCCCTGTTTTTCTTTACAAATGCACATCTATAAAGGCCAAAAAGTCCCTTTCTCCATACATTAAAAAAATTAAGTACTCCTGCCTTAAAATATCTTCTAATAGTTAAAAATACCAAACCTATGTCAAGCCCATCTGAATATTTTCGTTTTTTTCCCTAAGCTGCATGGATTTTTTTTAGGAGATCTTTTAAACCCCATAGTTTGAGATACTGAGATCCATGCAGGCAGATAAACTTCTTTTAATTTCTTCCTTCTTTTAGAGCTACTGCAAATTGTGTCTTTCCTAATCCTCCCATTCCACATTGGAGATAACAGTCGGTCTTTTCCTCAAACGTGCCATCTGTTAAGCCTTAATTTCTTCCCCTTTTTCCCCACAAAATATACACATTCAGGTACACTGTTCAGACAGATGTTGGGGTCTGCTAGAATAATCGATGCTTATTCTCCACTGTTTTCCGTTGTACATCAAACCTGTTTTTTTTTTCGTAAACTTTTTTAAAAATCCCCAGAATTTAGATGTGCTGCAACTTGCGCCATCTTTTGGCCCTGCTGCTTGGTTCAATGCTCCCCTTTTTGGAAACTGTTGTTCCCCCATTTTGGGCCAAAAAAGATAAATTTTCTCGTCACAATGTCCCCAGTTATTTGCCGCTTGCTTACCTGTTCCACCAGGGGCCCTAGGTCTTATCATGGCTGGATTTGTTGCTTTGGGAAAGCTTGCTCATGACAAATCCTTTTACTAGCCCATTTTGTTGATTACTTTTGCATCTCAGGTACCTGCTTCTGAACTTTTTAACTTAAATTTCCCCCTTTTCCCCGAGGCAAGTAATCTTTTGAGAACCCCTAGACCAAAACTTTTCCCAATTTTTTCCTTTTTTTGCGAAACGTTCTTAAGGATTCAGCATTTTTAATTGCGGGGAGGAAATAACCAGAATCAAATCTTTTAATATAGAAACCCACTCCTTAATTTTTCCCCTCTATCAAAAGCCCCCGTGAGATTGAATTTAAGCTAATCAAAGTTTAGAGAGCAATTCAACGGAGATTACCCCGATGAAAACGAGTCCAACCAATTTACTCCAGTGGGGAACACGAACTCGCATTGCGATCATCTGACAAGAAAAACCCAATTTTTTCCCCAAAGGGTTTTGAAGAAGGGGGGTTTCCCTTAAAAAACTTTGGGGGTCACTAAAATTTTAAACACTCCAAGGATTTTTGGCCAAACCCCAACCATTTCTTCAACAAAAAAAGAAAACCCCCTTCCAAAAGGGCCAATAACTACAGGAAAAATGCAAACCAAGGCCCCAAGATCGAATAATTTTGGGAGAGGAAACAAAACAAGACGCACATAGATCCTGGGAAAAAGATGACGGCGGGAAAAAAACCTTTGCAAAGCGGTCACAGGTTGCAAACCAGCCCGGGTTATTGAAAATTGAAAATCGGCGATCCAAACCAAAGCGGAGCCCGAAGCCAGCCACGGGGGTTGAAGAAGCAGGGGGTAGCGGGTTTGAAAAGCAGCAGGAGACGCGCGAATGAGACTGCAAAGTAGTGGGGGTGTGACGCGTGGACGGAAGGGGAGAGGGCTTCTCGACAATGCGGCTGCAGCCGTCGGCTCTGACTTTTGGGGGGGCCTCTCTGCCTGCCTACATACTGCAGTCCCCCAAAACGAAAACTACATTTCTTTTTTCATTGGTGAGAAGCTTGGGGTGGGACTGAGGAGAAAATCCTGGGAGGGACGGGAGCAGCGCCCATGGGGCTGGGTCACCCGGACACAAAAAACCGTAAAAAAAGGGAACAAACCGAAAAAACGAAACCAAAAAACCAAAAAAACGAATCCAAAATTTTTTACCATGTTCGTTCCCAATTCCCCCGGAACCCAATTTACCGAGGTCCATTCGGTTCTTTTCCCCCGGGTTTACCGAATTTTACCCAAAGTGTTGATCGTGAGTATTCTTTTATTATTAAATTTTTACTATTTTAGATAATTTTTATTTTTTATTTATATATTCTACTCTTATATCTTTTTTCTTTTTTTAGTACGATTTTACCAAAGATTTTCTTAAACCATTTAAAATTATGTAAAAAATTTTTTTTTTTTTGAATTGCATTTTTGTCTTGTGATCAATTTGGGAAAAAACCGAAATACCAAAACCGAAATTTTCCCCGGTACCCAATTTTTGGAGGGAACCGTCGGTACCAATTTTTTTGGACCGAATTTTCCCATCGGTTCGGTAAATACTAATGTCCCGGGTGATCTGGACAGCGGCGGCAGCGCGGCGACGCGAAGCGTGGGTACCGTCCCCGGACGCGGCGGTTTTTTTTTTTTTCGAAGATGAAACTAGTTAGTAGGACCCCGGGGCGGTGCGGCAGGGGTGCCAGTGCAGGAACGGCGGGGCTTGTTTGCCGGGCGGTTTTTTTTGTTTTTCTCTTTTTTTTTACCGGGGGGGTGTTTTTTTTTTTTTTTTTCCGGATAGGGTTTTTTTTCCTTGGTTTTTTTTTTTGTTTGTTTTCCTTGTTTAGTCCCAAAAAAGGGCGACATTATAGTGCTAAGGTCAAAATTTTTCAATTTGACTGTTTATAGAAAATACGTAAACATTTTTTATCTCTAAATAATTGTTAAAAAACTGAAAATTAAAAATCGTTGATTATAAATTTTAGCATAATTATTTTAAAATTTTTAAACAAAAAATCGACATTTTTAAAACATTACTTCTGGAAACGAAAAAGACTCTATTTAAAGGGACATGGAGTAAAGTCCAAGTCAACGAAAAAAAATGGGGCTTTTGCTAGCCTAATAGTTTTTTTTTGGGAAAAAACCGTATAAAAAAATTTTATTTATATAAAAAAAAAAAACAAGGAAAAACAAAAAGGGGGGCGTGGGCGGATCCAAATAGCCACCCGGGAATGCGCGCCCTCGCCCGCTTCCCACGGCCGAGCGTCGAGCGCAAACAGAAAATCAGTTGTGCAGCCCCAGTTTGGGCCGCTAGCGGAAATAAATTTTTCTTTCGTCATCTAATTTTGTCAAGCATGCTACTTGGTGTACTGTCCCCAGATTCCCTCACCATCACTTTTTTCATGTCCTTTAAGGGTTCCCCAATGCACCCATGGTGTGCTGCCCCAACTTTTAAGATGGTTTGATCTGATATAAAGTAAGCAGTAGTTTGGAAACATAGTTCGAATGTGCTCGGGGCAAGGGCCACACCATGGTACGTTTGGTTACAAGGCCACACCCATGACCAATGTTTTGGGGAGAGAGAAAAGTGATAGGACCCGGGTATATAAAGTGATTGTTGTGAGGGCTTCACCAATGCAATGATAGCTCTTTATGTCCGCAAAAAAAGTCAGGCCACAACACTCGTGACGGGCAATAATGGGGGGTTGGTTCACAGCCCCCGCCAAAACCCCCACGTTGTGGCGTCGCCAAAAGGGGTGGGGAAAAAAAGGGCCGCCCAACCCTTTGGCGAGAATGGCTGCAAATGAACTAAGGGAGACTGTGGCCGGCACAACCTACGCCGAACCAAACGCCAACCAAACTTCTGTGGGAGTCGCTGCATGGCGAGGGAAAGTTTTGGTGGGAACCCAAAAACCCCCAATACCCCAACGCAGGGTTTAGGGGGTGTTGCTTCGTCAGACCTAAAAAGCTGCCCCAAAAATTTGACCTTTCTTTGGGATGGGAATGGAGCCACTTTGTGCCGCCCTCCTCCAAAACCCCTGCTTTTTATTATACCTGCAAAATTTGTCCGGTGAGGTGGAGACCACGACTCTGGCAACTTGCAAACCCCATCTTCGGTGACATGAGCTGGACGAATTTGGGGGATGGGGGGAGTCGCTACGTTAGTACGTCGTTTAGGGGTTTGGGAAACCCTGCAAAATATCCACATGGGGCCAATTTTTTGGGAGGCTATATGTGGGTTTTCTTTCATAAGGGTGCCCCCCAAGGTATAGCCAGCATGAAGTGGGGAAACACGGTCTATTTTTGTAATGCATCAGCCCGATGAAGTGGGGAGCATCGTGTCTACCCCATTGCAAGATCAGCTGCCCAAAGGGAATAAGGGATCCCCATCTCGTGGAACAGAAATTGGTTTGGGGTAACAAGACCCGCTCGCTTTGTTGGGGGCGCCCCATTACCTTTCCCATTATCTTTTTTTGTCAACTACTCCAATTTTTGTTTCTCTTCTCACGAAAGAATAAGTTAAGATAAAACTAAAAAAGAAGCTTATTCTATTTTCATCTCTTGTATTATAATCATGTTATTTATCGTTCCATCATACGAAGCTATTTTGCCAAATTATAGTTATTTTATTTATTTATTTTTCTATCATGTGAAGTTGTTTTAACCAAATACTCCCTCTGTCTCATTGGAAATGTCGTTTGAAAAACGTGTTTGTGAAGGAAACACGATTTTCTAGTGACACTTTCAATGAGACGGAGAGAGTAGTTTCTAAAACAGCTTAGCTTCAACAAGAAAGTTGGTCATAAAACTACTTTGTAACTTTTTTTGCTTAAATGGTGAAACTAAGATGTGCCAAACAGGACCTTATAAACCTAGCTAACAGAGCATAATTTGGCCACCAATTTATTAGCCCGTAATTTCAATAAAAAACTCATTAAACCAAAGTATAATTCAAAATGTGAGGGTATGTTCCGATGAGCCAGACCAGTTCAACTAGCTTAAACTTTGAACTTTATTATTGTTCTCGAAACTTAAAATACATGCTGACTGACGCAAATATGCAACCACAGCCAATGGGCCAGGGAGGGTGTCCAATTTCATGCAACAGTTTTGCAAGTACCACACTAAGATGCTTGCATTACAGAGGATTTCAAAAAAAGTTCACATGACAATACAAAGTTTCCTGACAACTTACTAGTGACTAGCCAGGTCCAGCTGCAGCTGCATGGAAGTATTATTGCTGGATCATATGCAGGAGTCCTAATGCCCAGAGGAAGCTTGATGACCTGATGCTGACATTACGATGCCATACTCTACACATAACTCCAATAGTCCGACTGCCGATGCTACGACACAACAAATCCTAGTGTGCTCTAATACAACAATCTGATCAGGTTGCAAGCTATGTACACTGTGTGCCTGACATTAGAGGGACCCCTGAACCACAAACTGCGACAAACGATAAAATTACAGTTCTCAAGCTTAGGAAGGCTTTGTACAACCCAGCATGGATTTCATAAATTTAATCAGCAGGGCCATCACCTTCGCCGCCTTTTTGACTCCACCGGCTGAAGAGATCAGTTTAAGTTATATCATTAGAAGCATAGATTGTAGCTTCAAATAGCAAAGCAAACTTGAATCAATGCTAAGCAGCACTAGCATCACGTGCAGCTAACCTTTTCTTCTGATTGTGCTGTAGCTTCATGTGAATTCTCAACCATCTTCCCATTTTCAGCTGTACAGGTCTGGCAGAAAAAATGTTCAAGTTTCTTTGCTTCTTTGATTGTCATCCCAATGCAAGCAGGGTGAAACCTGGAAAAAGAGGAAGTTATAGAAAGTATACTAATATAGGCTCAAAGGGCACAGAGTGACTGAATAGCTATGAGCCCAAGAACCAATCAATGCTCAGATAAAGATCCAAATTGACCTTTAAGTCTTAATAGGGACACCTCCTACTGAAATATGCACATGAATTTTGAAAGGTCTAAAAATTAAAATGGCGCCCTGTATAACCAATCGTGACCTGTTAACAATTTGAGATCACAACTAGTTGCAGGCGAACAGCTGTAAATACACTTTTATTTTAGCAAATGAAAGATTGCTAAGAAACAGTGGTTTATTTAGGTGGTGTTTGGATCCATTAGACCATGGTCTAAAGTTTGGGTCTAAAGTTTAGACTCTAATGTGGGTCTAAAGTTTAGACTCTAGAACATACAAACTATAGTGTTTGAATCCATGGTCTAAAGTATGTTGTGCACCTTTAGACCCTCTTTAGAACCAATTTTAGACCCTGCTTTAGACCCAATGTCACTTTAGACCATATTTTAGACCCCTGTTTGGATCCATGGGTCTAAAAGAAGTGCTAAAAGTGCAGGGTCTAAACTTTAGACCATGGATCCAAACAGGGCCTTATTCATTTGGGCTATTTTGGTCCTCAGTGGGAGAAGTGTGCAGTCATATCATGATATATTACACACTTCCACTACATAACTGTACAAAGGACCAAAGGAAAAGGAACTAACTCGCTTTTGGCCAGTTCAGTATTCATATCTCATGTCTAATCTCAAGCAAATACAAGTCCACACATTCATAGACCAATAAAGCAATCAATTGAATTAAAGAATGCCCCAGAGGAAAAGAGGTATAGCATGCTGTATATATAAAAAAAATCTTAGGCCAGCATGCTTCATCTATATGCTCACCAGTCAGAACATTCCTCGCATTGGATCATAAGGTCATCTGGATTGTATGGCATCTCACACTTGCAAAACCTGGCACATGTTTTACAAAAGAGATTAGAGAAATAAAAAATGGTGATTCAGATCTAAGAACAATACAGAAACCTGCAAATCGGTAAATTAGCTAAAGGCTAACAACAAACAGGAACTTGGTTTAGAATACGTTGGAAATATATATAAAAAATCCATCTATAGCTTAGTTCAAAACCATCACAATGTGAGAAAGGTTGTAGTAATGTAAGCTCAAAGTGAGAGGTGCAGCCAGTGAGCCAGCATATAATAAGACAAGACAAGTGGCAGGCCATACATTGGGTAGCACAGGAGGAACATAAGTAGCAGGCCATACTGTTTGAGTTTGGGCTAGCAGCTTAGCATTAGAAAATATAGGACTGAAGTTGGTATGGCGCTTAGCCTTGCCGATCATAACAGAAGCTGTATCTGACCAGAATAGTTCAGGCACACAATTGTTGGGGTGAATTAAGGAACAGAATCAAGGGAGAATTAGGATTTAGGAAGTCTTGTCCTCCTAGGGAAGGTTCAAAGTCTGCATCCATGATAGTTCCCTGTTCTCATCCAAGGTGGCAGTGTTGTGTCATGGCCCACAAAACCCAACCATAAAAGCAGAGCTAGATGCCTAGATCAAAACATAATATGTGGTGGCGCAATAACAGAAAAGTCTATGAGTGAGATCTCAAGGCAGTAAGTTAATGACGGTTTAGATTCATAGTAGTTCTAGCTAGGAAACAGTTTCAGGGAATCTGGAAACCAAATGCTATAATCAAAGATCGAGGGTCTGCATCCGCTATACAAGGAAGCAACATCTATCCCACAATCAAGCAAGAAAATATCATATCTTCCAAAATATATTCCCAAAATCTAATCTACCTGCCCCATTCACCTTATTGTCATTGCCAGAAACTAACCATGTTTTTGCTTAAAGGGTCCATGTTGTTAGGATGGATCATCGGACCCATATTTAGAAGTGAAGTTTGAGGTCCCAGTGGGTTGGGTCCATCCCAATTCCCAAGAGGGAACATTATCCCAAGATGTGGATTGGTTCTATCCCTCCAAAACAAAGAATCGGCACAACCCACTTCCATTGACGCATCATCTGCGGACACATGCGATGCATCGGCAACCAGCAGCGAGCATCGGCACAGCCCAATTGCGAGGAGGCAGCAGCATGAGTGAGCAATGAGGCGGCGGTGGCAAGGAGCACAGCGGGCGGCACGACAAGATGGGAGCCTCAGTGGAAGCATCACATCATGGGATGACTCACAACGGGAGCACAGCGCACCAGCAGCATGGGGAATGGCTGGGAGGCCTAGCGGCAACACGCTAACACAAGCTAGCAGAGATTCCAAATGGCAGCGTGGGCGGACAGGGAGTTGCTCAGCTGGGGCGGCCGGTTGATACCTCCAACAAACAAAAACCACAGGATGAACTCAACCTCCAAACTAAACATGAAGTGGGTTGGACCCGTCCCAAAAAAAACAGGGTTGGGTCCATCCCGTCACTCATCTTCCCCAAACCAAACACATGCTAACGCTATGGCCTACCTTTGAAATCAAACAAAGAAGACTATCAATGGAATAACTTGCTGCAAAGGCATTGTCTAGAAATATCCTGCTATAGTGAACAGAGAACCAGTAATTCCTAGTTGCAACCCCCCACAAAGTACTAAAGGAAACATGTTCTACATGGCATGAGCCTTTGTGTGCCTCTACTATTTCCCCAATAGTTAGCAATACCATATATCGGAGAAGATGATTGGATTTCCATGCCCATTTTGGTATTCCACATGCATAGGAAAACATGCAAATGGATCATATACGAAACTGAGCTATGGCCTTATTAACCTTGGGAAGTTGGGAACAGACAGAAAATACCATTTCTAAAATAAAAGGCTTGTGTGGGAATGTAGTCACAAAGTTCTTGGCTCAACAAGGTCAAGGAACGTGGTAAGCTACTCACGAGAAATTTTTGCATGGCAGGGTTAAAAATAACCCCACATACCCAGGTTGGGGACAACATTCCCAGGTCATCGATGCCTTTGACCCCATTTTCTATGACTACGGTGGGATTCTTGAAGAAACTTGTGAAAATGATCTACAAGTGACATGATACTAAAATTAGGACAGATATCATCTACTTCGTCTTTCCAAAACTAAGTGCACATCTTGCACTTGGAGGAGTTAAACGCTTTGAAATTTGATCAAGTATAGAGAAAATAATATCAATATTTCTATCTCCAAATAAGTTTATGATGAAAGTATTTTCACAACCAATCTAATAAGACTTATTAGTTATTACACATCACAGACATTAGTACCTTTTTTCATATATGTTTGGTCAAATCTAAAAAAGTTTTGACTCCTCGATAAGCGAGATGTGCACTTATTTTGGGACAAAGGGAGTACATGCTCCCTGCAATTCAAGTTACTCCCTCTGCCTTCGACCAATAATTACTCTAGTTGTATATAACCTTCAGACACAAACTTAATAATTAATATATTATTATACTCAAAAGTACTTGCTTATGAGTATGATTTTGCATCACAAATATGTCAAATTAATGGAGTAGTGGTTAGTCAAAGTCTCGCCCTAAGAAAAAATAGGCCTAACATTTGGAGATACAGGGAGTACTTACAATTTTAGCACTATCAACACAAAACAAGTTATTCATTTGGTTTTTGACATGGTTTAGTCCTATTAATTCTATAATTGTCTAACCCCAGTACCAATAAGCAATCCAATAGGGGCGCATGTAGGGGAAAATGCTGCTTTCGAAAACCAAAGCTAACTGCCAGAAGCATAATCTAATCTATGCTGGATTAGAGGTAGCAGGAGATTAACACACTGCACAAGTTAAAGGATCAGATTAGATGAAACTTGCTACAAATTGTAAATGAAACAAAGAATGCAGATCCAAAATAATGAAATTGCAAAAGTCTCACTGTGTTCTTACACTGCTATGCGATCTGGTACAAAGCTGCCAGTAGCTGATTTATACTCAAAGCGGCAGAAGAAATCCTCAGCATTGACAGAATCAAGCTTTGTATAGCTACGGAAGCTGTGGACATTGCATTTCCCCTCAATGGTGTCAGCACTTTGTACATCATAGTGGTCAGAGAGGAAAACCTCCTTTGAACCATGAAATGGCCGCCGGCCACCTATGGACTCCTCTGGTCGATAATACCACCGCACTCGTACTCTCACATTGGTGCCTCGAGACCCTGCTGCCTCAATTGCCTCAAGTCTCGCCACATAAGGTGGCTTTGTCGCATCAGAGGACTTCATTAGCACACAATCGCCAGCTGGAAGAAACAAGTTAAAGAATTAAATTTGTTTACCTATCACAATCTTCAAAGCAACGAGAAAGCCTTACATAAATAAACATACTCCATCCTTCACTTCTATAAGGTGTATTTTAGTTTGGAAAGGTCAGATTATAAGTGTATTTGTTTTCTTTTGCAAGAAAAAAGAGAAAGGTCCAATCTACTTTTGAAAACCTCATACCAAAATTTGCTCAACGACAGTGGAAGGAGTACTGTAGTACAAAAACTTGATTGAGCTCTTCAATCTAAAAAATACTATTCATGTACCAAATTTGAAGCTGTAACGCAATAACAGAGCTAATATACTAGTGAACTGTGCATAATCTAATCCAAGAGCACATCAATCATGAAATAGCTTATTGCGTTTTTTTAAGTCCATTTTGTATAAATCGAGCTCTTTCATACAGAAATACACAGATGCCAATGAGATGTAAACACATCCACAAATACCTACAAGACTGAACATTCCAACAAGTTGAGTTCACGTAGCTTCGTGGAAAATAATAATAATAAAAAGTTTCCAAGTGACCAGAACATAGCATGGTACTGTAATAAGCACCGCGATGCTAACCGACCCTCGAAGATTACGCCTTCACAGTGCTAACTGAATTCAAACCCCAATTAGACGCGGAGCTGGCAGCAGCGAACAAAAACGGTTAAATTTCAACTGTATTAAAGGCGTAACGCCAAAACAACAACAGAGCGCCCGATTACTGCGAAAACATTTCTGACGAAATCAATCTAACCCCACCCCCCCCCCCCCCCCCAAAGTAACGTCACCCCGAATCCCAGGTCCCGCAAACCGAGGCCCCGGACACATATCCCGAAATACGCCACACGCCACCAAAAATCCCCCAAAACCCCCGCGTAAATTCCGGATCAGACAAGGCGGAGGGGGCACTCACGCTTGATGACTTTGTCCGAGCCCTTGATGGTATAGGACTCGAGGATCCGCTTGGGCGGCCGCGACTTCGCCATGGGGAGCGGGCGCGACCGCGACGGCGAAGGTGGGGGCGGAGGACCGGGGGCTCGGGCGCTAGGGTTTGGAGGAAGACCACAAGAAGACGGTGGATTTTTTTTTCTTCTTTTTCTCGATCTCTCTGACTCTCTGTTTCCCCCCTTTGGTTCGAAATGCGGAGGCGCTCGCTGTCGCGGCTCCCCTTTTTTTTTACCGCCTCCTTCGCCGCGCGCTTTTCGCGTGCACCGCTTTGATGGGAGCAGTAAAAGCTGCTGGTCAGCTGACGGCGGCTGGCGCGCGGTGAATGAACGGCGGTGAAAAACTGCCGCGGAAGGGCGGGGGCGAGATCGTTCGTTGGATGGACCGTAGGGTGCATCCTGTCCGTTGGTTGGGTGGCTAAGGAACGAGGAGGCGCTTCGCCTTCTGCTGGTCTGGATGGTTCGGAACGGATCTGGAGGTGAAGTGACTGATTGTGCCTGTAGTACGGGCGGGACGAGTGGACGACGGACAGGGGATAGCCGGCTAGGGCCGTAGCGGAGGACAATTGGACACTCGAGTACCTGACATTTTTAATCGGGGGGTGGCATTATGACAGTACAATTTCAAGTTTCGTTGCTAGTAGGCCTTTTTTATTTGTGGAATTTGTTTAGATTTTCTTGTCAAAATAAAGTGCTTTTATATAAAAAAATATATAATAATTTCTATTAAATTTATGTGTTCCAAAATGACTTTAGTGTTCTTCATTTTTTTAATATATTAATCCAATATTATAAAATTATCTTCTTCTTTCTATTTCTTAGTCAATTTTATTTTGATGGTCATGTAAGATGGGATGAGCGCATTTTAACTTCGGGATGAGATGATTCCATGTGTTTGTTTGGTTGGGTGAACAAGAATGTTTCTATGTTGTGTTTGATAGATAGAAAAGACAAAAGAGAGGATATCATGTCTGATCAATTTTATTTTGTTTGCCACCATTAAATGACCCCCACCTATCACGATCTCTTCCTCCTCCTTCCTTGCACGCAACACATAATAACGTTAGATCTGGCTACGCCGGCGTCCGAAAGTCCACCCTTGTCCAACTCCATTCCCACCACAGGCCATCAGACACGCCATCGAGCATGACCATCATTGCCCACACGCTACACGCAGCCCGGAGCTCGTCTTCTACCCCGTATGTTCGTGCCACTTTGTTTCCTGCTCGATCACGCCACGCCATGGCCATTTTCATGCTCGCTGCTCGTTCGTGTCCGTCCATACTACGACAACTCCTGATCGACTGCGCCATTGTCGGTCACCGACGCCCTAGCAGGCTCCTGCTCGTCGGCCGCCCATCCCTATATGTATGCACTGCTTTGGCTTCTCCTCTAGTACACCATGGCCGCCGGTGCCCCTTCCAACTCCTACGACGCTCACCCCACCACCATCCACCGCGGCCCCAACACCATCTGCAGTGCCATGAACCGAAGCAGTCTACGAACGGATCGATTATGATTGAGTCGAAGTGGGTCGTCCCCATCCATAAAATTTCCATGGACGAGCTTGTCCCCATTTTGAGATAATATTCCAGTGATATTCTATACGTAGGATGATCCCACTCCACATGTCTTCGAACCAAACAGTGCTAGAACTAGGCTCGTTCTATCCCTTGAACCAAACGCTACCTTATAAACCCATATTATATTCGATCCCTTCTCCTACTATCTTCTACCATAACAAGAATAGTAGTCCTGCTAGGTGTGGTCCTAACTTCATCATTGGAAACCAAATTTGATGTGTGAGTTTTTGGGTCCACATTAAAAAAATCTGAAAAGAAAAATCACCTGCAATAGGGATGCCACGTCGATGTGCAGCCTTTGGGGTTGGCTCGCCGGAGACGCCAGCACTCGCCGTGAAGCTCTTACTTGTCTTCATGCGGACCGGCTCAAAGCCATGGTCGTTGGTCCCATGGGTGATGTCTCTCAATAGCCTGCGCTTTTTAACTAAAACAAGAAACAAACGTACACTGTCAAGAAATCGCTCGATGGAGCTCCGCACAAGCTGAAGGTGCAAGATTGGTCCTACAAGGGGATTTTGATGGTTTCACCTTTTCTTTGCGGAGATGCGCTCAGATCGCTGTCGCTCTCCGTGTCGCTCATGTTTGCGCCGCCACTATTGCATATGGAAAGAAAGGGGAGGGAATGAATTTAGGGTTTGGGGAGACAGCCGCAACACAATTTTATTGTGTACAAGTGTTTTCTCAAACGTTGGATATGTCTCAATGGTTCAGATTGCATAGGATGTAACGGGTTGAGTGGGCCATGTGGAGGGGTATCTCTTTCTTTGCTCGGGTGGGGGGGGGGGTCTGTGTCCCTAACTCCCTATTGGCAAGTCCATGCATGACTACGTATCCACATCACAAATTTAATGAAGACAATGATGCCGTGGTCTATAGCCTTCCTAAGTGCTTAACAAAATACTCATCATCATCATCATCAACAACAACAACAATGCAACAACATCATGATGGCGAGAATTGGTGGCCATTGATGCTAACCTTACATCTTGACCTTTGATATGCTCTCCACCTTAGTGGTCCAGTTATGTTATTCATAATTTTGAGATAATTCCCTTTTTAAAACCATAAGATAGCTCAATTCCCTCCATGAAACTAAAAGTTTAATCATGCCTTATTTGTCATTGATCTTAACATTTGTTCCCTGTAACACTATCATGACTTCCAATAGTCCAATCCATTATTTTTTTGTTTAGTATATATGTCCATATTAAAGTCATTGGACAAAATGGCCCGACCAAACAATTAAACCACTAGTTCCCCTTCCATGCATATAGTCACATGGCTTCACAAATATGGATTCGAACAACCACGTACATGCTGGGGCTGCAAATTGGATGTAGACTTTTAATATGAATAGTCAACAGATGGTAACAAAGTTTTCAACAATTATTACAACAGTTTGAAGACCAATTTGTAGATATATTGACATAATCGAAAAAAACACTTACTAAACTCGTCAATAATATAGCTTTGACTGGTATTCTTTTATTATAATATTTATTAGTCAATCCAGATTTTTATATAGTAAACGATGACCAATTTGTAGGTATACTAACGGTCTCGAACAACTGTGACCTAAAATACAATATCTATTTGTTTTTTGGGTACCGCTACAGGTGAAGAGTTTAATATTTTTTTTGTCTTCTTCAACAACACAACCTAAAAGATAAGGATACTCAAATTTTAGTTATACTTCTTCTAGCACCTAAAATGGGTACTCTGTTGAAGGTTATGTGTATCCTATTTGAGACCCATTTTAGGTTTGGTTGTCCTAATGGGTCTCGTGTTGGAGACAAGCTATTTAGGTTAGATGGCAACCCAATAGTATTAAGGCACCCAAATTCAAAATGGATCTCTATCAGGATATCTATATCATTTAACATAGTATTTATATGAAGACTTATTTTGAGTTCTAGAAGATCCATAACTTAAATATGAGTATCGCCTCTTCTGAAGATCTATTTACACAAATGATTATCTTTTTAGTTGTGCCTTTATAGAAGAAAAAAATAGAACGAATAAGTTTTATATTTTAGTCCTCATTGTTGGAGAACGTCTAAGAAAAAGTCAGACAACCCAGGGGCGGATCCGGGGGGGCTGGGTGGGCTCCAGGCCCCCTTAAGCTTGATTTGTCCTTTAAATTAGTGTAACTAAATCTCAAATTCACCATTGATCTCTAGCTTTAGTCCTAAACTTTTATTATTTAGCCCCCTCTTAGTCCTCATCCTGGATCCGCCACTGAGACAACCTATAAAAACTTGGTGATTTTTCATTACAACCAAAACAAAAACTTTGAGTTCAGGAGAATTCGAACTCGGATGGTTAATGAGAATATGAGATACACGACAAAAGCGTAGCTAGGGCTGGCTTTCTAAACAATTTTTTCTTTGGACTAATTAATCATACTAATTGTATTTATTTCGACTTGAAGATGGACATGGTTTCTTTCTCTATAAAAGGGGAAGCTGATATACAAGCTAAACAAATAACTCGATCGTGAAGCTTACCTTAGCTGTGACTCCGACGAGCAATGGCAATGTTTCCCACAAGCTCGCTGCTACTCCCCACCACTCCCAAGGCGACTCTGCACTCCACGCCTGCAGCGCGGCCTCACGTCACCGTCTTCCTTCCTCTTCCTCCGTGGCTCCGCACTTGCCATGCCGACGGCCTCCATACTCTCCCGCGGCCGCGCTCCGCCGCCGTCGCAGGCCATCATGTCCGTGGAAAGGGACTTGCACATGGCAACCGGCGACGGAGAGAACAGCTACGCCGCCAATTCCATCTTCAAAGTTCGTGCTCATATACAGAAAATGTCATTCTTATTTCTCGTATAACATATTTTTTATTAAATATATATAAAAATTATTAATATTAAAATAGATCGTTAAATATATTTTTATAATAAACTTATTTTTTTTAAAGTATCGTTAATATTGTCTACAAATCCAGTCAAACTTAACACGGGCCACGGCATATGGTGGCAATTTATTTCATGAAACTTGCTGTCACTACTGGAAACAGCAACGTCGCCGAGGGCAAAAAGCTTTGTCGAGGGCCGGATTTCGGGCACTAGCCAAAGAATTTCTTTGTCGAGGGCCGCCCTCGGCGAAGCAAAGCCCTCGGCGAATGGTCCTTTGCCGAAGGCCGGACCCTCGGCAAAGGGGGGTCTGGCCCTCGGCAGAGTACTGGCTCTCGGCGACCTCGGCCGAGCGTGACGGCGGCACCGGCCGTCAGCGTTTGCCGAGGGCTCGGCGTTAAGCCCTCGGCAAAGGGTTTTCTACTTTTTTTGATTTTTTATTTCCGAAAAATGTTTACCGAGGGCTTTGCATCGAGTCCTGGTCTTGGCCCTCGGCAAAGAAATTTGAAAATAAAAATAAAACTCTTTATCGAGGGCCCGGTGGTCAGGCCCTCGGCAAAGAATTTGCGAACGCCGGCGGGCGAAATTTAAAAAAGGTAAAACTCTTTGCCGAGGGCCTTGGATATGGGCCCTCGGCAAAGGAATTAAATAAAAAAAATAAAAAACCCTCTTTGCCGAGGGCTCTGGATCTGGGCCCTCGGCAAAGAGCTCGTCCATATAAAAGGAGAACGGCCGGGCGGGCGGCCTTATCCACAGGCCACGCCCGCCCGAGCCGCCGCCGCGCCCGCGCCTGCGCCCGCCGCCCGCCGCGCACAGCACGCCGCCGGGTAGGCCGCGCCCGCGTCCGCCCTTCCGTGACGTCGCCGACGCTGTCTACGACCACCTCAACGGTGAGTGCCGGAAGTGGTTCATGTTATACCGTCACTATTCCTCTCGTTTTCTGGCAAGTCAGAATTAGTGAGTAGTAAATGCATAAATAACCTCACAGACACACACACAGACACGCCACCGAGTGTTGACTGTTGAGGGTGGCCTGGAGCCCTGGATAGCTCTGAAAAATTAGTGGGAGAGTGCTATACTTTGCTCACCTGATGATTTGGGTATGATGGATATTTGACACAATACAAGTCCTTATATGTGTGGTCTTGATTAGGAAGTGTTATTCTGGATGTCACCTACTGTATATCACTTTGGGCAAAGATGATTGGCTCTGCTCTACAGTTTTGGTTAATAAAAAAAAACAGTTTTGGTTCATTAAACATTGCCATTACCATAGGGAGAAAGAGAATACCGACAATTCCATTCTCCACTAATGTTTTTTTTTGGTTCCAAAATCCATTCGAATTGATAAACAATAGTGAATTATCAAGTTAGATGTTTTTTTTCTTTAGAGATGAATACATCTTCCTGCATTCGCATAGTTTACAAGGCATGGTACCTCAGTTGATTGACACTTTGTTGTGAAACTTGCTTGATTCGAGATGTGGGGAGAAGTATGCATTTTGTTGCCTCCTCCCTTAAGAATATATGTGAATTCCTTTACAAATGCTGAGACTGGCCTGGATAGCACTTAAAGGGAAAGAGGGGTAATAATATTATTTGGCTCATTTTGATGATATATGATGACGTAGCTTGAAACAGTACAAGTTCTTAATACACTAGTCTTGGTTCTCCAAAAGATTTTTTTTTCTAAATTGGGCAGTGAGCAAACCTGATTGGCTCTGAACTTTAGTTTTGGCAAACCTTATGCAAATGTCAATATTCCAAAATTAGAACTTCTCACTCAGTAGAGGTTCAATAAGAAAAATAGCTGACATTACACCATGTCAAAAACACACACTCAAATCTCACAAATGCTCAACCAAACTATTTCAGCCATTGAAGGCAAAATAACTCCTTGCACCTGATCTGAGCTGCAAGTTTAGATTAAACCTTAGTGCTTGTGTGATTATGTGGATTGGTAATGGTCTCCCCTTGCCGCTTCACCTATCGCGGAGGCACCCATTGTGTGGTGCAGCGCAGCTGATGGCTATGGTGGCGGCCTTCAATTCGATGGCACTGTTGTGCAGGGTACAGCGAAGGAGGATGGAGATGCACGGCAGGGTGATGGCACTGTTGAGGGCATAAGGATCCTTATTAGAACTTTTCTTCCAGTTAGTTGCTTGAATGCTGTTCTGCTCGTGCTATAACCTTCTAGGGTCCCATTGTTGTTCACAACTGATGAGCTGCGTATTTTATTTTGACCTTGTGTGTTCTAGTGTGTTCTAAACTTTCCATGTGGGACCCTTGAAGAAGTCATTGCATGCCTTTTTTTCTTAGGACATATATCCTCTTCGAAGACAAGGAAAAAACTTGCCATGTGGGACATGTTATGAATATATTTTTGAGAGATGATTTGTGGTGTTTTTTCTTATGATTTTTTATGTAGATTGTTTTCTGTTTGTATAATAGCAGGTATAGATTCTTCTCTATTTGAAAGATGTTTGATGAATGAAAGGACTACTACATATGCATTGCTCTCTTTCGTGTATCCATTCCATATTTTCTGTCCTCTCACATAAGCATCTAATTGTTTGTGCAACCTCAGTCGGCGGGTTCCAATAACCTCTCTCGTGCGTCACCTGATTCCGGACATGTGTGGGTTACACCACCCTCGACGCAGAGGCCAGATGGTTCAGGAGGTTGGGGAGGTTGGTGAGTTGACGTGGACTTTAATTGTGGACTTGATTGTCGTCGAACTTGTGGAATTGTTGGATTTGGACTTTTAATGATCTATGTGATATTTGTGATATATATGTGATATTTGTGAGATATATGTGATGATTGTGATATTTGTAAGATATTTCTACTGTTGAATATATATATATATATATATATATATATATATATATATATATATATTTTGTATGCATGGAAAGCAAGAAACATAATAAACAACAATTAGATGGTTCCAGGTCTTTGCCGAGGGCCTTAACCATAGCCCTCGGCAAACTTTGCCGAGGGCTATGGTTAAGGCCCTCGGCAAAGAAATTCCAAAAAAAAAAACCAAAAACAGTTCTTTGCCGATGGCCTTTCTAGAGCACTCGGCAAAGACTCCGTGGAAAATGACACGTCAGCTAACGGCTACTTTTCTTTGCCGGGGGCCGCCTTAACCTCCTGATAAAAGGCCCTCGGCAAAGACTCCTTCGCCGACGATTTTTTTACCAAGAGCTCTTTGCCGAGGGCGAAGGCTTCGCCGAGGGCTTGGCCCTCGGCAAAGGCCCTGTGTCTAGTAGTGTGTGATGTTGTTGAGCAGAGGAAGACGGTGATGGAGACATGGCCGGAGCTCCACAAAGCCGTCGCAGAGGCGCTCAAGTCGCTCTCCCCAGGGGCTGGGAGCACGATGGTCGCAGCTGACCTCGGATGCTCATCGGGGCCGAACACGCTGCTCGTCGTCTCCGAGGTGATGAACACGATCGGCGCCCATGTCCAAGAAACGGCAGAGAACTATAGAAGCCGAGCTATCATGGAGGTGCAGTTCTTTTTGAATGATCTGCCGGGCAACGACTTCAACCTTGTGTTCCGGTCGCTCGATCAGCAGCGGCTCCAACAAGGCCATGGCCTGGCCCAGGCAGCGGTCCCTTGCTACATCGCCGGACTGCCTGGATCCATGTACACGAGGATTTTGCCTTCCCAGAGCGTCCATCTGTTCCACTCATCCCACTGTCTCGGCGTTCTAAGGTATATATGCTAGCTTGTCTCAATTTTACTAAAAGCACATGCAGCATATGCTGATCTGTTTTGAATTACACTTTTGAGAAAAAATATTTGTATTTGTTAAATATATGTATACAAGATCACGCATAATCTCATCACAAATACTTTTTTTTCGCTAGAGAGGGAGCAGTAACACGTACTCCCTTCATTCCGTTACTAGACATTTTAGCTTTTCTAGATATATAATTTTTTCTATATACAGTTAAATATACACTACATCTAGATAATACTCTCTTCGTTCTATATTTTAAGATGACTTAGCTTTTCAAGATTAATTGTTTCTACTACTTCCTCCATACCCATATTACTTACATTTATGACAACGATACCGATGCACACGGTCTCCAAAGCTTAACTTTGACCGCTTATTTTTTAAAAAAATATTTATTAAAATATAATATACGTATATTCTTATGAAATTATTTTTAAGACAAATCTATTAATATGATTTTCATTTTTCCAAACTCAACCACTTAAAAGTCATTTATGATGTATATTTTTAATGTGGGTACGGAGGGAGTACGTATCTAGATATTGTGTATTTTTTTTCAAACCAGTGATGGGTGCAAAATTGAAATGTCGCCTGTACTGTACACACAAGACATCATTTATTTATTAATACATTGCTGTTCTTCTTATATATGATGCATGCGTACGGTGCTGCTGGTGACCGGTGTCTATATAGATCCCTGAGGATCTCTCAAATGGAACTCATGTGAATGCTGCCAACATCTACATTGGGAAGTATACTCCAAAAGTTGTGGTAGACCTATTCCGGGAACAATTTGAAAAGGACTTTCAAATTGTTTTTGTCACTACGGCACAAAGAACTTGTATCAGGTGGTTGTATGGTACTGACATTTGTTGGCCGGAAGCCGGAAGAGATGCCAATGCAAGGGGCTGTGGCACGCGTTTGGGAAGTTCTTTCCCAAGCCCTCGAATATCTAGTCCACAAGGTAGTATACATCACACCTACAACGAGTTGAACACAAAAACGAGTAATAGTATTTTTTAGCAAAGGAATATTATTTTTTCTCTCATAACAAATCAGTATCAGTAGCATCAACAACTAATTTTCAGCGAAATAAATAGGGATTTTATTAGTAGTAAACACTGCCAAATAGCTAGCTAAATGACAGTTCTACTATGTTAACATCCGATCCAATAAATAAATACATTAATGTAATTATACATGCATGGTTTGTAGGGCCGTGTGGAGAAGAAGAAACTAAGCTCCTTCAACATGCCATACTACGCACCATCACTAGATGAGGCGACACAGTTGATTAAGCAAAATGATCTATTTGACATTGAAGACATGAGACTCTTTGAGTCAAACTGGGATGCATGCGATGATTCAGAGGGCGATGCTGTTCTCAATTGTTCCAGGAGTGCAGAAAACATTGCCAAGATCATTAGGGCTGGTATTGAGCCACTGATCAGGAATCATTTTGCTGAGGATATCCTTGAGGAACTGTTCATGGTGTATGCCTCGATCCTGGCAAAGAACCTTGAGAAAGGGAAGGCCATGTGCCCTGTCATTGTGGTCATGTTGAAGAAGTCTGAGCTCTGAAATTTGCCATTGAGCTCATCACTTGCCGGTGTGCATCAAATAACTGATATGCCATAGAGGACATTATTAAGATACGATTGTACGTATTATTTCTATGTATACATACTTGAAAATTATTATGTATCATGTTACCTATTAAAAAAATTATGTATCATGTCACAAGCCTTCATTCCAAAATGCAAGGTGTCTTAGCTCTAAGCTAATTAAGTCACATTTTTCTAATTCTGGATTTCTGACCAAGTTTAATGAATGTGACTCATTTGTTATGATTTCCTAATTCTAAATTCGTTCACCAAACGGTGGATAAGAAATTCCACACACTTAAACTTTTCTTAGGGTGCGGTGTGTTTTTGTTTGGGAAATAAAAAAATATTGGTTAAAGATATGCATATATACAAGGAAGATACAAAAACAAAATATTGTGCACCTCTACAGCCCCTCCAATGCACAAGGCTTCAACCCCTTTTTTCAACAATAATGTGCACAAATGCAGCTTGATGATAAAATTAAAATAGAAGCAAACTTCTATTCATTGACACCCGATGTATATGGTTTGTACTCTGCATTTTGCTTAAGTTAGAGTCCATACATTTTTATTTTGTTTATATATAAGTAGCAGTTATCGATGCAAATGCAATAAAGACACGGCAATACCCTAATGGGATTGGGTAGCAATGACAAACCACTCTCACCTTCCAATAGTATCTCAAATGGGTACATGGTGGGTATAGTGCACGACTCATTAGTTTCCCTTTGCATGCAGTAAACTTATATCACTTTTATATGTGGGGTGTACTACTGCACTATGGTTCAACTCCTTTTGCAACAATGTATGCATAAGTGCAGCTTGATGATAAAATTAAAAATAGCAGAAAACTTCTATTCAATATGTATGGTCTCAGCTCTACTGTGCTTGTTGGCATCTTCCTTATTATGTTGTGTGTGTGTGTGTGTGGTGGTGATGGGGGTGTCATACATATTATTATCAAGAGTACTAAAAGAAGAATCTTTGGGTGGCAATATGATGGCAACCACCCCTCTCCTTATTCCAATGATATTTCTGGAAAAGGTACATGGGTATGCACGATTATGGTCCTGTTTGTTTTTAGTTTTTGAGGGGCTTTTGGTGTTGACTTTGGCACCTTCCAAAAGACAAAAAACTTCCAAAGCCAAAAGTTAAAAGCTCATCAAAATGTGCTTTTAGGCTTTTGGCTTCCGGGAGTTTTTTGGCTTTTGGAAGGTGTCAAAGCCAACACCAAAAGCTCTCGGCCAAAAGCTGAAAACAAACAAGACCTAAGTCGATCTTAATATATATACTTCCCCTTCGCTACAAACTTACAAATCACGGGGATATATATATGTGTCAAGTTAATTAAAAGTACAAAGGGTCTAAAAAGAAATTTAAAGTACAAAGGGCTTTTTACGAAAGATCAGTACACATTAAAGGGCTTGGGGTGTTTAGCACACGGAGCAATGAGTGCCTTGATGATAACGGTGTTCTTCCCAGGATGATGATGGTTTCATCAACCTCAAGACGACTTAATTACCAGCCTATGAGATCTAAATATATGCTTATATTGCTATGTTTGTAAGAGTACAAAGTATTCTTAATTTCTTACTCCCCAATCACATTTCATACAGTTGTACGGACATAAAGACAGTAGTTATTTTTTTCTAAAAACATCATACAAAAAATAGCATGACCATTATCTCTATACATACATACAACAACTAAAAAATACGGATGTATTCCGTCCACAGGTGACACCAACTCGCCCCGAAACAATAGCTCGCCTGGCGCTCCCTCCCGCACGCGTGGTGGGCCTGGCCTTCATCGGCCAAAATCTCTTCGCTCGCGCAGGTCCCCCGGCTTTTTTTTCACCTCGCTCCCACGCGCGAGAGCGTGGCCCGACACTCCCCTACTGGTGATAAAAAAACTGTCCAACAGTTTTGCAACAAACCCCGATCTCCCCCACCCCACTCCGCCGTCGCCTGCGCGCGCCCAGACTTAGGGCCTGTTTGGATGCACCAACTAAATTTTAGCTAGCTAAATTTAGCTGTCATGCATCCAAACAGGCTAGCTAAAACTCTAGCTAAAGTTTAGCTGATTTTAGCTACTTCAATGTAGCTAAAGCTAGCTAAAGTTTAGTTGAGTCTATTAGCTGGTGCATCTAAACACCCAACTAAAATTTAGCTAAGATACTTTTTAGCTAACTAAACTTTAGTTGGGTGCTTTCAAACATGCCCTTGATTAGCGAGATGGGCTAGGCGGCGCCATCAGCCGACAGCCATAGCACGAAGGGCCTCCAATGGGTGGCAGCTAGCGCGGCGGAGGGCGACCTTGCCCCTGTGGCCCTGCCTTTGTGCGGGTGTGGCGACCCCGGCTCCAGCCTCGATGTGGCCGCGCCAGGGAGCCACCGACGCTGGGATCAACGATGGCGAGCAGAGGCATGGGCACGCGGCCAACGACCCTCTCTACTCGTCGGCGCTAGACGTGCTGGTGTCCGCGGGCCGAGGCTCGAGGAGGAGCACAAGGTCTAGCATCAGTTGCCGCACAGCGCTGACTCTGCATCACGGCCTTCGATTCAGGATATAATAGCGGTATTGGAGGCGACGTCGACGGTGCGGCGGGGCCCACACTCGTGCAGGCCTGCGGGGCAAGGACGGCTGCTGACATTGACCGTAGTGCTGCGGGGGCAGCCAATGCCGGTGTGTAGCTCCGATGTGCCGATGTGCAAGAAAGCGCTCAGGGAGGATGACTTGGAGACCGACTGCAAGTTCGAGTGTGGCCGCAGGGAGGACGACGCGGTGACAAATTAGGAGGCATCCAGGTTCTGCGCTAAATGCAATTGTTAATCATAATCTAGCCCCTTGGGGCTGAATACTAAACACCCTAATGCAGTTTTGGGTGCAGGTGTTGCTGGGTGCATCTTCCTTTTCCGATAAAAGTACCAATTACAAAGTGATGATCAATCATAAACTACATAACTCAGGTAGTCAGGTTTGTGTGCTAGCTTCTTATACTGCATATGTTGAATTCCCATAAAATTGTTATGCCTATAATTACAATAATTAAATTACTTGTTGCATATAATTCTATGTTTGCTACTCGGTCCTAGCAGCAAGTTAAATTTCAAAGATATTGATAGAAGTCAAATATTCCATTGTCGATATATGTCACAAAATAGAATTAGATGCTGCCATATGATTCAAAACGTGCCCTATATATGAACCTAGAGAGTAGATGTTATTGTGACTCTAAAGCCTACACTCGTTGAATAACAAAACTACTAATCAGTTGTATGCTTCATAAGCCTCATTTTGATCATGACTGATTTGATTTGCATCATAATTGTTTATGTGTGTTTTAGTTATATTGTAATGTTTTATTCCCGTTGCAACGCACGGACATTTACCTAGTTAGTTCATAAAAATAAAAAAGAAATAGGAATTTAGAAAATATTTGTTTAGACTATATTTTATTAAGAATTAATAAGAGAAATCTCGGACACAACGAATCGATCAGTGTGATCACCCAAAAAGATCGAGTCAACAATCATGCATGGTAGAGCAACAAAAACACACAATGAAAAGCAACTACTATATATCAACACGACACAACAGAGCCACGTATACTTGCATTGAAACCGTCCAGTACGTCTCAAGTCTCAAGCCTCAAGTCTCAAGAGGCGGTGCTTGAACACACCGGACTGTAACGTAGTCTTGTTTGCCACTCCACGAGCCCCGCCCGTACCGACCGCGACAATAAATAAATCTCAGAAGAATGACCCAAAACCAATCTAATCAGACATTGCATATGAAATTTGTATAATTACCAGAATAATTTCGGACAGAAATAAAATAATTAAGCTATTCTGGACAAAGCAAACCAAGGCCTAATTAACCGGCACTGTTGAAGTAGGATTTTTACTGTAGCATGGATTTTGCTCCACGTAGGCAACCACACCGGCCGGTACCAATGCAATAGGCACACCGATCGACGACACAAGCTCAAGACAATAGCTAGCTAGCACCGGCGGGGATCGGCCAACGGAACGTCGGAGCCGCCGCCAAGCAAGCTCCCTCGACCCTCACACGTCGTCGCTGCGCAGCGCGCTGGCGCAGGCGCAGGTGCCTATAAAAGCCGTGCCTCGCGCCCCAGGTTATTAAGCAGCCACCAAACGCAATAAGGCCTCTCTGCTGCAAGCCACAGCCAGAGCTAGCTCCCGATCGATCGATCGATCGAGAGGAGGCATCATGGCGGGGACGGTGATCGCGTGCCACACCAAGGAGGAGTTCGACGCCCAGTTGGCCAAGGGCAACAATGCCGGCAAGCTGGTAATAATTAACTGCTACACGAACACCGCCGTGCGTCTATTTCCCTGTCGTTGCATTTTTAATTTCCTCGACGATGATATGCGCGAGATAGCTGTCTCTTCAACGGTGACTTTTTGCTCCTCGATCGATCTTGTATGTTCTAACATCAGTTTACAGTTCTACACGGCCGGGCCGGCCTCTCGATCTCTAACATTAATTCTAATTGAGCTACTAGCTAGCTTACTAATTTGTCTGTTTCTTCGTTTCACCTACGACCCCGGCCGGCCTCGATTGATCGATGGCTCTGCAGGTGGTCATCGACTTCATGTCCCCGACGTGCGGTCCTTGCCAACAGATGGCCCCGGTGTTCGCCGAATGCGCCAAGGAGTACCCTACTAAAGCTGTCTTCCTCAAGGTTGACGTTACCGAACTGGAGATGAAGGTGAGTATACTCATACGGTGTCGGCCAGTGTCGCCTCTAGTAGCTAAAACTGATTAGAAAATACTCAACGATACTGAACAGTACGTGTTCGATCAGTAATCATGTAATCGTCATATATATACTGATCATATATATTTCATGCATGCGTGCTGTTTCCTTGTTGGACTTGGACGTACGACAGGAGGAAGTTGCTAACAGGTACAACATCCAGGTGGTGCCGACCTTCGTCTTCATCCGGCGTGATCTGACGCTGGAGACCTTTGTTGGTGCCCATCCGGACAAGCTCCGCAACACCATCAAGGAGTTCATCGACGGCGACGACACTCCTGCGACGACCGCCGCCTAATTAAGCAGAGACTCGACGTGTAGCAAAATAAATATATGTAGCATCGTCCGATCACCAGTCTCGTCAATAAACAGATCGAGTTGCCAACGACAAATAAATGGCGTGCACGTATAGTGTAGCAGTAGGCACCGTGTGTACCACCGCCATTGTCGATCATCACTTTGGTCGTCTAATAATGTTCAGTTCAGATCGGAGTCCATATGTACGTATTGGCTCCCGTGCTTGACCGGTTATCGATATCTGAATAATACAGTATGCGTGCATGCACATATGGATACTCTTCTTGTCACTGGAGTTGCACGTCTGCCGCCCCGCCTCCATTTCTCTTCGATTATATATGACTGAGTACGTGAAACACATGATGATGACAACACGTACTGAGCTTGTATGCTTTGCCCCCAGGCGCGCTCATCGTCCCTGCACATAATTAAACTAAGCCAAAGTATATATGGTGGCACACTGTACTGATCAATTTCTTCCTGTCAATGCAAACGAATGATCGTCTCAATTAAACCTTATACCGTTATTAATTCTCATAAAAATCATATAGATATATACACTACAGCAGACGGGTGCTTCGCCGAGTGCAAGGGGCACTCGGCAAAGGCTTCATTGCACTCAGCGATGCCTTTGCCGAGTGTTGCACTCGCGAAGGGACGCCGGCAAATCGGAAGCCGGCGAAGCCGAGTGCCGGATCTCGGGCACTCGGCAACGGCTTCGCCGAGTGCCAGACCGACACTCGGCAACGATTTAATGTCGTCTTCTTTTTTTTTTCTTTGCCGAGTGCAGCACTCGGCAAAGAAATTGGATTTTTTTTTTGAAAAAAATCGTTGCCGAGTGCTTTTGGGAAAGCCACTCGGCAACGAAATTGTTTTCTTTTTTTTAAAAAATCTTTGCCGAGTGCCAGGAAGAGGCACTCGGCAAAGAATATCTCCCTGTTTTTTTTTTTAAAAAAAACTTCTAGTACTAAGGCCACAAAGCAGCCTGTTACTATCAGCAAACAATGTTTTAATACACCAACTAATAAAGTTAGCAGTAACAAAGCAATTGATAATAGCAAAAGCAGTGGGATGATGCTCAGGTTGACCCAAGGAGCTCAACGAAATGGTAAGCATACTAAGGCCTTTTCCTAGTATTGGGAGTAATATTCTAGGATTTTTCCTAATATTAGCAGTAATACTCAAGGAAGATGGCAGCAGCACTGAGACAAAGTTAAGTTGACACAGCAAGTTCAATTAGATCCTAGCATTCACAAGCTGACGAACGTTGTTGCCTTCCAGCGACCCCAACATCAATCGTATCAGGAAGATACCTACAAAAGTTGGTAAAACATAGAACAAGTACGTTACACCACAAGGCTACCTGTATGAACGTACAATATATCTGTGAGTTATACTATTTCAAACTTACATGTCTTCTTCTGGCTCATTTTTGACAGCATTCCTCGCTATACACTCAAATGCAGCCTCTACATTGAAGCCCTCTTTAGCCGACATCTCAAAGTAGGGGATGTTTCCCTTTGAAGCACACCATGCTTTAGCCTTTTTCTCAGAAACCTGAAAATTGGAAACCAAAGAAAATCAACAACAGTACAGAATAAATCCAGTGGACAGCAACTTGTAATGAGAAATACTCACCGTCCGGCTGTTACCACCATCAACGTCAATCTTGTTCCCAAGCACAACAAATGGGAAATTTTCTGGATCAGATGGGCTAGCCTGAATAACGAACAGTGAGTTTTTTTTGCAAATACAGTATATATGTATAGATTGCTAATAAGCAGGTTACTTGCTTGAATTAGGAATTCCTCACGCCAGTTGTTGAGCTTTTCAAATGACTTGATAACATTTACATCGTATACGAGAACACATCAGTCAGCTCCCCGATAAAATGCCACACCAAGACTTTGAAACTGCTCCTGTCCTGCCGTATCCCATATCTAAGCTTCAGCGAAACAAAACTATTGTAAGCTAAAATCTGAATGGTTGCTAATTCCATCACACTAAGAAACAGGATACAAGTATAAGTCCCATTCATGCAATTTTTACCTGCTAATCGTTGGATCCAGACAAGTATAACTATTCCACATCAAGGATCCAGTGCCCTTCATGCAATTTTTACCTGCTATCCCTACTTCTAAGATGTGATCGCTTAATTCTACATAAGCATTTCACAAAATATGTAATGGTTCTCTCCCAAACAACTGGTGTGACTACCCTACTTTTCCAAGGCAAAGCAGAAATCTTCATACCACAAATGATTTGCCAAACAAAATGATTCTACCTAGCTTACACATCAAGCAAAAAAACCAGCTGAGCTTAGCTATTAGTAGTAGCAAATTTCTCTCTATCTATTTTATTGCAACAAGAGTTGTTAATTTATAAATGGAATATTGGTGTATAGTATAATGCCCATGAATGCAATTAAGGTAAACGGATGGGAGTGAGATCGAGCTTAATTAGGAACAATGCTGCTGTTGATTGGTCACCTCATCTGATCTATTTTTATTAAAACTAGTTGCAGATCGAGTAGCTAGCTAGCAGTGCAACATTGACAACAAGCTGTCAAGCAGTGATCGAAGGGAAGAACGGACCTCGGCAGGGAGCAAGGCGGGTCGGGGCGGCCCATGCGGCGGCAGTCGAACTCCTTGCGGATGAAGGGGCAGCTCGCCGCGTCGTACAGCGGGTACGACTCGTCCACCACCCAGCTGCCCCTGTACACGTCGCACGACGACGACGAGCCGCCCGCCACCTGGGGGTGCAGCTTCTGCTGCATCCGACGGCTCCGAGGGATGGCGGTCGTCTTCCGGGCCGTCGTGGCGCAGGCGGCGGCCAGCACGAGGATGCACTGCAGGGGAGGGGAGGGCGGCGCGACGGAGGAGAGTGGAGGGGAAAGCGGCGTGGCCGAGCGTGGCGGAGGCCAGAGGGCCGCGCGGGCGGCGCCGGCCGCGGTCGGGCGGACGCGGCGCGGGCACGCGCGGGGGGCGAGCGGCGGCGGCGGCGGCGGCGGCGGCGCAGCAGTGCAGGGGCGGGATGGGGGGGGCGCGGGGGGATAGGGTTCGGGGGTGTTGGGGGGAGGGGCGGTATGGGCCGGCTGGGGGCCTAGGTCTGGCCGGCCTCATTTTTTTTTAATTTCTTTGCTGAGTGGTGCGGAAACAGCCACTCGGCAAAGACAATTGTATTTTATTTTTTTGAATTTCTTTGCCGAGTGCCTTTGGTAAATTAATTAATTTTTTTAGCTCCATTTTTTTGTGTGACCTTAGTACATTATTATAGACTTCATATTAAAATTTGAGATAATTTTTTCATTTTTTGATATTTTTGGTTTATTTTATTTGTTTCGCTGAATTTTACTAAATATTTCAAATTTGAACTGTAGGTGCATGTAATAATCATATTTGGTTGTTCAAAAAATGATTTTCATGTCATTTGGTATATGTTGAGGCCATATCCAGGATCTCACATCAAATCTCAAGTATCTAGTTGACGTAACATGATGAGGTATTTGCGAGAAAAGTGATTTTAAATTATATAAAATTCAAACGAAGTCCGAAAATCATGAAACTTGTAAAGGCATCATTTTACCGCATGTAGAGGCTATGATAAAAAATTGAGAATTATTCGAGCAAATTGCAACGTCCAATACGTAAAACTCAGCTGACATCTCCACATGTGATCATTTGGAGACATTTGATGGAGATGTTTAGGTTTTAGACATCTGACGTTGCAACTTGCTCGAAACGTTCTCAATTTTTTACCACAACCTCCACATGCAATAACATGACGTTTCGTGATTTTCGGACTTCGTTTGGATTTTATATAATTTTAAAACACTTTTCCGCAATTACATCACCATGTTACCTCTACAAGATGCTTGAAATTTCATTTGGGTTCCTGGATACGGGCTCAACATACACCAAGTATCACGACTATCATTTTTTGAACGACGAAATTCTATTATTCTATGTACCTGTAGTTCAAATTTGAAATATTCAAAAATATACAAAGAAAAGAAAAAATAAACTATATATAGCAAAAAAAATTCAAACTTGCCCCAAATTTTAAAAGTGAGTTTTAAATAACGTGGTAAGTCCTCAGAAAAAATTGGGTCAAGAAATCCAAAAAAACAATCTTCGCCAAGTGCCGTGGACGACACTCGACAAAGGCTCCTCGTTGTCGAGTGCATTTTCCTGGCACTTGGCAAAGGCTGCTCGTCGTCGAGTGCTTTACCTTTGCGCTCGGCGAATTTTTTTATTTTTTTTTAAGTTTGACGGCGCGGTTGGTTCGACCGTTACGCCGTGATTTTTTTTGCCGAGAGTAATTCTTCACCGAGTGCTGCACTCGGCAAAGGCTGGCGTTCCCGAGTGCTTTTATTTGCCGAGAGCTGTGTAACATATGGCACTCGGCACATATTTCGTCGCCGAGTGCATTTTTATGGCACTCGGCAACGCCTAAGGCACTCGGCAAGGTTGGTTTCTCCCGTAGTGATATCTAGCTATCAATTTCTCTTTTTTGGTGCGTACGATCTAGCCAGCAATTTCATAGACTTCAATCACCATAAGCTAGATCTATTCTATTTTCTAAACAATTTTATTGTTATGAAAATTACATAAAGTAACCAAAATTAAACCATAACATTGTGTACATAGAAATACCACAACAGAATATAAATTACCCACCTATATCACATCATATATTATGCACCAACAGAATATGACGTTCAAGCTAGCTAGGATGATGACATGCGTCAGATATCAAGTTTAATTTGTAAATAGTCATTTTCCAACAATAATGTACATGCACAAATTAATGCAGCTTGATGATAAATTGAAAATAGCAGCGAACTTCTATTCATTGACACCTGAGGTATGGTTTCTACTTTCTACTCTTTGCATATTTCTAAAGTTGGGGTTCATACATTTTATTTTATATGAGTAGCAGTTATATATCAATATAAACACGGGAATAACCCAATTAACGCCCTACTGTACTTCAAAGAAATTGTTGAGTGCAATGGCAACCACCCTCTGACCCTCACCTTCCCAATAATGTCTCAAATGGTACATGGTGGGTAGTGACTCATATATAGTTTCCCTTTGCAAAACAAAGGTTATATCACTTTACATGTGGCGTGTACTAAGCATAGCTTAAATTATAGTCATGAGAGAGGATATGTACGTGTGGACTATGGTTCAATTCCTTTTCCAACAATTTATGCACAATTGCAGCTTGATGATAAAATGAAAATAGCAGCAAACTTCTATTCATGGACACCCGGTGTATACATATGTATGGTCTTTTTGCACATCTTCCTTAAGTTAGGGGTAATACATTATCAATAAAAACACGACAATAACCTAACCAGTACAGAGAAGTCTTTAGGTGGCAATAATGCAATGGCAACCATCCTCACCTTCCAATAATATATCTGAAAAGGTACATGGGTAGTGCACGATTATTACAAAGTCTTCATGCTTTCCCTTTGCTATAAACTTATACGTTCAAGGGGGGTATGTGTCAAGTTAAACTACAAAGGGTCTAATTTTTTAAAAAAGTATAAGGATTTTGAGAAGCTATATTGGGGCTGTATAGTTCCTCCTAGTTGCAAGCAATGTGTGCCTTGATACCGATGGCTTCATCAGCCTCAAGACTGACCTTACTTACCAGCCTAATATATCTATTGTAAGTGTTTATACAATTCTGTAGTTATTTTTCTAGGAACATCACAGAAGTATGACCATTAATTCATAATACGAAATAGGAATTTAGAAAAATATTTTTAAACTATTAAAAAAGAACATGTAGGCATATATATATAGTAGCAAAAAGTATATCATACATACTTTTTTTGTAAAAAATAATTAAAATACACAAAAATATATTAATGGACAAGTTTGGCATACATTATACTCAATTCAATGTATGGTTTAATTAGTTGGATAATATTGTGCTATAGTAAACATGTGTTAATCATGAATTAATTATGCTTAATATATTTGTCTCGCTAATTACTCTACTCATATGCAATTAGTTTTATAATCAACTTATTTTTATTTTTTTTAGGGACCCTAGTGGATGACACAAATACTACTAGTTGGATTACTAGAGGCCCCTAGTGGATCCACACCATATGTCCCTCACGAGACCCACACACTAGAAAAAAAATATTGATCCTAAAATTTCTCATAAAAGCCAAGTCTATTTGGGACGAGAGGGAGTAATTTATAGTGGTGGATTTTGGCACGGAGATGGACTAGGACTAACAAATAGTCCTGTTAGCTTCAATCTATGGATTAATGAACTAACAAGCTAGTAGCCTATGACTACTAGACTAACAATTAGCCTGCATGTTTGGATTCTTATGGACTAAAAATTAGTCAACTAGTTGTTAGGCTCGAGAATCTAAAGAAGGTCATATGTTGTGTCTATATACACATTTAAAAATTGAGAAAAAATTTGTACAACTTTTGATAAAATTGTATAAGAAAAAATGTTTCTAAGGTCACAAAGCTTGTACATTTAGGACATTATATTTGTGACTAGAGTGATTATTTGGTCAGTCTAGGTGTAGTCACAATATAATGCAAATATAAGCCATATAGGACATTGCGGCATAGTAAAAGATGAAATTTTGATTCCAGTTTCTATAGAAAAGTAGCATTTTGTCATGATAAAATCTTATAAAAACACTATTAATTAAATGTATACGCACAATTTTTACTGAGAATTTTTTTGACAGGTAATAATAATTATCGAGAACGGATGAAGTGCATATATCTCACACGTAGAGGAAACACAGAGGAGAACGGTGGGACCGATAGCCTGGAGAACTTCTTAGGGCGTGTTTGATATCTGGCCCGGAGGCCTGGCCGTGCCCGTGGGCTGCAACTACGCGTGTTTGATTGTGTTGGCCCATTTGCTGGCCTGGCCCCCGCGGTGCAAAGCACCCTCTCTCTCCTGGCTCCGTGGAAACGCTTCTAGGGTTCTTTTTTGGGAGCCAGGCTCGCTCCGTCCTCGCGCGGGCGATTTGGCGCGGCGACGGGTGGCTCTGGCGGGCTCGCGCGGGAAGGTGGAAAGTTCCTCGCGCTCCCCTCCCTGGTGAAAATCGTCGTCTATATAAGGCGACCTCCCCCCTCCGCCGCTCTCTTCTCCCTTTGGTCGCGGTTCATCTTCTCCATTCCTCCCCAATCCCCTCCCGTTGAGTGACCGGCGGCGGCGGCGAGTTCGGTGCGCGTGGCGGTGGTCTTGTTCTCTGTTCTTGCCGTCTGCTGCTGGCTCCGTTGAGGCGGTCTTCTTCCTCTCCGAATCTATGTGCGTGATCCAGTGGTGCTTCTGTTCCTCGGTGATTGACCAGATCTTCTTTCTCCTTCGCCTTCCTGTGCTTTGGTTGGTCTTGGATTTGTCGGATCTTGTTCGCCTACTTCCAGATCTGCTCCCGCCCTGTGTTTTTTACCAAGTATCGTTGTTTCGAAGTTCATGATATCATTGATGTTGCTCTGGTTTTATGGTCGATGATGAATGTGTCCATTGCACTAGAGGCAAATTAATTTTTGCAGTCGTGCTATAGTATATATTGAATTCATACACTATCACGTGGAGGCCAACCAGGGTCTACTAGGACTGAACTGTACCTTTGAATGTTTAATTCATGTAGATGGATCCAAATGAACGACGTGAGATGATGGCTAGATAGGCAACTGCTATGGTTGTTGTGATGTTGTCATTTTTGGTCTCTAGGCTTAGAAGAGTTACTGCCCAACAAGATCCAATACCATATGGGCCTAGGAGTATAGCTGAACAACATAGGCAAGAAACCCTCCAAATGATCTATAATAGCAATGATGCAGAGTGCCTATCTATGCTGCGTATGACAAGAGCTCCTTTTTTTACTCTATCTAACTTGTTTAGGACTAGAGCCCTTGTACCTGAAACAGCTGGGTGTTGTATTGAGGAACAGGTAGCAATGTTCCTCCATGTGGTTGGTCACAACCAGAGATTTAGGGTAGTTCACCAATCTTTTAGGAGATCCATTGAGACTGTCAGTAGAATCTTCCACCAAGTTCTCTTTGCAATTGGGGAGCTTAGGGCTGAAATGATCAAGCCACCTTCAACCACTAGTCCACTACACATCCAAAAATAATGGGTAGCCAAAGATGGTACCCTTTTATGCAGGTACTTGTTTATTTTGTTATCCTGCCCTAGGAACTCAAATGATGGTACTATATGTTCATATGTCATTTGCATGGATTTATAGGACTGTATTGGTGCCATTGATGACACACATATGTTGGCCAGGGTGCCCAGACACATGCAACAGGCTTTCAGGGGTAGGAAATCAAACCCCACACAAAATGTGATGGCTGCTGTGGACTTTGACCTAAAGTTCACTTATGTCTTAGCTGGTTGGGAGGGGTCTGCCCATGATGCACTAATTCTAGCTGATGCAATTGAGAGAAATGATGGGTTTACAGTCCCAGAAGGTAATAAACCATATTAGTCAATAAAATTTTGTCCTAAACCTGTCACACACCTTCACTGTAGTTTATCTTTTGGTGGCCTTGTAGGCAAATTTTACCTGGTAGATGATGGTTATGCCTACCGCAGTGGTTTCCTTCCTCCATACAGGGGGGTTAGGTATCACTTGTCTGAATTTGGGAGCCGAAACTATCCAAACAATGCAAGGGAACTGTTCAACCTAAGGCATTCATCCCTTAGGGTGACAATGGAGAGGGCCTTTGGTGCACTCAAGAACAGATTTCGTATTTTAGACAACAAGCCCTTCCACACATACAAGACACAAGTGAAGCTTGTACTTGCTTGTTGCATCATTCACAACTGGATAATTGGATTTGGGGCTGATGAGATGGTCCCAGCTAAGGAGACTTTTGTAGGTAGCCAGCCAGATACAAATGAAACCCAAGGTTCTTTGGGAGACATGTTGTCTCAGGACTCTAATGGTATGACTATTAGGAGGGATGGCATTAGCAATGCCATGTGGGCTGCTAGAGGCCCTGCTAGGATTTGATTCATGTTTTGCATTCATGTACAATTTTTTTCTATAGACCCTGGATATGGAACTCATGTTGTGTGCTGGCCATGTAATAAGTGATGGACATAACTGAGACCAATGATGGAACAATGCTTGTTTTATTCAATTTTTGTTTGTTGGATTTGCTTCATCTATTGTTCCCTTTTGCTTCATCTATTCCCTGGTGACCATAATAGGATGGCTGCAATTGGTGCTGCTGTTGTTGCTGGATTTGTTCCTGCTGCTAACTTGGTTGAAGGTGTGGTTGCTGTGGCTGATGTGGTTGATGTGGCTGATGTACCAGAGGGGGTTGCTGTACCTCCTGCCCACGGGGGTGTTAGGCCACCAATGAGGTGGAACAACAACACCTTAGGGTTTGTCCTTAGGAGAATGGCCCAGATAGTGGGTGATGATAGTAGGGCTGAGAAGTGCTTCAAGGATAAGGATGTCAACTTAGTGGCCAAAGCTCTTAGGGAGTATAGTGGTAATGTTGTGAGTCCTACCCAGGTGTACAACCACCTTAGAAAGTGGAAGCAGAAGTGGGGTAGAGTCTGTAAGCTCAAGGACCTTAGTGGTGCCATGTTTGATGATGACACCAATGCCATAATGCTGGAGCCTGAGCATTTCCTGGGCCACCGTAAGGTAGTAACTAGTTTTGCACAACATGTCCAAATCTTTCTTGTCTCTTAAATTGTTTCTTAAACTGTATACACTGACTGCAGGACCACCCTAAGGATGATGAGTTTCTGAACACCCCTATCAGGTTCTACTCTGAGATGCAGACCATTTTTGGTTCTGTCATGGCCACTGGTAGATTTGCCTTAGGTTCCAGTGAGGCTCTTGGGGTCAACCAAGCTGACTCTGTGGCTGCTAAGATTGAGGGGGATAGTTTCACTGCTCCTGCCTATGATGGCAAAACCAGCACTGAGGTGGGTGAAGGGAGCAAAGCAACTGACCAAGGGTCATCCACAATGGGGGCTAAGAGAAAGAGGACCAATTTCAGTGAGGATGAAATGTTGATGATGACCAACATGACAGATGTTGTGAAAAATGTTGCCAATGCACTTAGGGAGACTGACCCTGCTCATGTGGATGGTGACCTTTACCTTGCTGTGATGGAAATGGAGGGGTTCACTGAGGAGGCCCTTATTGTGGCATACACATACCTCCTGGACAACAAGGCTTTGGCTAGGGGGTATGTTAACATGCAGCTAAGCCACAGACTTTTTTGGCTTAGGACCTTCCTTGCCAAGAATTACTATGTGTAGTTTACTGCACAGCACCTGTGCAAGGCCTAGAGGGGGATGATAGTTGAGATGTATACTTCCTCCACCTCCCTCACCCACTCTTCTCTTTGAGGTACAGTTTCCTATAACATTTTATGCAGGTAGATGTCTGACCAGATGATGTACTTTTGGGGTTTATTAGGAGGGTGGCTAACTATTTGTGACCAGGGGTCAAACTTTGCAGTAGGGCATTGAACAGCTATTTGGGCCTACTTCTGTATGGCCAAACTTGTATTAATTTCCAACCTCTTTGATATGCTTTCTTTAATTCAGTACTTATACTTGTTCTGTCATTTTGGTTCTTGGTCAATTAAACTTTTGTGATTTAAGGCCTATGATGCAAAAGTACATTAATGAGGTGGCTACATTATATGTTGGTTTTCCTTGATGTTTTTCAAGTCTGTCATCAAATTCATCCGAGCCATCCATTCTCCTGCAACTCCTTTTGGTTGATGGCAGAGAATGAATGGCCAGATGTATTCCATGGTTGTCTTGTATTTGCCTTGAGTTTATTTGGAGTTCATTGAAAATTATGTAGCCACCAATGACTAGATTTGCATGGATATAATGACCACATCCTTAAGATGAGGCCACACATTTTGTAAATGTAATTTGTGTACTGTTTTGCCATGAAACTTAGTCTTACATGACATTCAACCATAGAAGAACTATTGCACTGAGGTCATGTATGGCTGGGTTTCATTGGCAAAACAGTCATAGATTGTGTTTAACTAGTTCTGTTCAATTGTTATGACCTTTAGTTTTTTTTGTTCTGCTTCTTTGCTGGAATGACAGATTTGAAAGGGTAATGGCCAATGATGCATAGCTGGTTGCCTAGGTTGGTTGTACATTTTTCATTCAACATGGTTTCTGTTGGTTTTCTGAGTTTTGCTCATGGTAGTCATTGAACCCATGAGAAACATCCATGCCCAAGCAACATCTATGAAAAATGGGTGATGGCAGTGCATGGATGTTTCCATGGATTTCATGCCTATTCTGAAAATGGGGTTAAATTGTATGTACAACCACCAGTGATGATTGAGAGAAAAGTTGTCCATAACATTTTATTTGCTAAGGCCACAAAGTTTTTTGCCTATTAGGTGAACTCATATCTTGAATATGATACTAAGGCACTGTCAATTGTTATCATTGCAGAGAAAATGAGTCCTTGCTATGTGGGTTTTCAGGGGAGGACCCCTAGAATCTACTTTAGTTGGCATGAATGTTCGGTGCAAGTGTTGGGTTACCCTAATGCCAGGTTCAAGAAGTACCAAATATATGAACAAGTTGTTTATGATTACAATGCATCTTTAGGGCATGTAATTGTGCCAAAAAATACAAACTGTTGTGATAAAAGGGTTGTTCCAACTGCTGAGATTCATGCAACACATGACAGTTGCAAAAATTGGGTTATTGGTGCTCTTTTGGTGATGATTGTGGCTCTGTCCATCAGACTGTGCGCTGTAAACTCTTGTAATTGAGATGATTTGGCCGATGATGAACAGAACTGAGGCTGTTATCTTCTTCTTATTGTTGTACCATAACGTTTGGACAAATTAACTGAGGCCTGTGCTATTTAATCTTGCTGCTATTCTCCATTGTATGCATTTCTTGCTTGTATGATTTCTGGAGTGAGCCTGGCTTGGCTAGGCCAGAATCAAACACATTCTCCAACTAGTAGTTGGAGTTAGTTGAGGTTGGGCCTGGCTGGAATGCGAAAATCAAACACAGTCTCATTTGGGCCTGGCTGTGACTAGCCTGGGAATCAAATAGGCAGGCCTGTACGCTCTCAGCCTGGCCATGGCTGGCCTGGGCCTGGCCAACGGGCCGAGCCACCCCGGTGCTGGATATCAAACGCGCCCTTAGTCACTGCTCTGTGTCCCTGCAATTTCACCTCTCCCACCTCCAGATCAGCCAGCTACGTCTCCACGGTGCTTGATGCTTCCAGATACTATAAGGCCAGTAGTAACTGCGAATGAAAAAATTGGATGCATTCGAACACGGAACTCTGGGGGTGATTGGTTGCCTTGGTGATGAGGAGCCGGGATGGAGAACCGGTTCAGGATGATGAGATGCATGCACTACGGGAAACAGAAGCGTTGCCGAGTGCCGAACGATTTGCCGAGGGTCAAAAATCGCGCACTCGGCAACGCTTGCTTTGCCGAGTGTACTTAGGCCAGGTGCACTGGGCAACGGATTTCAGAAAAAAAAAATATTTTTTTGCCGAGTGACTATTAGGTGACACTCGGCAATGAATTTTCAAAAAAAATTGTTTTTTCCGAGTGGCTGCCACGTCAGCTCTCGGCAAAAAAACCGTCAACTTGACGGTCGCCGTTCTCGTTGCCGAGTGCTGACTTGGCACTCGGCAAAGGATATGCCGAGTGCCCGATATCTGACACTCGGCAAATCCGGCTTTGCCGACGAGATCGTTGCTTATTGGCCTTTTCCGAGTGCCACACTCGGTAAATCCTTTGCCGAGTGTATATGTCGGCAAAGCCGCTGTTTCCAGTAGTGATGCTCAAATCGTGCACCTAGTCGTGTTTGGTTGTTTTTATTGTTAGTCTAGTACGAGATGAGATTTTGTTTGATTGAATGTATGAATAGAAGTTTTGAGTGTATGACACATGGACCTCTATACTATTGGTGCATCACACCATCCTGCATCGTGAGAGAAGTGGGAATCGAGAAGATGGAGTCATGCAGGATAGAAGGGTAAAGATGAACGAGATAAAGCAGGAAAATGATACAAGCAGACATCCAATAAGGGCCAAATACACCAAGCGGTGCTAGGATGCGGTTTAGGATAGCTTTCTGGGTGCAACCAATCACCTCAGATCACGGATGGCTACACCTCTCCAAACACCAAATTATTCTTTATTCCACTTGCAGAGCACCCCCGCAGAATATGATGTTCCCAAGGATGAGATGGCATGCGTTAGATATAAAGTTTAATTTGTAAATAATCATCCTTTTTTCAACCAATAATGTGCACAAACGCAGCTTGATGATAAAATTAAAATAGAACCAGACTTCTATTCATTGACACCCGATGTATGGTTTGTCGTACTCTGCATTTTCCTTATTAAGTTGGAGTTCATACATTTTATTTTATATATATAAGTAGCAGTAGTTATCAATGCAATAAAGACACGGCAATAATACACAAGTGTGCAACTTGATGACAAAATGACAAAATTAAAATAGCAGCAAACTTCTATTCATTGACACCCAATGTATATATGTATGGTCTCTACTCTTTGCATATCTCCCTTATTATGTGTGTGTGTGTGGGGGGGGGGGGGGGTCATATACATTATATAGTTTCTACTCTTTGCATATCTCCCTTGGTAATAATATAATGTAAAGGGAGACTTCTTTGAAAATCAGCTCAGTTAACGTGTTAGATGTTGATATTCTTCATATATATATATAACATATTTTTTAGTTGAGTATGTGAACTAAAAATAAATTGTTTGAATTTATATTTTGATATATGGCCACGTACTTTAGTAGGATAACATTAATTATGCATAGTTACGTACGTAATAGAAAAAGGAAGGTTACAAGAAAAGGTGATTCAGCAAAATGGAAGGGCCACATGCACTCGCTTTGTATCTCCCATGATTTAGGGGATTTAACAAATCTTTTTTTTTAGGTTAATTATTTAATTAATTGTAAAATCTAAAAAAAATCAACGGTTTAGATTAATTTGAGGTATTACCTCCTAGGAGGTAAAGTGAGTGTAGCATTGCCCTTATTATATTGACACTCCACTAGCCCCGTACCGCGACACCAGTGACCGGCCGGTGCGAGCACGATTATCTTAGGCACACCGATCGAACACAGGGGACCCGACCGGGAGCCCGGGAATAATAAGGCCATGCTTGGTTCTTTAGTCCTAGGAACTAAAGACTAAAACACAGACTTAATAAAAAGTCTCAAAGTCTCCATAAACCTTACCCCTTGAGACTACTACCCAGCTCAAAAAAGTCCCTAAATAAGTCTTTAATGTTTGGTTCAAATAGACTAAAAGAAACTTAATATAAGTTTTTAGTCCCTCTTCAAAAGGACCAAACAGGGACTAATACGACCGGCAGGGATCGTCGGAGCCGCCACCAAGCTCCCTCAGCTCGACCCCCACAACACGTCGCTGCGCAGCGCAGCTGCGCAGGCGCTTATAAAAGCCGTGCCTCGCGCCCAAGGTTAGGCCACCAACGCAATCTCTCTGCAAGCCTGCTGCAGCCAGAGCTAGCTAGCTCCCCATCGAGAGATCGAAAACCTACCTTAGTCAGCATCAGATCGAGCGAGAGAGGCATACGTGTACACACCACTGATGAGTTCGACGCCCAGTTGGCCAAGGCCATAAAGAGGCCGACAAGCTGGTAACTAGCTACACGATCGATCACCATCATCTGTCTTATCGATCTCTGATCGATCGATCCCTGTCGATCGTTTAATTAATTTCCTCGATATAATCTGCAATATATATGCATGCTGTCTGTTCAACGAGATGACTTTTTTTCCCCATCATGTGTGTATGTTCTTGTTACTACTAACCAGCAGTTTACAGTTCTACACGGCGCCGGCCTCTGATCTAATTAATTAACATTGAGCTAGCTAGCTTACTAATAATTTGTCAACAACGACTAATAACGTACTGGCCGCCTGTTTCGTTTCGATCACATCTCTACCCCGGTCGGTCTCGATCGATGGATCTGCAGGTGGTCATCGACTTCATGTCCCCGACGTGCGGTCCTTGCCAACAGTTGGCCCCGGTGTTCAATTCGCCAAGTGCGCCAAGGAGTACCCTGCTGCCATCTTCCTCAAGGTCGACGTTACCGAACTGGTGAGTACGTACATACAGTGTCGGCCGGCCCCAGCATGATCATGTCGTCGTATATATAATATAATATAATGCATATATGCTGTTTCTTAATTTATTTCCTTGTTGGACGACGTTACATACGTGTACAGGAAGTTGGTAGTAGGTACAACATCAACGGGGTGCCGACCCTCGTCTTCATCAGGGATAATAATTAAGCTCTGCAACACCATCAAGGAGTAGGAGTTCATCGACAACCCTGCAGGCTGCAGCCTCGGCCGCGTCCGCCTAAGGAGACGCGTAGCAAACTATATATATAAATAGCATCAATAAATAAGGGCCAACGACGACAAATGGCGTGCGGTAGCTAGCTAGCACGCAGTAGCTAGACACCGCACCGCGCCACTGTCGATCAGTTTGGTCGTCGTCTAATAACTAATTGTGTAGTATTTTCAGTTCAGATCAGGGTCGATATATATGTTGACTCCCGTGCTGTACCGGTTATCGATCTGAATACACAGTATGCACATGGATACTTGTGACTGGAGTTGCAAATCGGATGTCTGCCGTCCCGCCTCCATTATGATGATCGACAATACTGAGCTTGTATCCCCTTTAATTTTGCCCCAGGCTCATCCATTCACATGCATAATTAAGCTAAGCCATTATGGTGACACTGAGATTTCCTTTCAACGAATGACCGTCTCAAACCTTATACCATTATTAATCCCCTTATTACCAAATCGTATATACCAATAATGACACCAAAAATCCACTTTGAATTATATATATGTTAATACTCTTTTAAACAAAAGGTACAAAAATAAGCAGTTAAGCACTAGAGTTTCAACTTAATGCATGGCACACGTGGATTAATATGACCAAAAGACGATGATAGCCAAAAATGAATTTATTATGTCACGGAAAAGATACAATAAGAATTGGACCAAAGGATCTATACATAAATTACCAACATTGTCAACTTTTACAAAAAGTATTTAAAGAACCATAAGTTACACATATTTTTATATATTGTTTTAAATTAATAATTTATATTAATACTAATATATTAAAAATCAACTAAGTACATGTTTTAAGTTCTCTTAAAATTCTTCTGATATCTTTTTTTTCGAGAACATGCGACGTCATATATTTCATTAAGCAGAGAAAGGGGTTTTGTTTTTCTTACACGGTAAGCCAAAGATTACCGAAACACCGCACAAGACAACTTCACCACTTACACAAGATTGTAATTACATAGCCAAGTTTTCGCTACCCAAGGGCGCACGCCAGCCATCAGGTGTCCAAACGCCTAGCATCCAAGGCGCTTAAGCCCCGATACCCGGCCGCCATCCAGACAACTCCCTTTAAAGGATCCAAGGGTTTTGGATCACCAACTCTCAACTTTACCTAGCTAACTGTTATGGATTCAAATGGTCTAGTTAAAAAGACTAGCTAAAGTTTAGTTGTTTCAACCTAAATCACTTAGATAAAATTTAGTTGACTTTATTAGCTGGAGGGTACAAACATCCAAGCTAAAGTTTAGCTAGAAGAACTTTTTTAGCCCGTTGGTGGTAACTAAACGGAATGCGCACATAGGCCATGTGCCTTATTATCAACTGGTGGCTTTTCTTGGGCCTCCCATTTTGCACGACAAGAAACCGAATGCTTGATGCTTCCGAATATTACATATGTGAGTTACTGTATGATCGTACAAATTAGATGTGAATGTGGAACTCAGATCATGTACTGATCAATGGCGGCTTTGCCTCTCCAAAAACCAAATCATTCCTAGTTCCACTTGCACAGCACCAACAGAATATGATGTTCCAAGGATGATGACATGCGTTAGACATCAAGTTTAATTTGTAAATTGTCCTTTTCCAACAATAACCTGCACAAATGCAGCTTGATGACAAAATTAAAATAGCTGCGAACTTCTACTTTCATTGACACCCGAAGAATATATGGTTTCTACTACACTTTCTACTCTTTGCATCTTCCTTAAGTTGGGGTTCATACATTTTATTTAACATGAGTAGCAGTTATCAATATAAACACGGGAATAAAAACCCAATTAACGTTCCACTGTGTACATCAAAGAAATCGTTGAGTGCGCAATGGCAACCACCCTCTCTGTCCTCACCTTCCAATAATGTCTCAAATGGTACATGGCGTGGGTAGTGCACGACTCATATATAGTTTCCCTTTGCAACAAATGTTATATCACTTTACATGTGGGGTGTACTAAGCATAGCTTAATTATAGTCATGAGAGGATATGTGTGGACTATGGTTCAATTCCTTTTCCGACAATTTATGCACAAGTGCAGCTTGATGATAAAATAAAAATAGCAGCATAAACTTCTATTCATATATGGACAGCCGGTGTATACATGAATGGTCTTTTTGCACATCTTCCTTAAGTTAGGGTTCATACATTATCAATAAAAACACGACAATACCCTAACCCGTTACTAGTACAAAGAAGTCATTAGGTGGCAATGCAATGGCAACCATCCTCGCGCGCCTTCCAATAATATATCTGAAAAGGTACATGTGTAGTGCACGGTTATAAAAGTCTTCATGCTTTCCCTTTGCTACAAACTTATACGTTCGAGGGGGGTATGTGTCAAGTTAAACTACACATTGCTTGTAGTTCCTTCTAGTTGCACAAGCAATGTGTGCCTTGATACCGATGGCCATCAGCCTCAAGACTGAGCTTAATTACCAACCTAATACATCATAAGTGATCATACAATTTTGTAGTTATTTTCTTAGGAACATCATGACAGAAGTATGACCATTAGTTAAAAATACAAAATAGGGTTTTAGAAATATTTTTAAACTATTAAAAAAGAATATGTAGGCATATATAGTAGCAAGATGTGGCAAGAACTCTTACCAAATAAGTATATTAAAGACAAGACCTTAGGAAGTTATGAGAAGAAACCAACGGATTCGCATTTCTGGAAAAACTTAATGAATATTAAAGACACCTTCATGAAGATGGGTTATTTTACTCTGAAGGATGGGACACAAACCAGATTTTGAATTGATACTTGGCTGGGTAACAAACCACTCAAGGATAAATTCCCTACGTTGTTTAATATTGTAAGAAGAAAACGAGACACAGTTGCTAAATTTATGAGTTCCCTCATATTAAAATTTCTTTTAGAAGAAATTTGGTAGGAGCAAACCTAACAAATTGGCATCAAATTGTTGCTTCTATACAACATGTTAACTTACTAGAGGAAAAAGATGTGTTTGTATGGGGCTTAAAAGCCTCTGGGTTATTTACAGTCAAGTCTATGTATGCTGAACTAATTAACAATGGTGTGAGGGTGTCACAAGATATTTGGCAAACTAAACTCCTCATGAAAATAAAAGTTTTTATGTGGTACTTGAAGAGAGGGGTGATTCTAACCAAGGACAACTTAGCTAGAAGAATTTGGAATGGGAACAAGAGTTGTTGCTTCTGTTATTAGAGAGACAATTCACCATCTCTTCTTCAAGTGTTTTTATGCCAAGTTTTTGTGGCGTTTTGTACATATACTGTTTGGGATTTTACCGCCAAGGGATATAAATTGATTTGTTCCACAATTGGTCTAAATTGGGAAATAAAAAATATAATACATTGTTATTATCAGCAGCCTCTGCACTTTGTTGGACAATTTGGATAACTAGGAATGAGGTGGTTTTTGACAAATGCAGACTCAAATCTCTTTTGCAGGTATTGTTCTGAGGAACGCATTGACTACGTCAATAGGCAAATTTGCAGCGGCATGATAATCTCAAAGATAAAAAAATGACCTCTGTGGCACACTACCTAGAGACATCGGCTTTGGATTTCTTCGGCTCTAATGGATGGTTATCGCAAAGTCATGTTGATTTTGTTTAGTCAAGAACCTTTATCGTTTCATTTGTGTGGGTGGTTGTAAGTTTTACTACAGCCAAATTTAGTGTTCGTACTGAAGTTTGTAATTTTTGGCCTGATTCTATCCCTAGATAGATAAAGTCGGATATTATATCATTTATCAAAAAAAATATAGTAGCAAAAAGTATACCATACATAAATTTTGTAAAAATAATTAAAATACACAAAAATATATTAGTGGACAAGTTTGTTAGTACATTATAGGTACTCAATTCAACGTATGGTTTAATTAGGTGGTTGGTGAAGTATGATTTTTGTTTAAAACGAATCGAGTACAAACGCTGCCGATTCTATTGTACTAAAAAAACAAGAGAAATTAAAGGTCAGATTAATTGAGTGGTAAAACGAATCAGAGATGGAGCACGTACGTACTGTATCTAGCTAGAGATGGAGCTCAAGACCCGGCGGGGCCGGGAATACGAATAGCACAGGCCGGGGACCGGATGATCGAGGCCGCCGCCCAAGCTCCGTCGTCGACCCGGCCACACCACACGTCGCTGCGCCTATAAAAGCCCCGGCATGGCGACCCAGCATAGGCCACCAACGCAATCTCTCTGCAAGCTAGACAGCCCCCGAGTCCCGAGAGAAACCTTAGTCAGCATCAGAAGCTAGCTAGCTTTGGATATCCCGGCCCGACGAGAGGAGGAAGAAGAAGAGAGCGAGAGGCATCATCATCGATCATGGCGGGCGCAGGCGCAGCGGAGGGGAAGGTGATCGTGTGCCACACCAAGGATGAGTTCGACGCCCAGTTGGCCAAGGCCAACGACAACGAGGCCTACAACTACAAGCTGGTACGTACCATGCATATTCAACGATGACCTCTTGTTCTTGTCATCGATCAAGAACGACGTATTGGCCGGCAGGCCTCTGTTTCATTAATTTCACTTTCGCCGGGCCGGCCTCGATTGATCGATCGATCGATGGATCTGCGCGCAGGTGGTCATCGACTTCATGTCCCCGACGTGCGGTCCTTGCAAGCTGATGGCCCCGGTGTTCGCGGCGTGCGCCAAGGAGTACCCTGCTACTAAGGTTGTCTTCCTCGAAGTCGACGTTACCGAACTGAAAGTGAGTACACGTGCTAGACTATGTGTGTGTTTTCCGCGATATCAGAGGTGGTCAGCACGTTTTATTGTTATAATAGAAATTAAGAAGAATATAGTTGTTACAACGACGCAACTAATTAATTCGAGAGAGAATTGTAGGTGATTAATTCACCAAACTTATTAACGTACCATGTGTCCACGCATGCATTTGATTTCAAATTCAACTAATTAACACCCACTTCAACTTATTAACCCCACGCGTCGTGTGTACTGAGTACTGACCATGCTACCTCTGTGTGTTTAATTTCCTTTGTTCGACGTACGTACAGGAAGTAGCTGAGGAATACAGGATCCAGGGGGAGCCGACCTTCGTCTTCATCAAGTACGGTCTGACGCTGGAGAGCTTCATTGGTGCCTATCCGGATAAGCTCCGGAAAACCATCGACGAGTTCATCGACTACACTACTCCGGCCTCTGCATCGTCGTCCGCCTAGCTAATAAGGAGAGCTATACACTATAGCTACTAGCAACTATAGCATCACTTACCAGTCAGTCGTCAATAAGTTAAGGGCCAAACGAAGAATAATGGCGTGCGGTAGCTGGTGTTGGCTCCCGTGCTGAACCGCTTATCATATATCGTCGATCTGAATAATACAGTATGACTTGAGTGCAATCTCAGCTCGATGTCTGGTTCCATTTAATTTCGGTTCGAGTTATATATGAGACTGATCGAACGATCATGATGATGATTACACAACGCTGAGCTAGCTTGTATCCTTTGGCCCCAGGCTCATATATATCCTTGCACACATAGTTAAAGCTAATTAAGCCAGAGACAGTGACAGTGATTTCTCGTCCAAAAGGAACGATATGGTTTCAGATCCTACTATTATTTATTGGAGCTTTCAACGTATCATTAATCCACGTTAGGAAAAATAAATCTTATTATTCATAAACATCTAGTCATCAATTTACTAGACTCTCTATCAATTATCACTATATATGTATAACAACCATGACATGGATCTATTTTTTATAACAATTACCATGCCATGCCATTATGAAAAATAAAGGAAATAGTCGCATAAAACTGCATCTAAATAACCACACCTTCGCCTTTAGAGTACTCTTGTTACATTATATAGTAAAGTTTTAAATAAAAGATAATAAGGTGTTAGAGTTTCTACTTGATGACACGTGGATAAAAAGATGCACAACTAATAAGATCAAAGAGTAGATTTCATTAGCGCTCCTCAAACTTGTCCTAAGTTCACAATTAGGTCTTGGCATTTTCAAAATGCACATTCAACACCTTAAATTTGTTCTAAGTTATCATCCCGGTCCTGATACTTGCTAAATTGCACATTCAGCTGCATAAACTTGTCTCAAGTTCTCATGTCAATCCCGGTACTTACAAATTACACACACTTAATTAAGCCCCGAGTTCCTAAAATTCTCATAAAAGGCAAGTCTATTTGGGATGAGGGGAGTATTTTAGAGTGGCAGATTTTGGCATAGTGATGGGCTAGGACTAACAAATAGTCATGTTAGCTTCTATTTATATACTATTGTGGACTAACAAATTTAGTCTGCCTATTTGGATTCTTAGGGACAAAAAAATAGTCAATTAGTTGTTAGTTCTATAGATCCAAACAGGGTCATATACATGTGGCGGCTAGAAGATATTTTACATATGCATATTTAAAAATGAGAAAAAAATCTGTACAACTTTTGAAAAAGTTGTATAAGAAAAAACAAAGATTTTACATTTAATACATTATATTTATGACTAGTGATCTTTTGCTCTCACTCTATCTAGCTAGTCACAAATATAAGCAGCAAGTATAAGACATTGGCATAATAAAATATCAAAAATTGATTCTAATTTCTATAGAAGTAGCATTTTGCCATGATAAATCTTATAAAAACACTATTAATTAAATGTGTACAGTTTTTACTGGAATTTTTTGTAATAATAATTATCCAAAACAGACGAATGGAGTGCATATGTCACACACGTAGCCTGAGGCATCTTATCTACCCCTTTGTTCTCTTGGGCGAAACTGTGTTTTCTTATCATACAAACACATCGTGCCATGGCCCCGTCGTGCCATGGTTGCGAGATGATTGCCCCGGTGTACGCGCAGTGCGCCAAGGAGTACCCTACTAACGCTGCTGTCTTCCTCGAGGTTAATGTTTTCGAACTCAAGGTATCATGGATGCGCATATATATGCATGCGTCTGAAACTTGATCTGACTACAACCACACGTCGTACTGTACACTGAATATACTACTCGCTCCGTCCCAAATTATAAGACATTCCAAAAACTTTGGAGAGTCAAAACATCTCAAGTTTGACCAATAATTATAAAAAAACTATAAAGATTTATGATATTAAATAGACATGTTATAAAAATATAATTGATAACGAATCTAACAATACTTAGTTGACATCATAAATGTTATTATATTGACATATAACTTTGATCAAAGTTGAGATAGTTTGACTCTCCAAGATTCTTATAACGTCTTATAATTTGGGACGGAGGGAGTACTGATCAGCATGCTGTTTCATTCCTCGTTCAATTCGTTCGACAGGAAGTTGCTGACATGTACAAGATTCACTCGATGCCGAGCTTCTTCTTCATCAGGAACGGCGAGACGCTCGAGAGCCTTGCTACTTCCAATGGGGATAAGCTCCGGGACACCATCAAGAAGTACATCGGCGCTCCTCCTGCCTCGGCGTCGTCGTCTCCCTAATTAAGGGAGAGACGATATATGTGAAGCAAATATAATAGCATCACCGTACCAGTCGTCAATAACGGCCAACAAAATCAAGAATGGCATGCTGCTAGCTAGCGCTAGCACTTAATTAATTAGCAGTATATACACGTGCTGGACTGGTTGTTATCGATCTGAATACTATATATATATATATATATGATGAATTCTCTTGGACTATGACTGAGGGCCTGTTTTGGATACTCCTCTCTAAACTTTAGAGCTCTAAATAAACTTTAGAGTTAAAGCTCTAAAAAAGTGGTCTAAAGTTAGCTATAAACTTTAGCCCACTCACATTAAAGTTTTAGACATCAAAGTGAACTAAAGTACTTTAAAATTTAGAGGTAGGGATCCAAACAGACCCTGAATGACCAAGTACACATGATGATGGCGACGCTGAGTATCCTTTGCCCCCAGCTAGCCAGCTAGGCTTATCTCCCAGCACAGACATCAGCTAAGCCATATGCATGGTGACGACAGTGTTTTCCCCTATCAAGGAGTTATCGGCTCAAACATTGCCATTATTCTTCCCTTAACAAATTGTATATTTAATTTACCAATAACACTAAACATTCACTTTGGTTTATGTGTTAGTACTGTTTTGAATAAAAGGTATAGAAATAAGCAGTTAATAAGCACAAGAGTTTCGCCTTGATTATATGAGCGGATAAAAAAATTGCCCGCAACGACTATAATAAGATCAAAGGATGAAATCCAAAATATAGATTCATTATGTCTACAATAAGAACGTATAATCCTTATACAACTTAAACTTAGATTTGAACTAAATACATATTGATCAATCATCAACAGAGGGGTATTTCTATGCAGTCATAATGATAATTAACCCGATAAAGTAGCTTATTTACTAACAGTAGGGTGTTCCCATACAACCATAATAGTATGGGGAAATTGGCTCCTGGACATTGAGAGTGACCACTCTTTGTTGTTGACACTAAAAAAGAGCAATTTGTTAGAGGACACTCTGGTTCTTGACAAATTTGCTAGTGCACACCGTGTCTAATTAAATATTCTAACAAAATAGATATAAAATCATATAACTGCTAAAAAATTATACTATAAAATTTTCTATGCTGTACACGATGAGAACTATATAGTAAAAATGTTGTTTTCCCTTCATCATAAATAGACAAAGTTAATCATAGTTAATTTGTTCATATATTCGTAGGACACCAAAAATCTTAAAGAAACCACATAATCTGTATATAACCATATCTTGACTATGGGAAAAATATTAATTCAAAATAATAAAGTTTATAATTGTATATTTAGCATCACTGAGTTATAGATTTATCTCTTGTCAAGCTTAATTGATGTATTAAACTTTATTATTTCGAGCTAATATTTTTAGCATAGTCATGATTTAGTAATGTATGCATTCTATGGGTTTTCCAAGATTTTTAGTGTCTTACAAATATATGAAATTTTTTAACTATGGTTAACTTTATCAATTTATGATGAGGGGCAAAATAACTATTTTAGTGCAAAACAACATTTTTACTATATAGTTCTTATTATGTAGAGCATAGAAAATTTTATAGTATAATTTTTTGGTAGTCATATGATTTTATATCTATTTTGTTAGAATCTTTTGTTGGACACAATGTGCACTAGCTAATTTGTCAAGAATTAGAGTGTCCTCCAGCAAATCGCTCTTTTTTGAGTGTCCAACAGCAAAGACTGGTCACACTGAATGTCTGGGAGCCAATTTTCCCTAATAGTAAACAAACCAAATCACGTTCAACATACTCAAATATTCCGATTATGTTTGAATTAGCAAGCGTACATGTATTGTATGAATAAAGCGTAACCGGATCGGTTATTTAGCCAATACAAGGTCCATGAGGCTCGAACAAGACCTATCTGCCAAATTATAGTTAGATCTACGATTAAACGAACATAATCTAACATACTTGACAGTGGGGTCTGAATTGAGATACAGCCGATAACAAGAATATTAGATTAAATCTACTTACTAGGGAAGTGCTCATCAATGACGCTCTCTTTTCGTCACAGAAGACTCCAAAATCGTCACCGAAGTTCTTCTATGATGAACTTGTGACGAAAATAGGTTCATCATGGAATGAGCGCATTAATTGACCACGGTGACGAAACGACTATTTTCGTCACTGAATGGAATTCATTCAATGACAAAATATCCATCGTCATAGAATGGAATTCATTCAATGACAAATCCTATTCGTCACTGATGTACCCTGGTTTTCGTCATAACATGCAGCTCCGTCAGGCTGCCAAACGGCGCTTGCCACGTGGCAGGTGACGTGGAGGGTCCACATGTCGCTTTTTTGGCCACGTGGCACGCTGTGATTAGTCCACATGGCTTGCTGTGAGTGGTTTACATTTTCGTCACAGAACCAAGAATTTTCATCACAGATTAAAATTACAATAAGGTCACAGAACCTAGAAATTTCGTCACTGATCACTTTGCGATAACATCATAGAACCCAAAATTTTCATCACAGGTGCACATGCTAATATTTTCACAAAATGAAAATAATATTAAAATGACCAAATGCTTGCATAACTTAACAGATCCAGCATTCCAGTCAACATAAAACTGACTCAACAATACTACACTCAATTCATATATAACTAACTTGACATTACATTCTAGGTTCTAGTTTGATCTCAGTTCACATTAACATCACAACTAATAATATAAAGTTGTCAAGCACCAGCAACATAGTTTTTAGCCTAAACAGAATTAGCCCACAACACTGACCCCTTGCCAAGCACCACCAGCAGCAAAATAGACCCCTTGCTAGCACAGACCAGCAACAATAATTCATGTCGAAGAAGCGTTGTTGAGGGACAGGATACGCTTCAGCAGCGCATTGTTCTCCTCCGTTGCCTTTTGGTTTACCTCTGCCAGCTTCTTCATCTCCTCCATCTCACTTTGTGTCCTCTCCAGCTTTTCCTCAGCTTCTTCACTTCTCTTCTTGAGCTCCTTGATTTCACCTTGTACAACAGCCTTAGCTTCAGCTGCTAGTTGTTCCCGAAGCTCACTTTCTTTTGATGCTGCTGAGTTGGAGGATGCCACTGGTTTCATGCCAATATTCTTCAGGAAAATGTTTGAGCTATTCTTGGAGAGCGTCTGTGACACAACCTGCACACTGGATGCTCCTGTCTCACCTTCAGCAACAGGTGCTACCCTCAAAGTTTCCATGTTCGACTGAAACAACAATGAGCTATCATTAGTTCATATTTATTGAATTAAAGTGAGGTGCAAATATCACACAAGATGTATTTTTAAAAATATAAACAGCAAGATTGTGTCTTCCCCTTTAAAGGTACTGAAAATTAAAACAAAGAGTTTACAACCTGGTTATCTAAGTGAAGCATCAGTATTGTATAATCTGCAGTACAGATATTCCCAAGACATGTAAACTTTTTATTTTTTTCATGGAGTTCGATTAGAAGCTAATTAGAAAAGAGGTAGGTGCTATTAGTGGCTGCTGAAAAGCTAAGGGATAAGAGGTGATATTCATGGCTAGAACAAATTCAGAACTAGCATAATGTCATTGACCGTAAGCAAAAATATTCAGAGTTGGACTAACTAAAAACAATAAGTAGCCATTTACTAAACTGATAAGTGACTACCCCTGCCATATCAGTGCTTAGTTCTATTGACTCAACATTCAGTTTCAAATTCAGTCAACTGCAACTATTTCAAATTTGCAATATCTCATCTGTCCCACACATATCAGACTTGCTCTCAAAACTACTAAAGAACTTGCATTGTGACATGTTGACTGGACAATCAACAAGTGAAGGAAATTGGATTCTATCAGTTTCAAACCCAGAAGCATATGTGAAAAATGCAGGTACCAAATGGAAAGTTGTTCATATATATATTTCAGGCTAAAAATGTACAGACTTGGCAAATAAACAACCAAAGACATCATACTTTCAGGCTAAAACTGTACAGACTTGCGCTGTATCAAACTTTTGTCTCTACATGTGTATCAATAGGTGTATCAAAGATTCGATTGCATTATGTTACAAATCAGGCAACCGTGTTTCCATTTAGCATGAAAAAATATTGAGAACAAGCTGGAGCATTTACCCAAATCACAAATGAACCAAAATGAAAATGTTGCTAGCAAAGTACCACATCAGTACTGATACTAAGGCCAACAAACAACTTTTGCTACCTATCATCATCAATTCTAAGCAATGAAAAGTTTGTTTATATATATATATTTCTGAACTTTTGCTTGGTTATTTTTTTGGAACCATCTCCTCTTTGATAATGTAGACTTTCTTCAGAAATGAAGCATTTTAAAAGTACAGGTTTCAGTCCCACGATATTAACAAAATATAATTCCTAAGATGACTCCTACCTGTATGTCAATGGTTCTAACTTCTAACCACACATTTTTTCAGCTTCCAACATTCAAATAGACCTTAAATGAGATGACTTGTCTAATTGTTCATCGAATTATACGCCTACTAGTTGTATCCGCCCCCAACTCCCCATCTAAGACATCTGATGAACTATGGTTCCATTTGAAAACAGGTATCAACCAACTCTATACCCAACTATATTCCAACCTTAAAATATGTGTATGTGACCTATCTAAATTGCAAGAAGCAGCATAGTTTAGACTTACACATGGACACTCGCTCTTATCCTCTGTTTTTTAAGCTAACATAAGCTAGAGTTGAACGATCCACTTTTAGATTTTGGTGGCTAGAAGCGACCTATCATTGATCTCTTTAAAGCATTTCATTTAGACTTAACCCTATACTTAAAGCATTGAGAGGTAGATGAGAGGAACCACGAACCATTGTATTTGTTGTCCATTTAAATTTTAAATGCAGTCAGGAAGAATTTTCCATAATCTGAGCAATGTGAACCTAACTAATATCTCTCACACAAATCTGACCACATGCTGGTGGCTGCAATTGCTACACATTTGAATGACCTGGTATCAGGCAGATCAACCACTACTTGATATCAAGTTGGTACTTACCAGTGCTTCTCTTGTTGGTTCACTTAGACCATGTTTGGAGCTGGTATGGCATGTCTTGAAGGCCTCCACCACATGTGTAGACCAGTGATGAGATATAAGTTTATACAATCCATAACAAATAGGCATAAGCCATGTAAAAAACTAAGACATGAACTCCTTGGTTATATATATGTGCTTGACGACAAACATGTTGGACTAGATGAGGTTCCATCTTAAAACTGATGCATGCTAGCAGATAGGATTAAATCTGTTGGCTTCTCATTGCAGATTTAGTTCAGATAACAACAAAAAAGACCAAAAGCAACAAGAAACTAAGGCATCATCATTGAATTCATCATCTGAAATCTGGATGCAAAAATATAAATACATTTACTCTTTTCCTCTTCTATAGTACTACAGGATTCAATACTTAAATGATGTATAGCTCAAGTATCAGTCTTGGAAGTCAGCAAAAAAAAGAAGGAAAAAGGAAATCCATAACTTTTCCCCTGCTAAATTTATAAATTCAATGCTAACATGTTGTACATAGCTTAATTATCTGCCTTGAAAATCAGTGCTTAAAAATCAAGGGAGGTGACTTGTAATATCTCAAGTGTCACACTTTGCAAAAGTTAACTTGTAGAATTAAATAAGGTAGCTGTAAAAGTACCATATAAACTTTTAGTAGGCGCTAACCATCAGATCATTTTTTGACAAGTACATGAAGCAAAAAGATATATACCAGGATTTCTATACCACAATCCACAGAGTTGCAAGATACAAACACCAAAAACTAAAGCAAAATCTAATTGAAGCATTCAATGCTTTAACCGTACCTGTGGCCAAAGATTAACTGTTGCAATTTGGCACTCCAACCGTTTTAAATTACAAGTCAACGTACATCGCTTTTACTTATAGCACCTAGATATTTAACTTATGCCAAAAAAAACTGTAGTCACCATACTCTTATGTCATCAAGTGTAAACAAGGAACACTATGCAACAAGGAACCAGATGAAATCTGCAACAATAAATTGCTGTAGCACCAGAATTTCAAGTTCACAGCAATGAGTAGCCCAAGGTTTCAAGAGTCAGGCAAAGATCACTAACAGTGAATGAGATGCATCACACCATTACACCTACACTAACACTCTCAACTCTTGATGATACTTGATATAACCAATGATATGAATTATCAACCAAATAATTCTAGTCAAGGTACAAAATAATCGTTTCAAGAGGGAATCAAAAACTTTGGATCATGATGTAATTTCTACTATGCATCTATTGGTTCTATATTTCAGTTTAGTTTCGGGACATGTACGTTCAGTGTCATCTTTGTTTAGAATTTGGTATCTTTCATTTCTATAGATAGTATGTTGAAATCAAAGGGTGTCACTGGGATCTAGACTACCTGAGGTTAATTTTCTTGAGAGGGGAGAAGAATAGAAGATGAAGAGAGAGTGCAGGATGCTAGCTGTTTGGTTCATCCTGGATGCAAACACAAATGCTCTTGTGAATGAGTGAAGCTGTCAGCATGATCTAGCTTTGGTTGGCACCGTTAGCATGCACCCACACAGCCACAGGCTGGTGTGTGCCGCTCAGTATGTGCAAATCATTGTTAGATCATGCATGACAACCTCATTTGTTCACAATTTCGGGCATGTATATATACTGATGATGTCATTTTCTTTGCTTTGCTGCTACTTTGAGATCCATCTGCATGCTTTCTTCTATATATGGTTATCTTGCAGATCTTGGATGAACCATCTATCTCTGCATGGTGGAGAAGCATGATGGAAGGGAATATATATGTTAATGACTAATAGCTACATATAACTAATAGCTACATCAAACAGAATCAATTGGCCACAGACAGTTACCACTTAATACTTGATTAATATATATGCTGGTGACTAATAGCTACATATAACTAATCTCTTGCTTCTGCTGCTGCTAATATGACGCAGTATCGAATTATATGAATTATCAACCAAATAATTCTAGTCAAGGTACAAAATAATTATTTCAAGAGGGAATCAAAAGCTTTGGGTCGTGATGTAATTTCTACTCTGCATCTATTGGTTCTATATTTTAGTTCAGTTTGGGGGCATGTACGTTCAGTGCCATTGCAAGAAAGACAAAGCAAGAAACTCTGCATCTATCAGTTTGGGGACATGTACGTTCAGTTTCGGGATATGAACTCTGCATCTATCAGTTCAGTTCAAGAAACTAACTGCAGAGTAAAATGTAGGCAAATCTGGGGAAAACAAATTGCCAAATGGTTACCTTGATCTTGTTGTGCCAGTCTCTTACTACCTCCACGCCTGGTTGCCACTATTGCGGATGTACACGAGGTGGTCGGCGACGGCGGTCGTCACCTGGTGGACGTCGGCGGTGGGCGTCACCTCGTGGCCGTCACCCTCGTCCACGGCGACGACCCAAAACCCGACAGGGTTAGGGTTAGGTTCGGGCGAGAAAGAGGTGGATGGGGCGAGATAGTTGCATGGGGCGATGAGATCGAGAGAAGTGGATGCGGCGATTGATGGCGGCGATGACGCAGCTCGCGGGGAGGAAGCTGCTCGGCGACGATGGTTCAGTTCCTGTGGTGGCGGCCAGGGTTGGAGAAATGTGTGCGTGGGGGTTGCGGGGTGTGGGGGCACGAGAGGACGACTGGCTGGGGGGATGAGGTAGTGGGGGCTAATGGCTAAATTAGGGGTAATCAGTTTTAGACCACTCAGTTTTGGCGGCATTTTTTCCCTCCATGACGCGCTAATTTTTTTTCCTCCTATGGTAACAAATTGTTTTTGTATTGTTATATTTTTTGTGTTTATAATTTCTTTATTTCTCTAGAAATATTTTTTGCTATATTTTTAGTTAGTATAATATTGAGAATGTGCATGACCATTTTATCAAAAATATTTGATTTCGACAAATTGAACTATACATCTTGTAGAAGTAAACACATCTCCAACTTAGTTATAAGGACTAGCATCGTGCCCGTGCGTTGCTACGGGATAACAAAACTTTTATACTAAGAAAACATGGATGAGTACAAAAGTTTTGTTATCCCGTAATAACGCACGGGCACAGTGCTAGTTAATAATAAGCCACAACAGGATGCGAGTGCGAGTGCGCCGGCGGCTTCGCCGTTGGCACCCACGCCCTGGTGAAGAGCGACAGCGACAGGCTATAGAGCTTGGTGCCGTTAGCGATGGGTGCGTCGAGGCCGCCGCGGTCGGACCACGACCCCGACGCGGTCTGCAGGCCGATGTCTGCTGGTTGGTCAGGATCGCCGACAGCAGCGTGTGGACGTCGTCGGCCTGCGTGTCCAGGAGGGTGTCCGTTGTCTTGATCGTCGCGCCGGCGGCCGTGAGGAAGTCCACGTTCAGCTCGGCCATCAGCTGGCAGTCCCGCAACGCTCCGATGGCGCTCGAGGAGAGGTGTCAGTGGCGCGCGAGGTAGCGGTCCACGAGGGCGGCGAACTTGCACGCCCCCGCCAGGGACTCGGCGACCGAGAAGCGGTCGTACGTGTAGAGGTCTCCGTTGCCGCGCGGCGGGAGGATGGACCAGCAGAAGCTCGGGTCCGTGCGGCCGCCGGTGACACCGGCGTGGACGGCGTGTAGTCGGAGGAGATCACGTGCCTGCTCTGGTTAAAGCGAGCGAGGGATTTGACTTGCCGTGACGTTTGTCGATTTCCTTGTATTTTTTCTTTCCTTTGCTCGCATCCCTGATTTATGTCCGTCAAATCTCAAAGCGGCAACTCTTTTTCTTTCCTTTTCTCACTTCCGTGTAATTTGTGTCCGTGAAAAATGTTTTTCTTTCCTTTTCTATCGCGCGGTGGGCGGGGGACGGCAGACCCAAAGGGGGGACGACAGACCCAACCACGAAACCGAAATCTTCTTTTCGTTCGTTTTAGTTATAAGGAGATATATGTTAGATATGTATGTCTTTCAAAGGATATGTATGACCATGTTCTCAAAATTAATTCAAACTTTTTTGTCAAAATTATAAACCAAAGTGAGGTGTCTATGAAAGTTTGTAGAATTTTTTGGCTAGCTTAGGGTATTTTAACATTTATCCTACACTAAGCCAACAAAAAATTACTATAACAAGTAAACTTAGTCAGAAATTTACATAGATGCACACAACATCATAGTTTGGTTCCATAAACATCCCATAAAAAATTCAAATGATTTTGACAAGATGGTACTACACATCTTGTATAAGCATGAACAACTCTCACTTAGGCACAATGTACCTTAAAGCTTTTATCCTTTAGTCATTCATCAAATTAGTCTAATAATAGATAAAAAATTGTAATAAGATGTTTCAAAATCTATGATATAAATCATTAAGCAATAATATAGTACTTATTAAGTCAAAATCTGCAAAAAAATAAATATACACAAATATAGAAAAAGTAAGAAAACGTGGGAAAACAAAAAAAAATTGCCATTCAAGTAATTTCGTTAGTTCTCATGCGCAATCTTACTTAAACTCTTTCGAACTGTCGGAGAGCTGTGTCGCGGCCGTCCTCCCTTTGAGTTTCCACTACTGTAAATTATGTTCTGAATAGCTGCGGAAAAACATGGAGTCTGAGCAAAAACAAGTGCGGTTGGGAGCAGATGGTGAAGGAGAACAGAAGCAGTGAGATCTTTGATCCTACTCTGACAAACACAAAGTCAGGGGAAGCTGAGTTGTACCAGTATCTGAAGATCGCTCGAGTTCAAAGAGCTGCAGCTTGACTCTGACAGTGACTTCCTCGCTGGATGCTCGATTGCTCGATCACCTCATCGACGATAGATGAATCAGCAGAGAAATCAACGTAATGTTTTTCTTTTTCCTGATGACCCTGCCAGATTTTGATTCTCTAGAGGGATACAATACAACAGCAGCTAGCTAAATCATTTTATTTTCGATCCTTGCCACCTTGGTGGGACATCAAAGGCTCAAAGCGATCTGTATAGGGCATATGAACTTGATCGTGTAAATAAAAAAATAAATATCCTATTATTACTACAAATAGAAAAACGTGCAATGCAAAGACACAAACGTACAAGCGTTCCAATGGTAACACTTGCTACCTCTTAAGCGGTTGGTTGTGGGTTCAATTCCCCTATGCGGTGATTATTTTTGCAAAAAATGGAGGCCCAGGCCCTGGGGCCGTGTTTGCCGCCAAGCACGCTGACGTCATCGACGTGGGACCCCCTAGTGGGACCACAACGCCACGTCATCTTGTATGATTCAATTATACTTTTATCACAAAAGGCTAAGTGCTCCGGTGGTAAGGAATCTATCGACCTTGTAGTAGGTCACGGGTTCGAAGCTCACTCAGTGATTTCGATGGGTCTAGATGGCGCCATGTCCTCGAGGAGGTACATGAGGCAATCAATGACGATTTAGTTTTAGTTATTGTATGACGATTTCCTCGTTTTCGTCATTATTCTTCGTGCCAAAGCTCTGTCACTTGTGACTAATGACGAACCTTCACATTTCGTCATTGAATGCTCTCATTTGGTGACGAAATTATTAATCGTCACGAGTGCATCGTCATTGATTACCACATTTCTAGTAGTGTTATCCTTAAATCAATCTATAATTAGTCAAATATCTTGAACGCACAACATGTAGCAATCGCGATCAACAGATTAACCGATATGCCGATATGATCATAAATCAATTGTTTTGACGAGTATAAGCATGAATGTACTCAAAATGATAGATTTAGATGATGTTAAAGCTTAGTCTAATATGTTGATTGCTATTGGATAAGATATTGTTGTAACAAAATAGATAGATTAAATAAACAATATCGATAAATGAATTTATTAGATCGCCAATCTAACAGAGCCGATAAATAGCTTAAACAATTATTCATGTGATATTGAAGCAATGCAACCCCATAAGTGAAGATTCAAACCGATAACTAGCTCAAATCGAGATTGTACGAGATTAAACAATGCAACTGTACAAACAAGATATGAACCGTGGCTATACTTACAAGCAAACCGGAGGTCAATCTAGTTGATGCAATCCTGTTTGTCGAAGGTTTCGCCGAGATCTACTTGACTCCTACTCCTAAGGGTTTGGCCGGAGCCGAAAGGGTTTATATTAATGATTGAATATCCTTTACAAATGATGCAGGCTTTGCTATTTATAGACCATAGCATAAATTCTAGTCCAACATGACCACCAAGCAAATAAACAAAAATATGGAAATAAAACACAACTTGGGCTCCAATCTTTCCTTTCAACAGAGCCCGATATCTATCTTTGCCATAACCGAAATCCCTCCTTCCACAATTCCTCCTCAGTCGATTGCTTTCTCCAAGTTAGCCGATTGCTCGGGCTTGCTTCAAACGCGAGTTGCCTGAGTCTGCCCCCAGGGCCCACATGTGTATATCTTGATACATAAAATATGGTGTCAACAGCGGTAAAGAGCCGATTCCGAAGAATACAACTGATTCGCCTTCAAGCAGTCCGGTTCTAATACCTCGATGGACTTTGAGCATCGATCCTTCAGTCCCGATCCAAAATTTGGTGTAAACACAGTGCAATTAATCTTTATAGAAACTACCATAGAGTCTGCATTGTGAGTGTCATAAAGGAACTAGTGTATCGGTGAGAGAAGAACATTGATTATTAGGATAAGCAGAAAGTAGTTATGCTAGCTCTCACTTTGTTTCTTTGTTAGTTCCAATCCACCATGCGTTCCAGTGATTTGATAAAGCTAGCCTTAGTTAAAGATGTTATATGCATGCGTGTTGCGGGCTATGGGTTCAGTGAGCGGTGGCGCACGGGGAGTCTCCTCCCGGCGGTCCTCGCTGGCTGCAGATCTCGGAGGAGGCTTGGAGCTAAATGGGCAGGGCGGGCTAAATAACAGAAGTAGGCTTCGAGTTGGGCTTCAATTAATGGGGCAGCTGCGCTGAGCTAAAGACGAGTTGGGCTAATCTGCTCCTTGTATTTATGGCCCAATGAGAAGCTGCAGCCCAGAAATGCATGACCCACCATCAAACTCCTGCATCGGCCCCTATGCCGCTATGCGGCAGACCTCGCGGTGGCGCTGGGCTCCTCTTCGTCCAGGTAGAGGTGGATGGTGGGCTGCGAGTGGGCTCGCAAGGGAGTCAGATGATCTGGAACTGCAAAGACAAGAAGACCAGAAAGAAGCAACGGAAATAGCAGAAGAAGAAGAAGATGCGGTGGGAGTAGGAGCTGAGGAAGAAAACATTTTTCCATGTACTTCCTTTCATGATTAGCAGGATATGGAAGATGCATAGTAGAGTCGAGGCTAATTGTTAGGACGGATCAATGTATTATGTTGGTAGCATACATACAGAAACTTAAAGCTCGGACGGCTTCACAGCAGTTAATCATTCATTGTTTGACTGAACATACTTCCTTTCAGAATTAGCAGTACCCTCCCCCCCCCCCCCCCCCCCACCCACACACACACACACACTACATTTTTCTTCACCCTCCACCGCTGTGCAAATGTGAACATGGAAGCCTCCTGCCTGCCTTGTACGTGTGGCTTGCTGGTAGAGGTATGAACTGTATTGAAATCATTTATTTAGCAACATCGGGATATTTATTTTACCCCAATCATACCCATTGGCCGGGTGCATGTAATGAAATCTTTCAAGTTGTTGTGATGGGTCGCGAGGTGACCAAGTCAAATGTCATAAACGCTCCGACAGTGATGAGATAAGCTGTGAGGAAACGTGAGGTCAAGTAGTGGGACGTGCGACCTGTACTGAACTTGACATATTAGGACCATGGAATAGAAGCCAAGATAGGGAACAAGAGGCACAAGTAAAAAAGGTCAGTAGCAGAAGAATTGTGAAGCACACTGAAAGCAAAAGGATATATATCGGAAAACCGGCAATCTCTTGGCACAGCTGCTCAAGAGATCTTCCCAGCACAACTGTGAGTCAGCTGGGTGGGCAGCGTGCATATGGTAATCTCTTTCTTTTTAACTATTTATTTATTGCGTCAAATTAATTATGTTGTTCTTTATTCCTTTGTGCCGAGAACCTGTTCTAATAATCTCTCGGAATTAATTAATTTGTCAGTCAGTTCGGGCCATGGATGGAAGGAATAATACAACATCAAACTGCTCCGTCGCTGCACTGGAGCCATGCTACTCGCAGATGATATGCCCAACTAATTTCACTACAACCTTCCACAGGATCCTCAGGAATCAGATATGGCAAGTTGACGCGCTGCTATTCACTGAGGCTTTCTTGGCACTGATAATAGTTGGCGTAGGAGCCTATGGCCAGCGCTATCGCCACCACCCCTTCACCCGTTTTATCTTCCTTGGAGCTACAACACTATTCTTGCCCATCGTATCTTCTGTTCTCTCCACTATTTCCAATTCAACCAACCCCAGTTACGTCAAGATCTTTGATAGTTTTACTGGCCCTGATGGTCTTTCTGCATTGGTCGCAAAATGCAATGCATCCTATCACTTCATACTACTTGTAATCTGGGCAGTGCTCGTTCAGATCGTCATGGTTAATACAAGCACTGTAACCGCCACTGAAGGTCGAGAAGGGCAAAGTAAAGGCCCCCCTATCGACCTAATTATTCAGGGGGCGTGGACCATTTACCTTGGTTTTAGCTTCGAGGGGCAAGACTTAGCTGTTCTTGAAGACTACTTTCTTCTTTTCGTCTATTTGATCGCGCCTTTTTCTCTTCTGTGTGCAAAAATAGTACTAAAGTAGTATGCATTTGAAAAGGCACGGCGGTCCTTTGCACTAGGACGCAATCCTGGACTTACTTTTGTTTACATGGAGAAAGTACGAATACAAGAAGCAAATCAACAAAATGAACCACCAGTAGGCAGTGATCCACCACCACTTTTGGTTATTAGAGAAGAGGAAAAGGAAGTGGAGATTCAGCCTCGTGGGTATGAGTTCAAGGATGATTCAGGGACAGTAGTGAAATTTGACAGAATTTGGCAATTGGATAGTAACACGCTTCCAATCTTAACGCCACAACTAAAAGGTCTATGTTTGTCCTTTGCACTGTTCAAGTTGTTGCGGTGCAGATTTGCTAGGTACAAACTCAGTAATGCTGGACCAATGGGGACTTGGAGACTCACATTTTTCCGGAGCTTGTCCCTACAGTCCGGAGAACATGACAGGATATTTAAGATCATTGACCAAGAGCTTTCTTTTGTTCATGATTATTATTACTCGTCCCTCCCACTGTGTTATGCTAAGGGTTGCCTACCCATCTGGAGTATCTTGCTCTCACTCTTAACCATAGGCTACTGCATCTTCTTAGTTGTAAATCTTGGACCAAATCTTCAATATTCGCGGGTAATGCAACTTGACTGTAGCATATGGTGGATTTACGACCGCTTGGTAACTTACTGTACCGGTTATCCTATTGGAAGATTTTTTATCGACCTGGTATTAGTACTTTTGCTTGTTGTATTAATCATGATAGCTGAGGTCAGAGACATGGTTTCCTACATTTGCTCCAACTGGACCAGAGTAACCCTTATCTGCCGCTATGTGATTGACCACACCTCTTCACAGCATTCACTTTGCATTCAGAAATGGGTAATTAGTCTTCTGTTAAGGTGTAGATGCAAGTTGATCATGAAGTAGCACTGGAATGAAGAAATGGGCCAGTGCTCTGTTTTGGTACTTCATCACCAGAGAACAATCTTATCAGCCTTTGTCAGGCGTCTCTTGCCTTTGCCAGACCAAAAATCTAAGGTGAAGTTGACAGCAGCAGTGAAGGTTTGCATCATCAACGCACTAAGGAGTGTCATCAATGGAGGCTTGAGCAAAGGAGTAGCATCTCTGCACCGCAGCCAAGTTGGCGAAAGCTTCCTCTGGGCTTGCAAAGGCAAAGGTACATCAGATACTATACTTGTATGGCATATTGCGACATGTATCATTCAGGAAATGCATCATTCAGGTATAGCATCAGATACAGATCATAGGACTGTCGCCACTCAGTTGTCACAGTACTGCGCGTACCTGGTGAGCTGGTGTCCGCAACTACTTCCGGACAACAGTGCATGGAGCAAGGACTTGTACAAGGCTGTAAAGAAGGATGCAGAGGGCGCCATCGCTGGGTACTCTGTGGCAGAACCATCTAGGCGGCCGGAAGATGAGCGCGCACTCGATGACTACTCTGTGGCAGCAGAGGCAGAGTCATCCACAGCCGAGGATGAGCGTGCCTTCTCTGAGCATCCTGTGGCAAATCGGTCATCCAGGAAAGAGGATGGGTACCAGAAGCTGGTCAGCTTGCTGAGCGAGAACTCGAAGCATGAGGTGGTCAAGGATGCATTGAAGCTTGGAAAGCAGCTCGTGGAGACCATCGAAGACCAGGAAACCATGTGGAAGTTGCTAGCTGAGTTCTGGTCAGAGATGATCCTTTATCTCGCTCCGTCAGACAACCTGAAAGGTCACTCAGAAGCCATTGCCCGAGGAGGCGAGCTAATCACACTGCTCTGGGCGTTACTTTTCCATGCCGGGATTATGAGCAGGCCAGGCGAGGATGACGGCGCTACTGCTACCTCTCCTGGTGTCGTTTAATGTAGCTTACTGCTTGTACTAGGTATTTTTTCCCTGCGTGGCTGCGTGCATAGTCTGTCGTTGCCCTTGCCCTGTGTGATCCTGTTTCCACACGGCATCCATTTTAGGTGTCACGTTTCGTATTTTCGCAAAATTGGGATTGTGCATGAAACTTGCTAGTTAGTTTCGGTTTATTCCAATCATGTTTGATGTACAGTAATATTAATATTGTCAAGATTCAAGGAGTTTGTTATATATGCGGAAAAAGTCCATATTTCCTTCCTGAACTATCATCCGAGTTCGTTTTTCCTCCCTAAACTGTAAAACCAGAAATCTTTCCTCCTTCAACTATGAAAACCGTTCGTTTTACCTCCCTGAGTGGTTTTGGACAGTGGTTTTGTCTTTTTTCCTTTTTTTATTTATTTCAGCTGAATCTTTGAAAAATCATAGTAAATCACAGAAAAATCAGAAAATAGAAAATCTAATTTTGTTGGACTCCACATGAGTAGATCTATACAGTGAACATATAATATGGTATACTTTAGTTCAGGGAGGAAAAACGAACTCGGACGATAGTTCAGGGAGGAAATATGGACTTTTTCCTATATATGCAGATGTTGGAATATATGCACCTATATGTGCATGGGCTTGGCCCAATAGAGAATTTCTAATTGTTAATACATTTCAATCATCCATCCATGCGTGTTTATGACGGAGGTAGCAGATATTTAGTCCCAACTTGCAAGTTAAGGTGGTACTTAAATAAATTTCTAATCGTTTACTTTTCTCAACAATCTCAAAACCTACACTTTTTTTAATTAACTATCGCTATAATATACTTTCTCCGTCATAATATATAAAGCATAACTTTTTTTTATTAATGTCTTATATAATATAAGGCGTGCTATTCTCTCTCTAGATGTATACGTATCGATATAGTGTTGAGAGAGAATGAATTGTGTTGTTAATATTTGAACCAGAGATACTTACGCCTTATTTTGCAATAACGCGTCTGGACGCTTCTCTCGAAGCATGGGAGACGCTTCTCTCAAAGCATGCCAAGCGCATGAGAGATGAAGGGGGTGATGATTCTTCTTGGGAAAAAGTCTACTTTTGGTCTCTCACTTTCGTGAAAGTCCGATTTTCATCTCTCAACTGTAAAACCGGACAAAATGGGTCCCTCAACTTTCGAAACCGTGCAAATTTCGTCTCTTGGCTGTTTTTTCGGTGGTTTTACTAGAGTAACCTAGTTTTGTTTTTTTCCCTTTTCTAATTTATTTCGGCTGCATTTTTAAAAAATCATAACTCTTCGATACGACATCGGATGAAGATGATTTTTATATGAAAATTGTAGCCCTCGACGAGATCTACAATTTTCTAGTTTTGAGTTTTTTATTTAATGAATTTAAAATGCTCAAAAAAAATTATACAAAAGTACAACACCATAATAATCGCGTACTTCTACTTGCCGCATTAGAAAAATAATATATTTTAGTTTGTTGTCAAATAAAGACACTATATATACCAAAAATTTAGTACTCTAAATGATATAGATTCTTGTAGGTTGGCAGTCCTGTGTTTCCCCTTCTATACAGTCGTCCAAAGACCCATCCAAGCTAGAGTCCCCCTCTTTATCCAGTTTCCCTACCCTGTCAAATTTACTCTGACTTTTCTTATGATTATCCCTTTTAGGGTGTCTGTCCTTATCCTTATCCTCCCCAGAGCCTCCAGGGCCATGCCCATGCCCAGGTGGAGGAGGACCTCCTTTACCCCCTTTACCAGAAGATTGACCCTCTTCCACTTCAAATCTCAGTAAGACCCCCTCCCCATTGAAAAAGAATTCAATAGAACCATTTACAACAGTAGGATTCCTACATCTCCCCTGTACCCTCACAGGCTCTGCTCTAATCAAACTTAGCTCATCAACCACCAAATTAGTAATCTCCTTGATAATCTTCACATCTCTAGCCACCTCAGGGACGTCATGAATTCTAATCCACACTGCTTGTAGCACAGAGGATGTTTTGGGATTAATCCCAGATTTGACCAATCTACCAGTTAGACCATATAGAGGCATCCCAAAGCTGCTCATTTTAGTGAAAGTGTCCAGGGTCAGTTTATCAGGGAATACCACTATAAAATCAGACACATCCATTTTTCTGACTTTGAAATCCCAATTCTCCCTGACTAGATTTCTAAGCTCCTTGTCAATTTTGTCTTCAGAAGCCTCTCCCTGTAACACACTGAGAATCCCAGTGGCTTGATTAACTTTTCCTTTAGCTTCAGGCAGGTGTTCCTTGGTACATTCATACTGATGGTGCCCCACGTCCAAACACTTAAAGCATTTGATATCAGAGGGGTTTACTGGGTTTGGAGCATTACCCTGGGGACCCTTGCGTGTTTCCTGAGGCATCCTACGAGCTCCACCCCCTTGTGGAATCAAGCCTCGACCCCCCTGTTGTTGTGGTCTCCAGCCCCCTTGTTGTTGTGGATTCCAGCCCCCTTGCTGATTGTTATTCCTGTTGGCAAGTTGGTTAGGGATCATACCCCCTTGCTGGGATCTAACCCTACCCCCCTCCAATCTCCCTTGATTGTTAGGATGGTTACCCCCAAACCTCTCCTGATCCCGCAAACCTTGACCAAAATCAGACTCACCTTGATTATCGAACCTCCTTTCTTTGAATCCACTGCGGCCAGAATCCCCTCCACCGCGTGCTCCCTGGATCCGGTGGCGAAGGTCTTGCTCTTGCCTTGGATCAGATCCCAGGAGGTCGTCTTCCTCCATCCATTCATCCTGCCTACGCTTTCCCATCTGCCTACTGGGATCTCGATTCGCCATAGCTACCTCCGCGAAGGATTTGGTTAGTTTGGAGGGGGCACTGGTAGGTATGATCTTGTAAGCGAGGTATCCAAATCTCCGTACCTCCTCCGACTTGGCAGGATAAATAATGTCCAAGACCCATCTCCCTTTAGGAATCCAATACCAACCCTTAACGGGTCCTCCCGGGATCCATGAGTGATCGTACCGGGTGTCCAAACCCGAATCCATTAGCATCGTCTTCTCCCCCACGACAACTCCTATGTTTTCCTTTTCCCCTGTAATGGCGTAGTCCAAGCTCCCCATTCTTCCCAAAGCTAACTCCAATCTATTGGAAGCTTCAGCCAGCTCCTCTAGAACAGGATCATGATCCCTCTCCGTAAACAAATTGCTGATGATATCCTTCGCAATCCGATCGTGGGCAGCCCGTTGACCCCCTGCAGTCTGCGGGCAGTACCCTGACTCATCGTCATATTTGCTGAGAAATTCAGGAGCCAAGGTAAGACGACGTCGACCCCCTTTGCCTATACGGACACTCTGGTCGATCGTCGGCCATACTCCCCTGAACTTGTCCTCCTGTCGCTCATGATCGGATGAACTCCCATTTCCCCCACCAAAACCAGAGGTAGAACCAGACGAACCCCGAGTCTGTTCACCTAGGTTATTTGCGCGCCAAGCGTCTCTTAGGCGGCAAATCTCCGCCGTCGAGAGGTTCACCTTGTCCGGTGAAGGAGTCATCGACCCCCACCTCCGGTCGACGCCTCGAATGGCCCCGCCACACAGGAACAGCCGATACGGCAACAGGAAGGTGGAACGGTCACACGATCAGGGACGGGGCAGGGCTCACCTCCGAGTCAGGTGCGCTGGTGGGTGCTCGTCGCCGGCGAAGAGACGAAGGTGGCTTCCCCCGCCCGCCAAACTTGACGGGGGCAACAAACTTTGCCCGGTGTTTCACCCACTTTTATGTCCCATCAGTCCTCTTGAGGAAGATGACACCCACGATGTCCGCAAAGGCAACCACACCCGAGAGAGGGAAGGAGGAGGAGGGAGCAGCGCAATGAGCTCCATGGATCTGATTACTACTCATTTTCCTGCGTCTCCATCAGGACCGGTCTCCATTGACCAGAGCTTGAGTGTAAACTTCGAGTCCCCTTCTGCAAATCCCAGCTCACCGTCGCGTCCTCCATAGTCATAAGCCCAAAGCTCCGGGTATATGACTTTTTTTCGATCAGAGTATAGGACCTCTGAGACACGGAAATCACAGAGGATTGGAAATCTATAGGAAATGAATAGAAAGGTACGCACAGGAATCAAAACACATGCGAGTTATAAAAATCATTAGTGCTTAATGATATATTAATTAACTTATTATTTTCTTCCAATCCTGTGGTATGGTTTCAAAGTCTAGACTTCTAATCGACATTAAAGCACATAACGTTAGTCTAGGACCTCTGTGAGACGGAAATCACAAAGGATTGGAAATCTATAGGAAATGAATAGAAAGGTACGCACAGGAATCAAAACACATGCGAGTTATAAAAATCATTAGTGCTTAATGATATATTAATTAACTTATTATTTTCTTCCAATCCTGTGGTATGGTTTCAAAGTCTAGACTTCTAATCGACATTAAAGCACATAACGTTAGTCAACTGCATCCAGCCAAAGAACTATTTTTATATTAACTATAAGCTTGCAGCACCACTATAACAATTAGCAAAGCTGTTAGCTTCAAATGCAATGAGAAAGCAGCAAGCGACCATTGGAAATTTTCCATGGGCTCAGAGCTCATTGTCAGATTCCTAAAAAAAGTACAAGTTCCTAAGCCTTTCCTCTGGAAAGTTTTACAGCACTTCCTCCATTCCAAATGGTGAGAGAAAAAGCATTTCCAGAGGATTGCAATTTATGTACTTTTTCTTCATTTTTCCTTCAATCCAAACGCAACCTTAGAGTTATAATTGGGAATATTAAATTTTACTTACCCCATCCTAAATTATAAGATATTTAAAAAATCTTAGAGAGTCAAAGTATCCATTTTATCTCATACTTAGAGGTGCACTTATTTATTATGAGACGAAGGAAGTATAAAATAATATGCTTGTTCATAAGAGGCAACCAAACAATCTTTAGGTTGTGTATCAAGGACCAGACTACGCTATATGCAATTGTGGCCTTGCTCTGCTGCTGCAACTGTGAGATTGTGAGCCTCATTGTTTGGTTGCCAAAATTTAGTTGCTAAAAGTTAGACTAGCTAAAATTTTGGTAGCCATTTGGTTTGGAACCAAAATTTGCCAATACCTCGCAATCGGTATGCCAAATCTAAGGTATATATTTTTGCCCAAGTTTTAGTAGCTTTTTCTTGACAAATCTTGAGCACGGCAAAATTTGGTAGTAGCCCCCAACTCCCTAAGTAACATGAGTTGTAGCAATTAAAACATTTATTTTTTTAAATAGCCATACAATTTAAAAAATATAATTTTAAAGTATTAAAAAAGATAACACGTCGGTGGTAGCTACTGGTGCAACTCTAAGTAATCGTATCAATTCCAAATATTTTATAAAGGAAATGTAACCATATTTGCTAAAAAAATAGCCATAGAAATTTAAAATATTATTTAAAAAATATTTATCAAAAAAGGTACTTTCTCCGTTCGTTTGACTTTTTTAATCTGAAGCTTAAACATTTGTTTTATTCAAAAAAATATGTAAAACATCACTTTTTTTGTTGTGACTTGCTTTATTAATAAAAAGTTATGAAGAATAACTTAAATTTGATCATGTTTGTATAAATTTATGAATCTGACAAGTGGTTAAATTTGAAGTTAAAATGTTAAATAAATTATAATTTAAAACGGAGTTATATCTTATGGTCAAAAGTTTCAAATACGTTGACCTTCTGGAATACGAATATTTCTTTGTGGACAGAGAAAATGACAATTCTATCATTATGAAAACTGGGCTTCACAATTTGACAACCTAAAATTGGATTTCGCAATTTTGTCATTCTCAAATGATACGTGCTCTCAAATATGCCCAAATATGCCCTGGGCAAGATTTGTTATTAAATTAATTCTTGTCTATCTATTTTACCCCTCTCTAATGACAGAATCACCATTTTCGCGTGGACAAGCGCACCGTCCCAGCTCCTGAAACTTCGAGATTCAACAAGAAACACGGCAGCCGGCCGACGAGCGCGGTGACGTGCGTAGTCCCGCGTACGCGTCCCGCAACTTTGACTTGGCAGGGCTCTTCGGTCATTTCCCATCCCAGTCGCTGCGCCTATAAATGCGGCGTGCACGCGCCCCGGATTAGGCCACCTGCGAAATCTTGCAATCCAGCCCTCGAAATCTTGCAATCCACGAAAGCTTTCGATCCCACCGAGGAAGAAGAACGGAGGAAATGGCGTCCGAGGAGGGAGTCGTGATCGCGTGCCACAACAAAGCTGAGTTCGACGCCCAGATAGCCAAGGCCAAGGAGGCCGGCAAGCTGGTACGCGCCTCGTCTTCTTCCCAGATCCCCATCTGTCTCCTTGTAATTTCCCCCGTGTTTTTGGTTTGGGAAGCTGTCGAGGGGATTCGTCGCGCTAACGGTTAGGTTTTATTCGATTTGTCTTCGGTTTCCTTATGCGGTCGGTCGCCCTACGTGTTCAAAATGTTTGGAATCGCATCTGAGATGCTCGTGTTCGGGCGATTAGGTTGTGGCGCGTGTAGTGGGGAAGATTTTGGAGGGTTGTTGCCGATTTCGGCAAGTACTCCGTACAATCCAAGGGGTGGTGGTGCTGATTGATGTGGCCTAAGAGGATTTGATACCCATGGTGTGTGCAGATTTATTGGTGGTTCCACATTTTTTTCGAATCGATCCCCAGTTTGTAACCGAATCTCTGGTTGTTATTTATTAGTTATATAGGCGTGATTTAAATTGTTTTGCCTACGGCTGATCTCTATGTCGAACCAGAAACCCGTATGAGCTTTGCGGTAACTTTGGTTTGGGGATCTGTATTTCCACTTAATTTACATAATAGCTGGATAAACTTAGCTATCATAGGAAGTCATTTAAAATCTGGGGAAATTTAGCAATTACAGATATCCTCTGTTATGAACCCATGATGCCATGTTGAAATTTAGAATTGGGGGAAGAATTCAACGGCTGCAGTTGAGATATGCTAGGAAGTCATGTTGAAATCTGAGAGAATTCAAGGTCTGCTTACCAGCCCTGTACCTTTCCTTGGATGTAGTAGCTGGTTTGTTCTCTTATGTTGGATTTGTGCTTGTGGGACATGGCTGTTGTGAGGGTTAGCCAATGCTGCTCTGCTCCACATCTGTGCCCATGCTGTCAAATTCAACAATAATTGAGTTGTTGCTCTTGTCATTTTCTTTTGATGGCACAGTTGACCTGCACAACCTCTAACATGGAGCTTTGCCAACTTGTGCAACCTTTCAGGTGGTCATCGACTTCACTGCCGCCTGGTGTGGCCCATGCCGCGCCATCGCTCCGGTGTTCGTCGAACACGCCAAGAACTTCACTCAGATTGTCTTCCTGAAGGTGGACGTGGACGCGGCCGAACTGAAGGTGAGCGAGCACGGTGTCCCGACAGCAGCGATTCACCAGTTCCCCTTCCATTACTTACAGCGTGCTGATGCTGTGTTTCCCTTGTTGAACAGGAAGTTGTCGCGGAATACAATGTCCAGGCGATGCCGACCTTCCACTTCGTCAAGGACGGCCAGAAGGTGGAGAGCATCGTCGGTGCCGACAAGAAGAAGCTCGAAACCCTGATCCAGAAGCATACCGCGTCTGCATCTGCCTAAGGAGAGAGATAGTTGTCGTCGTCGTCAATAAGGGCCAGCGCATGGCTGTACATGTGTTGTCGTTGTCAGTTTGGTTTTGTCATTTGTGGGCGATTGTGAAACAGAAGTAATGCTCGTTCTGCCCGGAGGTGATCTGTTAGCTCACGTGTCGATCTGAATACCATAACCATGTATATTTGTTGCGAGTTGTGACTGGAATTGAAATTTGGATTTATGCCTTCATTTCTGTTCGAGTGTGACTCTTGTTTCTTGAATGAGCCTCATGGTGATGGCAACGCCGCCCACCCTGCACTCGGCCATGGTGACAGTGATCTCCTGTCATGAATGATCCTATGGGTAGTTGGATGTAGACCGGCCACGTTGCGCTGCAATGCACAAGCAGGGGAAATTTTTTACAATGAAACTAGTGGGCAAATTCTGTATATAAGCCCTCTTTGAAACAGAGATTTTCTTTTTGTCTGTTTCATGTGTTTTTCGGGTGAAAATAAACTAATTAACCAGTTATTGTAAAATTTGTATATAATGTTTATAAAATTTTTACGTTCCAAAAGGGATCTAAGAGAGATCATGTTACAGTAAAATGTCTATTGCGTTGATCAACTCCGATGTCATTAACTTTTATAGAAAATTTCTGCGTTTCAAAGGGGAGTTTACATTCCGGCTGATTCTGGCTTATTGAACAGTGTTTCGTGAGAGAGAATAAACTGAAATAAGCTGGAAGTAGTTCAAAGTTCAAACGAAGTTTTTTTTACGCTGTCGATGTCATGGAAACCCATCCCTTTCGGTCTTTTTGTTTGATATCTCTACTTATGCTCTCTCTTTTTTTTGGCTACATCGCCAAATGAAATGCTAGCAGAAAGATCAAGGAAAGAAAGATCTGTAGAGATCCTTTGTACCATGGCTAAAATTCAGATGGAGCGGAGTACTAGTGGTGCTGAAACATTTTGATTCTCCTGTATAAAAGCTCGCGCATGCTTGCAGCTCTCCCTCCCTACTTCGAAGCTATCTTTAGTGAAGCATAGACTCAACTGAATCTGTAGTGGATACATGAAACGAATTTCAGTCTCAGATGTGATTACTGGCTTACTGCATTCACAATCCATGTGTTGCGCATATATACCAGACTTGATAGCAATTCAACCCAGCCTTTAATTAATTTAGGATGGAAATTCTACTCATACAACATCTGTTCGAGGAAATGCAGCCTGGTCCTAATGTTCTCTGCAACCATTGTGCTGGTTTGAATATGCTGCAAAGTGCAAAATGTCTCTATGGAGACTCATGCCCATAGGACTCTGTTAGCTGTTAGTATTTCAGTTCAGCCTTGAAGGCCACCTCCAGGCCCAGGAAGCACAGGAAGTATCAGGTGCCCAGTGCTCCCATGCTGCAACTACAGAGTTACCTGAAACTGGAATGCATTATGGGGATGTCAGTGAATATTGGGTGCTCAGAACATTCAAAGCTATGGTGCTTGCAAGGTAGGAGTACCACTTTTCACTTCCCTGGCGAGATGACTTGTACTATTCTGTTTCCTGTACTTTTAGCTGAGCATATGGAGATTGTGACTTCCGACTGATCATCCAAATGAAGCTTTGTCTATCACATCACAAAGTGTCCTCAAGCATCTGCCTAATTGGACATTTCATTGATGAAACAGTTTGCAGATTTAAGCTCCTGGTATGAAGTGAAAGTGCAGCTTAAGCCCAAGAGTGTACTATATCACACAAAGATACAACTATACTCCAGTAATACGCAGTCGCGGCAGCATCCGATTTCGAGCTCAGTAACCACACTTCCTTACAAGCTGAAATGGCAGTTCTGGAGTTAACTGCTCTACAGGATGTGATAGTTCCATGGATACATTGTGAGCCAACAAGAGATCTAAGGCAACACAATGTGCTTCATGCCACACGAAAACCAGGTCAAGTTTTCAGTAGAATTTGACAAACAACTACTATTCGTGTTGGAACGAATAGTAGTTAATGGTCCTATTATCTATTCCAACTCATATTCAGCATAGTGAAGTCCATCATGAGCTTATTGGTGCATCACGGGAGAACGCGGCCTAGGAAGGAGGAGGCGGGCGGCTACGGAGGGCGGAGAGAAAGAAAGAGAACGTGGGCTGGGCCGGTCTTCATACTTCGATCGGTCATGCCAACCCTCGTGGCACGACAAGTTGGCCCCGTTCACGTCCAGGCCAGCCAAATTCAAACTTAGGTGCCAGCGTGGCTTTCTTTGTCGCGTCACATGCGCTGACGCGACCAAGTGAAAATGTCATGAATGATGCAATTAAAGAGACTACTTTGCGTCAAAGGGTGCTTAGTCTGGTTGGCTAAGTCACTCGAGCGACACCCCACCGGTCCTGAGTTCTGGTTTTCAGGATTTTCCGACGCTACGCTTTCGGTGGTAGGCGATGTTCCTGTCGACACCACTTCGTGAAGCTCGAGATATCTGTCGGCTCAGTTCTTCGGAGGTGCTCATAGGGGTAGGGTTTACGTACGTGTATTCATAGGGGTGAGTGTGCGTGCGTGTTTGAGTGTCTACGTTGTAACTGTGTAATTCTAAAAAAAAAGACTACTTTGCAAAATATTTTTTAAAACTAATTATTATTAAAATATTGATTAAAAATAGTTTAAAAAAAATCTGCCCTGTGGCCACCGGAAGTTCGTGGAACGCGTGGGAATTGAGCGAAAGGTTGAAGAAATTTTCTATTCAACCTGAATCAGGACAGGGTGATCTGATGATGGAAGTGGTCTACATATGGTGCACCAGCACAGAACACGTGTGCGCCCTTGATGGCAACCTGCAGCAGCTCTTGGTGGTATGCCTTTGATACGAGGGATACGTGCACTTGGCAAATCTCGTGTTTTTGTCAACTTCTAAAATAATATGTTAAGTAAAAAAATATTTCGTCTCCAATAATTTACTATTTTAGACTTAGTAAAATAAATAAAAAAACACACAAGATTTTTTTTTTCCTCGAGAGATGAGGCGGCGACGGAAGAAGAGATGTCAGGTTGTCTCAGGTTGACATATTTGTCAAGTGAGGGGGAAGATATGTCAAGTTGTTATTGATACCAAGTTTGTTTTGCCAAACTGCTGGAGGCTAATTTTTCTTGTCTTGCCAATAATAAATGGATGTCAAGTTGAAATAGCAAACTTTTGAAGATGTTTGATTATAATATTTTAGATTACTCTTTTTAAAGAAATAGATATACGATTTTAAAAATATTTAAAAAGATAACACGCCGGTGGTAGCTACTGGTACAGCTCTAAGAAATCGTATCAATTTCAAATATTTTATAAAAAAAATATAACCATAATTACTAAAAAAATATTGTCATGTCTCAAATACGTTGACTTGCTCGATACAAATAACTGTTTGTGGAAGGTAGGGTAGGGATACGAATTTTTCTATCGCACCACGCCGATCGTGGACAGCACACCGTCTCAACTCCAGAAACTTCGAGTTTCGAGAAGAAAAGAAACACGGCAGCCGGCCTACGAGCGCGGTGACGACGTGTGCGTAGCCCCGCAACTTGGACTCGCAAGGGCTAGCTTGTTGGTCATTTCCCATCCCAGTCGCTGCGCCTATAAAATGCGGCGTGCACTCGCCCCGATGTGGTCACCTTCGAAATCTTGCAATCGACGGAAGCTTTCGATCCCAGAGGAAATGTCGTCGGAGAAGGGAGTCGTGGTCGAGTGCCACACCAAGGCTGAGTTCGACGCCCAGATGGCCAAGGCCAAGGATGCCGGCAAAGTGGTACGCGCCTGGAAAACATAGCAGTTACATATGTTGAAATTTGGTAGTAATTTGGAATTGGGACATGGTTGATTTGAGGCCGGGTTAGCCAATGCTGTTCTGCTCCACATCATCTGTCTAATTCAACAAATATTCAGTCGTTGTTGCTCTTGTCGTTTTCTTCTGATGGCACAGTTGACCTGCGTTGCACTCTAACGTACGTGGAGCTTTGCCGCCAACTTGTGCAACCTTTCAGGTGATCATTGACTTCATTGCCACCTGGTGCGGTCCATGCCGGATCATCGCTCCATTGTTCGTCGAATTCGCCAAGAATTTCCCTGACACCGTCTTCCTGAAGGTGGACGTGGACACGGCCGAACTGAAGGTGAGCAGAGCACGTACGGTGTCCCGACAGCAGCAGCGATACACGGCTAGTTCCCCCTTCCATTACGGTGTACTGATATATGCTGCATGATGTGTTTCCCTTGTTCAACAGGATGTTGTCGAGGCCTACAAAGTCCAGGCGATGCCGACCTTCCACTTCGTCAAGAACGGCGAGACGGTGGAGACCCTCGTCGGTGCCAACAAGAAGCAGCTCGAGACCCTGATCCTGAAGCATGCCGCGTCTGCGTCTGCCTAAGGAGACAGTCGTCGTCAATCAATAAGGGCCAACGAATGGCTGTAAAATGTGTTGTCATTATCAGTTTGTTTTTGTCATTTGTGGGCGGCTGTGAACCAGTAGTATATATATGCTCGTTATCACGTTGCGCTGCGATGGGCAAGCAAGGGACATTATTTATTACAATGAAACTACTAGGCACATTCTGTATATCAGCCCTCTTTGAAACAAAGATTTTTTTGGATTATTTCGTGTATTTTTCCAGTGAAAAATGAACCGATTAACTAATTCTTGTAAACTTGTATATAATTTTTGTAAATTTCTGTGTTCCAAAAAGGGCTACAAGAGTGACGATGTTACAGTAGAATGTTTAAGATGAAGTCATCTTGTTGATCTACACAATTTCAACATTTCTTTTGATGAGCCGATGACATGGAAGTCCATCCCGGTCTTTTGTTTGATGTCTCAGTTCTGTTCTAAATTTTGTGTGCATTGCTCATGACTACCGCCAAATGAAATGCTAACTGAAAGATCAAGTCAAGGAAAGCAAGAAAGATAGGTAGAGATCCTTTGTACCATGACTAAAAGTTCAGATGGAGGGAGTATTAGTGGTGCTGAAACATTTTGATTCTCCATTGTGAGTTTTTTTTTTTCACGACCGGGACTTCACCCGTTTTTCATTAAGAGGAGAAAAAAACAAAACAACGTGCACACGAAAGTTCAGAAGCTAAGCGAGATGTTGGCAAGAAGCCAACAACGCGTCAGCAGGACAAACCTAACTACTGGGATTACACAGGTTGTATTACAAAACTGCTGGTCCTTGCGACGTCGAGATAAGCACATTGAGGGGTGCGAAGCCTCCAGCCACCCAATCATCAGCCTCCCGGAGCACTTCACGACAAACCAAGGCCACTATCATCGATACACGACGAAAAACTCGATTGTTTCGCTCTTTCCACAAACACCAAGCGATTAGAAGAACCGCTGCATCGAAGATTTGAGCAGAACTTCTGTCCAGCCGAGCCGCCACCACACGCCGACATCCTGTTCATCGTCCGGCACCAGACTAGCTAGATTCAGCCGTTGCAGGATCAAGAGCCAGACCTGCTTGGAGAAACTGTAGGCGAGCAACAAATGTGCACAAGTTTCCGAGGCTTGATCACAGAGAGCACAAGCATCATCCTCCTGCAAACCATGGCGAGCTCTACGCTCGGACGTCCAGAGGCGTTTATGCAGCACGAACCAAAAGAACAGACTGACCTTTGCCGGTGCCCGGACATGCCAAAGCTCGCGGGCACCTAGGAGTGAGCTACAGCCATTGAAGAAGGCTTTGTAGGTTGCAGCCGTGGAGTAGTTCCCATTCGCGGTCCATTTCCAATTGAATTGATTCGGCTGACCAATCTGCAATTGAACATTCCTAACCAAACGCGGAAGAAATCACGTAGGACTTGAACCGTTGTTGCTCCACGGACGTCCCTTGCCCACTGGTGGTTTTGGACTGCCTCGCGGAGTAAACGACGACGGCCGGCCCTGGATGACACGTGGAACAACGCCGACGCGAAACTACAGAGCGAACCAACTGACGCCCAGTTGTCGTGCCAGAAGCTTGTGGAGGCACCATCTCCCACGATTACCGACATACTGGCGGAGTTCATAGCGCTAACGACTTTCTCGGTTCGAGAAGGCAATCTTGACCAGAAGCACGCAGGGTCCGTGCGACGGATCCATTCCCACCTTAGCCTCAAAGCATAACCGAAAAAACGAAGGTCAACAATGCCGAGCCCCTCGATTTCCTTTGGAAGGCAAACCGTAGTCCATGCGACCTTGCACTGCCCGGGTACGCATGACTGAGAGCTAGCCCATAGGAACGCACGCCTCCTTTTGTCAATTTGCTTGATTGCCCAATGGGACAGGCAGCCGAACCAGCCTGCCCGCATTGTTGAGCAAACCTGCCTTCCAAGTGGGGATCCTTGCAGCGATTTTGTCAACCAGGGCTTGTTCATCCGCGCGCTTGAGCCGAGTTAGAGAAAGGGGAATTCCCAGGTATTTGCAAGGGAAAGGCACCACGGTGCACGGGAACACGGACTGGATCGCGGCGATCATGCCATCGTCGCAGCGGATAGCCGTGGCCTGGCACTTATCGACGTTTGTGATCAACCTCGAGGCTCCAGCGAAGAGCTGCAGGATCTGGGCAAGGCAGCTGAAGTCATTTGCCGAAGGGGCCATCAGGACAACCAAATCGTCGACGTACATCGACATTCGGTGAGTAATGCAGCTGCCGGGGAGAGGCGACAAAACAACGCGCCGATCCGCCTCTCGGATGAGAGTTGAGCGCCTCCATGGTGATGACGAAGAGCATGGGGGGAGATAGGATCACCTTGGCGTAAACCTCTCGCATGAGCGATCCGTTGCCCAGGCCGACCGTTGATAAGCACCTTGGTGCTCGCCGTAGACAACAACATTGAAATCCAATTTGTCCAACGCCTTGAGAACCCAATGTGCTGAAGCACCTCAAGTAGAAATGGCCAAGCGACGGAGTCAAAAGCCTTCGCAATGTCGACTTTGAGAAGGATGGTGGGCGACTTTTTTGTGTGCAACCAATGACAAGCTAGCTGTACTGCACGAAAGTTATCATGTATGACCCGGCCCTTAATGAAAGCACTTTGATTCGGTGCAACAATACTGCCGAGCTTGGGTGCTAGCCTTCTAGCCAGGCATTTGGCGAAGAGTTTGCTGAAACTGTGCATGAGTGATATGGGGCGATAGTCCTTGAGCGTAGTCGGCGCCTGCGTCTTTCTAAGAAGGATCATGAGTGCATCGTTTAGCAGGTTGAAACTTCTTGCATCTAGCGACCACAGGGCATTGAAAGCATCAAGCACGTCCCCCTTGATCGTCTCCCAGGCCATCTTGTAGAAAATACCAGTGAAGCCATCCGGGCCAGGAGCGCGATCCGATGGTAGCTCCTTGATAGTGCACCACACTTCCTCCTCAGAGAAACAAGCGTAGAGATCAGAGAGGTCAAGCTGAGGCAAGAGGTGCTGCAGATCCACCGTATGAGTGTGACGGAACGGAGTGCCCAAGATCTCGTTGTAGTACCTGTAAATGATCTCCGCCTTATCCTTGTTGGCCGAGCAGCAAACACCGTTATCCATGATGCCCGGGATGAGGTTCTTCCTGTTACGATGGCAGGCTTGGAGGTGGAAGAACTTTGTGTTCGCATCCCCCTCCTCCAGAAAACGGATCCTCGAACGCTGACGAGCTATGGTTCTTGCCATCGATGCGAGGCCCAGACTTTGCTGCTTTAACATTTTGCGCAGGGCCACCTCGCCGTCCGAGAGCAGGCGGTGATCTTGAGCCGCATCCAGCTGCGCAACGATTTCCCTTGCTCTGAAAAGCTCGACCCGGACGCTGCCGATCCTCTGCGAACTCCAACTTTTGAGTGCCCGGGCCAAAGCGCGAAACTTTTGATCAAGACGCCTACACGCATCGACTCCGAGTACTGGCGCATTCCAGGCCTCTTGCACGACCTCACTGAACCCATCCAGACGAACCCAGAAGGATTCAAACCTGAAGCGGGGTTTGGCCCAAGGCACAGTACACAGTTGAAGTAGTAAAGGTGCGTGATCAGAACATTCAGACGATAGGCAATGCAGATGATGGTGCGGGAAGGCCTCGATCCAGCTGATCGAAGCAAAAGCACGATCAATACGTTCCAGCGTTGGTGAACGACGTTCGTTGCTCCAAGTGTAGAGCCTACCATGCAAGAATAGCTCATCTAGGAGACATTCATCGAGCAGACGACGGAAGCGACACATGGCTCGGAGGTCAAGCCTGCCGTTGCTCTTGTCCGCAGCCATGTAGTACTGATTGAAATCCCCGCAAATGAGTAGCGGGGATGCGGTGGAGTCGTGCACCGCCCGCAGCTCGTCCAGGAACGCCACTTTGAGGTCTTCTAGGACCGGGCCATATACCACACACAGACACCACGTCTTCTCCGGGGACTCGGCATGGGAAACGACGACGCTTAGCGAGTGAGGGCGAATCGTGTGGGTGCTGGCAACCCAAATATCGCGACGCCAGCCGACGATGATACCCCCAGAAGCACCTACCGAAGGCAAACACAAGTACTCGAAATCCGTTCCCATTAGCTCAAAGGCCATAGTCTGAGACATTAAATCAATCTTGGTTTCGACGAGACACAGCGCGGAGACGCGTTCTTGCACCAAGAACTCGCGTACGACTACTCGACGCGCGCGCATATTGAGCCCTCTAACGTTCCAGATCATAATGTTACCTCCTAACATCATACACAAACAAAGCGACTTGTGCCCATGGCGCTCACATGGCTTGGACCACCCGACGGTTGCACCTGTTCCCATGCAAGAGAACCTGCATAGCTTCATCCGCCTCGCCCGTGAGAGCAACCTGGAAGGATGCCTCATCCGGACGCTTGGTGGGCACCTCGTACCCAAGCTTCTTCATGAGAACAAGCCTCGCCTGTGCTACTGGCTTCTCGGCGCGACCCTTTGCCACTAGCCTGGCGCTCCTCTTAGGCAACCAGTCCAGCGAGTCATCAGCCTGCGGTGCCTTTGTCGCCCGCAGGTTTGGAGTTGAGAGCAGTGCTGGAGCTAGCGGCCTCTTGAAGGTAGCAATAAAGTCGTTGACGGACGCGCCAAGAGAAAGTTGATCCATGGCTTCTACAGGAGCCAACCCCCCCCAGATCATCGACACCGGTTCGACCTCACTGACGGCATCCATGGGCGAAGTGGTGTGTTGCGATCCAGCCTTCCCACTTCTCCCTCGTTCAAGCACGTAGTTCGGTCAAGCTCAAGGGGGGCTTGGTTAGGGACGTTGGCCCTGGTGCCGAGGCAATGCTCCAGGAGCGTGTCATCCACTGACAAAGACTGCGTCATCCCATCTGAACCGACCCCCAACTGATCGTCGTGGCAAACCCCGTTGGCAGTTTCCTTTATGCAGCAGTCATCATCCTGCACCGGGCGTCTTTCGCTAATCTTCCAACTCAGCCCACACTCCACGGAGCGACCCCCGAGCATCGCAACCTCATCTGCCAAAACTCTTCCCATGAGTCAACAAGATATCTAAGGCAGCACAAGTTTTCAGGCCCTGTTTAGTTCCAACCAAAATGCAAAATCTAAAATCCTAACTATTTTGGATTCCAAAATCCAGAATGCAAAATATTTTGATAGGGTGTTTAGTTCCAACCAAAATTTGTCTTTCAATGATGGAGATTGTGAGGATGACACACAAACCAATGCAAAGATTCTCTTATTTTGGCCTCTTGAGTCCAAAATGCAAAATGGGGAATGGACCACTTTTTACCAAATATTTTGGGTGGTGTTTAGTTCCATTTTACAAAATGAAAAGCCAAAACCCAAAATATTTTGGATTCCACGAGAAACTAAACACACCCTCAGTAGAATCGGTAACAAATAACTATTACTATTCCAAGTAGTCAAGTACCAATTATCTATTCCAACTCATATTCAACAAAGTGAAGTCCATCATGAGCTTATTGGTGCATCACGGGAGAAACCGGCCAATATCCACAGACAATCATGATGCTCTTTTTTTTTTGTAAAAAAAAAAAGTGAGATGGCACTTTTGTTTTGGCTAGTGCTCACAGGATTGATTCTTTGACTTGAGTTGATTCTTTCGAAGAAATTAACTTGAGTTGATAGGGAAAAAAAAGCTAGAATAATAAGAGCTTTGGTCTCGTAAACATGCCAAGTTTCAAACTAGCACCATCATGTGGTTTACTTCACTTGCATCGAAAGTTCAGTGCTAACTGCAATTATTCTGCCATCTCTTTCGAATATGATACAGTTAATGGCCCTCGGCAAACTGAGTAGCCAGATGCTTATTGTTTCAAGTTTATACTATACTCCACGAAGTACGGATTGCTGTTGTGAGGGCATTTTCCCTATTGTCTATGTGATCTGCCAATTAGAGGGAGATATTAGCTGCTGGAGCTCTCTGACTCATTTCATTCCTTGAATGAAAGATGACGATGGCGACTGCAGGTTAGCTCCGGACCGGCCTTGTTCGAGCTGCACGCACCACATGGGAATATGGGATCCGGGTGGATACATTTCCATGGGCTTGTGCGTAATGTCGAATTATAAGGAGGAGAAATGTCAGGGTGGTCTTGGGCTTCATCCACATCCACTATGGGCCAAGGAAATGCAGGCTGGACTTGGCGGTGGGCCATTGTTTTTAATAAGGACAGTGGCCCATTGGTGCAGGTGTCAATTTAAGCTCGCAGCACCATCAGAGAAGAGCATCCATGAATTATATTCACTTATTATTCAGATAATACGCGGACAGGCTAATCCTCTTTCGCCTTCGTCTTCTCTGGGCTGCTTCTCCTCTACTACTTCTTCTCTTCCTCCAAGATATATTCCATCTAAGCTTCCATGTACCTTCAGTCTAGTCTGATCTGCTCTGGCTCCTTGCTTGCTGTCTATCCCTCGCTCTGATGCCTCCCATGTTGTATCAAATCGTACGGCCGGGTTCAGTGCTTGTAAATGCAGTTGTGAGAAGGATTGAAACAGGCTTTCTAACAAAACGTTCCCAGGTCATTATTACAGGGTTTCAGGCATTACTTTGTTTTACATTTTTTTCAAGAAAGTCAAAGATGCACGTGCACCTTCTAATGCATGGAACTATATGGTCGTGCTAATGGTTGGCATCCCTGAACACAACTAGTTTGTGTTTGAATGGTAAACCAACAGAAGATCGAGCTGCTGGCAACATCGAGTGGCCTACCAATTCAAGTTGAGGAGCAGAACGCATATACAAAATGTGCCAAAATGACATATGGAACAACTACATCTTTAAACATACCCCACCTCCAGTTCAAGGGTGTAAAGCAATATTCAGAGCTGAGTTCCTTTGGCTGTTATGCAGGGCAAAGAGTAAATACTTCCCCACAATCCAAGAATGGATAGACAATTTGGCTTAATTTGGAGGTCTTTAGTTTGTTCTCTTCTCTTTTTCAATTTTCCCTTTTTTAGTTCCCTAGGTCTCTTCTGCTCATCACCCTCTCCCTCCTACTGTTTTATTTGTAATTGACTCTGTTCTCTATTTAATATACATGCTGCAGTAGGGGCTTCTGGCCCCTCCTGATCTTTCAAAAAAAAAAAAACATTGCATTTGACAGGATGGAGCACCATGTTATTGCAATGTGCCTGTCGTCTGACTTTAGGCCTGGCTCCCCAAATGTATGCTTCCGATTTGCATGCTGAAAGTGAAAAGGCATTGGTGAGAGTCATTTCCTCCTTCCTGATAGTAATTATATCACGCGACTTCCAAAAATGTGCCATGAACAAAGCAAAACATATGGAGGAGCCAAAGTGTTTATGATGAATGTGGTTTGCGCATTGCGCATCTCTTTCAACATCACGATAGGCTATTCTTCGTCTGTTGTACAATGCCCACCGCGTTCCAGAACTGGCGTGCATTGGGAAGATGATGTGTGCTGTGTCCATCCTCTGGCCCGGCATTGCAGACGTCACAGGCTTCGCTGTCAACTATTCTTTTCGTCACCAAATCGGCCTTGCACTGAATTCTGCTCTGAGACAGGAGCCATGCGAAGAACTTTACACGTAGAGGTGCCTGCTTGTTCTTCCAAACAAATTTTGTCAAAGCATAAGATGCTGTGTCGGCCAATTTTAGTGCTTTGTATACAGCCAAAGTGACCTTTGAAAAGAAATGTGTTTTTTTCCCAATCGTTCATATAATCAGATTTAAATATTAACAATGGCTGCGGATACTTCTAAGACAGCTAGAAAAGCTACGATACCCATTATTTTGGTTAAAGAAACAAACATATATGGTGTCGACAAACACTCCTATATACTAGTATATTTGTCCGTGCTAACGCTACGAGTTATATAAATTCAAAGTTAATTTTATCAAAATCGAAGTACTTCATTAAGATTAAGAAAAAAATGTGGCTAAAAACATTAGAGCAATGCAAGTTCAAAAGGCATAGCTGCACTTTTGTAAAAAAAATATAAGAATTCAATCTCATTTTATAAAAAATAATATATGACAAAATTTGTTGAAATATATTATCCTCCCTCCCACGCAACTGTACCTAAGCGTCTGCGTCTGCCCCTGCTTGTGCATAGGTGATGTCCCCCACAAACAAACTTTCAGATGAAAGAAATTATCATTAAATTTCTTTTCGTTAAGTTATTTTTTAGATAATTAATAAAATTGTGGCCCAGATCTTTTTAAATAAAGGTATCCGTCTAAAATTATTACAAAGTCTGATGGACTTACTGAGTTTAACAGTGATCTCATAGTGTGACCATAAGAAACCTCAAAGGCTTCCTGTTACATGCACAACACAATTTTAGCATGCACTAAATCCTAAATACACCGAACAATTCATTAGTTGCTAAAGTTGGAATCTTGCAAACACGCGCAATGTGAACTCAATTATGAGCCATACACCATCTCTTAGAAAATCAAAAGATCCACATAATTTTGGTGAGTGGTGAGTTTTACTGATCCGCCGGCGACTAGCTCCGAGGCACGCTCCGCTGAAGGGATCTGCAGGGTTAGGAAGGGAGTAGTGCCACAACGATGTAGTTTCCTCTAGGAGGATCCGCGTTACAATAATATAATATTATTATAAAATTAATGTTAGTATTAAAATAACATTTAATCCAAAAATAAATAAATTCATATGATTAACACAATCACAATATAGCACATTGACAAGTAGACTGGACATACTAAACTCTCCAATAATGTATAAATACAAGATCTTGTAATGAAACATCTGTTTCCACACACTTGTGTTAAGTGCTCAATCATATACGTACATCTACTTCCTGACCTCTCTACTTATTTGACTAACACTACAAAAAGTAAATACAGAACAAGACCTTACAATAAAAAATAAATTGCTCATAACTATGTGTTGCCAATTATTATAGGATAACAAACCTTCAGTGTCACTCTCTTTGACCTCCGCAACATCAATAGCATGCTCCTTGGCGACTGCAGCTTTACTCTCCACTGTATGCTTTCTAAGATGCCTCAAATTCTTAGGAGTTGGATCCCCACCATGTGAAGTAAAAACATTCATAAGTATCATGTGAAGGCACAAGCCATGAAGGAAAAAACTACCAAGTTCATCCCATAGAGAATTTGTCGTTGCAACTCCTTCAGAGATAGGGTTCCCAACATTTTTTCCTTGAATTTTTGCATTAAGAGTAGTGTGTAGTCGTTGTTTTGAGCAAATATGTCATGTGCAGGAAAACATCCCAACACTCTGTTCACAATTCTTCATACCAAGGTATGAATTAGGGGCTAACTCTTGCGACAAATTGAATTTTGGATATTTCAGTTGAACTGTCCCTTCTGGTTATTAAGGACATCCAGATTGGACACAGAGAAGTCTATCCTTGTGATCGTCATCATCATAAAGAAATTCCTCAGTTGTAAGCTCCTGGCTTACATAGTACATCCTGCAAGAAATAAGATAAGAACTTGTTAAAATTGGCACAAGTCAACTGAACTAATTTTTTCTGAAAATTGGCAAAAAGATAAAGTGACTGAACATGTGAAATACATGCATGCTAGAATTACTTATAAAGCAGTACATGGTTAAATTACTTATCTAAAATGTTTCAGTATCTAGGACTAAAAGATTAGTACTTAAATGCTACGAAGGTGCATAAGAAAGCTAAATAACAGAAAGTGGAAAATAAAAATTTGTGTCATATAAACCTACCGAGACAGAGTAAAACGTCTTTGTAGACTACTGGAAAGCACATGGTTGTTGTTTTCTTCTAAAAACAAGACAATAGAAATATATTGACCCCCGCCATTTCAAACACCGATTGCATTCTGCGTATACTTTGGTTACTATCGACGACTTGCCAAAAATAATGAAAATGTAAGCTCACATGTATTTCATATGAATCGTCAACCGATTAAAGATTTATATTCAATCTGACCATACCAACATAGAGAACCTAAACAGACTGAAAAAATCTTGCTAATTTTGGAATCAGAAAACCCTAGATGAAGAACAAATTTGAGAAAACATCAAAATTGTGGTGTTGTCCGTACCTTAATATTAATCAAACAGAAAAATAGCGACCTAGAGGGAGAGGAAAAAAAATATAGAAAAAAAAAACTTACTACTCAACTCCAAAATCTATCTAGACGACGACTGACATATATAGGATCCATCATTCCCCTTCGTCCAGATCGATCTTGAACTCAAATTGGATCATCTCATCATCACCTCACATATCCTGGCTGTGCACGCTTCTTTGATCAATTTGTTCAACAACGCATTGGTCACATACGTCGGCGTCGACCATGATGTCCTCCGGTCCGGCGCATGCATAGATTGATGGGAAGCCAAGAAACGAAGAACCTACAGGTTGGTCGATGCGCTGTTGGATCAAAAAACCTGTGTCGATCGCCCGGCCAAGATCAGACGCAACATCACGTGTGATAGCTTGAATGGGTTTGTTCACTGGAAGGTGTGGTGGTCGTCGGCCCACGGCCAGAACGGTGGCTGCTCGTCGACGGCAGCGCCTCACAGCAGGCTGCCAAAGGTGCCTCCGCCGCCACCCGCCGTGGCGGCGGGCGTGTCGGCGGCGCCGTGGCCGAGCTCCATCTTTGGCACCACCGTGGGCGGGGATGGTGGCCGCTGTGCAGGAGCTGGTCGATGTCAGCGCGGGCTGCGTAGAACGGTATGCCGCGGTAGCTGTTCATGGCGGGGCTCTCGTTGGCGGCCGACGGCCGACGGCGCCGGAGGCTTGTAGATGTCGAGGTTTATCTCGGAGCTGTTCTCGCCGCGGTTGCAGGACGCCTCCGTCTCTTTGACGTTGAGATTGATGAGCTCCTCCGCCGCCTCCTGCCTCCCTCCTCCTCCGCCGCCTCCTCCCTTGAACGCCATGATCTGCACGCGGAACCAGCTCACGCACATGACGACATGGACAGAATGGTCCGGTGGGCTCAGAAAGAAAGACGACGGTACGTGAATGGGCCGGTACGGATGGACATATTATTATTATAAAGAGGATGGAAAGTCTGGCTGTGAGATCACGGTGAGATCCAGACTTTCTATTTTTTTAAAAGTTTTTAATTATTGTAAAGATGTTGACGGAAGTTATAAAGAAAGCTCTCACATCCACATTAATCCTCTCGCTAAGAATTTATACGGTGCTAGATATTTTTTTATATTTATATTACAATAATTTTACTCTCTCCATCCTAAAATATTTCCATTTCTAAGACTGGATTGGTAACCGAGATAGATGAGTTCAGCTGGTTGCACGCATGTTGACGGTCCTGAAAGACCAGGAGTCTCGAGAGTCTACTAGTACCATTGTTGCACTCGTCCACGGAAATAGCAGATAAAATACTGGGACGCTATACTCTGTTAGTTCGGTTATGCTGCATGCGTACGTTGGCCAGGTTCAGCCGTTCAGCCCTGTGCCAACGTTTAATTCGAGATAAATTTTGAACTTTAAAAGCACGGCAGCCGGCCGACGACCGCGGTGACGTGCGTAACCCCGGGTGCTCGCCCCAACGCAACATGGACCCGCCAGGGATTTTCGGCCATTTTCCCATCCCCCGTCGGCACTCGGCAGTGGCTTTCGCTTCGCCTATAAATGCTGCCTTCAGCCGCCACGAATGAGCTGAGGCCACCAACGCAATCTTGTATGTAATCCAGCCCTCGGGGGGAAAAAAGAAACCCTTTAGAATCAACGAGAGAAAATGGCGGCCGAGCAGGGTCTGGTGATCAAGTGCCAAACCAAGGATGAGTTCGACGACCGGATGGACAAGGCCAAGAAAGCCGGGTAAACTGGTAACTGACCCCCCGTGCCTTGTTTTCCCGATCCCCATCTATTTAGTTCTGCAGCTCGGCCTCCAAAATAGCTCGGGCTCCCCAAAGCATCCATATCAAATAAATCTTACTAACAAACATGCTAAAAAAATTATTTCTGTTGGATTAACGAGTAATTTAATCTAGAAAATAACGATAATTAAAAAGTTTGTGACATCAAGAACGTGTTCATATGAAATAACAACAACATATATGTAGATGACACTAGCGAAAAAATGCATGGTATAAAACCAAGGTGGTCCAGTAGCATACACAACGACGTTACCGGTTACACTAGTCGTCATAGCATCTGTTGATGTAGTCGGTTGCAGCGCCGATCCACTGACATCACCGGAAGACGTTAAATGAAGAGGCGCGGAGAGACGTCGGACTAATAGACGTGGAAGAAGACGTAGACATCTAATTGCACTCCCAGCCATAGACGTCGAAGAAGATGTAGACGTCACCGTAGAAAGAAGATGTAGACGTCACCGTAGAGACCTGGAAGACGTCGAAGGAGAGGCGAGTAGACGTGCAAATGCACTCCCAAAAACGTGATTGTCCGTCTTCACCCATGCACTCCCTGAGACTTTTGCGCGCAAGGCTCTGGAATACATCACTGCCGGTTATGCCAAACCGGCAGTGATGAATGTCCAGAAAATAAATATTTAAATTCTCAGACAAGCCCATTAGTAATCCGCCCGTCCGTCTCAAGTCGCAAGTTACAGATTTTTTTGCGTAAAATCGCAAACTGCACTCCGGTGGGGATTCAAACCCGCAACCTCAGCCTCGCGCGATACCTCCTCTACCACTCCACTCATGACTCACTTGTGTCTAGATTCGGTTTTAGTTCACCATATTCTATACTAAACCGATTGTAAAGGTGTTTGAGCTACTAAACGAATTCAAATGAAAAAGTTGTAAACTACCCAGTTTCATAACTTTTCGAGATATACAACTTTTATTTAGCAAGTTTTTCCATCCTAGATCGTTTATAAAAATTTGAATTTCAAATTTGACAAATTCGAACGTAGTTTTCGATGACAAGATGATTTTAAATGAAAAAAAATGTAAACTACAAAGTTTTATAACTTTTTGAGATCTACAAATTTTATTTAGAAAGTTTTTCATCCGAGGTCGTTTACAAAAATAAAAAAAATAAGTGTACGTGTATATCACATGCGGTTCAAGCCACGAACCGACAGTGAATGATAAACTTCACTGTCGGTTCGGCCCCAACTCCAATCATTTGCTTCATCACTGCCGATCCAACACAATCCGAAGTAATGTTAGATTAGTGAGCGAGTGGTAACAACCGAACATAATTTTTTTAATTAATTTCTACTAGAATGACAGAATAAGGGTAATGAAGGCGAGCCATACGCCGACGTACAGCCTTGCGAATGGGTTGGGATGACTAGGACATGACATGAAAAGTACGATGTTAATGGATGTTTTACGATTTCAAAGTCAAAACGAGAAGAGTGACAATAAAAGAAGACTATTATTTTCAATTTACCATCTAGAAAAACAGTCGCAGAGCAAGATTACTATCGGCTGATCTCCTGGTTGAACCGGAAACCACTGTGACCTTTTCGGCAACGTTTGTGTGACTATCGTATTTGAGGTGGCAATTGTCTGTTTTAAATTTTCCCACTAAACAAACTTCATGAATAAAACTTAGGCCAATTTCAATGAAGTTTTCATCCAAGTTTCATAGACATTAAATATTATGATGTGACACTGTATTAATGAAGGGAGAGGTGACGAGAATTTTATGGGACTAGAGAGAGTTTTATGGGGATGAAACTCATCTGCACTGTTTCTAAAAATTTGTTACGTTTAAAATTGTGTCATAAAACTCTCATTGAGGATGACCTTAGCTATCTCACGACGTCATTAAAGTTTGGAGGAAATTCAGCAGTTCATATTGAAAACTTGAAATTGGAGGGGGGAGGGGGAGAATTCGACGGGTGCAGATGAGATCTGCTTGGATGGTGCGATAGAGAGTAGAGCGAAAATTCCACATCCCCGTGGACATCAGGATTATCTGAACCATACAAATTGCTTTGACCATTACCTGTAATGTACTTCCTTCCCATCGATTCCAACAGCTAGCAACAAAACCAGCAGCTCACAGTTGATAGGACACACGAGACTAATCCAACGACCACCGTACCGGTGGTCGCAAGCCCACTTGTGGATACATTTTCGGATAGAGACGATTCTTTTTTTTTTTTGACGAGTAATAGAGACGATTCGTATGCGAACAGAGTGTGCGCGGCATGGGGGCCGGTCAGGGGCGCTTCTGGATGGAGTCTCCTGTTGATTTTTCTTTACGAGATTTTTTTTTCTTGGTTCAACAAATTGGCGGTGTGCTGTTATAGTGACGTCACACTGACAATACAGTGCACCCTCGGTCAAAAAGAATATAATCCTGTTTTATAAATCTGGTCTGAAAAAGATTGTAGTTGTGGATTTGACATATATAGCTAGCTTTTCCAATAGCACCCACCAATTAAAAATACCACTACATGTTTAAAAAAAACTATCATACATTTGATACTCTATCCATCGATGGAAGAACATTCTAGAATGCAATGATATTCGTAGAAATCAGCAGCCGAATATGATTTTTTTTATTAATTTCTACTAGAATGATAGAATAAGGGTAATTAAACATGTAACTTTACATTTGAGAAGTGAGATTCATGTCCTTTCCGGACGTACGGGGACGGAGGGATCGTCGGAGTGCCTTGTATAGATTTCGGATTGTAACGCGTTTTGATTTTAGGACTTGTAGTATAACGACACACTACTACATGGAGATTTGTCAACTTGTGGAACCTGCTTTCAGGTGATCATTAACTTCGCTAACTCCTGGAGCGCTCCTTGCCGAATAATGTCTCCAGTGTACTCCGAATACGCCAAGAAGCACCCTGCAGCTGTCTTCCTGATGGTGGACGTGGACGGGGATGGCGAAGTGAGGGTGAGCACGGTCCTAATAGTTGCAGTTGCAGCTGTCTTTCTGCATGTTTCATATACTAAACTCCTGTAAACCTGTTTATTAATTTCCTTGCATGTTCAACAGAAAGTTGCGGAGGACTACAATATCGAGGCGATGCCGACCTTCTACATTGTCAAGAACGGCGAGACAGTGGAGACCATCCTCGGTGGCAGGAAGGATGAACTCCAGGTCAAGATCGACAAGCACGTGGGCGCTGCTGCGTGTGCGTCTGCCTAAGCCACACCACTCGTCGTCAATAAGGACACCACACCACATGGCAGTAAAAATCTTATCGTTATCAATAATATATATCCCTCGTCAAAAAGATCGTTGTGTTTGGAATATGGATATAGACTAGTAGTACGTTGCTTGTCTAGATTTATTCATACATATATAACAACAGTCATTTTGGATGAAGGGAGTATGTTCTTCTTGGAGGCGCGATATGTTGGCTCACGTGACAATCTTACCTTAACTATGGATATTGTGAATTGTCATTATAATTGGAATCTCGATGTCTGGCTGCTTCATTTCTGTTCGAGTGTGACTGTGACCGAGTGAGAAACTCGTGACCATGGCAACACTTTTAAGCTTCATTTCCCTGCACGTACTAGCCACAAGTCCAAAGTGTTTCAATGCTTTCGTGATTTTCAATCCATGGTTGAACGCCAGTTTGATTGTAAAATTCTTGCCGTGCAATCCAATTGGGGTGGTGAGTATCAATCACTTAACTCGTTTTTTAGACGACTTGGCATTTTACACCAAGTCTCCTGTCCCCATGCTCATCAACATAATGGGGCAGCTGAGCGCAAACATCGTCATATCGTAGAAGTCGGTCTATCCCTTCTAGCACACTCTTCAATGCCATTAAAATTTTGGGATGAAGCTTTTCTAACCTCAGTGCTTCTCATCAATCGCTTGCCTTCAAAAATCCTTCAAAATTCTACCCCATATGAACGCCTCTACGGTCATCCTCCTGATTACACATATCTTCGTTCGTTTGGGTGTGTTGTATGGCCAAACCTAAGACCCTATAATTCAAAGAAGCTTGAGTTCCGGTCAACACGTTGTGTGTTTCTTGGCTATAGCAACCAGCATAAAGGATTTAAGTTCCCGGATCTGACCGTCGGGCGAGTTTATATATCGCGTGACGTTGTTTTTGATGAACAAGTTTTTCCTTTTTCCCAATTGCATCCTAATGCTGGCGCGCATCTTCGAGTTGAGTTTGATCTTCTTCCTCAAATTCTTAAGAATCCATCATCATCTTTTGGGGATGCACTACTTCGTGATCAAACATCGGTCAATGCTATGCCTATTAATGCTTCACATAGTTTCTCTCGAGTTGTGGATACTGCAGGTTCAAATTCTTTACAAAATGGTGCCCAAACGGATGCAAACGACTTATACTGCATGTGGCCAGCACAAGACGATGCGCACGTCCCGCGCGCCGAGGTGGATTCGCCCGTACCTGCACCTGGACTAGCGGTGGCATCATCTCCGGGATCGGTGCCCGGTCCGCCTGCGTCTCTGCGTGTGGGGATATCGGGGCCGACAGCTCCACCAGCCTCGACAGCTACGGCTGTCTCCAGATCCTATGCGCCGAGTTCGCCTGCATCTTCGCGTCAGTCGCCGCTCCCGTTGTCATAGCCAGATCCGAGTGCTGAAGCTCGGGTCCTACAAGATCTCCAGGCTGGATCGTCTGTGGATTCTGCGCCCACGACCTCTGGTGTGGCGCCAATGTTGCCATCATCTGCACCTGCACCAGTTGATTCTGTGGAGGGGCACCGCCCTATGAAACGGCTTCAGAGAGGTATATCTAAGCCCAAAATTTATTCGGATGGTACTGTTCAATGGGGTATGGTCAGTACAGTAGCCCCAGAAGAACCTCTGTCCGTGGAGGCAGCTTTGAGCGATGATCGCTGGGTTACAGCCATGAACGCTGAGCATTCTGCCCTGATTAGGAACAACACGTGGCACTTGGTGCCACCTCCTAAAGGCAAGAACATAATCGGTTGTAAATGGGTGTACAAAGTCAAAAGGAAGGCTGATGACACTATAGATCGGTACAAGGCACACCTGGTTGCAAAAGGATATACACGACACTATGGCATAGGCTATGAAGATACTTTTAGTCCAGTAGTTAAGGCAGCTACTATCCGGTTGATACTGTCTCTGGCTGTGTCCAAAGGTTGGTACTTGCGGCAGCTAGATGTTCAAAATGCATTTCTGCATGGCCTCCTTGAGGAGTTTACATGCATCAACCCCAGGGGTACATTGACAATAAACATCCTGGTTATGTGTGCAAATTGGATAAGGCCATTTATGGACTCAAACAAGCACCACGAGCTTGGTATGCAAGGTTATGCAACAAATTGATTCAGTTGGGCTTCAAACCCTCAAAGGGTGACATTTCTTTGTTCTACTATAATAAAGGAGATCTGGTCATTTATGTGCTCATATATGTTGATGATATTGTTGTGGCAAGCTCTTCAGATTCAGCAACAAGAGCACTTCTAAAGGATTTGGAACAAGACTTCGCCTTAAAAGATCTTGGTGATCTTCACTACTTCCTTGGTATAGAGGTAAAAAGGGATAGTAGTGGTCTAGTTATGTCACAAGCTCGGTATGCCTCTGATCTCTTGAAACGTTCAGGTATGGACAAATGCAAACCTGTGGATACTCCACTGTGTGTCAAGGAAAAGCTAACTGCTACTGATGGTACTAGTCTCGGGCCTGATGACTCTACTAAGTACAGAAGCTTGGTTGGTGCTTTGCAATATCTCACATTGACTAGACCAGATATTTCATATGCTGTTAACAAAGTGTGTCAATACTTGCATTCTCCTACTACAACACATTGGAGTGCAGTTAAGAGAATACTTCGGTATGTGCATGGTACACTGTCCATGGGACTCAAGATCAGACCATCTGACTCTATGTTGGTGAGTGCGTTCTCCGATGCTGATTGGGTAGGTTGCAGTGATGACAGAAGATCGACCGGTGGGTTTGCGGTGTTTCTCGGATCAAATCTGATTTCTTGGAGTGCTCGGAAGCAACCTACAGTATCTGGATCGAGCACTGAAGCAGAGTATAAGGCCGTGGCCAATGCCACAGCAGAATTGATGTGGGTTCAGCAGATATTGCGAGAGCTTCAGATTCCACATCAACCGGTGGGACAGCTGTGGTGTGACAACATCGGAGCTCGGTATCTCTCTGCAGCAAATCTGATTTTTCATGCACGCACTAAACATATAGAGATAGATTTTCACTTTGTCAGAGAAAGGGTTGCAGAGAAATTGCTTGATATTCGGTACATTCATAATGATGACCAGCTTGCAGATGGGTTTACGAAACCGCTTCCAGTTTACAAGATGAAGAAGTTTAGAGACAATCTCAACCTTTGTAGTGGCTGAGATTGAGAAAGAGCGTTAGACAAATAGATTGTCATCCAGGTACAGGTTGTTGGACGTGTATGAGGAGATGTAGATTAGATAAGATTGGTATTAGAGTTTGTTGTAAACAAACCTCCTATTGTATAGCCACGCAAGGGGGCGATTCCTGCATATATATATATATATATATATATATATATATATATATATATATATATATATATATATATATATATATATATATATATATATATATGAGTCGAGAGACCCAAGAAGGGTTATCTCGTTCCCTTATTTTCTACACCGAGATGATATGTGTTGGTGTCATTGGTCATGGCGCCGAGCTTTAAGACCATAAAGTGGTGTGGTGACAACACGGTTGACTTTGCTGAGCTCAGCTTCGTGACGTTGTGTCCAGGAATCTTGACCAAAATAATCAAGGCATACAAATTGAGCATGGGAGTGAGGATACCTTGCTCTGAAAATCTATGGATCAAATCCAAGTTCCAATGGCCAAATGAAGAGATTGTAGAGGACCGGCGGCGGCCAACGGCGGGCCCCAAGAAGGTTCCCCGTCCACGCGTCCCTAGGCCTCTTGTGCACCTCCGTGCCTCCTCCACCCCCCTTCTTCTCCGATACCGGTGGTCCCTGGGCAGAGGCGCGGCCGATCCGTTCCCTCCTTGACTGGATCCGTTCCCTCCGCGCCAGGACCTGACCCTTCTGCGTCCGAATCGACCGGCGGAAGGTCTAGGGCGGCGGCGGGGTCGCCGGCCACCGGGAGGAGGCGTGACCGATCCGGTCCTCCTCCACCGGATCTGCGATTCGCTCGGCGGTGCTGCGAGGTGGCGACCTGCTCGGGTGGCGGCCGATCTGGCAAGCGCCCCGGTGGGCTAGGCGACGCGGACGGTGACACCGTTCTCTCCACCGATTGATGGATGGACGGACGGCGGGCGACGTACCTACACCGGTGAAGGGGTCTTGCGGCGGTGGGCCGATCTAGGTATCTCAGGCCTGGATCCGCCGGCTGTTGCCCCGTGCTGCCCCTTCTCGGTGCGGGTGGTGCTCCGACGATGCGGACTTGAGCGGGCGTTTGTCTCGGGTCGGGGACTTTCCCTAGGCGACGGCTTGGGGGTCGATCTGGAACCCCGGGCACCGAATGAGGATGGCAGTGTTGGCACTGACCAGCTCGACAAGCCGTCCAACCAGCCCTCCATAGACCACGTCGCTCCCAGGCGGCCCGTAAATCGGCTCCGACGTCAACATCAAAGGACATCGTCGTCCCCTGTTTTTCTGCTGCCTCACTGTATCTGGTGAAGACCCTGTCGATCATCTCCGACATCTTCGTATGTAGGTTCGGCTTGGATGTGCCTTGCAGGATATATTGGAATACGGGTGAAAACCCTGCCTGGCGGTGCTGGGCCGGCGGCGATGACGCAATCAACGTCATTTTCCCCCTTGGAGGCGTCGCTGAAGTTCCCTCTTCCTTTCGTTGATGATGGCGTCTGCGGATGTCATTTACCTTCTTGAAGGCATCAACACAAGCACACCCGCTCCTAGCCATGCCTGCACTGCGGCTTTTGGGACTCAGCTGCGGCGTCAAGACTCAAGAGCAAGCCAAGGACGCCCTCTCGTCGATCAAATAGAGGGTAGAAACATTTATCGTTTTGCTGTAATTGTCCTGGTCTATGTATAAGACTATGACTTTTCTCTCTTTTGTTTTTTCTATCTCTTTTTGTATTTGTTAGCTGTGTACATTCCCGGATATAGAGGCCGGATATTGAATATCCTTTATCGAAAAAATATGGATAGGGATATATAGTGGGATGGAAAAAAAACATATGAGTGCCGACTTGGGTACGAGGCTGGTTGCGGCCTTAAGATTTTAAGCTCAACACCATGGACCATAGTGCCAAGCCTAGACCACGTCATTGCCATGTACTACCTCACCTTTGCTCCAGCTGTCTATCACCACCGCTTTGCAGCGTAAATCTCAAGCTTGAATGTCGCAACACAATGCAAACGCGTAAGCCTTAAGGGCAGTCATTATGGTAGAAATTATGTGCGAAATCCAAAATAGCTATATCAACAACATTATAAAGATAAAAACTATCTCACACAATGGAGTTTTTTAATAACGTAATTAATACTAGAGTCATTTTCTCTCTCTCCCTTCTCTCTCCTAGCGTCGGAATTTTATCCTCTGCTTCTCTCCTAGCGACGGCGAGTGCGCGTCGCGGTTGGCGGTCGGCGGCTGGCAAGCAGCTCCGCGCTGCGCGGGCGAGCGCCACCACCACCTCTTCGCCGTCCTCCGCCGGCAAGCGCGAGCGTGTGCAGCCACGGCGCAACTGGGTGCGAGCAGGGCGGGCGAGCGCACACAACAGCGGCCCGCTGTGGACGAGCGCGCAGCAGCAGCCTGCGGACAGCGGGGAGCGTGCAGACGAGCGCGTGGCCAGCGACGCGCGCAGCAGCGGCACGCGGCGGCCGGCGGGCGGACGAGCTCGCAGCAGCAGCTGCCGCGGGCGCATGCGTAGCTGTGGAGTGCAGGCGAGCGTGCGCTCAGCGAGCGCGCGCAGCTGCAGCAGCGGCACGCGGCGGACGGCAAGCGTGCGGCCAGCGGCCGCGGTGGCCGGCGAGCGAACGCAACGACGCAGGCAAGCAAGGCCGCCGCGAGCAGGCGCAGCAGGCGCGGCCGAGCAGGGCCGCAGGGGCAAGCACGACGTGACCGAGCTGGGCAGGAACCGGGCGGCTAGAAACTACTGATTTCTTCCCAACGCGGCAGGAACCGGGCAGGTAAGCTGGAATTGTAGCAACTCGAGCATTTCGTGGATGTTGTTTTTCCCTCAAAGTACATAGGAGAGAACCTAAAGGATACAAAAATAGGGATTTAGTTAATACAACACTTAAGAAAATAAATTAGAAAAACATGACCAGCAACCTCAAACAACAAGGATCTAGCTAGCCATCTAGGACCAGCAACCTAGCAAGGAACTCCGAACTCGTGATTACTCTCTTTAGCCACAGATTGAAGCAGCATCTCTCTATGCTAGGCCTAGCAACTTAAAAAATACAAAATTTTAAATAAGACTAGTCATCAAATTTGAGTGAAAAATATTGAATGTCTTATAATTTGAGATGGAGGAAGTACCAATTATCTGTTCTAACTCATATGCAGAATAGTATTGTCCTTGATGAGCATATTAATCACCGGAGAACCCACAATGTCCAGAACCAATTTCCATGATGCTCTTCTTTTTTAAAAAAAATGTGAGATGATATACCAAATGCACTTTTGTTTTGGCTAGTGCTCACTGGATTGATTCTTCAACTTGATTTGATAGAAAAGCCATGAATAAGAGCTTTGGTCGTAAAGAAGCCAAAATTTCATAGTAGACCATCATGTGGCTTACTTTACTTGCATTGAAAGTTCAGTGCTAACACTGCAATTTTGCTGCCATTTTTCGAAGATTAGCATACTAGTATTAGTTAGAAATTAGTATTTGTGTTTGGGGATCATGTCGCTGTTCAAAACGTCATCTAATTATGATGCAGAGGGTAGTATTTATGTATCTGGACACAGGTATCGGCATCGCTCAAAGAATCTTCACTGCACCCCAATTGCCAATTGAATGCTAAAGATTTAGAAAATGGGACAGAGGGGGTATATGGGCCTAGGAAATGCAAGCTGGACTTGGCAGGAGTCTGTTGGTGTAGATCAAGTTCCAATAAGCTAGAACGTCTCTTCATTTCTGCATATGCACTCACATGTCTCTTCATGGCTCGGACAACACACGACGCATTCATATCAGGACCTCTGGTGTTATCAGTCCCATAGCAACAAGGAGCTTTGCCTTGGGCTCTCCCTCTGCATAGTACTGAGCGTTTTAGACCTTTATAAGAAATTTGCAATGGGTAATGAAGGACCGAGAACGGCGATCAGAGGGGGGGTGAGTGAGAGTCGATTCAAATTCAACTTCAAACACTTGGCCTTTGTCCCAAAATCACGCCCAAAACACAACCACGACAAACGCTACGCGCACACGACCCAACACGTGGGTGGACATCTTAGAAAGAACCCTAGAGGTGCAGCGGAGCGGTCGGAGAAGGTCGATGAACGATCGAAACCACAAACTCGAAACGTGACCCGAAAAAGGTGCTCTCAACCTCTAGAGAAGAGAGGCAAGAGCACACCCAAAAAATACTTATGAGAACTGGTCTCAAAAGCACCTCATCATGTTCCTTATGTTAATACGAATCCAACACAATAAACGGAACTTGATTCGGAGTCCGAACGAGAGAGATACGGGAAAAATAGCGAAGCAATTTTCGTGGAATGTCCGTCGACCAAGCTCGGACCTATTCACCGCCTGATTCTGACGAGCGGCGGACTATCCGCGGATGAGTCCCGGACTGTCCGCCGGCAAAACCAAAACCCCCCGAACAGCAAGTCCAGAAATTGTGTTTCTCGGCGGATTTGAATGGCGGACAGTCCACGAAAAATCCCGGACTGTCCACGGGCAAACCGAAAAAGGCCGAGAAGAGCTGCCTCGGACCCGATCGGCGGACAGTCCGCCACTAGGGCGCGGACAGTCCGCGAGTCACGGACCAGAGGCGATTTGGGGGCGATTTTGAATCGTCTCTTCCCCAAATCTTCCCAAATCTTCACCAATAGCCACCAAATTTTGTAGGCATGATCCCAAGGCTATGGAGGAGCTATCCCGAAGAAATCATCGCTCAATTTGGTGTGAATTAACGGGAATAAACGGATTTCATGAAAAATCTCAAGAACGAAGAACACGAAAGAGAAATTGTCCGATCTGCTTGCTCAAGAAGTTTGGGATAAAACCCTACGGTGCAAATGTTCTCCTCATGATCCCGCACAATTTGGCTCAAACGGAATCGCAAAAATCGCTCTCAATCAAAAGATCTCAACGCATAAACATAGAGGGTTAGAGAGGAGCAAAACGTGATTAGCGAAGAACACAAACAAAAGAGACACAATCACGAAATCAAAGCCACCATGGCTTACGGAGGGTAAGGCCTCCGATTCCCACCAAAAAACATGTAGCAAGTTCTTACAAAGATTGAACTAAAATCAACCTAGGGACCTCATGAACTAGAGAGAGACTAGAGAGAGAGAGAGTGGAGAGGGAGAAAATGAGAGAGGTGGAAGAGGTGAAGGGGTAAGCACGTTCGGACTATTTCCAAATCGCCGCATAGATACATGACTGAATTATCTAGTCGTGAGACACTGTAATCTAAGTCGTAGATATTTTCTCCCGCAGTTTGAATGGACGGCCCCGCTTCCTGCCAGGAGTTGTCGTCGCCTCGACGCAACCTCCAGGATTCCGCCACGTGTCATCCCCGCTTCCTCGGAAGCTCCGCCCGGGTTTTGAGGTCCAAACCCGCGAAACCCGCCACCGGTAGCTTTCGGCTCACTACTACACAAAGCGTAATCAGTACCGGTTCAAAATCCCCCATCACTGTCGGATTTTGAACCGGCACAACCACTACGACAATGATGCCGGCAGTGATGGATGTCCTAAAAAATTCGTGTTTTAAAAATAGAAAAAAATTAAATTCTAGGAGAGTCCCAATAGTAAAGTCACGCATTTTTTATGTAAAATCGTGAATGCTCTCCGGAGGGGATTCAAACCTTAGACCCCATCCTCGTACAATACCTCCTCTACCACTCCACCCATAACTCACTTGTGTCTAGATTCGGTTTTAGTTCACCTCATTCTATACTAAACCAAGTGTAAATTTATTGTTTGAGCCACTAAACGAATTCAAATGAAAAAGTTGTAAACTACAAAGTTTCATAACCTTTTGAGATCTACAACTTTCATGTAGCAAGTTTTTCCATCCGAGGTTGTTTACAAAATTTTGAATTTCAAATTTGACACATTCGAATGTATTTTTCGATGACAAGATGATTCCAAATGAAAAAGTTGTGAACTACAAAGTTTCATAACTTTTCGAGATCTACAACTTCAATGTATAAAGTTTTTCCATCCAAGTTCGTTTACAAAAAAAAAAAAATTAACTGTACTGGTATATCACTGTCGTTTCTAGCCACGAACTGGCAGTGAAGAACTGGCAGTGAAAGTGTCTAGGTTATCAATGCCGATTCCAGCCACGAACCGGCAATGAGGAGGAGCTTCAGTGTCGGTTCGTGGCTAGAACCGGCAGTGGAAGGGCAGAGACGCTGCACTGATTTTTCCAGCCACGAACCGACAGTGATGAGGAGCTTCACTGCCTGTTTGCCACGAACCGCCAGTGAAGATTCATCACTGTCGGTTTTGCTAGACCCGGCAGTGATGGGCTGGCAGTGATGTTGAAATCTATAGTAGTGGCTCAACTACCGAACCCTGAGTTTTGAGGCCCAAACTCAGAAACCGTCTACCGGTGGTTTTGCGGCCCAAACCACCAAACCGCTCGACTCGAGCCACCTTGTCCTCCCCCGGTTGGACTCTGAGTCCCATGATCCTCGCTCGACCCGCTCGTCCATCGTCTTGACTCGGTCGACTCGGTCTACCGCCATCTCTTGTCGCGCTTGCCGGTGCCAAGTAGTAGCCACCACAGCTAGTCCGCCGACGCCCCTGGTCCGTCGGTTCGAGCCCCGCTTCCGCCCTTCATCGCTCTCTGTCCATCGGTACGGCAAGCCTCTATTCAACCTTCACCACACCATTGACCACTGGCTCTGGGCCTAACACTTGCACACCACAAGCCGATAGACAGGCACTGCGAACACATGGTTGACATGTACCCATGTATGTTCAGTTTTGTGATGAGTGATCGTCCAACACTTGAGTGTTTCAGTTTGAGTGGCTTACACTAATCCTTTGCGAAAGCAAATGTGTTCCTGTTTATCGGCTTGTAGTGTGCAGGTGCTATGCCTAGTGATAGTGGTTAATGACGTGGAGAAGGTCGAGTAGAGGCTTGCCGTGTCGATGGACTGAGAGCGGTGAAGGGCAGAAGTGTGGCTCGGACCGAGGGACCATGGGCGCCGGCGGACTAGCTGTGGTGGCTAGTGCTTGGCACCGGCGGAGTGCGACAAGACATGGAGGTAGACCGAGTCGACCAAGTCAAGACGACGGACGAGCGGGTCGAGCGGAGGCTCACGGGACTCGGAGTCCGACCGGGCAAGGACAAGGTGGCTCGAGTCGAGCAGTTTGGTGGTTTGTGCCGCAAAACCACCGGTGGACGGTTTCCGAGTTTGGGCCACAAAACTCAGGGTTCGATAGTTGAGCCCAAAACTACCGGTGGCGGGTTTCACGGGTTTGGACATCAAAACCCGGGCGGAGCTTCCGAGGAAGCGGGGATGGCATGTGGCGGAATCCTAGAGGTTGCATCGAGGCAACGACAACTCCTGACAGGAAGCGGGGACGTCGATTCAAATTGCGAGAGATATTTTCCGGAGCTTGGACTGCAATGCTTAGGCTAGGTAGTTCACTCATGTATCTAGGGGGGTCTTTGGGAAATAGCCAAAACCCGTTAAGTAGGGGATGAAGGGGTATCCCTCATCCCACCTCTTGAACACCTTTCATTTTGTTCCAACTCTCTCTCTCTAACCTCTCTCTAGTTCATGAGGGGTCCTAGGTTAATCTCTCCAACCTTTGTAAGAAGTCGCAAATCTTTTGGTGGGAATCGGAGGCCTTACCCTCCGTAAGCCACAGTTGGTTCGATTTCTTGATCGTGTCCCGAGTTTGCTTGTGTTCTTCGCATTTTGCTTTTTGCCCCTCTTTGATCCCGAGATGAGATCTTTTTGTAGGGATTAGTTCTTGCAAATCCGTTTGAACCAAGTTGTTCGTAATCGAGAGGAGCATTTTTGCACCGAAGGATTCCTCCTCAAACCTCTTGAGGACGCAGATCGGGCTATTTCTTTGTAGTGTTCTTCGTTTCTTGCTTTCTCCCCAAATATTTGTTTCTCTTCAATCCAAACCAAATTGAGCGATGATTTCTTCGGGATAGCTCCTCTATAGCACTAGAAACATGTCTACCAAATTGGGTTGCTAGTGGAGATCATTTGGTTAGGATTTGGGAAGATTTGGTGGAGAGAAAATCGAGTTTCGCTTTTCCTACGTTCTGATCGGAGGCGTCGAACGCTCCAACAGGAGGCGCCAGACGCTAGGGGCTGCTTACGTCAACGTCCGTCGCCACATCTGTCTGCACGTTTCAAGTTGGCACTGGACGCTCGCAAGCGTCCGTCGACCATGTGCCAGAGCGTCTGTCGGTTTTAGAGCCGTGCATGCTCTCTCTGTGTTTTGCGTCAGACGCTCCCCAGTGTCCGTCGCCTGTCCGCCAGACGCGTCCGTCGCCTGGAGGACCTCTCTGGTCGGCTCTGTGTTGGCATTAGACGCTAAGCGCAGCGTTCGTCGCTTCTGACCCAGCGTCCGACGCTCAGCGTCCATCGCACCCCAACGGCGCGCCCGTCGCCTGTCTTCAGAGCGTCCGTTGGTTGTTGTTTCTGCTGATTTACCAATTGGGTTCTTGCCTCTTTTCCATAGGGGTCGGAGACTTGGTTTTTGGGGTTTCCGGTGAGTTTTCCTCCACTGCCGGTGAGCTCTCGTTTCTCCGATTTCGTCCGAATCCCCGCTCGCGTTTCTCGGCGGGAGGTTGAGCACCCAGCAACTGGGTTTGGTTTTTGGGAAGAGTGGTCTGAATATTTCGAGGGAAATTTGAGGCTCCCATTCACCCCCCTCTGGTCGCCGTTCTGGGTCCTTCAGGCACACATTTGCTTTCGCAAAAAGTTAGTAGAACCCCTCAAACTGAAAAGCTCAAGTGTTGGACAATCACTCATCACAAAACTAAACGAACATGGACACATATCAACCATGTGTTCACAGGTAAAGCTGAGCATTCTGGTGATGTTGGTAATTCCGATGGTGTGTGTACCCTATTTGGTGCATCTGCAGAAATTACATGCTAGGCTCAGAAATGCAGCTAGAGATCCTGGTGCACCTGGTCTGGAGAAATATGCACGGTCGTTGACTAAACAAGGAGAGGGAAAGTAAGCCTACAAGCATGAAACTGGTCTGGAGTATGTACAAGTACCTTGGTATTCTGGTGGCATTTTCCTTTATCAGCTTGGGGGCAAGGCTGAGTTTGAAACTTTGAATCAGGGGGAGTAATAGCAAAAAAAAAAAAAAAAAATAGTGCAGGGAGAAATAGCATGTTCTAAGCGTAAGTGTCCGTTGGGTCGCAAAGCCCAATGGACAGGTGCACCAGGTGGGCTCTCGGCCCATTCAATCAACGGAGATGCAAATTTTACGTCAGCGATTCTCGACGCGTGCGAGAACTTTAGGCTCCCATCCCAACCTCAAATCATAGGCTTTGGCAAAAAAAAAAAAAAGGTGGCAATGTACCTGTTAAGTCTTTGCGACGTTATTCATCGAGGACGCACCTCTGGAAGAGGTACTAGGAGACTAATCTTTCTAATTTGTGTTTTGTGAATCGTTCATACCATGTTTAATGCCCTCATATATTATTCAAAAGTACTGCCTACCCGTTACATATATTATACTAATACGAACTTGATTAATCTGTGTTTAGGGGCAGGCATGTCTACACTGAGCTAGTTTAGCATAGCACTGACGAGTTCCGCCCCCAATACAGCAGTAGCACTTGTTATCTTTGCATGGAAGCAATACTTGTCTGCATTGTGCTCTTGCTCGCAGAATTCCTTCTTCAGCCGGAGGAGGAGCAGGAGCAGGAGCGCCCACTTCTTCATCTGTGCCATGACCTATTTGTGAAAGGTAATAAAGGATAAGCGTTCTACCGACAAATCATAGAGATGGCTCCAGAATATATAGTTGCAACTAAAATAATATTTTAGCAACAGATTATTGTAGATATATGTCCACATTATTGAGTAATTTTAACACATAGGTAGGAGCAGTTATAATAGATCGCCGAATTTGCCATGATATATAGATATATACTACACGGTATATATCATGATGTAATAATGTCATCTAAATCATCTACCTAGGCACAAATGTCTGTGCACCAGTTTTCACTTACCATTCCCCTGCGCATGAGCAGCAAAGTATCCGAGAAGAAGTAACGAGAAAAACACTAGCGCATCCACGCGCCTTGTGTAATTCACCATGTCGGAAGAAAAATAGAGAAATTCCTCGTGATCCTAGAGGAGTTTATAGCGCGCCGTATATGCAATGCTGGCTTGTTCTACGCAGTACTTACAGTCTATATATATAGAGAGGAGAAGCCTAGTAACTGATAAGTAGTATTGATCAAAGACAGTCTATCTCTAAAATTAGTAGTGGTTTAATTATCTCCTTCCACTTTCGTGACAAGTTTTAAATCCTTTCCTTTTAATTTAGACAAAACTGCAAACTACTTATCACAGAGAGGTTGGCCATACATATGTAATCCTTCTATAGTTAGTTTTCATTTATTTTGAGCTATGTCTGTGATAAGATACCAAATGGTATCATTCTATTTTAAGGCTGGCCATTCGGCAATCAGAAGTAATTTATTTTCATAACTCCATCCCAGAATACACAAAGTCTTAGTTTATTCTAAGTTGGACTATTTTAAATTTAACGAAACTTATAGAAATAATAATTAGCATCTTCGATACGAAATAAGTATATTGTAAGAATTTATTTCATAATCCATATAATACTACTACTTTAGTCATAGATGTTGGTATTTTCTCCTATTCCCTTCATATTGAAATATAGTGTATCCTAAAGATTTTAAGATATATAGATTAAGAGGGACTACAAAGACGCACTAACCCTTACTTCATTTTTTTAATAAAAATAATTCCCAATTTATATGTTATGTGTTATCCGCATGATTGAATGAGGTTGTTTGCATAAATGACAAGTAACAATATAGGGCATATTTAGGATGGTTTGGTTCCACTTTTTCAGCGCAGCTTCACAAACTCTACTCCAGGGGAAAAAATGGTGGAGTTGCGGTAGCATTAGGGTGCTCTCCAGAACCTCTAGTTTTTAAGGCGCTCCGCGATGGAGTTCATGGAACAATCCCAAAAAACCCATATTATCTAACGAATTAGAAGTGGTAGAGTTACTACTCAGTAGTCAGTATTCACTTTTAGCTACCCCTGCGCTATACATTCTGAGTCAAATCCAAACGATTAGATCGGCACCACTAAGTATCAGCTTATGGCTCCCATACAAGACATGCAGCTTGTGCGGGTTAGTCTAACTCGTTATCACAAAGGAACGGTTCTTAGCTACTTCACGAGCTACACCACTCAAGATCCAACACTTGATGTGACCTTATCCCTCGTTGATTCAAATCCTCACAACAATTTGTACACAAGCACAAAAAGGAGAGCTAATCATGAGAAAAGAAAGGACAGTTCAATGGTTATGCAAGGAAACTAATAAGTTGGAATAACCTTCCAATTCCTCTAGGTATGGAGGTCCATGAGTACCTCTATCAGATTGAGTGACTTGTATGAGATTCCTTTTTTCTATTCCTTTAGGTTGTCTCCAACAAGAGACCTATTGGGGCACCCAAACCTAAAGAGTATCAATACGGGAGACTCATTTTACGTTACAGGAGACTCATAACCTAAAAAATAAATAAGCATCCTCTCTCATGGAGACTCATTTACATAAAAGGTCCCCTTTTGAGTGTTGTTGTTGTTGGAGAAGACCAAAAAATAGATATTGAACCATAGCGCTACCCAAATATGGAATTAGTCTTGTCTTTTGGGTCGCATCTATTGGAGATACGTCTTAAGATTGTGAGTTGTGTGTGTTTTGGTGTGGACATATGTGATAGTTGGCACTGGCAAAAAGGTGACTGATGGGACCGCACATGAGGGCTTTATCAGCGATTTCAACGTGTTGTTTTCGTTGACACCAATGGGATTGTTGTTCAGAGCGGCGACAAAAGCTCGCGCATTAGACGTGTGCACATGCAAAGCCAGTTTACTCCAATCCACAAGATGCTGGAAGGAGTTCTTCCCAACTCGACGTGAATCAATGTTGAAGTGTTGCGAAATTTAGTAGTCCTATACCAAAGTGCATATAGAAAAACCATTGCACCAGGACCTCCAAACACAGATAGATACACTCAAATTCATGGTTGCACTGTGAATCCCTCTGATACCCCTAATCTAGCACCTCGACCCCCAAGCAACTCAATGCATGGACTCCTCTAGCTCCGGTCACCAATCATCCTAACTTATGAGAAATCTTGAACCCATTCTTTCAACAAAATGAGGGGGAATCAATCATCCGAACCTCATGGGAAACGTGGAATTGAGTGGAATGTGCGGATTTTCAATTGCAAGGAATTGCCAAATTATATGCTTTTGGCCAATGGAAAAATCAATGATGATGAAGTAGAAATGTGGTAACACTTTGCGGCCTCAACACAATCGTGTTGAGTCCCTCATTCATGATGGGCTCGGTCCTTAGCAGTCATGTTCCCATTCATAAAGCGGGAATTTGGGGTATCATTTTTATAACGTGGTGAAAGGTCCTAGATGTCTAGAGGGGGGGTGAATAGCCTATAAAAAATTCTATAAACCACTAGAGCAAAGGTTAGAAAAACACTTAAGCGAAGCCTTTTGCTCTAGCTCTACTAGGGTTGCAAAGCCACCTATCCAAACAATTCTAGTTAGTTGAGTGTCTAACAAACAATAGCAAGAACCTAAGACACTCAACACAAGCTAGCAAGAACAACTAACAAGATAAGCTAACTAACTTATGAGCTAACAAGACAAGATATAAGAATGTAAGTACAAAGAGGATAGAAATGGTTATACCGATGCCTTGTGATCCAATGATGTCAATATGAAGAATCAATCACAATGAATACCAAAGAGTAGCCGGGAGACAAGGTTGACACAAAGATTTTCTCCTGAGGTTCATTTGGTTGCCACCAAGCTAGTCCCCGTTGTGTCGACCACTCAAATGGTGATTCAGTGGCTAATAGGCAATCACAAGCCTAGCCCACTACTCGGGCGCCACAAGAATCCACCCAAATGAGAGTAACTCAATGAAACGAGCAATTCACTAGAGTTACCCTTTGGCGCTCCGCCGAGGGGGTACAAGCCCTCTCACAATCGTCGAAGCCAGCCGCAAACAATCACCAAACGCGCCGAAGCTTCCTCAATCTCCCAAGCCGTCTAGGTTTTGGCAAGCACCAAGAATAACAAGAAATCCCGAGGCGATGACAATGACCAAGTGACACTAAGATGCAATGCAATGATCAAAGAACTTGGATCACTCAAACTCTCAAGAGAATGCAAATGAAGCAAAGAGAGATGAGTTGGGGGCTGTCTCAAGCAAGCACAAGTGTGTCAAATGAATGGGAGGTGCCCCTTCAACAGCTTTCTGCGTCACTCCGAACACGCGCAGATAGGGGGTCTACACCATTGGTTGTGCGTCCGGACCTTCCTCCATTTGAATCCGCCCGTTGGTGCCTTCACCAGCCGCAGACGCGTGGAATAGTGTGAGTCCGGACCATTGCGCCGAGCGTCCGGACTCTATGCAGAGCCGGTCTAGAGAGCCTCCAGACTCTGGATGCGCGTCCGGAGATCAGCGTCCGGACAACACTTAGCGTTCAGACTCAACTCAGAGAGACAGTCCAGAGAGCACCAAACTCGGGATGCTACGTCCGGAGCTCCACTCCGGACTCTGATCACCATACGGATCTCCTATTCGCCGAAGGCTGAGGCTAGGGTATGCTTCTGGACGCATTTGCATTGAGCCGGACAACAACTCCTTAGCGTCCGAACCAGCGTCTGGACCTCTATCCTGAGTCCAACTGAGCTACCACTTCTTCTCCAAGTTCATGTGAGCTAACACTAAGTGTTACAACACTTGTGCACGAGTGTTAGCTTTTACTTTGAATTTCCTTGGATTTTATTTCATTGCTTGTCACTTAAGTTCATTTTAGATATGCAATGCAAATGACCTAGTGGCGCGTGATAAACGTAATCAACATGAGTTTTCCCTTCTTAATAGTGCAGCTATCAATTCTAAATGTGATCACACTCTCTATAGTGTATTGATCACTAAACCAAAAATGGCCCTATGATTATACCTTTGCCTTGAGCCATTTCTAATCCATCTTTTCATCCATGGAGCATGACAAAAGTCCATCATGATCTTCTATGTAGCTCCATCTCATGTGTTGGATCACCCTAGCTAGATCTCATATTTAAGCCATAGGGTTAGTCCATAGGTTTCATCAATTAACCAAAACCAAACTTGGGCTTCCAATCTCCCCCTTTTTGGTAGTTGATGACAACCTTTCACAAATGAATATATTGAATGAACATTTCAACTTTGGTAGTATTAGCTCCCCCTACATATGTGATATATGAGTTTGTTTCATTTGGATCACATATGCATGAATAAGAATTGTGGGAGAGTGAATGCTACCAAATGATTCTAAGGTATAAGGGATAGACCTTTGGAGCGTGATACCAATCGAAGTGGAAAATTTATACCATCCTTAGCACCATGAATGCCTAGAAACCACTTGAGAACATACTTGAAAATACCACTTAATGGATTAGGCTAAGACCTATGCATGCTAGTACATCAAGCATCATGTCAATCATGTTTCTACCATTCACCACACAAGCATGAATATTTTCAAAGAAAGTACATATGCAAGCAAGCACTTGTGAATGAGAAAAGAAATGTAACAACTTGATTCATAGGCTTTCCCCCCTACTTGTGTGCTTATATTTTCAAAAATATTTATTTGTGATTTTTGATCTACTTACTTCTCCCCCTTTGTCATGTATTATCATAAAAGATGTGCTCAAAGTGTTGATTATTAGAGAGAAGCTTAGTTGTGGCTCAATCTAGATTACTTGTTCAACATAGCTAACTCAGTTTAAACCATGAATAAGCTTCTTCACACATCCTAGAATGGTTATATTGTTGATGTTGAGTTAACCCATTGAAGTTCATATTCTAGATCAAACACTAGGATTGCAAGCCTACAAATATGTCATATGCTACCACTAGATCATATCAAACATAGAAGCAATAGTGGTACCATATAAGTATCAAAGTCATTTGATTTTCATGAATGAGCCTAATGAATTGATGTCTAGATGCACTACACAAGTACTAAGAAAAGGATGTATGCCATGTCAATCAATTTTTACCTTGCATTGCTGGCGGGAAGCGGGGTCGTCCTTTCAAAATGATGAAGATATTTTCCGGAGCTTGGACTGCAATGCTTAGGCTAGGTAGTTCACTCATGTATCTAGGGGGTCTTTGGGAAATAGCCAAAGCCCGATAATAGGAGGTGAAGGGGTATCCCTCTATCTATCTCATGAACCCTAATCATTTGCACCAACTCTCTCTCTACCCTCTCTCTAGTTCATGAGATCCCTAGGTTGTTTCCACCAACCTATGTAAGAACTTGAGTTTGTTGCGAGGAATCAGAGGCCGTAACCTCCGTAAGCCATGGTACCGGCTTCGATTTCTTGATCATGTCCCCGTTTTGATTGGGTTCTTCGCATTTTGCTTTTGCTCCCTCTTTGTTCCTGAGATGATTTCTCTTTGTAGGGAGTAGCTCTTGCAAATCTGTTTGAACCAAGTTGTTCATATTCGAGAGGAGCATCTTTGCACCGAAGGATCCATCCTCAAACCTCTCGAGTATGCAGATCAGGCGATTTTCTTGTGAAGTTCTTCGGTCTTGAGTTTTCTCTAAATCTCTTCTCTTCCCTTTATTCTAAGCCAAATTGAGCGATGATTTCTTCGGGATAGCTCCCCAACTGCACTAGGATCATGCCTACAAAGTTTAGTTGTAGTTGGTGATCATTTGGTTGAGTTTTGGGAAGATTTGGCGGAGTGAAATCGATTTTCGCGGGGTTCAGCTTTTCTGTTCGTGAGCTCCGGACCACCATCCGGACGACTTTTCCCTAAGCTCCGGACCATTGCAAGTGGTCCGGTGGTCTTGACTTTTCAAGTGTCAAGCAGCAAAGGGGCATCGGACTACCTTCCGGACCACCCAGCTTGTGAGCACCGGATCATAGGCGAGTAGTCCGGTGGCTCTGCTGAGGGTGTCGCTCACGCGTCGGACTAGGCTCATTAGTCCGACGGTGAGCGTCGGACCAGGTGTCCAGAGCAGGGGAGCTTACTGTGTTGTTTTGCGCAGAGGTTGGAATGAGCACCGGACTACTTCCAATAGTCCGACGGTGAGCGTCGGACCAGTTGTCCTGAGCTTCAGCACTCCCTGTGTGTTTTCTGTGTGAGCGTTGGATTTTCCAAAGTGGGCGTCGGACTAGTCCGTAGGTGCCCTGGTGTGCACCGGACCAAAAGCTCCGGATCACTTCCATTGGTCCGGAGGTCCTGACTAAAGTAGTCCGGAGCCCCTGTTGGTTGTTGTTTTCCTCCGTTCTTGTTGTGTTTTGTTTTTCTAGGTTTGTGGCTAGCTCCGCTGTGTTTCTAGGACATCTCCTAGAACATCCACCCACTTGTGGGTCGTGAGTCTAGTTCTTGCTTTGGATCGTGCTTGGAACAAAGGTCAAGATCTTCCGAAGGGAATTTTTATTTGGCTCCCATTCACCCCCCCTCTGGTCGTCGTTTCCGGTCCTTCATGTAGTTAACCGTAGCGGGCAGTTAAGTTGCCTGCTTCGGTTAATAGTTTTTGAAATAAAAAATAAAAAATAGAATTCAGTGGGCGACCTGGTTGTTGAACACCGCAATGACCTCGCGAGGCCGGAGCGGCTCTCCCATAGGCCCCAATCAAGGATCTCGTCGACTTCTTCGCTCCTGTTGATCCTGTGCCTCCCATGCTCACCCCTCCTCCGCTTGGTTCCCTTAGATTTGGATGTCGAGGTCCCCGTGGAGGGAGCTGGGGCCTCTTCTTCTCCGACGCGTTGCTCATTCCCGACTGCACCGAAATCCGGCATCCGAGTAGACCCCGGGATCTGTTGTTCAGAGAAACTTGCATTCACGTTTTCGATCGCTTTAGCAAAAGTGGTAAAAAGTGTGTTTGTTGCTACAAGTACCTTGTCGTGGATGGTATCTTGGTTCGGAACCCGAGACACACTTTCACCCTTGTCCCATGGTTGCCAACTCAGATCAGCGTCCTCATCTGTGTGAAGCTTCTTTAGCCTTGGAGGGGTAATAGAGACTTCATGGCGATGGCGTCTCGGTGCCTAGAGGGGACGGCTTGCGGAACGGCGGCGGCCACTGTGCGGGGGTGCTTGTATTTTGTTTCTTATTTTTGCCTTGTTTGCCAGGGATTTCCCATCAGTCCACTGGTTGTAACCCTTTGTAACAGTGTGTTATGTTCAAGGTCTATCTCCGGGGGTGCGTGCGAGCGCACCCGCCCGGTGTAGCCTCCGAGGCTGTGAAGGAGTGTGAAGTATTTATTCAGAGGCTTAAAACGTTGCAGTTACTTGGTGTTTGTGCTCGGACGGGGTCTCCCAAGCCCCCGAGGGGAGAAGTGTCCCTCCGGGGTTTTGGTGCGGGGAAACTCTAAGGGTCGGGGCGGGCTCTGTTTGGCTTGATGAGCCTTGGCTAGCTAACCTCCGAGCCCCCGAGCCCACGAGCCTTGAGAGGGCGTGGCGGATCTGGGGGTCGGAGGACCTATCTACCAGCTTAATGGGTGCGAGCCCCCGAGCCCTCGAGGGAAACGAATACCTTTCCCTAGGTCTCCCCGAGTTTAGTCCGGGGGTCGGAAGAGCTGCGTTGTCCCTCCGCGGGCGTCAGCTCCCGAGCCCCCGGGTGTTGGGGTCCTGCGGAGGGACCTCCAGGTCGGATTCGCCCTCCTCCTCGTATCCCTCATCGGGAGAGGAGATGGTGGATCGGGCCGAGCACGGGGGCCCTTTGAGCTGCCTAACGGGTGCGTTCGAGTGAGATCCCGACCCCACATCAGCTGGGCGTCGGCTGGGTCAGCTAGGACGTATCTCATATACATCCCCTGGGGTCCCATGTAGTTGTCGGATCCTTTCGATCGGATCCGAGGGCTCCATGCCTCCTGGCGAGGGAAACCATGGGACCACACCCGGGAGGGACTCGAATGTCGGAAGAGCAGGCCGGGCCGCCGCGGCCGGGCTACGGTCGCCGTGGACCCTGCTCCCTCTACCCCTCGCTCTGGTTAGGCCAAGGGCGACCGGAGAACCTGCTGGCGGGCCAGTCATAGTACCCCGGACCTTAAGTGGGCTTACCTCACTTTCGTGGGCCGTTCGTGGCTTGAGGGAGCCCATGAGGTCGTGGCTTGACCATGCGCATGGTGCCGCTTACCTTCCTTCGCGAGGAAGAGTGGTGCTGTGGCGGTTCAGCTCTTGAGCGCCCTGCATGTCAGACGGGACTAGGTAGGACAGGACCCTTGCCATCATTACCTTTTTGATTCGCGTGGGCCGAGGTGAGAGCGGGCTTCGAGGGGCCATTTCGATTGTCCGGCAGGGATACACGCGGTCATGGGCGTGAGCGGTCGTGACGCCGCATGTCTCTGGAGTAAACGCGCGCGTGCACGCGTGGGGTCGTGGGAGAGAAGAGTACGGGTCGGTTACCTAGGCTGTCTGTATATAAGAGAACGGGGGGCGAACTTGGAGTCATATGCTTTCCTGTTCACTAACAGAATTTGCCCTCCCTTGTCCTCCTCGCTACGCGCTTGTCGCCGTCATTTCGCTCTCGCCGCCCCTTCGTACTCACTGCTGCTTCGTCATAATGGCCGCGTGGCGATGCTCCAACTACAAGGAGTCTGACCTAGAGGGGTTAGTGAGCGCCGGACTGATGCCGACGCGGTCGGCCATCGTCGATTGGAGGGTCCCAGGTGCTGAGGAGGTGTTGAATCCACCCAAGGGATACGTCGTCTCCTTCCATGAGCGGGGGTTCAGCGTGCCCGTGAATTGCTTCATGGTGTGGGTGCTTCGACGCCTCGGGATCGAGCTCCATCATCTGAACCCCAACAGGATTCAGATTCTCGCCGGGTTCGTCGCCCTGTGCGAGGGGTTTCTCGGTATCGAGGCCCACCTCGACTTATGGGCTTACTACTTTATCGTGGATCTCTATCTGAAGGGGGACACGACGACGGTGTGAGGCCTCTCGTTCCGATCAAGTGCGTCAGTATCCATCTTCGCGCTGGGGTGTACAAGGAGTACCTCTACGCGAAGTTGTCCAGTTTGAACCGGGGGTGGCACTGACGTGGTCGACCCGGAGCGCCCCGGTCTTTGACTGCCGGCGTACACGGGTGCGACACCCACGGGAACATGGGCCATGTTCTCGTTCTCCAGGCTGCTAAGGTTTGGGCTCTGGCCTAGAACCAAGCCGATGACAAGCGGCCTATTCGTTTGGTAGGATTATGCACTGTTCTGGCAGGATTATGCACCGCTGGCTGATTTCTTATGAGAGAAAAACATTGTTCTAGCTGGATTTAAGCCGGCTGAAAAGCCAAACGAAAAGGCTGAAGATTAGAATGTGCAACACACTATCGCGATGTTATCCATGATCCAGCCAGAGTTCTTGTGATTTTATTCACCAGAGTCGCACCTCTGCAAAAAGGTAGTATTTCCTAATTTATTTTTGCCAATTGTTTAGGGTTCAAATTTTTTGTAAAATTTCATAAATTTTGTGAATTTCGGTGATTTCGTGAGTGGCCAAGAAAAATCAGAACTTTCATATATGACACTAATACATCTCCCATATCACTCTAGATTCGTATTTTCTATTGTTTATGTTGGATATTGTATACTAGTCAATAGGTGTGTAGTCTTAAATCATTCTAATATTTTGTTTAGTAGAAGTTTTAGAAAAGAAACATACTTCATGTTTAAGTACCTAAAAAAATTCGCACACAATTTTGTTCGAATTTCATGAATTCCTGTAGTAGCCAAAAAAATTCTCATTCTGAAACTGAAATTCCATTGTATATTATTCAATAGCATTGCCTACCGCTGCACTGTATATTAATAATAGCGATCTTAATTTGTGTTTACAGGCAGGCATGTTTACACTTTTTTTTGCGACTAGCAGGATTTTAAACACTGATCCAGTGTAGAATAGCAATCATGAGTTCGGCCCCCAATACAGCAGAAGCACTTATTATTTTTGCATGGAAGACGAGGACTATTTTGAGCACATTGTGCTCCTGTTCTTTGCACAATTGCTTCTTCAGCTGGAGCAGGAGCACCGACTTCATCTCTGCCATGACCTATATGTAAAAGGTAAAGGGTAAGCCTTCACTGCCAACAAATAATGGCTTGCGAGAACAATTGTAAATTATTTTAATTAGCGGCAGATTATTGTATATACATGTCTGCATTATTTGAGTAATTTAACACATTTGATATATATATCGCCGATTCGCCATGATAGATATTCGGTATCATGACATAATATCTTTCTAAATTATCTACATCTACCTAAAGCACACATATTTGTATAGTCTTCACTTACCATTCGCCTGTGCATGAGCAGCAAAGCATCCGAGGAGAAGTAACGAGAGCAACACTAGGGCATCCACGCGCTTTGTGTACGTCTCCATGTCGCAGGAAAATGAAAGAAACTCCTTGCGATCCTAGAAGAGTTTATACCTATATATGTTGTATAGCGGTATGCAATGCTGGTCTATTCTATGCAGGTACATATATAGAGGGGAAACCTAGTCAGTGATAAGTATTGACCAAAGGCATGCTACTCTAAAGTTAGTAGATATTTAATTCTGCTACTTTTATCACAGGGTTTTAAATCATTTCCTTTTAGACAAAAATGCAAGTTATTTATCACCAAAAGACTGGTCATGTATATATAATCCTTCTATAGTTAGTATTTATTTATTTTGAGCTATGTCTGTGACAATATATCTGATGATACCCTACTATTTTAAGAAGGTTATGTCCTGTAATATAGTGCATTCTAGAAATTTTAAGAGAGCATGATTAATGGCGATTGGTTGATCAGTGGAAAATATTTAATGAAAAATAGTTTTTGCCTCCTAGAATTCTTTATGGTTGAGTATAATCTTGAATGCTAGAATACGCGGGAGGAACTACGTCCAAAAATAACTATTGTTTAGGTTTATTCTAAATCAAGCTATTTTAAATTTGATCAAATTTATACCAAAAACATTAATATTTATTACACCAAATAGTTATAGTATAAAAATATATTTTGTGACAAATCTAATAATACTTATCTGATATTATATTGAACAAAACTAAAATAATAGTTTGGGATGGAGGGAGTATTTTCTACTAGCACATTTCAAAATACAGTTAGGGCGTGTTTGATGTCTTGTATCTGACGTGGCCAGTCATAGTTCGGTCCAGATGGTACAACTCCTTGTGTTTGATTGCATGTTTCTGCAGGGCCGAGCTGAGTTGAGAACGTGTTTGTTTACTGGTGCAAGAGAATACGGTGACTCTGGACTCAGACCATGGTAACATTACCCCCAAACATTGTCATTGACATTTCATCGAACATGTACAGAGCAAGCGCGAACACGCCTACCTCACCTCGCCGCGAGCTTCTCCCTGAGCCCGCCCACCTCGGTCTGCTTGGACTGGAGCTGGCGCTGGAGGTCGTCGAGCGCCGCCTCGTACGGCGCCACGGCCTCGCGGAAGGGCGGCGCAGAAGGGTTCGGGCACGGGACGTGGCCCACGGCGGCGGAGCGGCGGAAGAGGACGCTCACCTGGACCCGGCACCTTGGACACGACACAACTCAGAGTGAGAGGAGGAGGAGGATTTGGAGCGGCGCCAAGGAGATGAGGGTGACGACGGATCTAGCAGCGCGGTGCGCGGCGGAGGCGCCTTCGGGCGCGGACGCGGCGGGCGGGTGGTGTGGCGACGAGCGCAGCGAGGTCGAAGGCGGAGGGCTGGAGGTGACCTCGGGTGGCGGGTGGTGTGGCGGAGGGCGGGCGGGTCGGCGGGTGGTGTGGTGTGGCGGAGGGAAGCGAGGAGGTGACCGCAATCGCTCGGTCGCTCCTTCCTCTCGCTCCACCGGGCCGGGCTGCGAAAAAACGGCCACCACCACCTTTTCCTCGGAGCCAGACCTAAAGCTGCTTTGAGCAGCGTGCGAGCCAGGCTGTGAAGCGGGTCAAGCGTACCAAACATACTCAAGCCCGCTAGCAAACACCCCCTTAGTTTCACATTGTCCTCAATCAAACTATTTTCTGTGCAGAGGTCTGCCTAACTGGCTCACACAGTTCTGTACGTGGAGCCACAGTTCTGTACGTGGATGAATGTAGGAGCGTACTTTATAGGACATACTTAACAAAATGGAAGGGGAAACGAAGAAGGCAACCCCCAAGACTGCATACCTTTCAACATATGTACATACTCCCTCCGTCCCAAAATAGATGGTATTGTCACTTCTCGAGAAGTCAACATTTTCAAACTATCGGTAATTATATATTAAAATATATAAATATTTATGTTAAGTAATTAGTATTATCAGAAAGATCTTTAAGTCTAGTTTTTTAATAAATTTATTTAGAGATATAAATGTTGCACATATTTTGTATAAACATAGTCAAAGTTTGACCGGCATGCTTCCCATAACGACATCCTTTCTGGGACGGAGGGAGTAGTCTTTAAGAAAAAAAGCAATGGGATCATGATTGATCTGTACAGACGCAGACCGTACACATACAAGAGTGCACACTTATTAACCACTATCAATGCACGCACGCACACCTTACCCTTATGAGCACCTTCGAAGAACCGAGTTAGACCGACAAATCTCGAGATTGGCGAAGTCACCACATGCGGCTCGTTGTCGACAGACACGTCGCCTACTACTGAAATAATAACGTCGTTAAATCCTGGAATAAATTTAGAAAAATACGAACATCCATATCAAGTTGGATATTTGAATCCGAATGGGTATGTTTCACCACAAGAAATCCAACCACCTATACTACACTCAGTTGGCTGCTTCACCTAAGCTACACTCAGTTCGCTGCTTCCAACAAATCGGGAAGGCTGCAACTAGCACAAAGAATAAGCAAGAACAGGGCATACCCTGTCTGGCACTAGCTTCGTCTTTTTAGAACGCATTCTGCTAGCACGATTCTGGGCGGCCTGCGCAGGCGTCACCAGAGGACAGAAATGATCCCCTATAAGACCCAGGAAGAAGAAACGATCATGGTGAAAACCAAGGTAGCTGAGAACAAGAAGCAGCAACAATGAAACAGAGAGAAAGGTACTACCGAGCAATGAAGGCCCATGAAAGCACATCAGCATAGGGCGCACTGAACGAAGCTGTATAAACAAAAACGATCGTCATGTTGAGAGGCAAAGGGGAGGAAACAAAAGGGCAATCGGCTGAGCAAGCAAGGAGAGAGCAGGAAATGAACTAAGAATAAGGCAGCAGAGCGAGCACATAGAGGAAACCAGGAGGATAGTGTTGGGAGGACAAAGGGCACAACAACGATATGTCTAGCATACCCCAGGAACGATGCAATGTGCCGTTTGTTGGAAGCAAGCTAAGAGGAGCCACATGGCGGCGTGGCCTCCTCGGTGGCATGAGAGGATCCGAAAAGGAGGCTAAGGGCACCCTGGAAGAGGAAGAACACCAAAGAACTATAAACACCGATGAGCAGGTCCATATATATTATGCAACAGAAAAGACGAACACCCGTATGGCAACAGCGGCAAACATTACTCGTAGAGTGCAGACGGGAAAGCAAGAAGAACACTACTGAGCAATACAGGCAACCTGAACCAATACCGGCATCATAGAATGATCACCAAACAAAGCAAGGCACAAATGGAAGTGAAGACGCCATACACCAGGTAGGAAAGTAACATTTTTTGAAATGAATGAAGGAAACCTGGGCTCAAAAGGCAGGACTAAATGTTTTGTGAATTTCGGTGATTTTGTGGGTGGCCAAGAAAAATTAGAAGTTTCATTTGACACTAATACATCTCCTATATAATAAATCATTCTAATGTTTTGTTTAGGAAAAAACATACTTCATGTCTAAGTATCTAAAAAATTGGCACAATTTTGATCGAATTTCATGAAATTCTGTAGTGGACGAAAAAATTCTCACTCTGAAACTGAAATTCCAATCTATATTATTCAATAACATTGCCTACCGTGTTGCACTGTATAATAACAATAGCGATCTTAATTTGTGTTTAGAAGCAGGCATGTTTACACTGATCCAGTGTATAATAACAATCATGAGTTCGGCCCGCGATACAGCAGAAGCACTTATTATCTCCGCATGGAAGATGAGGATCATTTTGAGCACATTGTGCTCCTGTTCTTCGCATACTTGCTTCTTCAGCTGGAGCAGGAGCACCGACATCATCTCTGCCGCCATGACCTATATGCATGTAAGAGGTAAAGGATAAGCCTTCTAGCTACCAACAAATAATGGCCCGTGAGAATAACTGTAAAATATTTTAGCAACAGAATATTGTAGATATATGTCTGCATTATTTGAGTAATTTACACATTTGATATATCGCCAATTTGCCACGGTAGATATTCGGTATCATGATAATTATCTTCTAAATTATCTACATCTAACCTAAAGCACACATATTTGTATAGTTTTCACTTACCATTCCCCTGCGCATGAGCAGCAAAGTATCCGAGAAGAAGTAACGAGAACAACACTAGTGCATCCACGCGCTTTGTGTACTTCTCCATGTCGCAGGAAAAATCAAAGAAACTCCTTGCGATCCTCGAATAGTTTATACCTATATATGCTGTATAGCAGTATGCAATGCTGGCTTGTTCCATGCGCAGACTGCACAGTTACATATATATATAGAGGGGAAACCTGGTCATTGATAAGTATTGACCAAAGACACGCTACTCCAAAATTAGTAGAATTTTAGTTCCTGCTACTTTTATCACAAATTTTTAAATCAATTCCTTTAAGACAAAATTGCAAGTTATTTATCACCAAAAGATTGGTCATTTATATAATCCTTCTATAGTTAGTATTTCTGTGACAATATACCTGATGATATCTTGCTATTTTAAGACAATTGTCACCTGATGATATCTTGCTATTTTAAGACACGTTGGTTACTCTAGAAATATAGTCACCTGATGATATCTTCGTACTATGTAATATAGTGCATTCTTGAAATTTTAATAAGTGAACATAATTAGGTCTTGTTTGGATGCGCATGTATCTACCTCAAACCATATGGATTGGAGTGAAAATTAGTTCAAATACACTCCAACACATGTAGTTTAAAGGAGATACATGTGCATCCAAACAAAGTCTTAATGGTGATTGGTTGATAGTTAGAAACTCCATAACAATTAATTTCTTCCTCCTAAAACCCTTTATCCTTCATATTTGAGTATAATATAAATTTTAAGGATAGGAATGGACCAAGTCGACCAACTGGGTAGTTGACCCGATCCAAAAAAAAACAAGGCCAATGAGTTATATATAGGGGGCGAACTCAAAAACTAAAATTGGTCGATAGAGCCATTAACTATTGGGGAACTATTGACCTAACAGTTAAGATGGGTCGACCCATTTATCATGCAACACCAATTTAAATATTATAATTATATGCTTATCATGGTACTTATTGTCCTAGTATTCGGCCATGCATTCCCTTGGCGCTGAGGAGCATACCAGGCAACTAGCCATGCAGATGGAGGCTCGCAGAAAGAAAAGGTATCAGCTTACATTTGCATCTATTGAATATTCTTATTAATGATCAGGTCCCAATATGTTTTTGAACTAATTGCACATGTTCTTTGTTTTATATTAGAAATTGTGCATATCTTTTAGGGGAAGGAGTGGCGATCACATATGTCACACAAACAATTACCCGTGTGCAATATATATATTATGTATATACTACTAGTAGAGAACCATGTGAACCAACGAACTTTTTTTTTTGTTTTTTAAATTTAACCAATGAACTTTTTTTTAATAACAAAAGGTATGGATGGCTGAAATAAGTTGCAGCTGCACTGAGACCTGACCAGATTAAAGGGAAACGGTTATGTGGTCAAGAAATGGCACTTGTTTTGTAGCTTGACAAGGATGTGGAAATGGTTAGAAATAGACAGCAGGGAGAGCAACAAGGGAAACGGTATGGCTAAGCCAGGATACTAATGTAACCTGCGCTTTGCACGGGCAGCTGTACACACCGTGTCCAACAGATGTACGTGTGGGTGCAATGGCAAAGGTGGCATATATATATATTATTCCAGTAAACACAGACTAAAAACCGATATAATAGATTAAACAACACAATAAATTGATAGAGCATAATTTTAGAAAAAATTAGAAAAAAATCATCAAATTTAAAGTTAATAGGATGAAGAAAGACTAGCTACAAGTTTTAGACAGAGATTAAAAAATAAACCAGGCTTTTTCAATAATTTAAAAAATGAATTTGAAATAGTAAATGATTACAAATGAAAAATACTTAAACAATAAAGTTCTATAACTTTTTATAAGTTTTATTTTGGTAATTTCGATGTTGTTTAAAAATTCGAATTTTAGTACTAAATTTCTACTATTTGACATCTATTTGTAGCGACGATGGATAGGGGAAGCTTGTTTGAAACCATTTGTATGGGACTTAATACAGAGTTACCCCTAAAAAGAAGCCGGCTACCCACTCTCTAAATTAAACTGGAATGGTGCGACTTTTTTCTTGTTGATTTTGTCTTCATCTCACCCTGTTCGTTTTTGGATAAATGCAATATAGGCTTATGTTCATCGGTGACTTTCTCTAAATAAAACTTACGAGTTTCTCGCTAGTTTTTCTAACATGTTGATTTCATCATCGGTACCATGGGGCCACATGGTGACATGTCTTTAACATGTGGGTAGAAAACGTACGACCCGTCTCCACTATGAACGTCGTCCATACCAATTCTATTTCAGGACTATTTTTAAGTAGTAATAAAATACTATTATTAATCATAGTAATGGGAATTCTCACAAAAAGACATTTACTAGAAAAAATTTGTACTAAATTTTGAATATCAAAATACTAGAAGAAATCCATTTCACTTGGAGAACTTTTAGATTTTGGTAGTAGTTTCTTACTATCTCTCATTTCATTTCTTAACTTCTGAATTTGATGCAAGTATTTACCTAATATTTAGAAAGCTAAGTAGTCTGGTTTATGAAATAGATTTCAATTCAGACCAAATGAAAAGGATCCAAATAGAACCTTAGCCTGGCCATGTTATTTTCAGCACATGATCCGGTGGTTCTCAACAATCGGTTGATGCAAGTAGCTAGCTGAACGGAGGCTCTAGACTCTAGACTGCTTTTTTCTTTTCTTCTTTTTTGTCTTTTGAGAAAGACACCTCGATAGTTCCTCGTGTTGTTGATAAGTCTGACGCTCTCAAAAGATAATTCCAAAGCATTCAGCTTGTTAATAATGGTGCTTGGAAATAGCTGAAACAGCCTGAATGTGTTCTACCATGTGATTAGTATGACGCTCACAGAAGCCCGATCGTCTGCTAATGGTGATGGTGAATGGTCGATCCGTACGTTGCATTTGGACCCATCAAGCAAGCAAAGATGAGATAGAGGAAAAGCAGGGTTGAACTGTCAACTCGAATGTTCAAACTCAACACGCTTATGCAGTTTTAGGGTCGTGACAAACTCAAGAAGCACTCAGGGTTGACACATCAATATGTTGTGGGCCGGCCTTTAGGCTTAATGAAAGGGATTTTTTTTGACATATGACATAGACTAGTCAGCGATCATTTCTCTCTCTGAGTGCTAGTGTAGAGGGTGTTTGGATGCAGCGAATAAAGTTTAGGAGGTATCTTATACTCCTAATCAGTGTCCAAATATCCAATGTGATAGGGACTAGAGTTTAGGAGGATGTATCCAAACACCCTCTAAGGAACTAAGATAGAGTCGGAGTCTAATTCTATATTCTAGAGAGCTATAAACATGAGGCATCCCCTGTTGTAATGACCATTTGATGAGATGACTCGGTAGATTTTTTTTTTTGAGGGGGGAGCAAGACAGGGAGCGTCTAGATGCTAATGTAGCTGCTATTTTATGGGAAGAAACGTTGTAGTCATGCTCCAAGAACATAGATGTATATATGCACATCGTCGAGCCATTGAAAAACACCATGCTTCTATGTCATGAATGCTTGCTATTTTTTTCTATGGTGCTTATACTTCCACATTTGTCGATTAGTAGATCCGTTCAGATTGAGATCTAACTACATGCACTCTAACAAGTGGTATGTTTTCGAGAGCTGGATTTATAGATAAACGATCGTGGAAGATGCAGTGGATTTATTCAACACTGTGTAAGGTCTACGAGTGTGTCCCCAGAAAGAATATGACTCAAGGTGGAGCATGGCGACGATTGACAACTCAATCGGTAGAGTTGAAAACTTTAAGTGGGTGGCTCAAAGTGTAGAATGTGTTGCAATTAATAAGGGCAAGCGCCTACAGAAAGCGACGGCCGCCGGCACGACGGAGGGCGGGCACAGCGGGGCGGCCATCGGTGGGCCTGGTGGCGACGCGACGCAGCCGCGTGTCCCCACGGAGCGCCTGCCGAAAGCGGCGTTGGGGAGGGGGAGAGCGAGGGGAGGGCCGCGGTGGCCAGCGCGCCATGTCGTCGAGCGGGGTGGGGGCGCCGCCTCGCTGCGTGCGCGGTGCGTCGTCTAGGTCTAGGTTGGGGAGCGAGTGAGAGATAGGGGAGAAGAGGAGTCTAGACGGAGAGAGAGAGATGAGGCGAGGAGGGGTGGCGGCCCGGGTAAGGCGCTCGGAGGGGGTGTTTTTTGCAAAAGCGGTAGGCGGGCAAGTAACCGCAAAAACTCCATGAATCCCGAATTTCTCTTCTTCGGCCGAATGATTGCAATAGTATAAGGACCTAGACGAAAAAAAAACATAACGCGTCTACTGTTCATAAAGACTAGACTGGACCGCGGGTTGATTTTAAATAAACTAGAGGGTCTTTATGCAAAAGTGTCGGCACCCTGGGGACGATCCTAGCCGTCCACAGAAGCGGATTGGACGGCTAGAAACGAGGGGGGCGACATGGCCAGCTCTCCTACGGGGGGCGCTATCACGCTTTGTAGGGGGGAGATGTTGATTGCGTAGACGACGACCATGGATAGGCCGGCATGGTGCAAGTGGTCTAATGCATGTATACAAACAAATACTCCTCTATATACTAGAAATTAGATGATGTTTTGGACAAATTTTGGGTCAAACATTGGAGATATAAATCATCAATAAAGTTATTGAGATTCCAAATGTGAAAATGATATGAATAGATTTGTCTTGAAATATATTTTCATAAAAGTATCCATATATCATTATTCTATAAATATTTCGTATAAAAGTAAGAGGTCAAAGTTGTGTTTGAGAGACCGTGTCAGTGTCCAAAATATCATCTAATTTCTATATGGAGGGAGTAACATTTGTATAGAGCCCAGGCCTAACATTTACACACGTCTACCAAGCAAAAGAAGTTACACCAATCTAGCTTGCCTAAGAATGTCCGGGCTCTATTCTCCATCTAGTCCGGCTCAGTCCAGGCAAACAAACAGATATAGGCCCCTAAGCCCTAATGATCCGTTTAGTCATGACGAACGAATTAATGGTACGTGGTTGGTGTTTGATTGGGGCCGGTCGTGTCCAAAGCCAAACATGATGACCATATTTGAAAGTGTTTCGTCCATCCTAAATTATACAGTATATTATAAGACATTTCAATATAATAATATTTATGATGCTAACTAAGTATCGTTAGATTTATTATCAATTATATTTTTATAAGTAGTACACCTATTTCATATCATAAATATTTATAATTTTTTCCTATAATTATTGGTTAAATTTGACATGTTTTGATGCTCCAAAATTTATAGAATAAATGTCTTATAATTTGGCATGAAGGGTGTACCGGAAGATATGTATCATGGATAATTAAGGACTATGACGCTTTGACCCACCATATATAAGATTGATGAGATTTCGATCATATATATATATATATATATATATATATATATATATATATATATATATATAACCTTATTAAGTGTTCGTTGCTGGCTTAACTAAAATATGAACGATTATGGCGAATACCGTACCGTATATAGTAGACTCGGCGTACGTATTATTGGAGACGTACGGCTTGTGTTTAGTGACTTTAGTCGCGTGTTTTTTTGTTGTTGGGCCGGGCTAGCTAGCGTGGCCGATCGATATGGCTTGGAGCAGTAGGCAAAGAACATACGGTACGAGGTACGACGGAGGCAGCGCTAGTCGTGTGTGGGTGTGGCGCAGATACAGATACAGTGTCGTACGTCGTTACTTACAGAATTTGAGTTGAAGGAAGGCACACACGGAGACACCTATGCATGCTGAGGAGTAAGGATGAAAACGGATCGGATACGAATGAATATCACTGATATTGTATTTGTTTTTATATTTCTGTTCGGATTCGGATTCGAATACGAATAGTATCAGAAATGTCCGATAGGATAGGATTAGATATCGACATTATAAATATTCTGATGATTTTAGTATTTGGATACGGATATGGTATCGGATGTTAATCTTCGGACTCGGATATAGACAGGTCTAAACTCCTCTAAACGAATTCGGTCGGACGGTCGAATAAATATCCGTGTCGTTTTCATCCCTATTGAGGAGGATATGCATGCATGCGTACTACTTGTGTTGATCTGCATGAGACAAGGACTTCACAGCAGTACAGTATGATGCATGGAATTCGTGTGGGAGTGGGACTCTCCACTCGATCGGTACGTGGGCCACTTTCTAGTTTTTTTCCACTTTCCTAATACAGTTGGGCCCATCCCATGACGTGTTCGAGCAGAACTCTGCTGGACGAGGCACGCGTGGCAGGAAAAAGGGGGAAATAAACAGAAACTCACGTAACAGCGACAGTTTTGAGAGTTCGGTTTAAACTCTGTACTTGTTGTCCTGGCCTCTATGCGCGGAGCTGGATATGTCCCTATATTTCCATTCCATATAGAAGAACACTACCTTTGGCTAAGGTTGAACTTAGAGATAGAAATATTTCTGACTATACCTCATTTGTTCTTAGCATAGGTGCGTCGACCCTCCTACCCCAAAACTAACCTTTCAAATTTGAGAGAGGTTAGCTTATACGGAAAGATTTTTATGAAATGATTGCAAATATCTGGCAATCAGAAAGTGCAGGGTCAACACCTCTTGAGCGTTGGCGGTCTAAGATCCGCAGACTAAGACAACACCTAAGAGGATGGGCTAAACATACAACAGGGTCTTACAAAAAAGAGAAGAAGACTCTGCTAGCTCTTTTAGAGAATCTTGAAAAGAAAGCTGAGAGTTCCTCTTTATCTGATCAAGAAATTAATCTCAAGCATTATCTTAAAGAGCGTTTAGTTTCTCTTTTGATGGAAGATGAACTAAAGTGGTATGAGAGAGCCAAAGTCAAGACCCTTCTGGAAGGGGATGCAAATACTAGATTCTTTCATCTAGTGGCTAATGGAAAACATCGCAACCAACATATCTATAAACTTGAAGATGATCAAGGTGCCGTTGTTGGTGATAATCACCTTAAAAGTCATATTACCACATATTATAAAAACCTCTTTGGGTCACCAGAAATTTCAGAGATCACATTAGTGGAAGATCAGATTTCATACATTCCACAAGTGTCCCCTGAGGAAAACAAGACCCTCATCATCCCCTTCATTGAATTTGAGGTGAAGGCAGTTGTGTTTCAAATGGAACATAACAAAGCCCCAAGTCCTTATGGATTTCCGACGGAATTCTATCAAGTCTTTTGGAGGATAATAAAGGATGATCTCTTACCTCTCTTTGATGATTTACATAGAGAGGCCCTTGAACTACATAGTCTGAACTTTGGAATAATTTCATTAATTCTCAAAGTTCAAAATGCTACTAAAATTCAGCAATATAGACCAATTTGTGTTCTCAATGTGAATTTTAAAATATTCACAAAAGTGGGCACAAACAAACTAAATAAGGTAGCCCAAACTATTGTGAGTCCAATGCAAACCGCCTTTATGCCAGGCCGGAATATCATGGAAGGAGTTGTTATTCTACATGAATCTATTCATGAGTTACATAACAAAAAAACGAGATGGAATCATTCTCAAAATTGATTTTGAAAAATCCTATGATAAGGTCAAGTGGCCCTTCATACAACAAACTTTACGTATGAAAGGATTCTCCACAAAATGGTGTAGATGGGTTCAAACTATGGTTACAGGAGGGAGTGTAGGGATTAAAGTTAACGATGATGTTGGTCCCTACTTCCAAACCAGACATGGCCTACGACAGGGAGATCTCATGTCACCTATCTTATTTAACATCGTTACGGATATGCTAACTCTTCTGATCAATAGAGCAAAAAACGATGGTCAAATAAGAGGAATCCTCCCCCACCTAGTTGTTGATGGTCTGTCAATATTACAATATGCAGATGACACCATCATCTTTATTGATCATGACCCAGAATAGGCAAAGAATCTTAAACTTTTGCTCTACGCTTTTGAACAATTGTCCGGACTTAAGATCAATTTTCACAAGAGTGAAATGTTCTGCTATGGTACAGCCAAAGAGATGGAATCTTTCTATACTACTCTCTTTGGCTGCAATACAGGTGAATATCCCTTTAGATATTTAGGGATCCCGATGCACCATAGACAACTCCTCAATTCTGAATGGAGGAAGGTTGAAGAATGTTTTCAATAAAAACTCTCTTGCTGGAAAGCAAAGTACTTATCCTATGGGGGGAGACTTGTGCTTAATTCAGTTTTAAACAGCCTACTCATGTTTATGATGTCCTTCTTTGAGATTTCTAAGGGAGTCCTAAAAAACCTGGATCATTTTAGATCAAGGTTCTTCTGGCAAGGTTTTTCAGACAAACATAAATATAGACTTGCCAGATGGAATATCTTATGTCGTCCAAAGGACCAAGGAGGTCGGTATCCTTAATTTAAACTTGCAAAACAAGTGCCTACTGGCCAAGTGGTTCGTTAACCTACTCAACACAAATGGCATGCGGCAGTCACTATTAAGGAATAAATACCTAGGATCAAAATCACTTACCCAAGTGTCAGCCAAACCTAATGACTCTCATTTCTGGAGAGACCTTATGCATAACAAAGATGAGGTGTTGGCTAATGGTTCCTTCAATATCAAAGATGGGACTAGTACGAGGTTCTGGGACGATACATGGGTAGGAAATGAACCCCTAAAAGTTAAATATCCATCCTTATACAATATAGTGCGGGATCCTCACGCAACTGTATCCAAAGTGATGACCCCAAGCCATCTTAATATCTCTTTTAGAAGGGCTTTGGTGGATAATAAACTTTTAGAGTGGATTAGCCTAGTAGCAATAATATCAACTCTTGAATTGGTGGAAGGATCAGACTTCTTTAAATGGAACTTAACCAAATCAGGGTTATTTTCTGTTCGATCAATGTATCTCCATCTCATTGATGAACAACCACCATTTCAACATAGGAGAATATGGAGGATGAAGACTCCCCTAAAAATTAAAATATTTAATTTCTTTGGTTCCTATAAAGAGGTGTCACTCTAACTAAAGACAACCTCGCTAGAAAAAACTGGAAAGGGAGCCAGAAATGCATTTATTGCAATACTAATGAAACCATCCAACACTTATTCTTTGATTTCCCTTGCACAAAAATGTTGTGGAGGATTATTTTCTTTTCTACTAGTTTACAACAACCAAGATCTACTAGCCATATGTTTGGCAATTGGCTTAGTAATCAGCATAAGAAGGTCAAAAACTTGATCTGGGTTGGGGTGGCTGCTCTATGTTGGGCTATCTGAAAATGCCGGAATGATGTTATTTTTAACAAAATAAAAACTAACTCCATTATGCAGGTTATTTTCAGGGGAGCGTACTGGTTACGTTTCTGGGCTCAGCTGCAGCGTGATGACGAAGCCAAGGACACACTCTGGGTGTTGAGCAAGAAATTAGAGATGATTGCTCTCGATTTTACATATAGAGGGTGGAAGCATCTTTACCGTCTGCTTTAGGGTCCTAGTCTTTGTTTTAGACTCTGGATTCATTTATCTTTGTTCTTGTTTACGCAACTCTGTAATAATTGGTTGTGTACATCCACGGATGTAGAGGCCGGATATTTTTATCCTTTTATCTAAAAAATGTTTTTCAATAAATAAATAAATACATGTATATAATTGTATTGTACCACATGTTGTAAATTGGCCCATAAACTCAATCGACCCACTACCAGCCCACAAGTCACCATAAACGGTATTCTTTTGGACTGTATTCTTGTTACGGCCATTATGTTATGAACTTGTGGTTCAATATAATATATTGCATGTTTGCATTGGAATGTTGTTTTTGCATGTGGAATACCTTTCTGTAAAATCCCGACTCCTCCATTGACGGCCTCCATCAAATACAGGGAGAAGTCCACAGGATTGTGTAATGGCAATAAGAGCCACAGGTGGCACTCAAGCGTGTCTAACTTCATCGTGTGCAATCGATGGGGACATATAGTTGGCAGGGCTTGCGAGCGGCGCAACTATGGTGGTGGAGAGACTGACGACAGTGACATGCTAGTTATACCATGCATGTGGGTGGTGCATGCATAAATGACGACAAGATCAATGAGGACGACATAGGAGCCTGGTGGCTAAAGGAGTTCTTCGTTCTTTGTGGCATGCATGGTCACACATGAAGTGATCTCAATCACTAGATCATAATCATTTTTTTTCTCATACTAACGATTTTTTCACTAGTGGTTCATAAGGAGCAGGCATGCTAGTAGTGTAAAATATGCGGGCCTGATTTAAGAACCACTAATGTAAATAGATTTACACTAGGGATTATATAAAGAAAACTACTAATGTATACTGGCGATTCACTTAAACCAATCTTCGCTTTATATGCACTATATACACTAGCGGTTGACTTAAGTGATCCGCCAATCTATTTAATTTACACCTCGAAGATCAAGGCATAATGTACATATGTGAGGAAATGTGCTAGATATCATAATGAAAGAAATTATTCACTTCCAAGGTAAATATCATAATGTTACCTTTGATGTAGTGTAGTCGGAGTACTGATTTTGCTATAGGCTAGAACTAAACAAAGATCATTACTAAAGAATCCATGGAACTTTTGAGTTTAAAACTTTGATGTATATATATACTAGCATAGGGGGCGCGCTCCGCTGCACCGGTTCTTGCTAAGAATTTGTTGCAAACAATAAAGAGAGTTAGTTTTTTTATATATTGAAACAATATATATATACAATAGCATGGATAAGTACTAAAAATTGTCGTTATGGTATAATAGCAGTCCAATATAAAGATGCACGTGCCTGGTAGAAATATTGCAAACTCTTTATTATCATGATTGATATGAATCACTATACTATACGCACTTTATAGTGTGTGATCGCTGCTTGTACAAAACAAAAGATTAAAAAATGAGAAAAAAGAGAATAAAAAAGGTTAAATAAATTTAAAACTAAAAATAATAAAAGATTTTGGGAAGTAAAAAATAAAAAAGATAAAAAAATGTCTCTAACAGTTCAATATAAAGTTATACTGACCTGATAGAAAGACTAAATGTTGTTTATTGCTATAATTGATATAGACTACCACATTGCATGCACGTCAATGCGTATGATCGTACATGTGTAAAATAAAAGATTAAAAATAGAAATACTACAAGCTCTTTGTCGCTTGCTTCGATTGATGTACATCACACTATATGCACTTCGATGAATAGGGTCATGTATAAAACAAAAGATAAAAATAATTGAGATAAAATAAAGTATAAATAAATAAAATTAGAACTAAAATAAAAAAATTAAAAATAAACATGAAAATTATAACTTTTAAAAATAAATAAATAAAAATAAAAAAGTCACATCGATGAACAGTAACTGATGGCCTGAGAGGCCTCCAATTTATGCGCGCAGGAAGGATACATATATATATATATGCTATGTTTGATGTATATACTTGGGTTGATGACTATGATATAATAAAGTAAATATTGTTTTATTCATGCATGTAAATATAATTTCCTGTGATGTATATTTGGGGTCATTTGAATTTTTAAATACAATTGCCTCTGATAGGAAATATATGATGATTTTTTTAAAAAAAAATGTTTACCGACGGGTTATGCTACTAAACTGGCTCTGGAATCAATTTCTAGAGACGATAATTTTATACTAACCGTCTTTATAAGTGCATTTACACATGCACTTTTCTTCAGCTAACAACTTCTAGAAATACATTTACACTGACGGTTTACTTAAGTGAATCGCGAGTGTAAATCTGTTTACAATGACAATTGGCTTAATCGAATTGCTAGTGTAAATAGGTCTACACTAGCAGTTTTCAAAGACTCCTGTGAAGTTTGCGATTTTTACTGGCCTTTCATATTGGTAGAAGCCACCACAAATGCTAGTAAAAATAGGTCTCCACCATCAGTAGTAATGTTCTTTGTTCTAGTGAATGCAGATTTGCATTGAAGAAGTTTGTGTGCTTTCAAGATAGCAAGGTGCACAATGATTTAATCGCATACAAAAGAGTGGATCAAAGAGCGATAAGGGCTCAATTGGGAGAAAATATAGACGAAGACTGTTTCTCCTTGCAATTGGAGTAATCTAGATGGTTAGGGTTACAGGAGGCTATCTTGTAGGAGGTCGAGTGCAGCACTATAGCGGATATGGAACAGCAAGCTAATGTGGTAGTTCACGTGTGAAGTAAACTCGAGTATGTATTTTTTTTGTTTCCTTTTTTGTCTCGTGACTCACCTTGGTAAGACTTTGTTTTTCTAATAAAGGCCAGTAGGGGGCAACCCCTCCTGTTTTCATAAAAAAAAAACTAAACTCGAGTATGGTATTGTATTTAATTATCTCGTACGTGTGGTGCCTGCTAATAAGAACAAACGTGGTTTTGGAAGACAGGCATGCCAGAGTTGGAGATGAATCTAAATTTGACTCAATAGAGATTGTGGTGATAAAAGATAGTTCCCACAGCAAAGAAAAAACACTTCAGTGTCACTGTGTGAGCTGGCCTTCCTCGATCATTTCCTCTCGTACACTTGCATCGGCAAGCCATCTTTCATTCGTAGCGTGATGGCAAGCGCGAGCCCTGGGCGATGGTCCTCGTCGCCGACGAACCGCAGGGTGAACCTCTCAAACACGCAGGCGACGATGGACTTCATCTGCACGTAGGCCATCTCCTTGCCGAGGCACATCCTCGGCCCAGCATGGAACACCGGGTATTTGAACGGGCTTTCCGGCCGGAACACGCCGCCGCCGTCGAGCCACCGCTCCGGCCTGAACTCCTCGCAGTCGTCGCCCCACACGTCCGTCACCCGCGCAACCGCGTACGAGGAGTAGCTCACCTGCCACCCTCTCCCCACGAACGTGCCGTCGGGCAAGACCTCGTCTTGCTCGCAGCGCCGCGTGTTGATGGACACCGGCGGGTACAGCCGCATGGACTCCGTGATGGCCGCGTGGAGGTAGTGCATGTACGTCGCGCAGCTCGTCGAGGCCCTCCGCACGGTGCTTGGCGACGCTGCAGATGTTGTCGAACGCGAAGCGCTCGAGGACGTCCTGCACGTCGAGCGTGCGCCCGTCGCGCGCCGCCGTGCTCAGCAGCGGCAGCAGCCGCTTGGTGACCTCGAACCGGACGGCGTCGGCGATGAAGGACCTCAGCGAGCGCGTGCTGAACTCGTGGCTCGCGTCCTTGCGCTGCCGCAGCCACCGGTCGCCGTCGGAGTTGAAGATGCCGCCGCCGAGGAGGTCCTCGACCATGGACACCGTGGCCTCGCCCTTGGGGTAGTTGCCGAAGTTGGTCTTGAGGAGGTGCTCGATGTTGGCCGGGTTGGCGGTGATGACGCCGCCGCCGAAGCCCAAGGCGGCCTTGTAGGAGATGGTGTGCGTGGGGCTGCGCTGCAGGACGCCGGTCAACCAATCGAGGAAGCGGTGTCGATTCTTCACCAGGTGCGGGAGCGTGCCCAGGAGAGGGTACACCTTGAGGCCATGGGCATCAGGCTGCTTCTTCCTGGGGTCCTGGCGGCACCGCTGGTAGAGGAGGATGGCTAGGAGGAGTACGACGAGGAGGAGAAGATAAGGGAAGAATGAGGAGTGGAAGAGCTCCATGGCGATTTTATTTTTGGCGCGCGAGTGACCTGATTCATGCAACTATTAGATGCTTGGAACTTGAGACGTACTCTCGTGTCACTCCCTGTTATATAGCAAGTCATAGTGGAAAATGTCACATATGCAAGTCACGCTAGAAAGTGTGAGCTATGTACCAGAATATGTATATAGCACTAGTACATGCGGTTCTAAACCTATTTTTACATGCGTTTTCCAGCACGTAGGGCCAGTGGAAATGGGACCACAACACATGCGGTTGCTTGAGAACCGCTTGTAGAAACTCATTTTCACAGACCGTCTGTGTAACGATTCAATAAGAGAACCGTCTATCGAAATGTTTTTCCAATTTTTGTATTTTTGATATTTATATATTGTACTATTTAATATATATATATATATATATATATATATATATATATATATATATAATATATATTGTTATTCAAACTATTAAACCCTATTGGATGGTGTTCAAATATAACAACATGTATTTTAAATATTTCATACATACATTTATTACTTCAAAGTTTTATGCTCCCTATAAAGTTGCAAGTGTATGACACATTGTATACATGAGTCTCAGGCTCACACACATAAAGTTACAAGTGTATCACACATTATATACATCAAAAGTTCGCACATGTCCTCTAAAAACCGCTCCGGGTAAAATTTAGGCTATTAACATCCGTTAGCTCTCAGTACTCTGACTTGGCTAATTTACTTTCATGATCATGATATTTCCCTTCACTTGAGATGATATGTTTTATTAGAAAAAGACATACGTCCTCAACTATGTCGTACAATGTCTTTTCGTTGATGGTCGTTGTCTTGGCTTTCTTGGAAGGATTCTTAATGTATCGTGCGCTGTCTCTTCTCATGTGCTCGCACACGTAGTATCCACAGAGGACAGATCCTAATGCTTGCTTGTGGCACTATAATTAAAACAGAAAAGTGATTATTTATAAATGCTCACACACGTAAGTATATCCACAGAGTACATGTATGATTTGTATTCATAAGAGTAAGGTTTCATACTTACCAGTCAGTCATATATAACTTTCAATGATTGTCCTTTTATCTTGGGATTGGACTTTCCACCGTTGATTATATAAAACCTATATGCCCTATGAACTCGAAAACAATCACCATGTTATTCTCAAAATCTCATAATGCAAAAGTATACGTGTATATCTTGACTTACAACTCTAACTGCTCAATGAAATGTGCATAGCTTGCTGGCGGGTAATTTGCGGAGTTTAGTACCACCACCCTTCCTTGTCTAGGATAAATGACGACACAGATCTAGTGGTCCCTGCATGAATCAAATTCATTATACATTTGTGCATTGAAATTATGTAGTTTGATCACCCAAAGTTATACTGTGCCACTACCTAAACTCATACTTACCCAAAGTTGTACGGTGCCACTACTGATAACATGTCTTGATACTTCTTCATACACTTTGAAATATAGAAGGAGTACTTGGCTTCAAATTGAAACTTCAAATGTTTCTTTTTCTCGGCTCATGCTTCACCTTCTAAGCTCAATAACTCTTCGTTGTCTTCCTTGATTCTGAAGGTGTGCCTTTCTTCGCATATATCAATTGGGTTTAGATAGCCAATCTTTTCCTCGACACAATAATCAAAATCCTGACTATAAGTCTCCTCCTGCTAATCATATAGCATTCTACAAGGCACATGCATGTCAGATATTGAACATTTACAACTATAATACATGTCAGATATTGAACATTTACAACTATAATACATGTCAGATATTGAACATTGATGCAACTACAATACATGTGTAACTATGTAATACTTACAATGTAAATGTCGTTATGATCTGTACGTCTAGTCTCTCGAGGTTCATTATCAACTAAATGTCTTTAAAGCTAATCACTCACATATCATGATCACTTTGAAATACCTTATGTGATATACACACGTTGATGGTGTCAATGCCAACAGAAGAGGCTCTCATGTATCAGTCCTGCAATCATTTTACATTGTTTGAGACCTTTTTGAGTTTATCCCACTTTAGTAGAGCCTTTCCCACCTCATAGTTTTTAGGGATAGACTTGTAGTCTTCAAAAGTTGACACATTGATACTAATAATCATTTATATTAATAAGCATTTATACTAATAAACATTTATATTAATAAACATTTATATTAATAAGCAATTAAGCATTTATATTATAAGCATTTTTATTGGAAGCATTTATATATTGGAAGCAAATGTTTATAATCAAATATATTGTAAGCATATATATATTGGAAGAAAATATTTATAATCAAATATATTGGAAGCATATATATATATGTGTGTAAAAAATGAATTAAAAATGAAAAATGCCACATCCTATCCTCTCTCTCGGCCCAGTGGGCGAAGCCCACTATGCACCCGCCCCTCTCTCCCTCCACCTGGGCCCACCTTTCAGCTTCTTCTTCCCCACCCCTCTCTCTCATGCGGACCACCGCCGCCACCGCCACCTCCCCTGCCCGCCACCAGCGCCGCCACTACACGCGTGCAGGAGCACTACCACCAGCTTGTGAGCGCCACCACGTGCCACCATGTGCCACCGCCCCCAGCGCCATCGCGCGTGCGCCACCGGCACCGCCACCGCCCGCCCTAGCGCTGCCGCTACGCACGCGCGGGAGCGGCACCGCCAGTGCGCGAGCACCACCACACGCCACCACGCACCACCGCCGCCGTGCCCCTGCCGCCCACCGCCCACCGTCGCATGACCACTGCCGCCGCCCACTGCCGCACAATCGATGGCTTACCCACACTCGCCGTGGCTGGAGATGGCTTACCTGCAATCGCCGTGGAGAGGGATCCCCCGTGGAGAAATTCGGCAGCCTGACGGCATGGTTTCAAATGAACTGGCGCCTTCGGGACTTGGAGAAATTTCGGGCTCGAGTGCGGTCTTATAAGGGTGGGCATTTCTACAGGTGGTTGGTGTTGACCACCGTCTGTAGAAACATTTCTACAGGTGGTGGTCAACCTCAACCGCCTGTAGAAATCTTTTTATAGAAATAATTCAATTTTTTAAAAAAATCATATCTTGAGAAATATTGTTCCAAAATTAGTGAATTAAATTGTGTGGTGTTTGTCTTGACAAGATATACATGTTAAAATATTAAATGACATGTTTGACATACTTTAATATGTAGCTATATTTATAATGACTCCAATGTAATATATGTCTAATATTTTGATTAATACATAAGCTTCAAAAAATCATATCTTGAGAAATATTGTTTCAAAATTAGTGAAATAAATTTTGTGGTGTTTTTATTGACAAGATATACATGTTAAAAATATGGAATGACATGTTTTATATAATTTAATATGTTGCTATAAAGAAAATAGTGTCCCACAGCAAAAAAAAACATTGTAGTGTCTCAGCCAATTTTAGATAAATGCAGTGTCCCACAACAATTTTTTCCATAAATTTAGTATAGGGGTTATAGCCTCATAAGGTCTTTGCTTAGATACATGTTCAATTCACGTGTGTTGGAGTTTGTTTAATACATGTATATGAACTTCAATCTACATGTGTTGGAGTGGATTGAAATGCAATTTTTATTTAATTACACTCCAATCCACTTCACATATGTAGATTAAAATAAATACATGCGTATCCGAATAAGACCCAAGGCCTTGTTTGGATGCGCAAGTATGTACATCAAACTATATGAATTAGAGTGAATATTAATTAAAATATACTTCAATACATGTGGTTTGATATATATATATATATATATATATATATATATATATATATATATATATATGTGCGCATCCAGACAGGGCCTAAGTTAGATCAGTGTGCTTTCTTGTACCTAAGCCCTAATTGGCACTCCCTACTTCTTAAAATAAATATTTAATCGAGTATATAAAAAATAATATCAATATCTATGGTCTATAAATAAATTTATTAATTCAATGTCTAATTTAAAATCTTGATCCTAGCGCTCACAGAAAAATATCACAAGAAAAACATAAACTAGTTTGACTCTAGCAATTTTCTGAAGGTCTGACCATTAAATATTTTTTCCATATGTGTATTTGATCCAAATTCTGATTATGATTATCTTACATCATGAAAAGTTTGTCAAGTGCTCTACAAGATTTTATAAAACTCCTAACAATTTAAGCTCGATGCAATCCAAAAAGGATGGCAGACTATATGGTCTTAATAAAACTTCAACAAAGTTTAGAAATTTGGCCTCCCTGTTGATTATCCGCTGCTCCCATTTTTTTTCATTGCTGAACCATTTGGCCAATATAAATTTCCCATAATTACCCTATTTGACTAGTGCAAACTTGTTTGTCCGGTTCGTTCAAAATATAGACTGAAGGACTGTATGGAGCTCACATTTTTTGTTGTTGTTTTCTTTGGTTTGCATTGAATTCTTCCCCATACTTCGAACCACTTGATTTCTTATGAACCGAGCATAGCAAAAAAAATCCCTTCTTTCATGATGGTTTATTAATTGTTTTGATGCAATGTACTTTGGATGGACTACCTTTCTGAAAAGAATGCAATTATGTATACATGTCACAGATTTCTAGCAAATAGTATTCATATTTATGGCATCAAATTAGTTTATTATAAAAAGTACATTTTGTAATTAATATGATGATATTTATTTGATCAAATTTTGCCATGACACTGTTTTAGAATTACATTTTTTTAGAGACTGAGAGAGTAGATGTGCATGATAGACATTCAACAAAGGGAGTACTAAATCATCAAATAGTCAATGTCATACACAAACACGCGAGTCACTAATAACTTCTTTATCACAAAGTTAACAAATTATGGAGCCTTGCCACCATGTCTAAATATCAAGCTAGTGATGCAAATTGCCAAGTTTCGTTACGTACGTCCTATGGGACCAAAGACTTAGCTTTCATACGGAATTTCTGAGGTTCAAGAGTCCAATTATGGGGGTTTTCATTCGGACCACATTCACGCTAGTAACAAGTTTTTCTTTTCTTTTTTTCTTTTTTTTTTTGGACTTGCGAAAAAATAGCAGCCAGTTCGAACTGACGGAGACCTCAAGCACCCACCAGAAACTTACAAAAACTATTCGTATCTTCTGGTATAAAGTTGCATCGTCATCGTGTGGCCTTCTTGATAAGCACAAAGCACACACTGTACTGTGATGATGCACATTATTGATGCACTTATGCATGACGATGTTTGTCCCCCGATGTTTCGCTTTCAGTACTAGATTGACAGCCGCCAAAACAATTTCTTTTCAAGAGTTCAAACCGAACCGAGGCATAGCCTCTCGCGCATGCGCATCCCTTGTGTATTTATATAAGCAATAGTATATATTGTAGTGCATAGCTAAAACTTTATGCGTAGCTAAGCTAAAACGTTTTATAGTTTAGAACGAACGGAGTACTGAATTATTTCTCTTAACGCTTTTTATAGTTAGTGTGGAGGACGGAGATAGAGCAAGATACGGTGAAGATGATGATAACGTACATGATGACAAAGTGTGTATTCTAAAATTAAAAACTATTTATTATTTATACATGTGTAATAGTATGTGATGATCTCCGTTCACCAACTAAATTCTGTAATTACTAATCAACAATGTATAGCAAAAGAAAAACAACAGGCAATTAGATTCGGCTGTTGTGGACTGTGGTTGCCTGGTGGACGTCTAGTTTGAAGTCGGACAGGAGAACTGGAATACAGCCCATGTGCCGACAGGCCATACGGCCCATGTGGTGACAGACCAATACAACGGGACGCAACGAGCGTGCTGTGTTCTAGCCCATAGGCTGGTATACACCTAAGCGCATGTACTGACAGGCCAGCCCAAAGCTGTAAGGCCCAAATACTAGTTCGTGGTTTCATTTTTGGTCGTGCTGCCGAACAAACGTTCTAGCCATAGAACGGTTCTCAGCGCGGCCCATCTGGGGTTGAAGTCCAACCCCAAACACACATGAATGGACACACATCTTCCGTCCTACCGCGCCTCCTCTTCCCGCTCACACAACACATGGCCGCGCCCCACACCTCCTCGGCCCCCATGCTCCTCATGGCCGCCACACCCCTCCCACCCCCTTGACCGTCGGATCTCTGAAAGAAAAGCAAAAAAACCAAAAATTAAACAAAAACCCTACTGAAACAAGAACAAAGAGTGTAACAACAACGAAAAAAAAGAAATTGAAACACGTGAAAATAGACTAAAAGAAACAACAGACAAAATGAAACTGAAACAAAAACGAAAACATAGTGAAAATAGAGGAATTAAAACACGTGAAAATAGACAAAAGAAACAACATAAAAAAAGAAACTGAAAACAAAAACGAAAACGTAGTGAAACAAAGGAAAGAATGAAAAATCTTGAAAACAGAAAGCACACTGAAACCCCTCTACTGCAACAGACCATGAGTATGCATTGCGCCAAACAAGAACACACCCTTGAAACACCCCCTGGTGAATTAAATCTGAAGAAAACTTACTGAAACCCCTCTACTGAAGACAAAATCCCTGAAACATTCAACTTTGCTCTGCAGAAACATTCGGAAAAAAGCCCTGAAACAAAAAAAAATAGATACAAATCTTTCTGAAACATGAAAACATCACATCGAAAAATGTGCTATTGAAGAAAACTAATGAAAGAAACAAACTGTTAATCGCAGTTGAAACAAGATCAAAACCGAAATCGAAACATCCAGAGGGAGTAGTCAATGAGGTACCCGGGGAGGCGCGGCTTGCTGGCGACACCACCCACCTCCACCATCCCCACCCCCAAAGCCAGCGACGGCAGCAACAACAGGGAGGGGGAGCACGCACGCAGAGGGGCTGGGCGCGGAGAAGAAGGGAGGCAAGAGCTCCCCCCTCGCCGGAACCCTAGCGGATCCCGCGAGGTTCGCGCGGTGGTTAGCCGAATCCGGCGCCTCTGGGGCCCGATCTGTTGTGGCGTACGGCGGGCGCGGTGGGAAGCACCCCCTGATGAGTGTATCGGTGTCCTGATCTTTCGGTGGAGATAGATAACTATGATTTGACTGGAGAGACGTTCACGATCCGACTACAACTATCCAAGGACGCCGCGCCTTAGCAATCGATACACCAAATCCAGCAGTTGATCACAATCTTGCGGATCACAACCAACCAAACCACTAGGGTTATTCCTGCACGCAATCGAAGAACAAGTAGAATAAGCACTCAATTGCAAATAAGAGATGAAGGTTCAGATGTGATACACATGTAGGTGGTGTTCCGAATCAAGTAGAACGGATGGTCTAGTCGACACACGCGTCTACAAGGAAGTAGCAGCAGCTAAACTTTCATCGAAACAAAATCCAATCTGTTTGTGGCGGCTCTAGGGGGGATATAAGGAGGAGGGAGGACGACCACAAGGGTCTTGGGGTCGTCCTACCACCCTAGGATGAGTCCCTAATGGACTCAAGTTGATACATGGGCCATGGGCCCAAAATTGGGTGACGCAGCACCGTTGGCAGAAAAGTTGTCGGCATTAAACTGTCAACTGCACACGCATCTTATAAGATATAAATATGAGTGCAGACCCATTGGAAAGTAGACTTGATAAGCTTTCCAAAAAGTCCAAGAATGTCCCAATCGGAGTCCGTATGAAGTCGTGGCAACCGTCGCAAGTTTGGACTATTCTGCAGTCTGAATTGAACTTTCAAAACGTGTTGGACTTGGACTCTTGCTTTCCTTAGATCCAAAGTGACGTGGTGGCCTGGTGGAGAACGTTAGGAACACTTGGATTTGGTCCCCAATCAATTTCATTGACCATCCATGTTTTCCATATGCAATCTAACCCTTCCTTGATCCATGTAAGCAATTCTGAAAATGAAAACATACACACTTTATAGTGCAGCACCCATTCATCAAATGTAACAATGATAAACCTCATATATTTCACCTTTGGTATAGAAGTGCTTGGCATGGTCATATCTAAGCCGGTGATGTCCTCATCATTCTCCCTTTCTTGACAGCAAACCGTCCTCGGTTTGACCACTGTCGGAGGATGTGTTGTAGATAAAAGCAAACCATGCTCCTATTTTTTTATTGTTATCCTGTTTATTTATTATAAAACTAGGAACCCCAACATGATATGGTTATGGTTATTACATACCTCTAATTGGTCATATCTTTTCACAATGGAAAGAGATTGTACAATTGAACAAATGTAAATTTGGTGTACCATATACTCCTTTTCACAATTATATTTGCCAATAGCATGAAAATTGATATTAAAAGAACATGACAATTCAAATCTAGCAATCAGATTATTCTGCAAATAGCTAAGCTCACAATGATCCTCGAACTCAATGTACCCTATTGTATGTAAAGATGACAACAATTGAACTTCTTCTTTTTCATTTACAATATAAAAAATATGTTAGAATTCAGCACTCATTGATTTATAATTTTTAGCTTTATTCAGTAGTTGTGGTATGGATATAAGTAATTCATTATCACACAACTCTTCTTTGTCACATGAAATATCAAGCATATGAAAGTGTGACAAAGGAAAATCAGCGATGGGTTCCACTATTGCTTGATCTAGGATATCAAGATTAGTGGACAAATACAGTTCAACTAAAGCATGCTCACCTTGATTTATGTTACACCCATCTAACTTATCTTTGATGCTCTTCTCAAATGGTGTTCGTGCTGCTAGATTCATGCTCTCCTTTAATGTTTCACCTCCAATCACAAATTGATCAATGCCCATTTGTATATTGACATCCGCTTGCTGCAAATTGTTAGTAATAAGAGAGACACATGCTTCTATAGTATTTGTGAGATCTGTTTTTAGTGTTATTTCAAACTCACAAGCAAGATCAAACAACTCACCAAAAGTCTAATAATGTTTATCAACAATTATATTCTGAATTTGCACATTAAGACCTTGCAAAAATCTATGTTCTAGGAACTCATCGTTTTCTTCAAAGTCACAACGTAGCAAACATAATTTCAGTCTATCTAAGTATTCTGCTACAGTTTTGTTTTCTTGTTTTATAGATTGCAATTTTCCATACAAAATATCAGAATAATAGCTAGGAACAAAAACATCTCTAAAATGTCTTTTCATATCTTTCCATGATTGAGGAGCATTAGCAAATCTACAAAGGTGTTTCCACTCAGTTAAAGCATACTTAATAAGAACATTTGAAGCAACTTTAACCTTTTGTTTTTCAGATAGATCATACTTTTTAAATTCTTTGTCTACACGTAGCTCCCATTCAATATATGCATAAGGATCATAGTTTCCTTCAAAATAAGGTAGTGCAGATTTTAGTTTATCTAGCAAAGCATCACATACCTTGTAAGTAGCAAGCTTATCACTTGTCATACCACTAGCAAAGTGATTCGAATATGCAACCTGATCATCTCCTAACTTCATGTAGATTCCTGCCATGATTAGAAGAAAACAAGAAACATACACAATCATATTTATGCCCCTATCAACTAGTATGATGTGGTTGTTGTAATTCCCTCACTTTCAACTTGATCAAACAAATTCTTACAAGTTCTTACCAAGCAAAACAAGATGTGGCAGCAACCAACAAGTCGGAAACCCTGGAAGTAGTGTATCGACACCGCAACAACAACACCTGTCAAGTTGTATCCGGATATGTGGAGCTATATGAGGGCTAAACAATAATGTGCAAGGAGGTACTAGCACCACATTAGTCACAAAAGCAAGTTGGGAAATCGTTCAACGGAGGTACCGTGCCGGTCCTAGGCTAGACCATGCTAGAGACGCGAGCCTAGACACAAACGAAGTCACGGTACAACAGGAAGAGGCACAAAAACAGCAAGCAAAACACTCCCTTTATTTTCATCCTCTCTTCTTTTTTTTCTTTTCTCTTCTTTTGTTTCTTTTCTCTTTCTCTTTGTTTTTCTTTTCTGTTATGCTCTTTTCTTTTCTTTTTCTTTCTGATTTTTTTCTTTTCTTTAACTCTCCTCAACTACCTTTTCTTTAACTCTCCTCAACTAGAACAAATCTGAAACTTGACAAATCAGATTTCAACAAAAGTAATTGACAATGTGTTTCTCGAACAAGAATAGAACTAGCAATACTGATTTTTTGTGTGCCTAAATCAGATCTTCTCGATGGGAAAAAATAGGGTGGATGGATATGGTGCAGCAAAGATATATATGTTAGCAATGATGGCAATGGAGATTTATCTGTGTGTGCCCAAATCAGATTTTCGTGGTGTAAAAAAAAATAGCGGAGATGGATATGGTGCAGCAAAGGTGTAGATTGCAATGAAGATATATATGGTGTAGTGGAAATATGTATGGTGGTGGTGATGACAGTGGATATGTATACAAATATAGTGACCAAAACGTGACAAGAACTCGAAACTCTAAAAGCCTAACCCTAAAACCAGCAACACGACTCAACCGGTGTAAACCAAACACAACAAGCTCGTACTAAGTAATACTAGTAAAAGGCACAAAGGGTTTATAGGATTATGGGAAAACAAATCTACTATTTTTATTGGCTATTCTGGACTATAGGAAATTAATAGCAAACTAAAATCTCTCACTGATGAACCTTGCTCTGAATACCACTTGATGAGTGTATGGGTGTTCTGATCTTTCGGTGGAGATAGATAACTACGATTTAACTGGAGAGACGTTCACGATCCGACTACAACTGTCCAAGGACGCCGCGCCTTAGCAATCGATACACCAAATCCAGCAGTTGATCACAATCTTGCGGATCACAACCAACCAAACCACTAGGGTTATTCCTGTAAGCAATCGAAGAATAAGCAAGAACAAGTAGAATAAGCACTCAATTGCAAATAAGAGATGAAGGTTCAGATGTGATACACATGTAGGTGGGGTTTCGAATCAAGTAGAACGGATGGTCTAGTCGACACACGCGTCTACAAGGAAGTAGCAGCAACTAAACTTTCATCTAAACAAAACTCAATCTGTTTATGGCGGCTCTGGGGGATATAAGGAGGAGGGAGGACGACCACCAGGGTCCTGGGGTCATCCTACAACCTTAGGGTGAGTCCCTAATGGACTCAAGTTGATACATGGGCCATGGGCCCAAAATTGGGTGACGCATCATCGTTGGCAGAAAAGTTGTCGGCATTAAACTATCTACTGCGCACACATCTTATAAGATATAAATATGAGTGTGGACCCATTGGAAAGTAGACTTGATAAGCTTTTCAAAAAGTCCAAGAACGTCCCAATTGAAGTCCGTATGAAGTCGTGGCAACCGTCGCAAGTTTGGACTATTCTGCAGTCCGAATTGAACTTCCAAAACGCGTTGGACTTGGACTCTTGCTTTTCTTGGATCCAAAGTGACGTGGTGGCCTGGTGGAGAACGTTAGGAACACTTGGATTTGGTCCCCAATCAACTTCATTGACCATCCATGCTTTCCATATGCAATCTAACCCTTCCTTGATCCATGTAAGCAATTCTGAAAATGAAAACATACACACTTCATAGTGCAACACCCATTCATCAAATGTAACAATGATAAACCTCATATAGAATGGTTTCACCTTTGGTATAGAAGTGCTTGGCATGGTCATATCTAAGCCGGTGATGTCCTCATCACCCCCACCCCCTCCTACTCCGACGACGACGATGGTGCTGGCGGCGGCTCTGGCGAATAGAAGGCCGCCGTCGCCGGATGGAGCACGAGAGTTGGAGGGGAGCGAGCGCGGAGGGAGAGAGGAGGGAGGGAGGGCGAGCGGCTGGCCGGCCGCCGATGGAGCACGGGAGAAGCATGAGAGGCGCGTGGGGGGGGGGGCGAACGAGTGGGGGATGGGAGTGGGTGCGAGTGGGGGATGGGAGTGGGTGGGAGAGTGGATAAGGACGTCGTCCCGGCTCGGTGTCCTCCCGCTATTGGGCCCGTGCACGGCCCAGCTGCTGTTCGACACGAAGAACGCTCTATACCGAGCATTACCGTTTCATTTTCCTTCCTTTTCTCCTCGTCTCCGCCCCGCATCCGCATGTAAAGGTCGCTCGCCCACGTACGGCCCTCTGACTTTTCACTGTTGCAAAAGCTTGCCTGTAGACCCTGACTTGTGCCTATAAACGACGCAACCCCCTCCCTGTCCCTGGTGATGATTTTGTTTTTTTTTTAAAAAAAAGTTCCTTGTGGTGAGGAGGCGATCGGTGGAGACTGTGATGGGAGCAGGGGTATGTTTGGTTGCACGTTAATCATATAAATTTCCCTTTTCCCCTTCGCCTAGTTTTTGAAATTCTAGCCGCAAATTTTGTTGCTTGTTTGATGTTCGACTTCGTCAAAAATTATAAGTGTTTTATTTGCAAACCTCCTTGCTTGCTTCTTCGAAGTTAGAATTAGATAGACTTGATGAATTTATAAAGTGTTTTTTTCTTTTGACTTGGCTGTGAAACCTTGGGTTCATTCACCGCGGCTTCGTAGAGTTTTTTTTTGTTGTGAGCAGGGTGGATGGCCGCCGGAAGCCGGATGCCCTGCCTGTGGACGTGTCAACGACACCGAGGAAACCACCAAATCTCATCCACCAATAGCAACCCCCTCTCTTGTTTTCTGACGGCAGACGACGGAATCTGTTAGATATAGTACGTACATTTTTTTTTTGTAAAAGAGAAGGCCGGACAGAAAGGAGAAGAATATATCAGCGCCCTGACGGTTGTTGCGTAGTATGAAACGCCTGCACACACCATAGATGCTTAGTTGACCATTAGCAGCTTGATTAGTACTGTACTCCATGTTGCAATTGCAAAGGAGAAATGGTCACAAGTCCTGGAAGCCCTCTCAGCTAGTAATGCTGAATGGTGCGCTCCATTTGGCACCCATCATCAGACAGGCAGGCAATGGGACGGACGACAGCAGCCCAGACGAGACGAGAGAGCAGAGCCCACCCACCACAACCAACCCTAGAGTAAGCGAGCGCGGCGCGTGTGAACGGAACCCCCAGCGAGTATCGCGAGTCGTTGTTGCTGGAAAGTAGTAGTACTGGGACAAGTAGTATTTTAGGTTGGGGAAAAAAATCGCAAAGGTCAAAGTCAGACACTACTCGTACTGGCGGCAGCGAGCCCAGCCCGGTGCAGTGGGAGGCAGGCAGGCTGCATCCGGGCGAGGCCGCACCTGGCCAGGCTTCCGTTCCGTGAACCCGGAACGCAAGCAAGACCTCTCAAAGCCGCTGTAATTTCCATCCACGACAGAAACGTTTTTTTCCCTTATTTTGCAGCAAACTGAAACAAACGGGAACGGCAGTAAAAAAAAACATGGTAGAGTAAAAAACACAGCAGCGAGTACGAGTCCGTGTTAACTTGAAAGCACATGCCTTCCGCCAGGTCCACGTGCTGTGTTAACGATCGAGCGCGCACACACACAACTGCCGCCAGCCCACACCCAACGCGAGAGAAATTAAGAGTATTTTTTTTAATTTATTAATTACTCCACCACCCCTCCTCCCCGAGAAAGAGGAGCCATCCCCTAGTACTAGTATAGTAGTATAAAAGAGGGCGGTCATCTCCTCTCCCTTCCCCAGGCATGACTTGCAACCCTCTCCTCCGCCGTTCCATGGCCGCAGCGCCCTGTTCCTGTTACTGGGAAACCTCCTTCCACGAAAAGCAGCAGCTCTAGCATCCACTACAATCCTGGATCTAATCGACCGCTAAGCTAGCACTAATCATCCTCCCTTCCCGTTCGTTCGAGATCCAAGAGAGCAGAGGTTGTTTGGTTTGCATTGCAGAGAGAGATTCATCTGCGCAGCGCTGCAGGGGAAGAAGAAGAGAGAGGAGAGAAGGAGATGGGCAAGTACGTGGAGCTGCTGGACATGGGCGTGCGCATCGCGGCGCGGTTCCACTCCCACTGCCCGCAGACGGCGCGCCTGTACTACCACCCGCCCGCCGGGTCCACGCGGCGGGCGGGCGGTGGGGACGGTGGCCGCAAGGGCGACTCCGCCGCGGCGATGGTGATGATGAAGCAGCAGCAGGGGCAGAGGTTGGACGCCTCCGAGATCATCCTCCACACCGTCGTCTAGTCTAGCCTAGAGGTCGTTGCTGGAGCCTGAGCCGCCGACAGGACGGTCGGCGGCGATGTATCATTCATTTGTGATTTGTGTGTGTGATGGGTTCGTGAACTCGTGAAGCTGCCTGCGACTTGAAAGCGGCAGCGGATGTACCATCCCATGAGTTCGATTCATTTCATCCGGGGATTGGGGCTCAAATTGCTCCCCCGTTCGATTTCGAAAATGCCTCGGGTCATGCGTTTCGTTCGTCGGTTCTTCTTCAAGCCATTAATTTGTTCGGGTGGGGTTTTTTTTATCTCTCTCATTTTGTTGGCCTTGTTCCAAATAATCTGGGAGTGGAGAGCGCATCATCCTGCCGTCTGTCTTTTGATATCCGCCTAATTTAATTTTCAGACACTACACATGAATTCGCAGGAATTCCATACGTGTTTGTTAGGGTAGCCCAATCTGAGCGAAGATGAAGATTGCATTGAACCTGTTCGAGTTGTTGTTCCTGTGACACCCCCCGAATCCTAGGTTGCTTGCTGGACGAACTATGAACCACTACTAGTTGGAGTAGTAGGAGAGCAAAACGAGAGGCTACAAATCCGTTGCGGTCAGCCGAGGATTCGTTCCTTGTGGGGTGTGGGTCGGCGGACGGCGCGGCGTCTCCTCGTCGTCGTCCATCGTCACCACCTGCCCCGGCCCCAAATATGGCGGAACAGGAGGCGTCGGCGTCTCCATCCATCATTCGATTCGACGGGGGTGCTTGCTGCTACTACTGTACGTTTCACTCTCACAGAATCACAGGGTCACGGCACCAACACGACCGGAAGCTCCCCGCGGCGCCTCTTCTTTGCTTTCGGCAACGCAACGCGACGCGATTCAGATTCGCGTGCTGCGTGTTTTGACGCGAGTGACATCGCCGTCGCCGCGGAGATCCTGCGATTGCGGGGGCCTCCTCCCCTGGCGCCGGCTGACAGGCACGGGTGAGCCGAGCAGATACGACTGCCGGCCCTGATGTTTTTCGGGCAGGGGGATGGGGCAGGATATCTTTCTTTTTTTAATTTACTGTGCGGCTGGGAGTTGGTGTGCGGCCAATATTTATATCTTATAAATAAATTTATTAAAAAAACTAAATTCAAAGATCTTTCTATTTATACTATTTATATATTATATATATTTATACTTTTTAATATATATTTAGTCAAATGTGTTTTTTTAGAAGCGCAAACCAAGATATTTAGGAATAGAGGAAGTATGTGCTTATCGTAGAGCTTTCTCAATACATTTTTTTAGCCCCAAGTGTCATGTAGGATCAGATAAAACAAATTATGTGCTTTAAACTTGTCATAGTGGCTTGTAGAAACTATATACGTTTAGGGAGAAAGAAGACGGTCCATGCTAAAAAATAAGAGGGAGAGAAAATGAAGATGTGACATAATAAAAGAAAATTTCACTTTAGGAACAACAAGAAGTGATAGCTTGCATTATGTAGTAAATATTAGTCATAACATTTACTTTTTTTGTGAATTAAAACTTTATTAAAGATTAAACAATATCCTTACAAGAAAGAGTCATAACATTTACTAGTCTATATAGATCAGTTTATTCTTCATCGGTGTGGTGCCCTTAGGAGCCTTGTTAAAGTGACTCACGAGCTTCGTCTTGATATCTCCTGCTAGGACTTTTGTCTAAATTCTTGAACTAATATTTGTTGTGGTAGAAAAAAACGTTATGTAATATAACGACTAAAACTCATCATAGATCCATGAATAGTATACGAGATGAATACGCCTTTTTATGCTACCTAATAAAATATATAAGATGGTGTAGAAACAACATCATCCTCCCTGTTAGAGCAACTCCAATAGTTTTGCATTTTTTTGATAAAATTAGGAATTTGGTCTTAAGTGAATATTGCAAAGATAAAAATAGTCAATCTCCAACAGTTTCTCATTATTCACTTGTCAAAACTAAAAATTGTACGCTTGAGGGGAAAATATCCCGCTGGAGTAACGCGTGAGATAATTACCAAGTGAACCGTAGTTTGACATAAATGCTAAATTTCACCTGATGTTTGTCAAGTTAACAAAAATATCAAACCTATTTGTGAAACTGTTGGATAGGAGATTTTTAGATTTTTGACAAAAACAAGAATGTCAATCTCATTTGCAAAACTGTTGGAGTTGCTTTTAGTATGTCCTTGTTATATTTCTGTGAGCATACAAACGCCCGGGGCGGGATAAATACCGGAAGCAAAACATGACGGAACGGCATCGGTTCCTGTTCCAAACTCAAAATTTTTTTTTTTTTGGGAGATTCAGGAAAGGAAATGGGAGGCAGTGTGCATGCACCAGCAGACATCCCCGTGTTGTACGGACTACTTGGCGGCACGTACAAGAGCAGGGAGAGACTCGACGAGTCCTTGCTGGCATCGGCGGCATATTCTTCTCACACAAATCGCAACCAACAAGTCTGCCTGATTATAAATAATCGTCGTGGTCGACAAAGTCACTGTTGGGTGTGCTGGTCCGGCTGCTGCTACGAGCTACAGTAGGGAGAGAGGAAGAGGCGTTGGCGGCTGTGCTGCCCGCGGCGGCGAGTCCCCGCGCGCGTGCCAGCACCAAAGGAGAGCTAGCCGTTACGTAGTACATCCGCACCACCACTTTTTTTTTTATCCTTTTATTACTGCGCCGACGACTTATCTTTACTTTTCGGTCGTCGCGCGGCGAGAGGCATTGGCTCCTCACTGGGTCGGTGCTGGTCCTGATGCTCGGCTGGCGTGTGAACGTGGCCACTACCGTCCAACGATTAATAATCTGTTCCTCGACCACACCAAAGATTTCTCATAGCTTCTGTTCCTCGACCACGCCAACGATTAATAAGAGAAGAGAAATGATATAGGATAATTAACGAGTGTTTTATCCTGATTTTGCACACGAGTTTTTTTTTATGTTCTATTCTATGGTGTACTCCGTATTTAGTAGTGTTCTTTAAAATCTAACAGGCTTACATAAACTATACATGCAACGTTCTATCATATATTCTGGGATGTTCAACGAGTGATGTTCTATGAAAACCGTGTGATATAGGCGTATAAAATAACCGAACGTGTCTGAGTATCAAAAATAGTAGTATATGTAATGTTCATATAGTATACTTATGATGTTCTATGATGTATTCTATGACGTTCACATGATATACATGTGTTGTTACGTAAAATCCATGTGTCCATGTGTTATCGAGACCTAAAATAAGCGAGCATGATATAGATAGATTCGTAACGACCACAAAAATTATGAGCTTAAGTTCACTTGAACTTACCAGCCTATCTTTTTTTAGTCATGGTATGATATATTTTTTTTCTCTCTCGTAACAAAACAATAACAACTGTTTATTAAGCGCAAAGCTACTATGTATGTTTTAGAGTAATACACAGATGAGGATGAGGTTGTCATCCTCTGATCGTGTTTTTTTTTTGGCTTTGCTCGGTGGAGGAAGTAGTGAAATATTACTCTGGTATAAATATAGGACAAAAGGAAAAGAAAAACGAGAGGCTCAGAATCATGGTCGGCAGAGGATAGGTAATTCAGTATACAGTAAGTGAGTATATTCGATGGGGTCAGCGGGCGGGCCTGCTCCATATGTTGCCCATCCTCCGATGCCTGCCATCCATATGTTGCCCATGCACCGATTGGGAATTTGGGATTTTGGGGGTGGGTGGGCCACAGAGGCACGGAGCACGAGCCAAGCAGATACGGCCGGCCCCTGATTTTTGGGGGCACTCCCCAGTCCCACTGCGAGAGATGGGATGCAGCATGGGACGGTCAGGAGAACCCTTAAAAAAGATGTGCTTTGTTCCTGCTGTGCGGCTGCCGGCCGTCCTGTCCCGTCCCGTGACAAAAATTAACCCTGCAGCTGGAGCTAGCGCTAGCAGTAGCAGGCATCCGTAGCCATGAAGGTGGGTGCGGACGGCACGTGGTTCCGCTCGTTCGTGTCGTGTCGTTTCCGCAGCAGAATCCACCGTCCGCTCCCTGTCCCGCCGTTGCAATTAAACTGCCTGCCTCCTGGACTGGACCATTTCTCATTTCCCCGCCACCGTTGCATTGCGTTCGGCCATTTCATGCATGGCCTTTTTTCTGGATTCTCTAATAGTCTAAGTTCAGATAACAAACCTCAACATGGAAGGAAGAGTGTTGATCCAGGGGTAGCCACTGAAAAAAAAGGCCCGAGGTTTGGTAAACTGAACACTTCTGCTAAACACAAGGAAGAAAAAACTCTGTAGGACTGTCACTTCGAGACAGGTAGAATTTGTCATATTCAGTTTTTTTTTTTTTTTTTTGCTGTCAGAACTGTAGGTTTGAGCATTGCCCCTGTATGTATGTATGTATGTATGTATTAAACTCACTTTTAGTTTTCACAAAAATGGAACCAGACATCCCTTTATATTATTGGCATTGCAAAGAATGAAGTACTCCTACGTGATACAATCAACTACCATAATCGGTTACATAGTGCCACTTGTTCTTCAGAAGGCATTCACGGAAACATTTGTTGGAAACTAGCTAAGTACTACTCAGCTATAGAATCTAGTAGACAACTAGGACGATTTGAAGGATAATAATCATATTGTTCGCTTGGCCGGATAATAGTAGCCAAATATGGGATATAACTTTTGTTTTTTCTTCAGCTTAAGAACAATTGGCCAAATAAGTTATTGCAAAACTGCAACAGGGAGGCGTCCATTCGATTCGATGCCCGGGCCGTTTCACTTTCACATAATCACAGGCTCACGATCACGGAACCAACACCGGAACCTCTCCTCCCGGCGCGGCGGCCTCTTGTTTTGCTTTCAGCAACGCAACGCGATTCATCAGATTCGCGTGCTGCGTGCTTGACTGCTTGGACGTGAGTGTTGAGAATCGCCGTCGCCGGGAGGGAGATCCCGCGATTGCGGTGTGGGGGCCGGGCGGACCTCTGGCCGGCTGACAGGCACGGGCGAGCCGAGCAGATACGGCCCTGATTTTTTTCGGGCATGGGGAGAGAAGGGACATATACAGGATAGCTTTTTTTTTTGTTTTTATTATTCTCTGGATGGATGGATTGTTCATCCATGTGAAGTGATTTCCCTCTGTACGACACTACGACTGGGAGTAGGCGGCCCGGGCGGGCGGCCTTGAGATTGGTCCTTTCGATTTAAAACTTTTATTTTATTTTTTATTTATTCTCTAGTGAGCCAGTGCGTCAGTCGGCGATGGCCGAAAAGTGAAGATAAGTCGATTCCAAAAAAAAAACAAAGTGAAGATAAGTCAGCGCAGTAAAAAAAAAATCTGGTGGTGGTGAGGCTGTAACGGTCATCATCTCTCGTCGGTCCCTGCACGTCAGCCTGGGCATTCGGTCTGACCGAACTGATCGGTTTGGTTCTTCGGTCTTTACAAAAATTTGGTTATCTAAAATCGGAGACCGATCGGTTAGTTCAAAAACTCAGAACCGAGCAAATTCGGTCTCGGTTAGTTCGGTTCGGTCTCGGTCATAACCGAATTAACCGGACTACAAAAAATAACGACTAAATAATGTAGTTTCTAGCAATTTTAGCAATATTTTTTTCTATTTCAAGGAAAAATAACAACACCACATATAAATTAAACAAAGTGATAAGAATGATGGTCACTAAAATAAATTATATCACAAATAATAGTCTAAATTACACATTATGTCAATAAAGTTGAAATATTCGGTTAGTTCGGTTACCCGAGACATATAACCGAACTAACCGTAAAAAGTTCGGTTAGTAAGAACTCAGGACCGAATTAGTGACCGGAAATTTCGGTCTCGGTCATTTCGGTTTTGGTCTCGGTTATTTCGGTTCGGTCTTCGGTCTTCGGTTAATTATGCCCAGGCTAACCTGCACGCGTGCGGGGACTCTCCGCCGCACACACGACGTCGGTCCAAAGTCCAACGTCTTTTCCTCTCTCTCTCTCTGCTACTCCTACAGCAGCACCAGGCACCAGCCAGGACGGAAAGAGGACCAAGCGATGTTCGCCGGCAAACCCAGCGCAAATGGGTGTCCACCAGCCAGGACTTGTGTGGAGTCTCTCTGGGCGTGTTTGTGCACCCGACCCAGCAGCTCTGCTACGCCCCCAGGCTACAAAGGCCCGTGTTTGCGCACCTGGCCCAGCTGGGAGCCCGGCTCAGCGCGGCCAAAACCGCCCTCTTAGCCTGGCCCCGGGGAAACGAAGCTAGGGTTCGTTTCTCCCGAGCTCGGCTACGCGCGGCGCGATGGCAGCGATTTTTGGCCGATTTCGGCCGCTCCAGGTGGCTCGCGCGGGAACCTGAAACCTCCACGCGCGCTCACCCGCCGGCGAAAACCTCCTCTCTCTATTTAAGCCGACGCTTCTGGTGCTCTTCCCTTCTTCCTCTCGCCGTTCTTCGTCTTCGTCTTCCACGTGAGAAACCGGTTTAGAGCTGGTGTGCGTCGCGGCGGTCTCTGTCCCCGTGTTGGTTGCTGCTGCTCCGACGCGTCGCCGCTCTTTGTCCCGCCGGGACTCCGTGGAGGCGGTGGTCTTCTTCTCGCTTCTTCCATCCCTCTCGATGGTGGATCTGGTGGAGGCGGTGGTCTACTTCCGGCTTCTTCCGTCCCTCTGGGTAGTGGATCTGGTGGAGGCGGTGGTCTTCTTCCCGCTTCTTCCGTCCCTCTCGGTGGTGGATCTGGTGGAGGCGGTGGTCTACTTCCGGCTTCTTCCGTCCCTCTGGGTAGTGGATCTGGTGGAGGCGGTGGTCTTCTTCCCGCTTCTTCCGTCCCTCTCGGTGGTGGATCTGGTGCCTGCTGGTGCTCTTCTTTTCGCTTCTTCCGTCACTCTCGGTGATGGATCTTGAGGTTGTTGGTACTCCGACGCAGCGCCGCTCTTTCTCCACCAATCCAACACTTGGTCCATGCTCAGCAATGTCTACTTAACAAATCAGTTGTCTTAGCTGTTGTCTGTGTTCTTCTTTCTGTTATCGTAATGCTTCTTCTTTTTTACATCCTCATGTGAGTGATCCATCGTGGCCAATGATGACACAACCAATAATTCAAGGAACTGGGAACTTAAGCTTTTGCATGATTCAAGGAACTGGGAACTTAATCTTTCGCATGTTCATCGCTAGATTTTGTAATGTTTATTTGTTATTGGTGTTTTACATTGCCAGAAGTGACATTCTTCCTTGCTATTTTATTTAATTCTACCTTCCTATGATAATTACTTTAAGGACTATTAAATTGTCTGAGGCCATTCGTTGTTGTTCAAAGATTTATGTTTGTTGGATCACTTGTTGCCTATTATTTTGTGTGGCTTTGAAATTGTGTGAGACCATTTGAGTGAGTACAATCACTTGGGCCTGGTCGACCACAACCAGCTGCCAAACACAGTCTCGGTTTGGTAATTGGTGGTAGTTGGCCTCTTGGCCCCGCCAGTTGATGGGTGCCAAACACCAGCTCGGCCAAGTCGGGCTCGTTTCATACACCTGCACAAACAAGCTGCATTGCAGCTATTGGGCCTGGCTTGCTCTAGCCTGGTCCTATAGGGCAGGCCGAGCTGTGCACGGCCAGGTGCACAAACACGCCCTCTCTGCCCCTTGTATAGTACATACGTGCCACCAAGTACAGATAGACATTGAGTGACTTTCCTCTGTAAAGTTACAATGTAACTTTCTTTCCATCTGGACCGTTCAAATCAGATCCAAAAGCTATCCTTCCTCTCAGCTTAGGGGGCCACCCGTCAGTGACTCGTTAACTTCCTTCGGTGTGACAAGCACGGACCTAGTAGGCGGCGGGTCGTCGCAGCCCCGGTGCCGCCCGTCTGCCCTGCTGCGGCAGTGGGTGCGCATCCGCACGTGGTGGCGACGCAGACGCATTCGATCAGCTAGGGGCGTGTCTCGTCCCCGCGGCGCTCGGCCGGAGCGAGTCCCTATGGCGGCGGCGCGCGGCAGGGGCGAGCTCGCATGACGCCGATGACTTTCGGCTAGGGCGCGTCCCCATGGCAGCGGCGCGTCTGTGACAGTGGCGCATCCGATGACGACGACGCCCATGCCCGCGTCATGGTGCAAGAGTTGATCCGCGTCCCCACCGTGACGACAACGACGATGCCCAACTTGCCTCCTACACCTACTACAACAGTTCCTGGACGAGCTGAGGACGTCGTGGAGCACGCGGACTCCGTCCCCGCGACGACGACAACGGCCTTAGCGGCTTAGGCCTGCCATTGAAGATGGCGCTGAGGAACCTGCGAGTTGTGCTCCGGGGAACGCCGACCTTCTTGGCAGGCTTCTTCTGCGGCGCGGGCTCGAACGCGGCGACGGCTGCTATTGCTGCTCCATCGAGACGAGAACCTGAGCACTCGGAGAGACGGAGAATCTCGACATGGTGGCAGCGTTCGGTCCTGTAGCTGTTGTCGGCATAAGGGTCAACCCCAAGGTACATGAGGCCAGCGGCGGTGGCAAGGAGGAGCTCGCCCGGTGGTGTTCGTTGCTGGTGAGAGAAGTGACGCGCTCCTCTTGCTTGCAAACGTGGCAGCCGTAGGATGCAACATGTCCGGCTAGGAAACAAATTGGGTAGGGATGGTCCTCATCACAACACGGTGGGGATGTGTAGCTGACGTGTGGACCATGTGACAAACACGGTGGGCATGTGTGCAGTTATAATAACACGTGACCCACATGTAAGTCAAACAATCCCCACCACGTTTTGGTAGGGATGGTCCTCACCTAACTTTTTTCCGTCCGTCTAGATGTGGAGGAAAGTAACAACGTGACTTACTGGAGCAAAGTTACTCAATCTGTTTCCGGTACCTACAGCACGGGTATGCCTATGCCTGCCTGTTGGTACCAACTGTCCCCCATTTCCTTGCATGCATCTCTCATTTCTCTGAATGCAACAGAAGCCGGCCACAGTTATAGAGATTGCAAATTGTAGTACTACATTCTAAAACTCACCACGTCATGTTTTGTTCGAGTTAATTTATGCATTAGCGGACCCTTGAACCTATAAACCTGTGTCATGAAGGTTCATGAACTTTGAAAATCTATTTCTGGATTCTAAAACATGATAATTGGTGCACCGCATGCCTAAAGACAACACCCGTTTGAACTCGTGGATCCCAAGACGGGTCCACGAGATATCATCCCTCGGGCCCAGAAAGGACCTCTCCAACGCGTTGTGACTCCTACCAACTATAGATGGCCATGTAGCCCGCGGCCCGGTGGCACGGCCTGTGGCACGCACTTTCGGCCCGAGCCGAAGCACGGCACGACACGGTGGGAGTGTGCCCGTGCCTGGGCGGCCACCCTGTCCCGAGGCAAGGCACGGGCACAGCCCGGTAGGAGAGGCGGCCCGGTGGCGGCCCGACGCGACAATAGCCCACTGGCGGCCTGCTGGGCTGCTTGATACCCCACGCGGCCACGCCCCACCCTCCCCCCTGCCCCGCCCCCAGTCCCCCACACACAGGCACGACACAACCGCACAGAGGACAGAGCCAACCCTAACCCTATCTGGCTATCCCCAGCTCCAGGCGGCGCGAGCACAACGACGCAAGTGAAAGTGTAATCAAGCCTTAAGTGGGTTTTGGTGACATGACAACGCAATTAGAAGACTAATGATACTTTGTGAGTATGACAAGCAGGTTAAACTTAAGGAGATTGATGAACAGGTTGGTGGACCCCTCCAATTACAAAAGTGCATGGCAACAAGTTCAAAGCGTTTAAATTCTTTTATACTTTGAATTTGAGTTAGGTATGTCGTACTATAAAGAGGGATTCAACACGCATGCCAACAAGTGAACCAAATGCATATCTATTCAAATACATCACACCTCTACAAATATAGTGGGCAAATCAGCCAGCTATTCAAAGATCATTTCATTGTTGTTCTGCTCAGGCCGGCAGTGCTGGCCTCCAGGCCGGCAGTGCTGGCACTGCCGCGACTTGCTCAGCCAGTGGGCAGTGAGGAGGTATTTCATACCCCCTCACTCACCCCCAACGGCTAGTTCTGCCATTCCCATTCTTACACTTTGCAAGAACAGAAAGAGAAGCTCCTCTCTTGCTCTCCCTTCTCCCTTGGTGCTCAACCACTCTCCTCCATTGATCTCCAATCATTATTTGAGAGATTGAGCCTCCAAGCTTTGAGAAGAAGCTTCTCCCTCGGATCTTCACTCCTACAAGCATTTGATTTATGTGGTGGCCGGCGGTTTGAGTTCTTTACTCTTGGAGCTTTGCTCCTAGCTGGCTAGTGGTTGCCCTTGAGCTTGCCTCCTTCGTGTGGCAACCTATGGAAGTTTGTATCACCCATGTATTTGCTAATACACTTCTCTCATCTCAAGGGTTCATTCCCTTGACTTGAGACCGAGGAAAGAGCTAGCCTTGTGTGGCGAGCTTGAGCCTTGTGTGGCGTACCTCAACAACGTGGACGTAGGCAAGCCTTGGTGGCGAGCTGAACCACGGGTCAAATCTTGTGTCACCGTGTGCTTGTTACTTTACTTTCATATATCTTGTGTGCAAGGTGATTTCTAGGGTTTGGACCCGATCTACTCGGTGGGTGTGTTGCTACCACTTTCAGGTGGTGCTAGAGGTTCTCTACACCTCTAGGAAGGTTTCTATTCAAGCACAATTTACATTATCAGTTTACATTTTGAATTGTGCATATATTTGTTATGGTGACCAGCACTACTGCCCTTAGTCTAGCAGTGCTGGCCACCTCGACAGTGCCGGCCTCAAGCCCGGCAGTGCCGGCCTCTCTGCTGACAGCAAGTTGTTAAGTGGTTTTTAAACATGCCTATTCACCCCCCCTCTAGGCTATTAGGTCCTTACAAGTGGTATCAGAGCGAGGTTACCTCAAGAAGCACTTAACAGTGTGAGGTAATAGCCGAAGAGGGTAAAGTTGCGGTGGTTGACCCCAAGATTGTTGACCCCAAGGCTATGGAGGTACACTCCACGGACAATAGCGAGAGTGGAAACTCAGAGAACTACTTGACCTCTGCTGCCATGTCTGAGAGAGATGAGGCAAGAAGAATAGAAGCAAAAAGATTAAGAAAAGAAGGAAAAAGATTACAAATAGAAGAAAAAGCTCTCAATGAAGCAAGAAGCTTGAAGCTTGCCGAGAAGCTTCATAGAAGAGAAGTGAAAGCTCTCAAGAAGGATCTCAAGGCAAAGGAGGAGGAGCTCAAGAAAAGCAAAGAGCAAGCCTCTCAAGTGGATGTTGAATCAAGTAGCTCCGACGGTGATGATGATGTATCATACCGTTCCTCCAAGATAGAGAACAAGGATGAGAATAAGAAGAAGGAGGAGGATGTCAACAAGAAATACTCCGCCATATCCTTTGATTATTCATCCATTTCTAAGCATGAGCATAAACCTTTATTCCATGTTCCCACCGGCAAGTTGCCTCATTTTGATGGGACTAACTTTGCCAAGTGGAAACACTTGATGAAAGCTTATCTTGTAGGTCTTCGCCCCGGTGCTTGGGAGATTGTGCACAAAGGATGTGATCTTCCGGTTGATCCCACAAGCCCCACCACCACCGAGCTTCGCTGCATACAACTCAATGCACAAGCAACTAGTGTGTTGCTTAGTGAATTAGATGGTGATGAGTACAACAAGGTGATGGGCTTGGAGGTTGCCAAGGAGATATGGGACACCTTGCACCTTGCAAATGAAGGTGTGAGCAAAGTGAGGCAGTCCAAGATTGATTTGTTGATGGCCAAGCTCAACCGGTTCGTGATCAATGAAGGTGAAGGGCCACAAGAAATGTTTGATAGATTGATGACTATGGTTGGCAAGATTAGAGGCCTTGATGGTGAAGAGGTCAATGATCACAAGGTTGTCAAGATTAAGCCTGGGCGTTCGGGTTACCCGTTTTGTTCGGGTCGAGTAATTCGGGTAATTTAAAATTCGGGTAATGAAAATTACTACCCAATATTAGCTCCGAAAAAACACTACCCGAAATTTCGGATACCCGATAATTCGGGTTCGGGTTCGGGTATTACCCGATATACCCGAATTTTAAAAAATCAGCAAACTAAATAAAATTTTGGTAGCATTATACATAATTTCAGCAACAATTGTATAGAATTTTAACAACAATTTGTTGAGAATCATTTATTATAGTTATTTGTTCAAAAAAATAGAGAATTATATTTTAATAAAGTGATATGTTCAAGTGTTCAACTAACAACACATCATCAATACAAAAACACATACAAAACTTTGGGTAGTTCGGGTAGTTTGGGTACCGGAGGACATTACCCGAATTACCCAAACTAATTTTGGGTAATCAAAATCACTATCCGAATTTAGGATCGGGTACCTCGGGTTCGGGTAATTCGGGTCCGGGTTTGGGTATCGGGTTTTTTTGCCCGGGCTTAGTCAAGATCATGTTTGAATCCTATTCTCCAAGGAATGAGACCGTTGTGACATTGATTAGAGACAAGAAAAGGTTTGAGTACTTCACACCAAGTGATGTGCTTGGAAGGATCGTCATCTTTGATCTACAAAGAGAAGAAGCATAAGAAAGGAAGAAGCTTGGAGAGATGCAAGCAAGGTTGGAGGGCATGAAGATCAAGGATGTGACTCTCAAGGCTAACAAGAGCACAAGAAAACCAACCCCTAGTTGTTCCAAAAACAACAAGCAACCATCTTCAAGCAAAACTCAAGCAAACAAAGCCATCAAGCATGAACCCGAAGCTTCAACATCAAGTGATGATGGAAGTGAAGATGAGCAAGAAGAGAGCATAGATGACATGGCCCTATTCATGAGAAGATTCAACAAGGGGATAAAGAGCAATGGGTACAAGCTCACAAGAAGAAAGTTCTCCAACAAGAAATCAAGAACTTGCTTTAGGTGTGGTAGCAACGAACACTTCATTGCCGATTGCCCAAACAAGAAAGAAGACAACAAATTTGAAAAAAGCAAGAGAAAAGACAAGGGTGACTACAAGAAAGGGAGAAGAAATGTGGGTGAAGCTCACATTGGACATGGTTGGGATGAATCAACCGATAGCTCAAATGAAGAAGAGGAGATGGCCACCATAGCTATTCACAAGCCATCCACTTCACCAAGGCTATTCAACAACATGTCTGATGATGAAGGCTTCCCTCACACTTGTCTCATGTCAAAGGGTGAGAAGGTAAAATCAAAACCCAAAGCCAAAGCTCCTTCCCCCAAAGACATCTCTAGTAGTGATTCTAGTGATTGCTCTAGTGATGATGAATCTAGTGATGAAGAGATAAATGAAATAACTAGTAACATAGATCCTAAAACAAAACTCTTCATTGCTAATATATTGGATGAATTAGAGGCAACCAAAGCTGAGCTAGCATCTAGAGAAAAGACTCTTATCAAACAAGAGGATCTTTACATTGCTAGTGAGGAAGCTCTTGAATTAGAAAGAAGTGAGGTGAGCTCTTTGACTAAGGCTTTGGACAAAGAACAAGAAGCTCATGCTCTCACTAAGAAGGAGTGTGGTGACCTCAAGCAAAAGCATTGTGGCTTAATTGAAAAGCATCAAGAGCTTGAGGCACAATACTCTCTTCTTTGGGAGGGCAACTCACATCTCTCTAAAGCAAATTATGCCTCTTCTCCATCCACTAGTCAAGGTTGTGGAAAATGCTATAATGTTGATATGAATGCTTATTCCACTAACCTTGCCAACATAGAGGCCATGAAGAAAGAAATAGCTAGGCTCAACAATGTCATCTTAGTTTCATAAAAGAATGACAAAGACAAAGTTGAGTCAAAGAAGATCCAATACAAGGATGGAAGGCATCCATCAATCAAAGATGGGATTGGACACACTCAAGGAGATAAAACCAATGGTATAAAAATGATCAGAGGCATTGAGTGTGTCAAGTTTGAGAAGAAGGGAAGTATTGGCACAGATAAGCCTGCACAATCAGCTGCTCTGCTGGACCAGAGGCCGGCAGTGCCGCACCCCACTAAAGGGAAGGTTGCCAAATCTTTACCTGATTAAGCTCAGCCCCAAGTCCATGCCAATAGGATGCCCCAACAAAAACAGGTTTCTCAGAAACCCAAGGACTCAATCTGGGTGGTCAAAAACAAGTTTGCCTATCAACCCAAGAGAAGGTCACCTCAAGGGAGTTTGTCCTCATGCTATATGTTGAAATGCAATAACCGTGGTAAAGTCATTGCAGAATTTGTGGGTGATGAGAAACATGATAAAAGAAGCATGAACATTTGGGTTCCTAAGATTGTGGTGACTAACATGCAAGGCTCCAAGATTGATTGGGGACCTAAATCTAGGAACTAAACTTGTTTTGTAGGCATACTCCTCCGGTGGATCAAGTTGGGTGCTTGATAGTGGTTGTACCAATCATATGACCGGAGAGAAGAGTATGTTCTCATCATATTCCCCTACATCAAATGCAAGTGAGAATATCGTCTTCGGTGAAAACTCCAAAGGGGAAGTGATTGGACTTGGTAAAGTTGCTATTACTCTTGAACATTCTATCTCAAATGTATTACATGTGAATTTGTTGAGTTACAACTTGTTGTCGGTTTCACAATTGTGTGAGATGGGCTACAATTGTCTCTTTACAGATAAGGGTGTGGAAGTCTTTGAGAGGGAGGATTCCTCTATTGTCTTTACGGGTCGTTTGAAGGGCAAGCTTTACCTAGTTGATTTCAACAAAAGTAAGGCTAAGCTTGAGACTTGTTTAGTGGCAAAATCTAGCATGGGTTGGCTATGGCATCGCCGACTAGCTCATGTTGGGATGAGGAACTTGGCCAAACTTCTAAAAGATGAACACATTCTTGAACTAACCAATGTTCATTTTGAGAAGGATAAAATTTGTAGCGTTTGCCAAGCCGGAAAGCAAGTAGGTGCACCTCACCCACCAAAGGGCATTGTCTCCACCAAGCAACCATTGGAGCTAATTCACATGGATCTCTTTGGACCGGTGGCCTACATAAACATTGGCGGTAACAAACATGGTTTAGTTATTGTTGATGACTTTACTCGTTTCACTTGGGTGTTTTCATGTATGATAAGGCACAAGTGCAAGATAAGGTGAAAACCTTCATTAGAAGAGCACAAAGAGAATTCAGTTTCCAAATCAAGAAAGTTCGTAGTGACAATAGAACCGAATTCAAGAACACTCAAGTGGAGGAGTTTCTTGATGATGAGGGCATCAAGCATGAGTTTTTAGTTCCATACACCCCTCAACAAAATGGTGTGGTAGAGAGGAAGAACCGGACACTCATTGATATGGCAAGGACAATGCTAGATGAGTACAAGACTTCGGATATCTTTTGGGCCGAAGCCATCAACACCGCTTGTCATGCCATCAACTGGCTCTATCTACACAAGATCTTGAAGAAGACTTCATATGAACTCCTAACCGGTAACAAACCAAAGGTGTCATACTTTAGAGTTTTTGGGTGCAAGTGTTTCATACTTAACAAGAAACCCAAAACCTCTAAGTTCGCACCTAAAGTTGATGAAGGTTTTCTTCTTGGTTATGGATAATATGAGCATGCCTATCGTGTATTCAACAAGACCTTAGGGAAAATTGAAATCGCGATAGATGTGACATTTGATGAATCTAATGGCTCTCAAGTAGAGCAAATTGATCAAGTGATTGTAGGTAATGAGGAACCACCATGTGAAGCAATCAAGAACATGGCCATTGGTGACATTAGGCCACAAGAAGTACATGCCACAGATGTGGAACCTCAAGATGGTGAATCTACTGCCCCAAGATTGGAAAAAGATGGGCCAGATCCCTGGTCAGGGCTCTGCCCCTATGGTCGGCACTGCTGGGCCAGAGGCCGGCACTGCCGGACCCAGCAGACAGGCAGCAACCAGCCCATCCCCTGCTACACCAAGAAATCTACAACCAATATTTGAAGAGTATGAGTATGATGACCAAGCTGATCAACAAGAAGCCACAAAGAATCCAAGATTGAGGCAAACAATTCAAAAGGATCATCCCGTTGATAACATACTTGGGAGTCTCCGAAGGGGGGTAACTACTCGTTCACATTTGACAAATTTTTGTCAATTTTACTCTTTTGTCTCCTCTTTGGAACCTCTCAAGGTTGAGCAAGCTCTAGATGATGTTGATTGGGTGATGGCTATGCAAGAAGAGCTCAATAGCTTTGAAAGGAACAAAGTTTGGTCATTGGTGGAAAGACCCAACACTAATGTGATTGGAACCAAGTGGGTCTTCCGCAACAAACAAGATGAGAAAGGCGTAGTGATAAGGAATAAGGCAAGATTGGTGGCTCAATGTTTCACTCAAGTGGAGGGCCTAGACTTTAAGAGACATATGCATCGGTGGCTAGGCTTGAAGCAATTCGAATGCTTTTGACCTATGCTACCCATCATGATTTCAAGCTTCAACAAATGGATGTGAAGAGTGCATTCCTCAACAGCCCTATCCAAGAGCTAGTATATGTTGAGCAGCCACCGGGATTTGAAGACCCAACGTTCCCTCATCATGTCTTCAAGCTCCATAAGGCACTCTATGGGCTTAAGCAAGCACCAAGAGCATGGTACGAATGTCTTAAGGATTTCTTGATCAAACAAGGCTTTGAAATAGGTAAAGCGGATCCTACTCTCTTCACTCATAAGCTCAATAATGATATATTTGTGTGCCAAATATATGTCGATGACATAATATTTGGTAGTACTAACCAATCATTTTGTGATGAGTTTAGTAGGATTATGACTAAGAGATTTGAGATGTCTATGATGGGTGAGCTAAAGTTCTTCCTCGGTTTTCAAATCAAGCAACTCAAGGAAGGGACTTTCTTATGCCAAACCAAGTACACCCATGATATGTTGAGAAAGTTTGACATGGCCAATGCTAAGCCAATCAAGACTCCCATGCCAACTAATGGACATCTTGATCTTGATGAAGGAGGGAAATCCGTGGACATAAAGGTATATTGTTCCATGATCGGCTCTCTCTTTTACTTATGTGCATCTAGGTCGGACATAATGCTTAGTGTGTGCATGTGTGCTAGATTTCAAGCTAACCCGAAAGAGTGTCATTTAATGGCCGTTAAGAGAATTTTGAGATATCTAGTTTTCACTCCTAACTGCTTATGGTATCCTAAGGGCTCTAAGTTCGATCTACTTGGGTATTCAGATTCCGATTACGCCGGTTGCAAGGTAGACCAAAAAAGCACTTCGGGGACATGTCAATTCCTTGGACGGTCCCTAGTGTCTTGGAGTTCTAAGAAGCAAAATTGTGTAGCCCTTTCCACCACCGAGGCCGAGTATGTTGCAGCCGATGCATGTTGTGCTCAACTACTTTGGATGAGGCAAACCTTAAAAGATTTCGGATGTCAATTCACCAAGATACCTCTCTTGTGTGATAACGAGAGTGCCATCAAACTCGCAAATAACTCGGTTAGTCACTCTAGAACCAAACACATAGACATCCGTCATCACTTCTTGAGAGACCACGAATTAAAAGGAGATATCGCAACTCGCCATGTGAGCACCAAAAAGCAACTAGCCGATATCTTCACTAAGCCTCTCGATGAGACAAGGTTTTGTGCTTTGCGTAGTGAGCTGAATATACTTGATTCCCGTAACGTGGTTTGAACTATAGCACGTATTTGTTTGTCCACCTAGCGACTTAGGCAAAACTTTAAAAAGTTTCAATTATGTGCTTCAAAACCAATTTTAAAAGAAACTTGAATGTGTTGGTCATTGTATGATTGATGATTTGCTTACTGACCAGCACATGGCAAGGGGTATATGTCCACAAGTGTATAAATTTATAGTATAAATGTGGCATAGTGCCTCACTGCCTGGCTAGGCCAGCAGTGCCGGCCCCAATCCAGCAGTGTCGGGACTTAAGTGACCCGAGGCTGTCGGGCCCAAGTCCAAACTTTCGGGTTTTTCTTTATCTCTTTGCCCAGACCCGAGGGAATACCATCCTAAGTCATATCCCCCAACAGAAACACCTCTCCTCTCTTCTCTCAACCCTAAGGAGACACAAGGAGCCCGGAGGTCCCTCTCTTCCCCCGGCAGTGCTGCCCCTTTGGAGGTGCTGCCATTGGAGGAGGTGTGAAGGATCTTCCTCCCTATGTCAAGATCCATTCAAGCCCGACCTTCTTCATCCTCTTCCCTCTATTTCAAAGGTAATAATGTTGAAACCCTAACTTGGGTCGATCTATGCATTGTATGGTTTTTGAGATGGGATTTAGGTTGTTAGTAGTTGCATTATGTATGGTGATGTACCTCCAGTAGTTAGATATTATCAAAACCTAGTTTCAATGGAGGATTGATGGAGCATGCCATGGTGTTGTCTGCACCAGGCCGGCAGTGTCGGACCCCTGGTGACAACACCTGTGCATTTGCTCCTACAATCGTCTATTGACCCTAGATTTTGGTTCAATCTTTCCACTAGAGTTCTTGTCACTGTCTAAGTGCAACAACTTAACATTTTCTCCTTTTAAATGCATAGATGGACCGGTGGATCTCGTGGCGGTGCAAGAGGAAGAGTGAGATCCAAGATTCGCATTCAGAGAGCTGATGATGGCCTGAATCCCTGGCAAAGAATCATTCAAGAGGAGGAGTTGCAGAGGGCAGGGAGAACCATCAGAGAAGGTGTGTGTGCCCTGAGACACCTCCAGATTTGGGGTTGTTCGATGGCTCACATCTTGTTGAGCATCCTAAGGAGGTGCTTGTCAGAGAGCCTCAGGACACTCCTGGCAGAGTCAGAATCAACTACCAAAATCAGTGGAGGACAGTCTAGGAGCAAAGGGCCATCAATCCCTATGATGTGCCAAAGGACATGAGTGTGGATTACAGGTTCTTGAATGTGTTTCATTCCGACTATTATCTCACTGTCCTTTTTCAAGCTGTTAAGCCCAAGATCATCAAGATGAAGTATGTTGATTGGGAGCACTTGGAAATCAAGAGAGATCCTATGTTTGACAGGGTTATTGATCAGTGTAGACAGCTTGGAATGTATCACTCGATGGGATTCTAGAATGGATGGAACACAGAAATCATCCACCAGTTTTACTCTACTTACTATCTTGATAGGGAGAACTTGGTGATGCACTGGATGACAGAGGGTGTACACTACAGAGTTTACTATGTGATCTTTGCTCGCCTCCTTAGCTTTGGTGAGGAGGACAAAGAATGCTTTAATGTTCATGATGAGAGAGGGCTGCTAAATGATGAGATCTCTTCTCTCTACATTGAGCCTTAGGATGCAGATGGTCTTGTGAAGGGTTTGAGGAGCAAGTATTATATCTTGAACAATCTCTTCAGGACCACTCTCTATCCTAAAGTGAGATCCACTTCAAACCTCTACAACAAATCCAAAAATATCTTAAGGAGGATGAGAGGTGGAGCACCACCCTTTTCAGTTGCTCGCTTCTTATGGGATGAGATATGCATCGCAACAGAGGATGCTAGAAAGAGGCTTCCATATGCCCCTTACCTGATGTTCATCATTGAGATGGTGACTAGCCGAATCTTCAACTAGGATACAGTCCATGAGCCTTACAGAGCAGAGAAGGTCTTTCACTCCACTGCTGTTTAGGAGATTAACACTCCTCCCAGAGACACCAGGACAGCAGCAGCAACAGATATCCCTGAGTCTTCAGGTGCAACAGCTTCTAGAGGCAGGAAGAAGGGCAAGCTTGGTAGGATCTTGAAGAAGATCTTTGCTGACATCTGCTATGTAAATGATCATTCTTACCAGACTAGACTTGAGATCAGAGAGCTCAGGAAGGAGCAAGGCCTCAGGCAGATTGATCCTCCTACTCCACCTCCAGAGCTCAGTGAGGAGTCCACCTATGATGGTGATGATGATGAGGAGGAGGAGGAAGGGAGGAAGAGGAGTTTGAGCAGCCCCAGACACGACGATGCAGCAAGTGTGCATCTGCTCCCAGTGTTCACTTCACAGGCTCTCCTGATGATGATGAAGATGATGATGGAGACGACGACGATGACCACATAGAGGAGGATAGCGACTAGCTTGTATCTTTTTCTCTTTTTGTTCTTCTCTCTTTTTGGTGACTTGTTTCCAAAGGGGGAGAATTACTAAGTGAAGGGGTACAACATCTTTCGACGGTCATGGAGGAGCAGCAACTGCTAGTTATCTTAGTTGTTAATTTGTGAGATGAGAGAGCAACATGAAGCTATTTTATTGTAGGCCAATGCTCAATATTGTCACTTAAGTACTTTATTTGTGTCATTCGTGGACATGTACTCTCTCATATATATCATGCTTGTCTTAGTATGCTTTTAGTTTATATTTTTAGCGCGTTGTGTGGCTGTGATTGTGCTTCCGCAGGCTTGCTGTTTGCAGCAAGGCCGGCAGTGTCGGGCTGCTCAGACAGCAAGCCCTCTGATTTGTGTTGAGACAGGTTCATATGCATCACGTATATTCGTGTGACACTTTTTTAGCACCCCACAACAACCATAGATGTAGGGGGAGCCCTACTTCACTCCAATGTGTGAATTTTGGTCTTTCATGCCAAGTTTGGAAATTCAAATTCCTATTCACGCATTTAGGGGGAGCTCCTACACCTATGACTTTCATTGTCTCAGATTATTATTCACTTTTGTAAGTTCTAAGTGTGTTGTCATCAATCACCAAAAAGGGGAGATTGAAAGTGCAATCAAGTCTTAAGTGAGTTTTGGTGATATGACAACACAATTAGAAGACTAATGAGACTTTGTGAGTATGACAAGTAGGTTAAACTTAAGGAGGTTGATGAACAGGTTGGCGGACCCCTCCAATTACAAAAGTGCATGGTAACAAGCTCAAAGCGTTTAAATTCTTTTATACTTTGAATTTGAGTTAGGTATGTCGTACTATAAAGAGGGATTCAACACGCATGCCAACAAGTGAACCAAATGCATATCTATTCAAATACATCACACCTCTACAGATATAGTGGGCAAATCAGCCAGCTATTCAAAGATCATTTCTTTGTTGTTCTGCTCAGGCCGGCAGTGCCGGGCAGGCCGACAGTGCCGGGCAGGCCGACAGTGCCGGGCTACAGGCCGGCACAGCCGCGACTTGCTCAGTCAGTGGGCAGTGAGGAGGTATTTCATATCCCCTCACTCACCCCCAACGGCTAGTTCTGCCATTCCCATTCTTACACTTCGCAAGAACAGAAAAAGAAGTTCCTCTCTTGCTCTCCCTTCTCCCTTGGTGCTCAACCACTCTCCTCCATTGATCTCCAATCATTCTTTGAGAGATTGAGCCTCCAAGCTTTGAGAAGAAGCTTCTCCCTCGGATCTTCACTCCTACAAGCATTTGGTTTGTGTGGTGGCTGGCGGTTTGAGTTCTTTACTCTTAGAGCTTTGCTCCTAGCCGGCTAGTGGTTGCCCTTGAGCTTGCCTCCTTCATGTGGCAGCCTAGGGAAGTTTGTATTACCCATCTATTTGCTAATACACTTCTCTCATCTCAAGGGTTCATTCCCTTGACTTGAGACCGAGGAAAGAGCTAGCCTTGTGTGGCGAGCATGAGCCTTGTGTGGCGCACCTCAACAACGTGGACGTAGGTAAGCCTTGGCGGCGAGCTGAACCACGGGTCAAATCTTGTGTCATCGTGTGCTTGTTACTTTACTTTCATATATCTTGTGTGCAAGGTGATTTCTAGGGTTTGGACCTGATCTACTCGGTGGATGTGTTGCTACCACTTTCAGGTGGTGCTAGAGGTTCCCTACACCTCTAGGAAGGTTTCTATTAAGCACAATTTACATTCTCAGTTTACATTTTGAATTGTGTATATATCTATTCTGGTGACCAGCACTGCTGCCCTTAGTCCAACAGTGTCGGCCACTCCGGCAGTGCCGGCCTCTCTGCTGACAGCAAGTTGTTAAGTGTTTTTTAAACAGGCATATTCACCCCCCCTCTAGGCTATTAGGTCCTTACAGCAAGCGCGAGGGAGCGAGCGCGGCGGCGCAAGTCGTGCGCAGCCAGGCGCGCGAGCGTGCGCGGCGGCTGCGGCGCGCGATGCCGCGGACCCCTCTTCTTCCTCTTCTCCCTCGGACAGTTCGCAGTTGCGCCGCGCCTCTTCCTCGTGCCCGACGACCCACGTGCTGTGCCTTGGGCCGACCCCCCAGCACGAAGCACGGCCATGGCACGGCAAGGCGACACGGCGAGGCACGGCGTGCCACGGCACGACCCGATGGCCATCTATACTGCCAACCATCACGAGCATCACGATCCTACGAGTAGCACAATTTGAATGGAGATTGCTAGAATGAATAACGAAATTCGCCTCGTCTCACTATATCCATAAGTTAGTTGGCTCCTCGGGCCCAGATCGAGCCTACAACGTACCAACATGAATAGGTCTAACTTCAACCCAAAAGACTATACGGATAGGTTAGGGCTACACCTGCCTTACATATGTTGTGTTGTCTGATCAACTCTTACCGATGTGGGACTAAATCTAATAGAGATGAAGATCATAATGTACAAACCTTTTAAACGGAGCTCGTTACTTATGAACATTGATTTTTCTCTTTTAACAAAATAATATTAGTCGACTTACAGATCACAGATGAGTCGTAGAAACGATCCGCTGAACAAGTGGGTTAGCTTCTAAGAGCAAGTATTATAGTACAACCCACAAGTCGGCTGTAAAGGTCTCTTATAGTCTTCTCCTAACCCACACATGCAATAGTGTGCTCTACTTTATTAATACATGACTCATATGTATATATTATAAAAATTTTTGGTTTTTGTGCCCAAACCGGCTGTAAGCTTACAATCCGTTTCTTTTTTCTCCTCCACCTTAACATTTAGCTGGCTTAGTCTATTATAATACTTGCTCTAAATAGATGAGTGGTTCCTTCCGAGCAGAGTGGAACGTACGAATCCTTGCTTCGTATGAGCCACTACTAGGGACTAGTAGTAGAGCACAACGAGAGGCTACAAAGGAAATCCGTTGCCTCGATGGACGGTGGGGCGTCTCCTCGTCGTCAATGTCCATCCACACCATCATCACCGGCCCCAAATATCGCGGAACAGGAGGCGTCTCCATCCATCCATCCATCATCATCGGATTCGATGCCGGTGCTATACTACTCCGTCCGCTTCACTTTTTTTTAAGACAATACTCCTATCGAAAATAAAAGACGTTTTAGATAAGTTTTAAGTCAAACATTAGGAATATAAATCATCTATAACTTTTAAATTGTTGAGTTTACAAATGTAAAAATTAAATGAATAGATTTGTCTTGAAAAATATTTTCATAAAAATAGATATATATCATTTTTTCATAAATATTTTTATAAAAGCAAAAGATTAAAGTTGTGTTTTGCAGACCGTATCACTATCCTAAGCTTCTTCTATTTCCGATACGGAGGAAGTATAAAAATAAAAAACAGGGTCACGGCGCGAACACGGAAGCTCCCCGCGGTGCCTCTTGTTTTGCTTTCGGCAACGCGACGCGACTCGCGTGCTGCGTGTTTGGACGTGAGTGACATCGACGTCGCGGATCCTGCGATTGCGGTGTGGGTCCCTCGTCTGCCCGGCTGACAGGCACGGGCGAGCCGACCAGATACTACATACTTCACCTCTCATCTGCTTGTGTTCATGTGAACTGCTTGGCTGCTTGCCCATGTTCGTTCTACGCGGCTGTGAGTAGGCGGGCGGCCGTGAGATACTGAGATTGGCCATTTCGTTGACTATTTTGTTTTTGTTTTAATTAGTCTCCAGAACCGTGCTATCATTTCTCACCTCTCATCTGCTTTGCTACGTACTTCAGCAAAATTAGGTTATCTACTCCTCCGGTCTAAATTAGAAGACACTTCTATATGCATAGAAATATATTTTATCTAGATGTGCTACTCACCTCCTCCTCCCACTCGTTTGTTTTTTATTTTTCTTATTCATTTGTTGCCGACAGGAGGACAATGGATGGACAGATGTTTGTACCTTGCTACAGACCTAGGAGCTAAAACGTCTAGCTTTTTGACACAAATTTTGAATGCTCCACGTCCTTAATTCTGGGAGTAGTATGTACTCTCTCTTACCTTTTATATATGTCGCTTGGAAAGTGTGTTTGTAAGAAAAACCCGACTTTTGAACGATAAAGATAGAGGGACGGAGGGAATAATACATAGTTACATTTATCTACTTTGCTAGAATTCCTTGACTATCTTAAACTAATATTTGTTGTATGTAGTAAAGAAAACTAACGTTATGTAACTCTACGCAATGCCTAAAACCTTATCCTAGATTTATAAATTAACAGTAGGAATGTGAATTTTCTTTAGACAAAAAGATTTTCCATTTTATTAGCACAAAAAGTGTTTAACAAATGTTTAAAACACAGAAAAGACGTATCGGTGCGATCCCACCTGAAAAATATATAAGATGATGTAGAAACTGCATGATCCCGTTAGTCGTTCTATTTTTTTGTAATTTATTTCTCTGTGAGAATTAAAAAAATGGTTGGGCGGAATAAATATTGGAAAAAACAAAACATGACAGGACGATACTACGACTTCTGGATGATTCCGGATAATAAAGCCACGCTCGGCTCAGTTGCAAGGTAATATGACTCCTAGAAGATTCCGGATAGATTACTTAGGTCACGTTTAGATCCAAAATTATTTGGAATTTTGACACTGTAGTATTTTTGTTTATACGTGATAATTATTGTTCAATCATAGAGTAACTAGACTCAAAAGATTTATCTCGCAAATTACAGATGAACTGTATAATTAGTTATATTTTTTATTTATATTTAATACTATATGCATACGTTCAAAGATTTGATGTGACGGAGATGTGACAGAAAATTTGGAATTTTAAAGGGATCTAAACAGGACCTTACTTAGCTAATTTTGTATAAGCTTCATCGGGTGGAACGTTTCGTGGGCTCGGAAGATAAAGAGCCCTATGGATGTACAATTTTCAGGGCGTATTTGGTTGGCCGCCCTAGCCCGTCACGCCATGGTGAAGGCTACCACACCTACAAAGCTAATGTTTGGTTAAGATTTAAATTTATCAAAACACGACCGTGGCCGTCATCTGTTCCTGTTCCAAGCAGAGAAATGGCTGATGTTCCATCAAAAGAAAAAAGAGAGAGAGAGAGAGAGAGAGAAATTGGAAGATGCAGGAAAGGAAATTGGGGAGAGGCAGTGGGCACCAACAGGCATCCCGGTGTTGTTCTCGCAAGTCGCAACTCCTCAGTCCTTCCTGATTGCGCTGGCCGCTGGGTAGATTCGCCGGCGTCGCTTTCGGTCCTGCTGCTACGAGGACCGCGGCGGAGAGTCCCCGCGGCCGCGCGCGTGCGAGAGGACCGAGGAGAGCTGACCGTTGCGTTACAGGCTTTTACAGCCGCACCACCACCATTTTTTTTACAGCGCCGACGACTTATCTTTTTACTTTTCGGTGGTCGCGCGGCGTGGAGGGCCTGTCACCCACGCACTGACGCACTCGCTCACTGCGGGGCAGCATGGGCCGGTGCTGGTCCATCACTGCACTTAGGGCGTCCGCAACGGTCTCCCCAAATCACCGGCTGATGTGTAAGCTAATACCAATTAAAAAATGAAAAGTTTCGCAGTGCTGAGAGGTGTCAGAGACTCAGGATTACTTGAGAAATGTACGAGCCTAGCGCTTTCTTCATCGCTAGCGCTGTAGATTTTTTTGTCTCTCTCTCCTTCTCATTGGTTCAGTGTTACTCCTAGCTAGCTAACATGGACATCATTGGGAACGCCCTTATGCCAGCAACGAAGATGGGTCCAAATCGTGGTTGGTGGGCGGAGGGTTTTTTTTTTAGGGTCGGCGGCACGGCCAGTACCCCGATGTACGAGCCGCGGCTCAAATTGAGCTTGGTTGGATCGTCAAACATTGAATTAGTAGTTCCTCAATCACACACAAACGATTTCGCGCGTTTCTTATGAAGAGAAAGCTCCTAATAAAATTTGAGTAGTTTCCTCGTTAGGATTCTCTTTGTGATTCATAGATGCAAGCTCTATGTTTCGCAGTGAACACCACCACAACCTCCAAATAAAATTAGAAGAGCCAAATTATAGTCATTTTAAGAAGAGCCAAAATATTTTAAGTTTGACAAAAAAATATAGTAAAAAAGTATAAAGATTTAGAAGATAAAATAGATATACTATAAAAATATACCCAATAAAGAATCTAATGATTTAGTTGTTGTCATAAATGTTATTAATTTTTTTTAACTTTTCAAAATTATTAAAATCTTACTATTACTAATAATTGGAGGCCACAATGAAGGTTCCACGTTAATTCTCACTAGACGCGCTAAAAAAAAAATAAATGCTAGAAATTCTCATGTTAATCAGAAACATCTAACCGTTAATCGGAAGACAATAGTTAACCATAACCACTAGATCTATTTTCTTTTAATAGCACTCCCCCACGGGCAGCAGGTGGCATACGCATGGGGCGGTGCTGGCTGACTGCTGGTCCCCGGCCCTCACCCCGCGGTGGCGGTGGACCACGCTCATCGGTTTTACTGCTAGCTACTCTCGCTTCATGCCTGCGGCCTGCCTTTATTCACGGGGCAGCAGCAAGCAACGCCGGTGGTTCCAGTTCCATGTGAATTCGGGTCCTCCTCCTGTGCGTTGGCTTTAGACGACGGCACTCAAACAGAAAATTCGTATTAACACGTCGGTGCACTACGTACGTGAATGGAAATGTTGGCAGTGCGCTGGATGAATGGCCACAATATCAAACGTTTTGAGTGTGCGACTCAGTAATCCAAAGAACTGCGAGTGCTTCAGGATCCATTCTTGTGTATCATAGTCCTTACACCGATGCTGTGATTTCAGATTCCGATGCAGTGCAGATGGTCTTGGGATTGGCCAATAAGAAATTGTCGCCACATCCTTATCATGCCATCCACTGCAACTATCAGACCCTCCTGTTTCTGAACATCGTAGACAATAAAATGCAGCAGACCATTGACCAAAGCCCTGCCATGGGTGAATTTGATTATGGCCTCCCACACTTCGCTGTACAAAACAAGCAATATCATGCTAGTCTTCTCTTTACACTCAACAGTGCAGATGTTACCATAGACGTAGCAAAACTTCTCCAAAAAAGATACAAGGGCTCAATAAAAAAAAAAGGATTCTATTTAAAAGGCAGAGATGCAGTGTGCTGTGTACCTAATATTTTCCAGGGTGCACAATGAGCTCTTTAGACAAGGGTAAACAATTCTTATACTTTTCACAGTAACCTGCCGATTTCAGACAATTATATTATATGGCATGGGGCCAAATTAAAGTGCTCCACAACAGAGAAAATTGACAGAGTTTTTACCAAGCATCAACATCCTAGTTAGAAGAAACCCTCCATCCCTACATGCAGCAGAGTTAGCACATTCGCTATGTACAAGTACGACATCAGTGTTCCACTATGTTCTAGTGCCTCATCAGTGTTCCATGTGGGCGGCATCAGATTTTCAGATGGACCCAAAGAGATGAAGCTATGGTCAGTAGTTTAATATGACACAACGGCTACATTATATATGTAAGATTGCCAGCATCAGTAGCCTGCCCACTTCTTCATGTTCCTCCACTTGACCCTCAAATCAGATGGCAGGCGCGTTCTTCATGTTCCTCCACTTGACCCTTAAATCAGATGGCAGACGCGTTCTGTGAAACACGTCACTGCCATATTCTAGTATCCGAGTCCATGGAATTTGCGCATCATTCTGTTGAGTGAATTTTACCATCGCTTCCTGGATCATCACAGTGAAAAGTATAAATACACACGGCCAAGCAAGACATAATTGCATACTATAAACCTGGCCTGCGAATAGCCAGTGCCAAACATGGTGTTTCAACAATAAAATTTACATTCAAAGAATGATTACCCTCAAAAAAGCTGCTTCTTCTTCCGTCCAACAAAGTTTTCTACGTCTTCCAGTTGGTGCAACAGGATTGGAACTGCAAGACACATGTGCTCAGTTCTTGAAATGGTATTAAATGGGACATTTTCAGAAATGAAATTTCCTATAATAGATGGAAAATAAAATGTGAATATATGAAGAAGTAAAGATCTGTAGTACTCAAAAAGAAAGTTAACTCAACTTTTATGCTCTAGTCTCCTTTTTTATATATGCAGAATATTTTATTATGGCACAGAACACAGGGTAATACCATAGGTGAGCATTCAACATTGCAAAATCATAACAAAATACCAATGCTAAGTACCTATATTGGCTTGCAATTAAGTGTGATCTAATTTGATATATCATAGAACTAACCATGTGTATGTGAAAAACTCTCAAAAGAATTTGAAAACAATGCATGAAAAATGAGGCTTTTCACAAAATCACTGTCATGAGCCATGACATAGTTAATGTTCTCTCAAAGGCCTAACCGCCTAATACCTTAAAAGTTCGAATAGTGTCAAAACTGATCGCCGCCATGTTATCCATGATACTGAGCTAACAGAATAATGGAAACTGTTTGAACAAGAACAAAAGACCTGCTACATGCAAATGCACCCCACTGATATCCATGTAGAGCTTTATTATTTGCATATGTAGACCAGAACACTCAGATATCATTCAATCCTAAATCACGTACAGACCTCAGTCATGTTTAGTTAATCCAGCAAAGCTGTAATGATTAACCATTTTAATCTGTAAACACAGCAATTGAGACTAAAGTCAAGAAAGAGGTGGTACTGCAACTGCATTCTGATACTTACTAACGCTTTTGCGGGTGTACAGAATTTCTTTTTCTTGGTGAAGTACAGCTGACTCCTCTTCTTGCAATCTTTTTTTGCTGTCTCATATTACGCCATGGGGGTGATGATCGCTTGCCAGAGCCATTTGAAGATGTAGCTTCTAATTCATTGGAACAACCAGCTTGGTTAGAAGCTGTAAGACCATCCTCCTGGTCAGCCTCAACGTCCTGGTTTGACGGAGGATCACATCTTCTCTGAGATGAAGCTCTTGTTTCATGAGATGAGTTGTCATTACCAGTTTCTTTGTCTCCTACTTGCTGCTTTTTCTCAGGATCCTTAACTCGAGTATTACTGTTATTCTGGAGCACTGAATGTTTATTCGTGGATGCAAGACAAGAGTTCTGAAAAGGAACCTTCTCAGTGAGTACCTCCTCTTATGATAACTATTACCTCTAGCATTTATTTTCTGCTTCTTCCTCTGTTGATGAGGCTCTTCATCCGGATGAGCAAGGTTATATGCTTCATTTTCTTGGGTCCTTTTTGATGTGTCAGACCCATTAGAATGACCATCTCTGTTGGCAGCTCCTGGCTGAACTCCATTTAGTTGCTCATCATGTTGCTTGACAACCTGTGTTGTGCCAGCGAAAGCAGCAAGGTTCTTCCTAGCTTCGCAATATGTTTTCTTTGCCTTTTCATATGCTTCAGTGGCTTTCTTATAGAAGCATACCGGGCAGTAGAATAGGTCAGTCCCTTCATATGTCACCGATGAGCCGAAGCAGCTATCATGAGCAGCTAAAAAACAGCCACTGCATTCCAGCAACTGACCATCTTTACCGCATTTTATGCACAAATCTTGTTGAGACAAGCCCTCAAGAGTATCATTGATGTCTTGATCCTTGGAATGGACACATATTTCTGGAGAAGTGTTCAAAGATTTTTCCTCATTTGATGTCTTCTTTGCACTTTCTCCATCTCTGTCCTGAGAAGAGCTTGGAATAGAAGTACGACAATTATCTTTTTGAATGTTCTTTTCATTTTTCTGCTCAAAAAAACAATTGGCTTCTGAAGTTTTATCATGTAAGGTTACATTGCAGTTTTGAGACACTGGCTCAGTCTGTGCAGTCAGCACACCATGGACCATATTAGTTTTCAAGATGCTGCCATCATCATGTAGAGCTTGGTTAGCCTTGTTGGTACCACTGACTTCTAAGTGAGACTTGTCTGCATCTTGCTCTTTAAAAACCATTGTATCCTCTGTAGCATTCCCTAGTTGAAGATTGGTTTCAGGTTTACTTCCTTGAATAGCATCATTGCAGCTTATAGAAACTAAAACACTAGCAGCTTGCAAAGACAGTTCCCCATGATCGTGATCCTTTTCCACTGACCGAAAACTTGCACAGACATCTTCCAGATCTTGATTTACTTTCTTACCCCATGATCGGATGAGCTTTCCTGCTGTGAGGCTGTGAAATCATGATTGTACCCTGCGTGGTTATGCACTCAGGCAAGTGCCCAGGTTCAGGTGCATCTGTTGGTAAGACACCGCTGATTCTGTCCAAACCAGGAGTTACTGTGGCATGAGCGCTCAGTCCTTCATGACTGGAAACCTTAGATGACTGATTGCTGGAGCCACCATCATCTGTCCCTTCTCCAAAAACTGTGGCAGTATGCTCCTCTCTATCCTGCTGGGAAAAGGGCTCACTAATGCTTCCCTGCAAAGGTGCATCACAGCCAGCTAAAGCAAGCACAGATCCAACTGACATGTTTCCCTCCACAATAGGACTCCTTTCTGGGGACCTGGCACCTAAACCAACAGCATCTATAGTATCTTCTTGTGGAGGGAGGCAAGATCTACTGTCGGGCGTACATGGTTGGTGAAGAACAGAAGTTGGTGCAGATGGATCCTTCTGGAGATTTCCTGTTTCACTTCCATCGACTAAACTTGCCATAGTCTCTTGCTGAACCTCAGCATTGTCTGTAGGGAGCACAGGCTTCTCTATATTTACACATTCGTGGCTGCTGTCCAGGGACTGATCATTGTCACATGGTTCAGTGCCATTGTGCTCCAATTGGGATGGTGGGGTCATAGATGTGATCCATGGGTCAACTTCTTTTAGCTGAAGAGAGAATTAGAAGTTCAATTTTCCATTATTCTACTTCTAATTTGAGATTTTCTCTTTAACTTACCAACTGAAAAGAAGTTTCTGGTAATGTAAGTTTCTTGGTACATATAGTTTCCTGGATGTCTTGACTGAAAGGTGGAAGCAAATCCTTCTCCAACTTTCCAGAACTTCCAACCTGGAAATTTTATAATGTATAAAAAATCTCAAATACACTAGAAACTTGGAAGTGCTTCATAATAACCAAGTGCTACATGTCTTCTTAAAAAAAACAACTAAAATCATATAATGTGAAAAATTCAAAGTCACACTTGATGAAAAAAGAAGCACCAATAGGCTGGCTCACCACATAATTAGAAAATTTCTACACTAAATGTCCATGAACACTCATGTGATAAATGATAGCTTGACGGCAACACCAAATTCTCCAAAAAGAAAAAGATCAGGGAAAACACCCCTCTTAAGGAGATGCAGTAATCTCTTAGAACTTCACAATCATATATGCAACAGAGCAGTAACAGAAATGTCGTGCCAGCTATAACAGTTCTAGGATAATTGGTGCTAAGGCGGCACATATTTGGCATAACAGGAGGAAGTAGCTATGGGATTTTGCCAATGTTGGGGGAATATCTCCGAGCATGTCACTAGAATACAAACCCATGTTGCTACCATGGAGAGGGATTCCTAAAAATTTCACCACAATATGTTTACATTGTTTTTTTTTTCCTTTCAACAAGTTGTGGCAATGCCATTGTAGCAAGATACATTTGCAATGAGACATCCTGTATTTCTGTCCAGATTGATACCAATCCCTAATAGTCCAATACTCCAATACTAGCAATCTAGTTCCATCCCAATGGATCCACCACTACTGTTCTACCAATCAAAAGTAACAAAGCAGCAACGCCGAATTAGGAACTGGGAGGCTACAGATAACTACCCACTGCCACTATTTCCCTGGATGAAATGCTTCAAGCAGACATGAACAGCAACAAATGCAAGCACTCAACACAAAGCATCCATGCATATGAACCACGCACCTCTTGGATAAGCCGAAACAGCACATCCTCGCACGACCGGGCGCCATCAACCCTAAGCACCCTCGCCGTCGCCGCGGCATCACCCCAGCGGCTATCACGGACGCCACCTCCTGCAGGCACCGGAGCGCGACCCGCTCACGCGTGGCCTCCGGGGCGCCCGCGAAGGGGTCCGACGAGGAGCCGACCAGCGCTGCAGACCGCCAACAAGCCAATAATAACCAGACCAGGTGAGAGACCGAAAGCGTCCAGGCGAACGGCGGAGGAGGTTAGGGTTTGGAGACCTCACCCTTGAGCACGGAGAACTCGAGGGACTCGTCGCCGGCGATGGCGTCAGCTATCCAGTGGGCAGCGAGGCGGGTGGCGGAGGCGGATGGGGGCGGCATTTGCCGCATTGCGTGAGGCGGCGGACGGGCGGAGTACTAGGCTGAACTGCAACTGCAAAATACTAGTGGAAGATTTCAAATAATGACCCATCATTGCTACGGAGCTCCGTACTAGCTCCGTCAACAAAAAAAGTTATAAAACACAGTCACAGTTTAATATACCAAATTTAATTACCTATATATATTTTTATATTAAATAAATATCATTATATTAATTATGAACTGTATTTTAATAATAAGTTAATTTGGAACCATAAATATAAATACTATTTATTAAAAACTTGATCGAATGTAAAGCAAGCACTTTAACTGAAACACGTATCATAATTGCGTTCTTTTGACAATAGATGTAGTTAAACTCTTTTTACAACAGGTTATTTTTGACTGTTTTGTTACGGGAGAAAAGTATACTGTTTTAATGGTTAATAAGCCAAGCAAACAGAGCAACTGCTCCAACGTGCTGATTACAAAATATCAGTTGGTCTTTGTCTTTCCAATATGCTAATGGGCACATACTATTGTAAAATATTCTTCTAAGCGTATAGTTTTACTTTCCTAAATCTGGACTGTTACGTTGAATCTAGAACATTTTTCTTCTGAAAAAACGGAGCATTGTTTTTTATCCTAGAACTTTGCCTTGTATCATAATTTTTTTTCTATAGAGGTCGGTTAATCCGATTATCTCCTTTTATCCGATTATCTCCCTTTAGCATTACTCAAAAAAATTCCTTGAATATGTTTTTATTCAAAATTTCCCAGCAATCTTGACACATATCCTTGCACGCCATCTATCTTCCACTGAAATCTCCTCAAATCTGATTTACATGGCATGCCAATAAAAGTCTAAGTCAATAGACCACACTCTTTTGTCGATACCGGCTAAACAATTGCTCATGGTTCAACTATGATAGTTGTCATATCCTTCATCCTGCATTGGTGATATCTAATATCCGGGACCAGTAGTGAGTTGGGTACCTTCATATCTAATACGGAGTACGTAGTATATATGGCTAAAATGGGATACATGAATTCAGCAAGAGATGTTTCGACTGTATTGTATACAGTGCTTAGCAATGCTTCAGACAGAGGTGTAAAACTACATGCTTGATCACACATTTACAATGTCAACGCACGTTGTTTCAGTTCCAAGGTGCACCATACTTCATGTTCTTAAGTTCCTCCAGCTGCAAATTGCGATGCACAACCAATCAATGCCAGTTTCATTTATGTTGAAATCATATTCAAAACTTGCTTGGGATCCACAACAAAATTGTGAAACCATAACTGAAATACAGTCCAGATGAATGCCATCTTGTGCTCAGAACATAAAAGCTCTCTTTTTTTCCCCTGAAAGCATAGAACTTTGCAAGTCTAACATGCTAAGTGTCATATGAGGAAACAACACACACAAAAAAAAAAGACTAGAACTTAGAAATCCACAGGCTAAACTGGTTCAGAAATACCATCTAGCTTAATATATCAACTCCTTGCCACACATTCTACCTACCTTTCAGTCTAACTAACATTTTTATGCATAAAAGTAGGACACAATATGACAAGAATGACGACTTGAGGAGAGAAACATGATCTTACAGGGAAAAATATTTTTGCCAGATTATAGTGTGATGAAAATGAGACTTTTTGTAATGTATATTCTATATTGGTATGCAAGATTACAGGACACACCCAGTTGGGTACAGCTGAACATTATGCAGGCTAGTGGAATTCAGAACATTACCCACACTTAAGTTCAAGACAGAATTATTGCAATGCAAGAGTTTCAATATGAAATAAGTAGAATTACTTCAAACAAGCAGTAAGCTTAACAACTAACACTTCTTAATCATACTTGACATTTCTGTGGAGATCTATATCCGCATATAAAAAAAATTTGGTGAAAGTTGTAACACCAAATGCTACTGAACATTAAGTATGTCATGTAAACAGACAGAGTACTGTACATTGCCAACACAGCAACATTGTATATTTGTATACCTGTCTGCATGTTTCCTTGTGGGTTTCTAAAAGCTTATCATACTTCAATTGCAAATCCAACTTCTCTGCCTTGAGCTTTTCATAGTCAGAAATTGATGGGCCACCCAGCTTCTGTTGAACAAATCTAAGGGTATACAAGCATGTTAGAAGCTACAGGGAAAAAAATGCTTAGGATCACTGAACCAAGATTGCCATTTCATGAACGAAATAAGGCGAAGGAAATCTCAGTCACTAGTAGATATGCATGGGTCAACTTACTCGACGGCAGATGAAGGCTTATCGTTCTCCTCATACAACGCAACAAGAACTGCACGGCGAGATGAATGAAGATATAACTAGCGAGTCACATAACCGTAGTGATTTACAGCGGCGCTCAGCGGATGGAACACAAACCTTTCGTGAGGGTATCGAGCACGCCACTGGATTCAAGATACTTCCTGAACGCTTCTTTCTTGGCTTCCCTATCCTGTAATGAAACTCAGAATGGACAACCATCATGTTAGGAGTCATGGGTTAGGTTGGCCTTTTATTTACAGCACAAAGCAGAGTCATGGGTTAGGTTGGCCTTTTATTTATTACAGCCTACATGCTCACAACACAAATATGGTTAAATGGAAGCTATATGTCCTTTCAATGTTCGCAGTGAATAGGAAAGCTCTGCTTATCCTGGGCCTAAAACTCAAGAGGAAATGAAACTACCACAGTCTAGTAGAGGAAATCAAGCCGCACTTAGAACAATTGACAGCACCGACCAACTAATCGTTCCACATTGGCTCGTGCTCTCCAGTGACCTGGCTCCCTGGGGCGGTTTCCTGACCTGCTGCCCCGCCGCACCTGGTACTAGCGCACCTCTGCGTCAGCCGTCAGGATGTAGGCTTGCACTGCATCACTGCATCAGCAAGCGTGGGAACTCTACGGGAACATTCGGCCCCCTATTTGGGTCTCCCTGCGTAGAACGGCAGCAAATGCCGGAAGGAACAGAGGAGGGGAGCTGGATTCATAGGCCGAGAAAGAGAGCAGTACCATGGCGAGAGCAGATCCTGGAGAGGCGCGAGCGAGAATTTGTAGCTTGCGTCGGTTGAGGTCGGCGGAGGAAGGAGGTGGAAATGGCTAGAGCTTGACGACGAAGTGTCGGCCGGATCTGTACTGCCGCGAAGCCCAGTAGTAGTTGATGGTGGTGGTGGTCTCTAGTCTGGTACTCGTACACGCAACAGGTCTTTGCATAAAGCGGTTCTGCCGTGGACCCGCTCGTGTCCTCATTAGCTCCTGCATTAAAGAATCTGTTTGGCTGATTGAACAGTATTCTACGAGTTGATTTTTCAGTCACGTAGCGAAATACTTACTAAATTGTTGTTTGGTTCCTAACAACAGTAACGCAAATAGAAATGAATTTAGTCCAAATGATATGCCTTACGATAACATTTTCGACTTTAATTTCATTTTCTTTAGGTTAACCGATGTTATAACCAAATACTTAGCACATAATTTAACACTCATTTGGATGTTATGGTTTTTTAATAGTACCGTGGATCTAAGAGCATCAGACTCTTCATATCCTTTTTAAATACTAGGAATAGAGATTTTGGTGAAAAATTAGACCAATAGCTTATCTAAATAGTCATCTAAATATAACCATCATTTATTCTGAATTTTTCGCTAGCCAAATATAGAAGACGAGAATGACTATCTAGAGTGTGCATAGGATATAGAAAAGCTATTATAAAATAAAAAGATATACAAAACGATTTTTATGAAAATGATTCTCTAAATGGTAATTTAGTAATTTAGAGAGTGAAATTTCACCCACTTAATTCAACTCGCAAACACGTTTTATAAGTAAAATATGAAAAATCGAGCATATAATAGTTTTTCATCTGAACTTCCAGTGGAATCGTTCGGCTCCCTCATGTTAGATGGTTTTCATAATTTTTCTTTTGTTCCGTAGTGTTTCGTGTTTTTTTTTGCCGCCTCTAGCTGGCTACACCCAAATAGGTAGATAGGGGGTCGTGGTCACCTAGGGCGGCAACTAGTTGTAGATTTCTCTAAAAATTAGTTCACCTATTAGTCCTTTATTTAAATGCACTAGAGTTAATTTAAACTAATTTTTAGCTACTTAGTAATTAGCTCTTGATCCAAACACGTCTTTAGAAAAGGTTATTTTACCAAAAAAGGTTAGATAAACACAAAATTGGTCCTCACTGATTTGAATGATTTGGCAAGAACTCCTTTTGTTCCAAACTATAAATTATTTTAACTCATTTTGAATGATTTGTCAAACACTCCTTTTGTTCCAAATTATAATTTATTTTAACTTTTTAGGTACATTCATTTTATTATACATTTAGATAGTTTATTATACATTTAGATATTATGTATGTCTACATACATAGTAAATTATATGTACCAAAAAAAAATCAAAGTGACTTATAATTTAAGAGGGAGTATTTTTTTAAAAAAAAAGAAATCTTGGAGACGCTCTTTACTAAAATATTTAGAAACTAGACTTTTTCTGTTTTTTATATAAAAAAAACTTGACCCACGCTCAACCACATGGAAGAAAAGGAACGTGATTCAATACAGCACATATCTGAAATCAATCTGACTTGTCAAATAGACTGCTAGCATGTTGGTGCGGGGTGTATATATTGCAAAGCTTTTAGAAAGACTAGCAAACATGCTCCTGCGTTGCAATGGAGGTGCATCCGTGCGTGTGCTTCACCCGCTTTTCCGTCAGCAGCTTGCAGTACCTGTAGATGACGACGCCTAGGTCGGACTCCCATACGACTGGTGGCGCGCCGCCGTCAGGGCAGGCATAGACCAGCGTGGCGTCCACGTCGTAGAACTTCGCGAGCTGTTGTGCTTTGTTCAAAAGCCCCGCCTTCCTCCATATGAAGGCATTCACGTGATCCCGTGCGTTGCCTATGAGTCACATTGGTGAAGGCCTTCACGTGATCCTGTGCGTTGCCTATGAGTCACATCTGGATCTTCATGCACGCCATAGACGATGTACGTTGGTGGCGGCGGCGGCACCGTGGTCCTGCTACGTACGTACGCGGTCGTCGCTCGGCTCCGGCTGTGCGGCCGGCGGCTCGCTGGCTAGGACACGACGGTGTTGTGGGAGTTGTGTGGTATTGTGTTTGTCCGATCCAGCGTACACACGAATACGGCCGTATATAGAGAGAGACACAGACACGAAGGCTCGTGCACACTGGCGACGACACGTATCTTGATCCCGTTATGAACATGAACTCCTCTCCTTATTGAATTGGAAAACGGAACACAGAGGCTCCCGGTTATGCACGCTATCCGGATCAGGATTTGGTTTGACGAGGTAGAGGAAAAGCATGCTATGCTGATGGACAAAAATATATAAAATAATAAACAAACAAAGAATAAGAAAAAAAAACGTCCGCATAGAAGATGTTTTGTATTTAGATTAGGATTTCTATTTCTATTTAAATATATTTATAGAAAACACGTAAACAGAAAAAAGGAATAAGAACTTCGAAGTTACACGGATAAAAAAGGAAAAAGGAAAAGCATGCTGCGGATGGAACAAAAAAAAGACAATAAACAAACAACTAATAAGAAACAAAAAGTCCGTACAGAAGACATTTTGTATTTAGATTAGAATTTCTATTTCTATTTAAATATATTTATAGAAAATATGTAGAAAACATGAACCTGAGACGTTTTGATTTCTATTTCTATTTATAGGTTATTATAACAATCATAGAGATCTATTTAGAGTAGGAGAATAAGAAAAAAAACGTCCGTATAGGAGACATTTTGTATTTAGATTAGAATTTCTATTTCTATTTAAATATAATTATAGAAAATATGTAGAAAACATGAACCTACATGAGACGTTTTGATTTCTATTTCTATTTATAGGTTATTAACAATCATAGAGATCTATTAGATTAGGATTCCTACTTGTTTTGAATTACGTTCTACCGAGTCCTTGACGTATAGGAAACGGACAAGACTTATAAATATATCTATATCTAACTCTTCATTATCCGGTAGTTAGAGGGAAATGGATATGAAAAGAATGGATGGATGAAAAAAAAAGAGGCTGAAATTTTGGCTTTTATTATTAATATATATTATATATATAGATATAGATGCAGAATTAGCGGTGCTCGCTCCATTCCAAAAAAACAACATAAATCTCACCTTTTAGGAGTCAATCAATCGACCAAATATATATAGAAAACTAACATTTATGATATACAAGTATCATTAGATTAATTAATCATAAAATATATTTCATAACAAACCTATTTGGATATACAAATATTTATACTATTTTCTATAAATCTAGACAAATTTAAGATTAACTGGCTACTCAAAAACGAGATTTATATTTTTTTTACAGAGAAACAACATAAATGTGCAAACTTAATTAGCCATAGGGAATGGGCCGGGCCGAGCAGACCATAGACAATGTCTTATCTTATATATATATATATATATATATATATATATATATATATAGTAAAACTATGGCGCAAAAGACGAGTGAGGATATGCCATCGCACGACTGCACTTCCACTCGTCCAAACCCGAGAAAAACAAATGAATAGGCAATGAGATACGATGCCAGTTTGAAAATCAGAGGACCAACCCATCTGGGCAAATGAAATGGGCACTACTCAGGTAGAGCTCTAAAGCGGGAAAGCAGCTCTTCCACTCGATTCTCGAGTCGTTTTGGGTGGCAGAAGAAATCTGAGAACACCTGCCTTTCCTGCTGCGCGTTGCGTGAAGGCTGCTTCAACATCTGCACAACATTGGTAAATATTGCTAGTAACTTTAAGCCAACTCAGGGAATGACGTGAAGTGTTGTGAACCCAAGATTGTAACAAAGAGTGCAAAACTCAAATGCGCAGATGTTAAGAGTACCTCGGCTTTTTCGTCCCTAGCTAGTGTCACTTCACTAACGGAAGCAGAGACTTGCTGGCTCACCATTTCAAGGTCATCAAGTGATTGCGCCAATGACTGCAGTAGAAACAAAAAATGGTGAAGTCCACTCGTGACAGCATATATGAAATAAAAAGAGGACAGAGGAATGAGAGCAATGTACCCATGGTGTAAGCTTTGGTTGCTCATCAGAAAGGGGCACAGCGAGAATTTGCTCCAGTGTTTGGATCATCCTGCATCTGCCAGAGGTAAAAAAGTATGAGATGATCAAACCAAGGGCTAACATATTATTCTAGCAGGAGGGGTTTGTTAATGTCAAGTTCAACTATGACACATTTGTCGTCTTGGTAAGGGGGAATCGCAAGGCTTGATGAGCTAGGATAACTCACAGTTCATCAGTGCATCTTCCTCGCTCACGTGGAAGAACATTTTCAGCCTCATGCTGAAGGTACTGGAGCTCATCTTGCAGCTCTGTTATCTGCTCGATTAAACCATATGATGAAACATATTCTGGTGACATTGCTTGGGAACCTATAAAAAATTAAAAACATGAATGGATTATTCCAGCTTGATAGTTAAACCCAACTAGAGGTGGATATAGGAATTGTAAGCGGAGCCATCTTACTTGAGTGACTGCTAAGGATATCCCTCACAGCATGAAGATAAGAATCACTATCATCAACTGATCCCTCTTCAAACATTTCAGATGCTGCTTGATCAATTAAATGATACCGGCCCTATATATCCATGTAGTAGATACTCTATTTTGTAAGAACACAAGTGAAAAATGATAAGAAGCTAAATAATATGCTGAACTTAACGGATAAAACTCAACAACAATACCAGGCGGCCATCAACAGCTGAGAAGTAGCCTTGCAATTCCAATTCTACAGCTTTCAGAAATGAGTAGGCACTCGATATTTTTATCTGTTCTTCAAGCTGGCAGGTTATCTTCAGAAACAGGTGAGCAGCAAGTTGATTGACCAGATGATTGATGAACTGCAAGAAATAAAGAGTGTCTTCATGACCACTTATTAGGTAAAAATATGGGTTGCTACAGACAATTGTCAAACTCATAAGGTACCTTCTTCTGATGACTTATGTAGCATTCTTGGCGCAGAAGTTTTAAATTGTGATCTCCTACAAGGACATGAATTCATTACAAACATGCCATAATATTTACACGAGAATGCAAAGAGAAAAAGTTTTTATATCTCTAGTGTCATGAAGATCACACCTTCCAAAATATTTGCACCTGAAAGCTGAGCAAGGTCTGCACACAGGCCGGTAACAGTCTGAATAAAGGGCACAACACATAAAGATAAGAAAGTTAATAGTGCAAAGAAACAATGATTAATACAGACAATAACTTTGTACACCACCAGAAAACAATTGGAACTCACACAGGTAAAGTACCTACATGGATGATAAAGACTCCAGAAATTGACTCAAAAAAAGATAGACTATGAGTAACTGAGCATTGAGTAACCATATCTCAAAACAATGTATGGGAGTCCAGGATGAAGAACCGTAGAACACAACATTCAAAAGATAAAAATGATTTTGAACAAATATGTGATTATTAGTTGTCTTTTGGAAAACCTTTTGCTTCACTGTTTGTTCATTCAATTCACCTAAAACAGGAATGAGCTCTTGATAGAACGAGTTATATGTATGGCTAGGAGATTGTTGAAAAATCTTGAGTGCATGACACTTGACAGTGAAAAAAATCAAACCAAGGTTTCAAGTAATGTAACCTAGCAACTCCACATCATCCATTGAGATCATAGAGAAACCTTTATTAGGGTGCTCATGTTCTATCAATGAAAAAAAAAATCTTGTAACAAAATTACCTCAGATAAGTATTTCTGCACATGATGGGAAAGATCTTTAAGCTCTTCAGCAAGTTCAGAGCTTTTCCTCCTGAGTATGAAACAAGTGAAACCACAAATTACGCCAAAAATAAGTGAAACCACAAATCAGATATATTAGTGGCAAGAGAACTGCCAGTGGATTTTATTAAATTTCCACTCGTTTATTGTTGGAATTCCAAGAGACCAATAAGAATAATGGCATGCTGCTGCACTATAGTTAAACTTTCAAAAAAAACTAATCATGCTCCACTAGCTGTCTATCTATCATTAAGCATATCCTGCATACCTTAGAGAAGGGCTATCCTGATGAATATATGACTGTTGGGATGCCAACTGAGTTCTGAGAATTGATAGTATAGCCTCTTCTTTAGCATGTTCTACTTGTGCTTCTATGTACTGTCTCTTACTTTTAGCAAATCTGTCATCAAATGAGCTTATGAGCAGCATCAGAATAGCAATCCCCCACAGAAGAAAAGACACACGACATTACTTAGATGATAACAATAAAGTATGCATATAAAAGATAAAAATGTACATCTTAAGAGATCAACAAAGAAAGTCCAGATTCTGAGGTGATGTCATGAAAAAAATCAAGTCTTTTTTTTATTGTGGCATGTTTACTTGTGAGTTTTACAGTGAAGTGATGAAAGCTGAATTCAATGGGAAAATTCCTCCGGCGGAAAACTCATGACATCACCTCACTGTAAAACTCACAAGTAAACATGCCACAATAAAAAAATTAAGATTCATCAAAATTTATCCTCTGGTGGAAGCAGGATAAGCTAATACTATGCAACTTTTCTGATGCTACAAAGTTAAGACATTTCAAAAGAAAAATGAAGGTGCAGTGATCCGTAGTAATCCAAAAATTTCCAAATTGACAGACAAAAAAGTACTTACAAGGAATTAATTCGGCTCAGTTCGACAACAAAATGGCGGGAATTTACTGAATCTCCTGCGCAGAAGGGAGATAAATTGCTTAATGGTCTAATACACTTTCGCATAAATTGTTATACCACATGTGAAAGAACATAGGAATATGTTGCATCAAAAAAAGAACATAGGAATATGAATTACTAGGCATGATTTCTTGTTGAAGACTAAATCCAAGTCTAAATGTAATTGAGATGCATACAGTATGACTGCTAAGGAAATCTACGAAGTACAGTATGCAAAATGGATTCACAGATAGAAGACATGAAGCAATAGGACTTGCCCAAACTTTAGATTTTAGAAGGTAATTGTGAAATGAAAATAAACGACAAACATAATTTCAGCTGCTCCTGCTGGCCAAATAAAGATTATGAGAGTATGTCTAGAGCTAGACTCACCTCTTAACTTGTCATCTTGAACAACAAGTTGGAGTGGTCCCTACCATACCACCAAGAAAAGTTTGGTGAGCAAGCAGGTGGTAAAATTATTCAAACTGAAAGCAAATTTGTCCTCGATAATTTTGTTTACTCTAGATACAATACCAGTAATTCGTTTATGAGGTGATAATCTATTATAGTTGTTTCTGCTCAAAAGAAAATATATAGTACTTTTCCATTATACTTTTGTTATTCGCAAAGCTATAATAGTGCAGGAAACTATTGCACAATGACAATATATAATATATGTTCTACCTCTCCTCTGGTTCTTTTTTTCTTTACTTATAATGGAATCACACGCAGTTCTCTTGTGTTGTTCGAGAAAAAACAATAGACTATTTAGTAAAAATATGAATGCCTTTAAAAAATAATTACTTGAAAAAATGAACTTTGAATTCATTTAAATAGCACCCACATAGTTGTTCCAGCTTCAATAGCTTCACACATGCACCAGATCATGTAGATCTGTGTTTGGATGGAGCGGCAAATGTTTTGCCGTGTCACATCGAATCTTTCAGCACTAGTTTAGTGTATTAAAAATAGACTACTTATAAAACTAATTACATGCCCATGCGGGACTTAACAAGATGATTCTATTAAGCTAAGTTAATCTATAATTAACAAATGTTTACTGTAGCACAACATTGTCAAAACATGAACTAATTTATATTAAAAGATTCGTCTCGCGAAGTTGCCTCCGGCTGACAAATTACTTTTTTAATTAGTATATTTTAAATAGACGAAACTAGGGACGGGAGATTCGATGTGACAGGGGCAAATGTTTTGCCCCTGAAACCAAACAGGCCCTTATTAGGGTGTGTTTGGTTATCGGATGGGGTTGCATTGCATCGTATATACTGGATGAGGGGATGTACGCCAAGTGGAATCATGTTTCAGAAAAGAAGGTGATTGGTGAGCTTGCATGAGCAGATGCAAAAAAAAACTGTGATGTTGTTTGGTTACATGCATGACTGGATGTAGTCTACCTAACCTGAGAGACTAACATGTAGGTCCGCTCCTCTCATCTTTCATCCTCTCTCAACAGGTCTGGCCAATAAGCTGATTCAGTCGCATGCCACGTTGCTGCATGCGCGCATGCATCTGCAGGCGCCAAGCCAGGCATCAGGGAACCAAATGCTCGACTCTCTATGAATAAACACACTTACGCACTGGCTGACCAGCTGTGCACGCATGCAAGCATTGGGCAACCAAACATGCCCTTAGTAACCGTGCAAAACATTGACATCCTTATGCACATCGTCCCTCTAACAAAATTTAGGACTCCTGACCCATATGAACTTTGTAAGGCAATCAAGTAAAAAGAATTCCCAACGCTCTTTTATTCTGAGACTAGGGCTTCATTTTCATAATTTTAAATACAAATTCACTCATGGTTAAACCCAAGGGGCCGAAGTCAAAGTACCAAAAAATCTAAGCATGGTGGTTCTAAGTTCAATGGGAAAAACAATGGTGCTTCATGTAATAAGAACTAAGGTTGTATCTCACAATGCAAAAGGCTAGATCCTTTCCCTTCTAAAAAAATTAAATGAAATGAAAACAAGGAAAAAAAAAGTGTCTTCAGTATCAATTGTATGCGTATGGCCAAATAGGATTTTCTTTTAATCGTAAATTCAAGTTTCTAAACATTAAATGCAGTTAATATAGGAATGACAAGATCATGAAAGCAAAAACACCTTTTCAAACTTCTTAGAGAACCATTTGTTTAGTTCCTTGGTACAAGCCAGGGTACTGCTCACATAAGGCTGGAAATCACAGTATGATAGGTAGACCCCAATATCTGCAAGAAAAAAATGCTGTAGATTCAAAAGATTGACAAGAATTTAAACAGTCAGCCACTATACCTTATATATGACAAGCTGTGCACTAGACAATGATCACATTTGAATATATATACAAGTCAAAATGGAAGTACCAGGTGATTAATGCAAGCCAGCAAATGCAAAGATGAAATTATTTGGATTGTACATGTTAAGAGAAAGAAGAATACCAGCTTCTGAATGATAGTAAGACAACTCCTGCGTGGTTGCAGTAAGTTTTCCAAGTATTGCATTCATCTATCAGAGAGTTCTAAAAAAAGTCAGAACAGAGAGCAAAGGTTTCTCTTGTTAATTGCTAGAATGAATTCCAATTGGAAAGAATAGAATATGTCCGAAAGAAGCATAAACTTAGGTTCAACTATTTAGGAACTGACATAAAATAACATCAAAAGAAAACAACACGAAATGGATAAATAACCTGTGGACCAAGCAGTCCAATAAACCCTGTTATTTGTCTTGTCAGCACCAATCAAGATAGCCTGTTTTTTAGTGGATGAACATAGTCCTCATCCCTCAGAAAATCGCAAAATACTATCTAGTAGCCTAGGAATGTTAAATGGATAATCAACACAGATTGCAATGTTTCCATGATTATAGAGCAGGCAATGGATGACAGGTTCTAAGCCAGATATGAGTACTGTGGTATAATATGGAGCAGAGATCCCAGTAACTTCTAATGAAATTAGGTACGGATTGGGCAGTATAGTAGTGTGGTTTACTTATTTTGGAGAAAGCCAAGGAGCATTACCTCTAAACTTCTCTTAGCAAATATCTCATCTAAGCCAGTAAGTTGTCCATTAGCCCTAGTATTAGCAGATGAGCGGGACTTCTTTCCCTGGTTAATGGTGGTAGCTTGTGCTGTAAGTATATCAAGCTTCCATTCCAGAGAAGCAAGCTGCTTTTTCCAAATCAGAAACTTCAGCTCTAAGAGCAAGCTTTGACTCACTAGAAGAATAAATAAAATAATCGTAAATGGAGAGATCAAAACAAACTGCTAACAAGATAAGCATTTTCTAACATAGCAAAACGTTCAGAGTCAAATACTCAACCATTGCCTAAGTTAGGAACTTAGACAACAATTCATCATATGTGCAAAACAAAATGAACAGGAGGTACCTCGAAACAACATACCCATGCAGGTAAAATTCCAGGGAAAAAAAAGAAAGACAAAACCAGAGCAGAACAATTTCTTATAAGAAAAACTGTACTGGATATATTTGCAAGGGTCATAAGGAAAGTGCAGCTCAAAGAAGCAGGGACATAATGGAAGTTCATCAATTTCTCTAATGAACAAGACAGCCTACCGGATGTCTTCAAGACTTTCTTCCGTCAAGAATTTATATTCCTGATTCTCCCCAATGTCTGAGAAAGCTGAAATACGATCAAAAGCAAAATCCAAGTCTTCTCCCTGAAAATGGCAACCAAATCAGGAGCGGGTATGTCTCACTTTATAGAACTAACAGTTTGAGTTTAACGAAAGCAATGCAGGGCGTCTGAATCTACTATCTCAAGTGGTTTTGATGGATCACTCATAACATATAATTCACAATTCGAGTGCCTTATGAAATAACCCCCAAAAAAAAGATGAAACCAGAATATCCATACCTCCAATAACTTGCCTTCCATTTCAAGCTGCTCGTACCTGCAGTAAATGCAACAGTTGCAACTGGTATTAGCCTGAGAGCCATTACAGACTGAACAATGGACGATTCGATAGCAAAATGATGTTTTCGTTGAATACTTTCACGTGCAACTTTGGTCACTCTAAGTTATGCCATCACAATGTAACACTTGGTTTGCTTCACTACGGACAAATTCCAGCAACACCTTTCTGATAGATCCGTATTAGCTTAATCATGCACGGTTATCAAAGCATGCATATGCAAAGTGTGTGAGCCTTCTCATGCAAGGCCCGTCTCTTCCCCAAGTTTCACATCATACTCCCTCTTAAGCATTTTTGCAACGTACTAACCAATAATTTGTCAATCCAATTTCGATCAATTCAAAATTCTAAACGACGCCCTAATAATTCAACCCAACCCCCCCGCGCACCGCACATTCAACTGCGATCATATCATAGAATTCACGAAGGCGCGAGGGTTTCGGCGGGGATCGGTCCGTACAGCTCGAGGTCGATGGCGGAGAGGACGTCGCCGGGGCGGAGCCGGGCGCAGACCCACGCGAGCATCCGGCGGGAGTCCTCCCCCTGGAGAAACGCCCACTCGAGGCTCTCCGCGTCGAGGGGGTCGTCGCCGTCGAACCCCGCTGCGGCCAGGGCGTCGCAGAGCTGCTTCGCGCTCATCGCCGACGGCGTGGGGGCTGAGTGGGGACGCGTGAGGGGCCCAATGGAGGAGCAGGACTGCAGGAGACGGATGGAATGGAAAGTTTGCAAAGGGGTGGGGCCGTGGGGCTGCCAGGTGGGGCGGGGCCCTGGTGCGGGGGGTTGACCGTTGACGAGATGCGTTTCCACGGGGCATAAGATCATAAAAGCAAAAACAACTTCTCAAACTCCTTAGAGAACCATTTATTTGTTAGTTCCTTGGTACAAGCCAGGGCACTGCTGATATAACGCTGGAAGGAAGATCCTAATATCTGCAAGGATGTCACGGTTTCAAAGGGGACCACTAGCGTCTGGACGTCTGGCGCAAAGATTTATCCGGACGCCTGCGCACCTCCACCTAATGTTCATGTCCCATCAAATACGTCCGCACGTCCTGTGCTAGTGGACCTACGCAACAGTTGTGCATGTCTCGTGTCTAATGCCCATCTGATGTGCATGCAGCTGGGATCACTACTCATGGTTTTGTTTGCACGCGTCAGCCACCCCATTCCCACGCGCAACGTACGATCGAATAAAAAAAATTGCGACGCACACACCCCATGACGTCCATCGTTCATCCCTTGTCTACGTGTGCACTACCGGTCTCAGGAGACATGATGCAACATAGGTGGGAGGAGGAGATCGCTCATCCCTTTCTACGTATGCACTACTGGTCTCAGGAGAGACGATGCATCATAAGGTAGGAGGAGGTGAGATGCAACCCCAGATCTACTTTTGAAACTTCAAAATACAACGGTTGCAACATATACCTAACTGCTATTGAAATACTTGAAATATGGTTATGAAACACTTGAAAACACACACCTGAAACACACTTGAAAAACCATTGCAACCCATCACCACATCCGAATAAAACACATGTACATATACGTAAAACATATGCAACATCCAAATAAACTAAATTGCAACATGCGTCTCAAAAATATAGATGAAACAATGAAACATACCGCTGAAATATCTGAAACGCTCGAGACATGCTATTGCAACATGCATTTGAAACATTTGCAACATATGCAACAACTCTCGATTTATTTTTGCAACATCCATATGATTCTACTGAAACGTACCTCTAAGACGTCTCAAACAATTGAAACATGCAATTGCAACATAGACGGAGAGAGAGAGAGCCCGGTGCGGGGAGTGCCATGGCCGCCAGATCTGAGGGCGTTGAGAGCTTCCTGTGGGGGAGGATGTTGTTGTTGCGGGAGGGACGCTGTAGGGTGCGAAGGAGGATGCCGGAGCGAGGGAAGGAGCCGCCGGGGTGGCGGAGGAGGACGTCGGAGCGAGGGAAGGAGCCACTGGGTGGGCTTCAGGGACGGAGAAGGAGCCACCAGTGTGGGCCGCAGTGGAGGAGGAAGACGTCGGAGTAGAGGAGGGCCCCGCCGCCCGTGAGCGCCGCGCCTCGGAGGCGGACACGCGCAGCGCCTGGCTGGGCCAGCAGACAAGCGCTGGAGGCGGCGAATGGATAGGAACGAAGGAGCGAGTGGATAGGAACGAGTACGGCTGATATTATTGGTTTTTATTGGGGAGGCGGGTCAGGTGGCGGGTCAGGTCCTTTCGAGCGGGTCGGACGCCCGCTAAGAAGCATTACCAATCAACAGAAAATTAAACAAGCAACCATTATGTAGTTGTATATGATAAGCTGTGCGCTAGACAAAAACCCCCATTTGCATGTAAATACAAGTTAAAATGGAAGCATCGGGTGTAATGCCTCATCACGTGGGCAAATGCAACCAGATAAAATTATTTGCATTTTTAAATGTTTAGGGGAACATGAACACCAGCTTCTGTAACACAACTCCTCGGTGGTTGCAGGAAGCTTTCCAACGACTGCATTCATAGAGAGCAAAGTATACTCTTGTTAAGGGTTAGAATGAATTCTTGTCAGAAAGAAGCATAAACTTCGGTTCAACTAGTTACCGATCGACATAAAACAACATAAAAAAACACAAAATGGACGAATAACCTGTGGACCAAGAAGTACAGTAATGTAATAATGTTATATTGTTACTTGCCAGAAGGCAGCACCTATCAAGATATGGTCTGTTCGTTTGGCAGGATTATGCACTGTTCCGACAGGATTATTCACTGCTGGCTGATTTTTTGTGAGAGAAAAACATTGTTCTGGCTGGATTTAAACCGGCTGAAAAGCCAAGCAAACTGGCTGATAGTCTTTTCTTTTAGGTAAAAGTGAAAGTGAGATGAGCATCCGACGCAAGGGCGTCTTACAATTTAACAAAACTTCAAGGGTCCATAACGTCTTATAAATTGGTATGGAGGGAGTAATAACAGTTTTAGTCCCTCAGATAAGTGCTAAATACTAGCTAATGACCTACTAGCCAAGCTACATGGTTAATCACCAAAGACTGCAATGGATAAGAGGTTCTAACCAGATATAATAGCATGGTGTATACTAAAATGGAACATAGATCCCAGTAAATTTCTAATGAAATTAGCATACAGAACAGCAGTGTAATAGTACAGTCTATTTGTTTTCGATAAAGGCAAGGAACCTTATCTCTAAACTTCTCTTAGCAATTTTCTAGATTCTCATCTAAGCCAGTAAGTTGTCCATTAGCTCTAGTATTAGCAGATGTTCGGCTTCGTTCCCAGTGGCAGCTTTGTGTCGGATACCCAGAAATAGGGTACCTAAATTACCAGACTCTACAAAAACAAAAACCACCATCAAGGGGCTCCTTCGCCTCGCCCGAGCCAAGGTGACGTCGCCCGTGACGTCATCAACCCTCGGGGGCTCTTCCGCCTCGCCCGAGCTAAGGTGGCGTCGCCCGTGACGTCATCTGCCTTCGGGGGCTCCTCCGCCTCGCCCGAGCCAAGGAGGCGTCGCCCGTGACGTCATCAACCCTCGGGGGCTCTTCCGCCTCGCCCGAGCCAAGGTGGCATCGCCCGCGGCACCGCCAACCCTCAGGGGCTCTCCCGCCCCGTCCGAGCCCGGCAAACGCCATCCGTGACGACCCTCGTCCTCGGAGGTCTCATTGCCATACACAGCCTGGGGCTCCCTAGCCCACATAGTCAAAAGGTCCACAGTACGCTCCGTCCTCAAGGATGGGGTTCAAGGCATGAGCCACCATGCCGACTTCTGTTCACCCTGCGGTACAGGGTCCTGTGCTGCCTAACCGACGACTTCCGCGCGTGATATCCACACCATGTCTCCGACGGACACCCCAACAGGGATTAGGGCGTCATCAAGTCCTGTATGACGGGACATGGGGGTGCCTGGTCCTGTGCGACCAACCTCCGCCCATACCCGGAAAGGGGAACAACAGGTTTCCTGATCACAAGGCGTATGGCTACAGCTCGACAAGGACGAACAGGACTCGGACATGCGTCTACTGGTGCAATCTTCCTCAGGAAGGAAGACAGGATGAAGACAAAGGCTTCCTTCGGCAGCAGCCCAAGCCGAGCCCACGTCACTCCCCCTCTCTCTACTGTACTCCTCCATCTCTCCCTACGTATAAAGGGAGGGAATGGACCCTCAATCTCGCTCTCTCCACATTCCAACATTCATTCACACACACTCAAACTCGCACACACGCGAGCACTCACCAGAACCAAGAACCTCATACGCACGAGACCTGGGGACAACCTCCCCTCTCTCACCAAAGCTTGTAGCTCCCCCCTACGAGCTCTCCGCGCATGGTAATACAACCCCACAACACACTGGACGTAGGGCGTTCGTGCCCGAACCAGTATAAACCTCCATGTTCTCCGAGCGTAACCATCCGAACTCCGACACGCTTAGAAATTTACTCATTGGACGTCTAGACCCCGCCATTTTAGACACCGTCAGTTGGCGCTCCAGGTAGGGGGACTTTGCGTGTCACCCGTATTTTCGAGTTTCGGATGGCTGATCACCACGTTCGTTTCGCTCCGAGCACCATCATTCGTTTTGGTAGCCTGGATTTCCAGTGCCACGGGCAGGACGCCGACCTGGCTCTCCGTCGTCCTACGACATCTCCTGAGGTAGCCATGGACGCCATTGCCGCTTTCATGGCCCACCTTCATCTGTCTCCCTCCGGGGAACAAACCGCTCGCGGGGCGGCCGTCCCGCGGGCCAATTATCCTCAATTCGAGCGCCATCTCGGCATCCTCATGGGACCCCAGCCGACTCGGGAATCCCTGTACAACCTCTATTTTGCGTTCGCCAACGTGACGGCACAGCTCGCGGGAGGGCAGCCTTTTGGCATGAAGAATGCCGCCACGTCATACGCGGAGACGGTGGCCGTGTGGTTCCACGCAGACCTAGCAAAAGGAAAACGTGTGGGACTCGCGTCCCACCACTTTCGTTCCACCTCCGATCTTCCCTTGAGCCCCGAGGCCGCGTCTTACGCCGACTCGAGCCTTGGGAGTGACGACCCCCTGGACTTCGACCGTCTGGAGGATCTGGAGGCGCTACGCGGCTTCCTCTAGGCCAGCGATTATCTGCTCGACACCGACTTGAACGGTCCCAGCGAAGACCACGACCGCGAGTGCTTCATGTGCGACGCACCGCCACCCGCGGTCGCGGTCGACCCCACCGACGTCAACGAGGAGGACGAAGACGGTGACGGCAACCACACGCTCGAGGACCAGACAGGTGTTCCGGTATCTCACCAACGGCCCGATCCGTAGTCCTCGGAGGCCTGGCAGCAGCAGCTTCGCGACCTCCGCAACGTGGAGCAGCAGCTCGCGGAGCGCCAGCGGAGGGTGACGTTCGAACGTGAGAAGCTTGAGCGTGAAGCCGCCAGGGACGCCGCAGAGCCCCGCGCTCGCAGACAGGCCCGAGCGGTATACCACCGCATCATTAACGATGAGCATGGCACGCCGCAGTTCACACGAGCAAGCCAAAACATCGCGGCAGCAAGGATGTTACTCCGCAACCTCCCGATCCCAGATGCTCCAGATGGCAACCTCGCCCACGACGAACTGAAGACCCTCCTGGAGCGGGCCGCGGAACAACAGGCCGAGAGCTCCGCTTCGTGAAGACGCGGACTCAGCGCCAGCCCCCCGGTCGGTGTGGCTCCTAACGACCGCGAGGGGTCGGTCCACCCGGATCCCGACCCGGCCGAACACCGGCGCCCGTCGGTGCACGCTCGCGTAGGCGAGAAGCGCGACGTGCGCGACACGCTCAACGCGCGTAAGCACGCCAAGCAGGACGGTGCAAGCCGAGGTTACCACGTCCGACGTGGCGGTCGGTATGACAGCGATGAGGACCGACCTCCCACGCCGGAGCCCCGGGTCCCCTGGCATTCATCCGCCACATCCGGCGCGCGCCGTTCCCGCACCCTTTCCGACAGCCAACAAACGTCGTCCGGTACTCCAAGGAAACGAACCCCGGGCTCTAGCTCGATGACTACCGCCTTGCGTGTCAGGCCGGCGGCGCGGACGATGACGACTTCATCATCCGCAACATGCCTCTCCACCTTTTGGACTCGACCCGCACGTGGCTCGAGCACTTGCCTCCTAACACCATTGATGGGTGGGAATGCCTGCGACAGGCTTTTGTCGGGAATTTCCAAGGCACCTACACGCGCCCAGAGAATCCCTGGGATCTCCGCAGCTGCAGGCAGAAGTCGGACGAATCCCTCCAGGAATACATCAGTCGCTTCTCCCAGCAATGCACAAAGCTCCCGACCGCGGCCGACGCGGACGTGGTCAGGGCTTTCCTCGCAGGTACCACGTGCAAAAAGCTGGTCCACGAGCTGGGCCGCAGCAACCCACGCACCACCGAGCGACTCCTCGACATCGCCACTAGCTATGCGTCGGGAGAGGAGGCGGTCGGTGCGATTTTCCACCCAGACAAGGGAAAGGGCAAGGAAGTCGAGACCGCCGGCGAAGGCAGCTCGAGCCACGCTCAGAATAGGAACAAAAGGAGAGGCAAGCCGCAGCGTAGCGGCGGCGACAATGTAGTCGCAGCGGCGGACCGCAAGCCTCCCCGCCCCCAGGGCGAGAAGAAGGTGGGCAAGTTTGACGACATGCTCACAAAGCCATGCCCGTATCACAACGGACCGGTCAAACACACACTCCAGTAGTATGAAATGATGGCCAGATACTTCAAGACCATTCCGGACAAGGACGAGCCGAAAGAGTCAAAAGGCCAGGACAGGGATGGGGGTCGCGAAGATTCTTACCCTCACGTCAAAAAGTGCCTCATGATCTTCGGAGGACCGGAGGCCTATAGCTGCAAGCGCCGGCAGAAGAAGGAGCGGCGCGAGGTCTTCGCAGTCGCCCCGGTGACGCCGGCATACCTCGACTGGTCGGAACCCGACATCACGTTCGGTCGAGAAGACCATCCGAGCCACGTTCCTCACCCGGGCCGTTATCCACTCGTCGTGGATCCGATCATAGGGAGCATGCGCTTCACCAAAGTACTGATGGACGGGGCAGCAACCTCAACATCATGTACTACAACGCCCTCGAGGCCCTGGGCCTACGTAGCGAAAAGCTCCGACCCTCGGGGGCTCCCTTTCAGGGGATCATTCCTAGAAGGCAAACGGTACCTCTAGGGCAGATCGACCTGCCCGTCACATTCGGGGAGCCGGACAACTTCCGGACCGAGTACCTTACGTTCGAGGTCGTGGCATATCGTGGGACCTACCACGCCGTTTTGGGAAGGTCGTGCTACGCGAAGTTCATGGTCGTCCCAAACTACACTTACCTGAAGCTCAAGATGTCGGGGCCGTTCGGCATCATCACAGTCTCCTCCGACGTCAAGTTGGCATACCAGTGCGAGGTGGACTACTGCGAAAACACCATGGCCGAGGTACGCAGCGAGGAGCTGGTGGCGGCGATCGAAGCCGCTGACAAGATGGACGTCGACCCCTAGAGTGCAAAGAGCTCGGAAGCCCACAACACCAACAGCTATGTCACCTCCTTCACTATTATCTAGTATATTTGTCATCATGTACAAAAAGTTCGAGGAATAAAAACGTGCGAACCCTCGGACCGACCGCTCAACAAGGTGCACTCTCGGCACGCGCCAGAACACACCTCACTCGGGGCTGGGAAGGGGGTCACCCCCTGTCTTTCACTCCAAAAACTTTTTTGTTCAAAAAATCGTTTTGCTGATCTGCTAAGCGAAAGTCCGATTACCCGCACCAAGAGAAGAAATCTCAACGGACCATGCTAAAGGGCCGCGAGGTACTCCGGCTCTCCGGAGCCAAGTGCCTCCACCCGATTGTCTGTCCAAACAGATTAAAACTCTTCCATGGAAAATCGGGCAAGTAGTCCAAGCAAAAAGGCAAATACAAAATTCAACAAGCAAACAAACATAGAAAAAGCTCATTAAGGAGCTATCAAAGTTGTCTTAAGCCCCTCCTCGGGGCACATCACAAGATAATTTAAATTGTTTTGTTACAAGGGCCCTCGGCCCTGATCTCTAACCACGCAAGGTCATTCTTCCGGCGGTGGGAACACCTCGTCATCAAGTTTGGCGGCCAGGACCGCCGCTGGCTCCTCTGCATCGGCCTCGATCCGATCGAGCAGGTCCTCCAGGGCGTCCGGCGGGTATCCCTCGCTGACAAGCGCGGGGAGTCACCGCGTCGTAGAGGCAGGCGGCGATCGACATCGTGCGGTGGACCCCGATGCGCAGTGCCTCCCGGATCCGCGCTTGGCCCCGCTCCCAAGCAGACCGACGCGAGTTCTGGCCGCTGTCAGACCACCCTCGACAGCTTGCACGCCAAAGAGGTTGCACACCTCGTGCACTACCTCATGCAGCGCCTGCGCCTCCTGTGCGCCGGCCTGTAACCCTGGGGTGACATCGAAGAGGACTTCAACCTCTAGAAGCAACTTCTACACAATGCCAGGGAGAACGGGCAGACAAAGGAAACATACCTGAGTTCTCCTCCTCCAGGCCGTTGATCGTCGCACGAAGCTGCGAGATGATCGTCGTCAATTCGCCCACCCGGGCGGAGAACTCCAGGATCCTCCGGTCGGCGTCGGCACTGCGCTCGCGCGCCCTAACAGAGAAGTATTCAAGGCGGGCCACGACGGCGTCACGCTCTCAGCCGTTGACCTCGCCCTGACGCCGCACGGTGTTACGCTCCTCCTCCATCGAGTCCAACGCCGAGGCAGCTTAACGTCGTCCCTTGGCTTCAGCGTCACGCTCGGCCGTCAGGCGTCCTATCTCAACCTGACACGCTGAGCGTTCATCCACCAACATCTGACGGACCGCCTCCGTGACAGCATGGACCGCGTTCCACTCTTGCTCAGCCCGCGTGACGTTGCTGGCAGCCCGTTGCGCTAACGCTTGGGCATCCGTCGTGTTCGACTCCGAGGCGCCCAATTGCTCCTCCAACTCCGTTACACGACGGCGAGCCGCAACGAGGTCCTCCGCCACGGCGGCTGCACCCACGGGCACCCATGTCCTAGGAGTCCACCAGCTAGCCTCCCGACGGAGGAATTCTGACTTCTCGACGCTGGTCGCCATCAGGATCTACACAGAGAAGGGCATCAGGAGTCCGACGGGAAGGAACAAACAACGTCTACGAACAAAACGATTTCTCACATTGCCATGATGCGAGAAGTCCTCGGAGAACGACGCGACAGCCCTCTGGATCTGCTCCGTGTACCTCGCGACCTGGAGGCCAAGCTCCTCACGGGCACCCGCCACCCAATTCTAGTGATGGAGCTCGCGCCGGTCATCCAACGTGAACACAATGGACCCCAGGTTCCTCTGATCGGCCCAGATGAGTCGGTCGCCATCCCCAAATGCACGACGGTCAGGACGGAGGTGACACAGGGCCCCAGGGCCGTCTTCCCTCATAGCCTCGGTCATCTCGCCTGGCGAAGTCGCGCTAGACTGGGAGAAGGCAGCCTTCGACGCTCGGGCCGCCGCCACCTCCCCCTCGGTAAGGGACGGGGGACCAATGGTGTCTCGGGCCGGAATGTTGGGAGGAAGGGGGCTGCTCAGAGGTTCCACCTCACTCGCACCAGCCACCCTGCCCTCGGGCGGGGCGGTGACGACGCCAGCAACCGCGTCCCCCAGGTCGGCGGCGCCCCCGCCGATCATTTCCATCACGAAGGCCGCCTCCACGTCTTCCGGCGCCTCAAACGGCGGGATCTCCTCGGCATCCACGACCATGGAGTTACCAAGGCCACCCTCCTCCCTGGGGTCGTCGACTACCACCACGACTGGGGGAGTCGGCGGCGTAGTAGCCTCAGGGCCGGCGTTCGTGGGGGCCAGTGGCGTCCCACTAGAGATGGCGGAGCTGGCCGGGGCCAGCCCGGTCCCGACCTCGGCGGCGTTCGCCAAACCTGCAACCGGGGAGGCACCGGACCGGCCTCCCTCGACGGACGACGCTCCCCAACGCAGTCTTTTCCACCCCACATACGCAGAGCCCTCGGCGGTCTTGAAACATTCGACACAATCATCACAGATCACGAGCAGCCTTTTCCCCACTGACAGGGCAGAGGAAGGCGCCGGGGTTAGCAAACTCACCCAGCGGAGAAGAGGCGTCTCCGTTTTGGCCCCACCCCGCTGCGGCCGGCGGCACCCGAACCGCCGCTCGGTCCGACCCCATCGGACGAAGCGGAACGAGGGTTCACCGGGGCATCCATGGCGGCGCCGCCCCGGAACCCCCTAGGGCCAGGTGTGCGCCGAGCGTCCTGACCGGAATCGCCTCCGCCGCCGGCGCGACCCCCGCGGGGTAGCGCAGCGTTCCGACCGCCAGGGAACCTGGCGCTACCATAGGTTGAGGATTCCTATCCTCCTCGTCACCATCGTCATCTCCGCCATGCCCACTAGGACCACCACTACTTTCGTCTGATTCGGTGGGGGACTCCTCTTCTGTTACGCCGGCGTGGCGCTGTCTCGCCCACCGCTGTGCCAGCTCCGTGTGCCTCAGCGCCCTTTCGGCCTTCCTTCTCTTCCTCTCGGCGGCATCCGCTTGCTGCCGTGCGTTCCGCTCCCTGTTGTAGGGTTATGAGGTTGCTACGCTAGCCAGAAAACAAAATTTTTCTACCCCAGAAACCAGGAACTAGTGCTGGTTATAGATCACGGGGTTACCACTAGACGCGCAGGTGCAGCGGAAGCGACTTGATGTAGTCGTGCGCGTCGCAGTAGTGTCGTGCAGTTGCGAGGTCGTCCGTCTCAACGCCTCCTTCTCTCGGTTCGTCCTTGTGCTCCAGATGCAGCACCTCTGAGGAATCCCACACGTGCAGGGAAGAAGCGTCACCCCTCTGGACTGCTAGGTCCACGAGGAGTACTAGGCGCGAGCGTGGGGAGGGCGATGACGGCTGCCAAAGGACGTGAGTATCTCGCCCCACGCCTACCCCTTGCTTATATAGGCGTCCTAATGAGCTCCCACGTTGGAGGCCCATTAGCAACCCTAAACCTAGTCTAATTGGGGTCCAACCCGAATTAGGCTTCCAGCCCCTTAAGCGTGCGACCCTTTGGGCCTACGCACACATAGACATGGCCCAAGTACTCTACTCGACCAATAGTTGATAGCGGTCTCTAGCAAGGCATGTCAACTCCTATGCATACGCTATGATCATATCAGACGAACCACCACAATACAATATACATGTTATTCCTTTGCCTCATGATATTTGGTTCAACTCGTGGGTTAACACTTAACCCAAGCACGACCATGCATTTCATGATCTAATCATTTGAGTGATCCAGTGATATCTCTGTCATATGGAGAGTGGCAAATTCCATCTTGATTGACTATGTCTCACAGCATGTTTCCTGACAAACCCGAAAGCTACCTTTATAACTACCCAGTCACGGAGTAGCGTTTGGTAGTCCTAGGGTAGGTCGTTTCACATCTTGAGTACATACGACAATCTCAGGTCTAAGGACATAACGTACACGATGTGTATAGAGACAATCTCATGTCGGGTCTGTCCAGCACCATGTCCTACATGTGCCCACATTATTAGTTTGACATCTCATGTCCATGACTTGTGAAACATAGTCATCAACTAATAATGTGTTGATCTAATATTCATGTGCATTCTTGCACGAACTCCGATCAGGGACAACTTTTATAATAACCATACAAGTAAAAGAGTTTCACAAGCAATTCACATAATTGTTAATCGATACAAGTTGTCTTTAATGGATATTCATAACATGTCATGGATACAAGGAATAAATCATCTCTATGATTACCTCTAGGGCATATTCCCAACACATGTTCGCCGACCGCTGTGCCGGCAGAACGGGAAGGGGGGCGGCCACATGACGCGCCGATGAGCGGGGCCCCTGCGGGGAGAAGACCGAGGATCCCTGGGATGTCACTGGCAAAGAGAAGGCAACGCAAAAGAGAAAACAAACAACAAATCCTCAACACTCACCAGATCAACGGCCGTAGGATCTGAGCGCATCAGAGAGCAGCGTCTGATGTCGTCGGGGGTAAACTTGTTCCCCAGCAGTCTCCCCATGATTGAGACCGCGTGGTCGAAGCTCAACTCTTCGGCCGCCATGGTAGTCCCCCCGCGCGGTGCTCCGGGCACCATGTCGTTCAGCGGGAGCGCCCGCACCATGAGCGGAAGGACCCGACGCCGGAGGAACTCCACGACGACCCCCGCAAGGTTCAGCCCGCGGTCCCGGAGCCCAACCAGGCTTCGGAGGTAGGGTTGTATCCTAGCGAGCTCGTGCGGGGTTGGACCGTGATGCCAACGGGGGAGCTCCTCCCCGAAGCGCCGACCCGTAAAAACTGGGAACGGCGCCTCGGGATGGTTCCCGATGTAGAACCACTGCGAGTGCCACCCTCGGTTGGACAAGGTCGTTCGCGCCGGCATATAGGATGACCAGTTGGAGGAGAGGAGGCTGAGCGCGCACCCCCCGTAGGACGCCACCGACCTTGTGCCGCCGGTGTTAACGAGAAACACCGTCGTCTTGAAGAAGTGCTTCCACAACACGAAATCCGGCTCCACCCCTAGCATTCCCTCCGACATGGCCGCGAAGGCCGCGAGGTGGAGGACGGAGTTGGGATTGAGGTTTTGAAGCTCGATCCCGTAATGGTTGAGAACCCCCCGTAGAAAGCGAGACGGGGGGGGCCCATACCCCCGCTCATGAAATGGGAGGAAGGAGACCACGTACCCCTCGGGAGGCGCCGGGGCGTCGGCACCGGTGGGGATGATCCACTCGACGACATCGCCGGCGGAGCGCTCGAGACGCAGTAGCCCCTCCCGCACCAGCTCAAGCGCCCACTCCCGGACGAGCGAGCACCGCTTCCAGCTTCTCGAAGGATGATCTCCAGCCATAGGGGGGAGCGCTTGGGGAAAGGACTCGCGTCGCGGCGGAAGGCGCGGTTAGGACAGGAGCACGGCGACACAAACCCTAGGCGCAAGCGAGACGGCTCGAGAAGGAGCAGGAGACGAAGACGACAAGCAGTACGAACGCGGAGGGAGAAGGATGACGCGACACCAAAATACTTGTAGGAACCCGAAAGACGAACCGTCACTTCGTCAATCCTCCGCGCCACGTCTTGGTCCCACCACTCGAGCCGTATTAAAGGCAGTCGCTCGGCCGTGACGCTTCCACTATTCGCAGGAATATCGGGAACCGCACGCGCCGCGGTAGGTAACTGACACCACTCGCCTTTTCCCCCCCCCCCCCCCCGTTCCGATTCGTATACTGTATTCATCATTGCAGGATCCACCCCGGACCCATCGCGACGCACACATAGACTTCACCCACACGTCCTCGACCAGGGCACGAGCCTTCCGAGCGCGAGAATGTCTCGGGAGAGCCCCCGACTCGGCCGACTCACACGGAGGTTGGAGGGACGCGCACGTAGCGCAACGAACGGCGACGGCCCATGGGCCTAGGTAAGCCAAAAGGGATAAGGGCTATAGACACCCCGACGGCCCATTACGGTCCAGGGGTACGAAGGCAGGCCCAGCGGGGTTCGAAATGGTCGCCTCAGGACAACAGAGCGAGGGGCGAATAGGGAATGAACACACTAGCGGTCGTTAGCCTGGGGATCGGACGCCAAGGTCATTCCCAGATTTCGTATTTGAGTCCGTCTTACGGATGATTGGTTCATGGTATTCCTACCGAAGGAAGGAAATAGGCCTCCGGGACCCACTGAACGATCCCGACTACTATATGAAACCGATTTGGGGTGAGCCACGACATGGGCCACCAGCCGGAACCCCATCGAACGGGAACCGAGCACCCCACTCAGATTTGCCCGATAGAAACTCGACGAGCAGCCATGGTTCGTCCGCTTTGAGCATAGCATGGTTCGGCTCATATTCCCCCTTCTCGCGGAGAGATGCGTGGGGAACGAACCCAAAAAGACGACACAGAACCGAGACGATTTTCTTTACATCGAGTAAAGACTCGGTGACTGGCGTCGCACCATGGGGCAAGCCTCATGCGTCGGAGGTCCGTACAGGTAAACCCAAACAGCCTCTCCTTTTTGATAAATCTAAGAAACTGACCCTTGCAGAGATTACATGCTCTCCGAGAGCCATAAGGGACGAGCCCTACAGGGAAAGACACGGCACGTCCGCTTTTGGGCTACAGGGAAAGGAGACGCAGTCAGACTCCGAAATCCGACAAACAAATCTTCGACCGGTCAATCGACCGTACAGGCCGAAAGACAGCACGGCGCAGAGCCGACTCATCATCTCAAGGTGCGTCAGCTCGGGGCCAACAGTGCCACCCGTGCCAGGGCTGGCGTGCAACCGGAGGTCTGGCCCTGACGCGCGGAGCAACTCTCTCTCTCTCTCCCTCTCTCTCCCTCCGCCTCGTGGAGAAAGTGAAGGTTCAAGCACTGTAGAAGTCTTCCGAATAAGCCCTTAGGAGGAAAAATCTCCCTCCTAAGGCCTCGGGGGCTACACCCGGCGGGTGCGCTCGCGCGCACCCACCGGAATACACAGAATCAAACCAAAACACCATAAAACGCTCTCGGAAGCCTCCGGTGTAGTCCTCACTACATCGAAGGCTCGGAGGCTACTGTCGGATACCCAGAAATAGGGTACCCAAATTACCAGACTCTACAAAAACAAAAACCACCATCAAGGGGCTCCTTCGCCTCACCCGAGCCAAGGTGACGTCGCCCGTGACGTCATCAACCCTCGGGGTCTCTTCCGCCTCGCCCGAGCCAAGGTGACGTCGCCCGTGACGTCATCTGCCCTCGGGGGATCCTCCGCCTCGCCCGAGCCAAGGAGGCGTCGCTCGTGACGTCATCAACCCTCGGGGCTCTTCCGCCTCGCCCGAGCCAAGGTGGCATCGCCCGCGGTGCCGCCAACCCTCAGGGGCTCTCCCGCCCCGTCCGAGCCCGGCAAACGCCATCTGTGACGACCCTCGCCCTCGGAGGTCTCATTGCCATACACAGCCTAGGGCGCCCTAGCCCACATAGTCAAAAGGTCCACAGTACGCTCCGTCCTCAGGGATGAGGTTCAAGGCATGAGCCACCATGCCAACTTCTGTTCACCCTGCGGTACAGGGTCTTGTGCTTCCTAACCGACGACTTCCGCGCGTGATATCCACGCCATGTCTCCAACGGACACCCCAACAGGGATTAGGGCGTCATCAAGTCCTGTATGACGGGACGTGGGGGTGCCTGGTCCTGTGCGACCAACCTCCGCTCATACCCGGAAAGGGGAACAGCAGGTTTCCCGGTCACAAGACGTATGGCTACAGCTCGACAAGGACGAACAGGACTCGGACATGCGTCTACTGGCGCAATCTTCCTCAGGAAGGAAAACAGAATGAAGACAAAGACTTCCTTCGGCAGCAGCCCAAGCCGGGCCCACGTCACTCCCCCTCTCTCTACTGTACTCCTCCATCTCTCCCTACGTATAAAGGGAGGGAATGGATCCCCATCTCGCTCTCTCGACATTCCAACATTCATTCACACACTCAAACTCGCATACACGCGAGCACTCACCCAGTAGAAAGACAGCTCAAAGATAGGAGAAAATGTGGCAGCTTACAGAATCAATTTGCACAAAGTCAGATCTTGTCAACCAAATCATGAAAACTTGATGATCACTACCTAACATCATGTGCGCAAATCAGGCCTTTTTTTCTCGCTTTGAAAACTTGTGTTTCCAAGTTTACTGTTCTACTGCTTGAGCACCTGCAGCTGCCTTCGGCACCAGCAGATATTTGGATTAACTGCTATTCACAGAATTGAATAATGTTACCAGAATGTATCGATTAGTTATCTTTACAGAACTGGTGAAGCACCTGTGTACTTTTCAGAAAGTCACAGCAAGTACTGGTCCATTATCATGTTACTGTATCAAGTTTTGGACAGAAAAAAAAAACACACATCCCAATTTCCATTTCATAAGGATACCTGATTGAAACATGATATGACCAAATTTTGCGACAACAATCAGATTCGCTTTGCCAATGCCCACAATAAGTTACAGCTCAGATACATACATAGGATCTGCCAATGCCGCCACACAATGACAATATGCCACTCCGACAGCTCATCGGCTGCCCGCTAGGTTCTCACAGGAGTGACTCGGTTACCCCATACAAAACCTTTAACAAATTTGAAAGACGGAACAGTGCATGGTCTCTGGTAGCCAGGTTCTTACAAGGACAATGCAAAAATAATCCAGCAACAAACACACTGTTGTCAGGGCATGCAGCCATTTTTTGGTGATGTGAGGTATAAATTAAAATGAAAAATGGCATATGGGAGTGAATGCCTCATGTGTTAGGTTTGTACAGCGAAGTTTGCGGCGCTTGGCTGTCCCACTTTCTTCAGGGAAGACTTCAGGTCTTCAGGTCTTCCCTGGATTTAGTAGCTGATCCAGTATTTGAAGTGCTCTTTGGAGAACATTGTGCCTTGCTGCTAACATCTTTGGAGTTCCCAATGCTGTGACGATGCGACCGGCAGCATACTGCACTGCCATTTCCTCCCTCTGGTGTATAATCAGGGGCGAAGCTAGCTTCTAGCTAGTGGTGCAAATGCACCACCCAAAATCAGTCAAAGCAGTGTTCTTTTCTAAATTCTCACCATATATGCACCACCTATAACACAAGTCTATGCACCCACAAGGCGAGTGCACTACCCTCTAGTTTGCTTTAGCTTCACCACTGTGCATGATGGGTGTCACTGCAGCTCTTTCTCCGTGTAAATTTTGGTGACTTGGCACGAGTGGGAGGCACCTGCAGGAGAAAAGGCAAAAAAAATGAAGGCTCACACTAGGACATGCTAAAAGCTGGCAAGCTTATACAGCTTTCCTTTAATTTAATCAGCAGGTTACAGGTATAAATTAATGTAAGAAGAAATTTTTAAACTGATTGTATATACAACTTATGCTCATTTTGGTGATTTATATCAGTATTGGAGTAAGAACATTACAAGTTTGTTCAGTGAGAAAAAAGTTAGGTTTCTGCTGACCGAGTCGATGCTGAAAACGGCAATCATTTGTTTTGTGAGAATCAAATGAAAATAGACAATTATGTGTCCAGAAAATTGGAATTTTCAATTATGGCCAAACACAAGGACAATAATGTCATGGATTTGGAAACCGAGGCATCATGTTGTTTCAAGCATGTTTTCCTTGCACAAAAATATCAAGATACGATATGTTAATGTGAATATATAAAGAATCAGAAACACAAACGAACAAAATTGGATACGGATCAAGAAAAACAATATACAAAGTAATAACACAAAACTGGAGCTATAAAGATGATGGATCAGCACCAGAGCAATGAATATGAAATTATGAAGAAAATCTAAGGAATTCATGCAGCAGAATAACTTAGAACTAATTGAAGACCTAGAGATTTCTTTGAGAATGTAAATACCAATTGAACAATGCAAAAAAAGAAGAAGTTAATTGATTAAAATAACATCTGCAACACGAAATAGATTACCTTTGTAAGTTCAACCTTTGGTGGGGTCCCTCTTGGTAGAAGCTTGGCATGGGTTTTGCTCGGACGACCAAGTTCTTCCTCAGTTTTCTTAGAGTTTCTTCTTCCTCTTCCTAGAAAAAAAGAAAAGAACGAGAAAGAGAAATAATGGCAATTTTAGTTAACCCAAAAAGAGGATCATAAAGCAGGCTTTGTAAGGACTAAGGATTTTTAAGTCGTGGTAGACTATTGATAAACACGTGATAGTGTAATGATGTTTACATGAGGCATCAAATATGCATGTACAAGTGACATGGCAGAAGCATAGTTAACGCAATTTGCTAGAACTGTGTTTCCAATTACTGGGCCAACCCTAGAAGGGTAGCAATATAGTAGTCATACATGGGCCTCATGGGCCTAGATACATATACTCCAACCCCCCCCCCCCCCCGCAGTCTCAACTACCGGCGCAGCGGAGTTGCAGACTGGACAAGAAAGAAACAAGAGCACACACACGAGCCACTGCTGATGTTGAGGCTGGAGCGAAACTCGGAGAAGGTGGAGGACGGAGGAGCCCTTGGTGAAGATGTCGGCAAACTGCGAGGTGGTTGAGACGTGGAGGACCCGAACATCGCCGATAGCGACCCGATCCCGAACAAAGTGGAGGTCGATCTCCACATGCTTGGTCCACTGGTGTTGAACAAGGTTGGTGGAGAGGTAGACCGCACTGACGTTGTCGCAGTAGACAAGCGCGCTCCGGGAGAGGGGACTGTGGAGCTCAGCAAGAAGCTGTCGGAGCCAAGAGACCTCGGCCACGCCGTTAGCCACAGCGCGGTACTCCGCCTCGGCACTGGAACGGAGACCACCGGCTGGCGCTTGGACGACCAAGACACCAGGTTGCCGCCTAGAAAGACGACGTAGCCGGAAGTGGGGCGTCGAGTGTCTGGACACCCGGCCCAATCGGCGTCAGTGTAGACCACGAGCTCGGAGGAGGTGGATCGGTGGAGTAGAAGGTCGTAGTCGACTGTGCCGCAGAGGTAGCGGAGGAGCCGCTTGAGAGTAGTGAGGTGTGGCTCGCGAGGATCATGCATGTGGAGACATATCTGTTGTACTGCATAGGTGATGTCCGGCCTGGTGAAGGTGAGGTACTGAAGAGCACCGGCAAGACTCCGGTAAGCAGTGGGGTCCCTCGGCCTCGGACAGCTTGGCCTGAGTGTCAACTGGAGTGGAGCAGGGCTTACAGTCAGTCATCCCAGCTCGCTCCAAGATGTCACGAGTGTACTGTCGCTGGTGAAGGAGTCCGGTGGGACGAGGCTCAACTGTGACCCCGAGAAAGTGATGCAGCACACCCAGATCCTTTATAGCAAACTCCTGCTGAAGAGAGGTGATGATGCGCCGGAGGAGAGACGAACTCGAGGCTATCAACAGAATGTCATCAACATATAGCAGCACATAGGCAGTCTCATCGCCATGGCGATAGATGAACAGAGACGTGTCTGACTTGGCCTCCACAAAACCAAGTGTCAGCAAGAAAGCCGCAAACCGAGAGTACCATGCCCGAGGCGCCTGCTTAAAGCCGTAGAGGGACTTGTTGAGCCGGCAGACCATATCAGGGCGAGAAGAGTCAACGAAACCCGCCGGCTAACTGCAGTAGACCGTCTCAGTCAGAGTACCATGTAGAAAGGCATTCTTGACATCCACCTGATGCACGGGCCAAGAGTGAGAGAGAGCCAGTGACAGAACCGTGCAGACAGTAGATGGCTTCACCACTGGACTGAAGGTCTCGTCGTAGTCAACTCCAGGGCGCTGAGTGAAACCCCGGAGAACCCACCGAGCTTTGTGTCGCTCGAGTGTACCATCAGCCCGCCGCTTGTGTGTCCAGATCCACATGCCCGTGACAACAATGGAGACCGGTGGACGAGGCACCAGATCCCATGCCAACTGATCCCATGTCTGGTTGGCGAGGAGGGTCGCGTACTCCTCTTCCATCGCGTGGCGCCAGTGAGGATCCGACAAGGCGTCACGGACAGAGGAGGGTACCGGAGACCCGCTGCGGACCGGGCAGCGCCGCAAGAGCCCGGGGTGGTAAGGAACCAGCCGCGCACCGCGTCACCATGGGGTGAACATGACGCGGGTGGCGTTGCAGGAGAGGCGGGTGGTACACGTTGTCGGGTGCAGTCGGAGGCGGTAGAGGTGGCGGTGTAGGCGTCGCCGGTGGAGAAGAAGCCCCCGGTGGAGACCGAGGCGGGGACGACGGTGGGGCGGCCGGCTCCAAGTGCACCGGAGGCGGTCGCGGGCGATGCTGGTAGAGATGATTGTGTGGTTTGGTACATTGCTTGCCAAAAAAAACACTAGACATACCTTTACTACTGACTAGTATGATCCATCTTTTTCTAGAACTTTTAAGTCAAACTTAAGTCATTCTTAAAGAACTTTTATTAATAAAGCAGACTACGACAAAAGAACAAGATGCTATGGTTTCAAAAGATCAACAAGAAAAATAAACAAGCAGCCATTATGTAGTTGTATATCATAAGCAGTGCGCTAGACAAGAAACCCAATTTGCATGTAAATACAAGTTAAAATGGAAGCATCAGGTGTCATGCCTCATCACGTAGGCTAAAGCAACCAGATAAATTTATTTGCATTTTTACATGTTAAGGGGAACATGAACACCAGCTTCTGTAACACAATTCCTGGGTGGTTGCAGGAAGCTTTCCAACAACTGCATTCATAGAGAGCAAAGTATGCTCTTGTTAAGTGTTAGGATGAATTCATGTCAGAAAGAAGCATAAACTTCAGTTCAACAAGTTACCGATCGACATAAAACAACATCAAAAGAAAATAACACAAATTGGACGAATAACCTGTGGACCAAGAATGCTGCCAACTTAGATGCCAACTTAGATCATTTGCAAAACAAAATGAGTAGGACATCTCGAAACGACAGACTCAAGCAAGGAAAACTCAAGAGTAAAAAGTGACCAAACCAGAGTAGAACAAGGGTTGTAAGAGAAGTGTAACTCTTAACAAAGCAAGGCACAGAATGCTGCCTCAACAGTTCCTCTAAGGAATAAGACAGCCCATAGGATATTTTCAAAATTTTCTGATAAGAAAGTACATTCCTAATTCTCCCCATTGTGTGAAATAGATGAAATACTTTCAAAAGAAAAATCCAAGTCACCCCCCTCGAAATGGCACTCAAATTAAAAGCACATACCTATCACTTGACACACTGAAAATTTGACAGTGGCTGGCTGTTAAGAAGGAGACACTTGGTTTACATGTTTTAAAACCAGATGACTCCATCACAACACTAAGGCTGGTCTTCTTGAACTCCTCAAGAGCAGAAAAACGAAAATACAGTTTCTTCAGCAAACAGATAATGAGATAAATGCAATTGCTCTAAAAAAATAAAGGCTTGGGATGCAGGCAAATATAAAGATGGCCCTTATATTGAAAGGAATTCCCTCATACTCATACAAATTCTTCACAAAAGATCAAACCGGCCCCAACAATAAAATTTAAAGACAGGAAGATTTACCATATACATAGTACATAAGAAACCATAGCTTAACTTCTCCAGATTAATGGCACCTTGAAATCATCTTCAATAAGCAGAACATAACAAACCCTAGATAAGGTTGGGATTCCGTTCTCTATTTATCCCTTTTTATCATATTCAGGTTGAGTTCCATCTTATGGCAATCCTTCCAATCTGAAATAACCCTCAGGAGATTATATTTTTTGTGACAGCATCTGACTTAGCTGCCTTGCTCAACATTTCTCTGAACAGAGTTAATACATCCTCTATCCTACCATCTTCAAAGTAGCTATCAGTCAAAGTCTTACAGGTAGCAACATCGGGTTTCAAGCCAATAGAGAGCATGCCATCAAGTAAATTATTAAAGAAAACAGCATCAGGTTTCAAGCCAGTCGAGAGCATATCATCAAGGAGCCTCATCACTTCGTCCAGTTTACCAGCCAAGAATTATCCATGAATCATTGTACTGTAGGAAACCACATTAGGTTTTACACTGGCAATTGACATCAAATCAAAGAGATTTTGGGCCTCCGTAACCTTTCCTTCTTTGAATAGCTTGTCTATCATTGTACTGAAAACAACGACAGTAGGATGAATGCCTCTATCCATCATCTCATAAAATAGTTCCTCAGCCTTCCCCCATTTGCCATGCATAGAGAAACCATGAATTAGGATCGCAAATGTTATGATATTGGGAGACAATCCATCATCAATCATCAGAGAAAATTGGGACATTGCATCGTCCAGCCGGCCTATCTTGCAAAGCTCATCTATAACCGTGTTGTAGTTGACTATATCTGGCATCAATCCTTGCTGCCGCATTTTGTTAAAAAAACATTGCCTCATCAAACCTTCTACATTTAATGTATGCAGAGATCTGTATGTTGAAGATATGATGATCAGGCCGCATTCTGTTCTGTACCATCAAATCTATGAGATTATTCATTTCAACAAGATCTCCTTTGGTAGCGTACCCATGAAGCAGACTTCCATATGTGGCAACATCGGGGGTCTCACTGCTCTGAACCATAGAATTAAAAATCTCTCAAGCTTCAGCGTGCTGTCCAGATTTACAAAGACCGTCTATCAGCATAGTGTAAGTTACAACATCTGGCCGTTGCCCATCACTGGACATTTCTTTGAGAATTCTGACCGCCTCTTTCCACTGTCCCAAAGAGAGGTATCCGTGGATTAGACTGTTATATGTGGTGCAGTCTGGCATAATATGTTTGCCAAGCATCTGTCGAAGGACCTCCTCGGCCTTGTCCATTGCTTGAACCTTGCATTTGCATAGGCCATCAATGATTGAGTTGTAAGTCACAACATCTGTCGGGATCCCAAGATCAAGCATTTCACGAAACAGGGTGTAAGCTTTCCCCACCTCGCCCTCTTTAAACAAGCCATGGATTACGGTGGTATAAGACACCACACCAGGTGGGCAGTGATCTCCATCCTCGGCCATCATTTGGATCAGCTCGACAGCCTCTTCACATTTCTTCTCACCACAAAGCCCCATGAGAAGTGTGTTGAAGGTGAAGACATTGGGGGTGCAGCAGAGCTCAGGCATCCGTCGGAGGACAATATTCATTGCATCACTCGTCCTCTTCTCAGCACAGAGGGTCCTGAGGATGGGAGTGAAGATGATGGCATTTGCCTTCAGTCCCGTCTTAATGATTTGGCCCAATGCGGCAAAGGCGAGGCTCAAGCATCCTGAATGGCAGCAGCAGCTGCTGATGAGGATGCCTTAGGTAGCTATGGTTGGTGTCACCTTCTTGGCGCCCGCTCGGGCCATGCGGTTGAACAGGGACACGGCGAGCGCAGGGCCGTCGCGAACGGTGGAGGAGACCGGGGTGCGAGCGACGGTGGTGAGGAGCTGGGTGAGGGCGTAAACGGAGCCGGGCCTCGCTTGGGGAAGCAACTCATCGAACAGATCGAGCGCGTCCTCGGGCCCCAGGTCCCCCGAGCGGTAACACTTTCCGATGAAGCACTCCAGCTCCAAGGAAGAGCGGTGGTCAGCCCTCCACCGGCGCGCGGCTGCTGAAACGGCCGGCGGTGGGGAACGCCTTTGGATCGATGGGAGCACCTCGTCGCAGAGTTGGCGTGCGGCCTCAGCGTCGAGACTTCCCGAGCGGATGCGCCGTCCATTGATCCGTTTCAGCTTCTTCAACCAAGAAGGACGTCCCTGGGTCGACATGGTCGGCGCCGCCGATGGGATCCACACCTCGCCCCTCCGATTCGGTGGGGAATGCAGCTCGCACTCACAGCTCGCTCGCGCTAGGGATTGGGATGGGGAGTCCGCACAGGCAGAGCTGGAGGGGCGGCGGCGGCGGTGGTGTAGGGATCGGGATGGACCGATGGGGAGCCAGCGGCGGCGGCGGCGGCGGCGGTGTGGGGGACTGGGAATGGGACCGTGAAGCAACTGAGCCAGAGCCAGAGATATAAATATCCAATTTGCCCGCGAACCAAACACCACTTTCTCTTATCCAAGGATATCCATCAAACCAAATATAACCTTAGTGAATAGGACCCGGAGCCAAGTCTAGGTGCTTAGGAAAATTTTCTCGAGCCAAATCCAACCCAAAATATTTCTTTTATTTATTTTTCAACTGAAAGACAACGGGGCAAGCCGCCCAAGCCTGGGCTCGGCGTAAAATGCCAACCCGACTCAATCAAAGGGTTTTTTCGTCCGATCCAAAAAAAAATACTTCAAGTATAAAATTGTGAACGGAGCTAAAATTTGAATAAGAAGCTCAAAGTAAAGTGGAGAAGAAAATGAGATAGATGACCAACATGATGAAATGTAAAAACATTTTACTTTCTTCTGATATTTATATAGACTATTAATATTTCGTTTATTACGACAATGGAAGTATAGGTTTAGTTAAACCAGTCCTCTACTTTCTGATTCTTATCATATTAATTTGCTGCTCATACAGTCGTATCATACTATCATGCCAAAAAGTATCGATTAGTCATCTTTGTAGAACTGGTGAAGCACCTATGTACTTTTCAGAAAGTCACAGCAAGTACTGATCCTTTATCATTTTACTGTATCAAGGTCCACATTCGTCTGTGACTGATAAGTTAGCTCATGTTGTGTTTGGTTACTTTGTTGTGAGACAAAAACATTTTTTCGATGATTGATAAGTCAAACGAACAAACGAACGGGGCTGGAGAAAAAAAGAACACAGGTCAGTTTCCAATTCATAAGGATACCTGATTGAAACAAGATATGACCCGATTTTGCGACAACAGTCAGATTCGCTTTGCCAATGCCCACAATAAGTTACAGCTCAGATACAATACATAGGATCTGAGAATGCCGCCACACAATGACAATATGCCACTCCGACAGCTCATCTGCTGCCCGCTTGGTTCTCACAGGACTCTGACTCGGTTACCCCATACAAAACCTTCAACAAATTTACAAGACGGAACAGCGCATGGTCTCTGGTAGCCAGGTTCTTACAAGGACAATGCAAAAATAATCCAGCAACAAACACACTGTTGTCAGGGCATGAGGCCATCTTTTTGGTGATGTGAGGTATAAATTAAAATGAAAAATGGCATGGAGTGAATGCCTCATGTGTTAGGTTTGTACAGCGAAGTTTGCGGCGCTTGGCTGTCCCACTTTCTTCATGGAAGCCTTCAGGTCTTCCCTGGGTTTGGTGACCCTGGATTTAGTAGCTGATCCAGTCTTTGAAGCGCTCTTTGGAGAACATTGTGCCTTGCTGCTAACATCTTTGGAGTTCCCAATGCTGTGACGGTGCGACCGGCAGCATACTGCACTGCCATTTCCTCCCTCTGGTGTATGATGGGTGTCACTGCAGCTCTTTCTCCGTGTAAATTTTGGTGACTTGGCACGAGTGGGAGGCACCTGCAAGAGAAAAGGCAAAAAAAATTGAAGGCTCACACTAGGACATGCTAAAAGCTGGCAAGCTTATACAGCTTTCCATTAATTTAATCAGCAGGTTACAAGTAAAAAATTAATGTCAGAAGACATTTTAAATTGATTGTTTATACAACTTATGCTCATTTTGGTGATTTATATCAGTATTGGAGTAAGAACATTACAAGTTTGTTCAGTGAGAAAAAAGTTAGGCTTCTGCTGACCGAGTCGATGCTGAAAACGGCTATCATTTGTTTTTTGAGAATCAAATGAAAATAGACAATTATGTGTCCAGAAAATTGGACTTTTCAATTATGGCCAAACACAAGGACAATAATGTCATGGATTTGGAAACCGAGGCATCATGTTGTTTCAAGCATGTTTGCATTGCACAAAAATATCAAGATACTATATGTTAATGTGAATTATATAAAGAATCAGAAACACAAACGTACAAAATTGGATAAGGATCAAGAAAAACAATATACAAAGTAAAAACACAAAACTGGAGCTATAAAGATGATGGATCAGCACCAGAGCAATGAATATGAAATTATGAAGAAAATCTAAGGAATTCATGCAGCAGAATAACTTAGAACTAATTGAAGACCTAGAGATTTCTTTGAGAATGTAAATACCAATTGAACAATGCAAAAAAAGAAGAAGTTAATTGATTAAAATAACATCTGCAACACGAAATAGATTACCTTTGTAAGTTCAACCTTTGGTGGGGGTCCCTCTTGGTAGAAGCTTGGCATGGGTTTTGCTCGGACGACCAAGTTCTTCCTCAGTTGTCTTAGAGTTTCTTCTTCCTCTTCCTAGAAAGAACAAAAGAACGAGAATGGCAATTTTAGTTAAACCCAAAAATATTTAATCAAAAAGAGGATCATAAAGCAGGCTTGGTAAGGAGTTTCATTGACTTGGTGGGCAGATAACAAAGATTTCCATAAGTTAGACTATTGATAAACACGTGAAAGTGTAAGAATGTTTACAAGAGGCATCAAATATGCATGTACAAGTGACACGGCAGAAGCATAGTTAACGCAATCAAGTGAGGTCTATGTGCAGTAACAATATACTAAGAGTAAGCAGGCTTCAGATACAAGCATCCTCAACAATTCTAATACCAGTAACTAAAGTTACCAGGCATTATAGTTTTTCCCAATAAAAATATCAGATTTTGTGGGACAGAATATTCATTATAAAGACAAATCATTCATGTACACAGGAAACAACTATAGTTTCACAAGCTTAAAGTTTAGAACATGTGTTTATACAAGAAAAAGGCTTAACCAATTTAACTATATTGATTGGACAAAGAAGCAACATGCAAAACACCATATAGTTGCTATTGTAGCAAATAAGAATGCAAATGGACTAAAAGACGGATAAACCTTCAGAAAAGTTCATTTCAAAGCTTCAAGAATATCTGAAATTGTCTAGTTTCTTGCATTTTACCACACTAACCAAGCAAGATGGAAATAACAAAAAATGCTGTAATGATCGTTTCCAACACCTCAAACAGATAGTATTTCAGTAAGTCAGAGACAAGACAAGACACGACTCATGTAAAAAAAAGTACGCTCAGTGAAGTTCAAAAATATTTATAATACAGAAAATGAAGGAAACAAGGCAGGTTAAACAAAGTTACTCCAAAATTTTAATTCCAGTGCTGACAAGAATGCAATTCTTGTTTCCAACAAATTAGGACTAGTAATCTATCAATAAAAAAGGGTGATCTTCATGATGCCACAAAACAAAACAGACAACAATATTCAGGCAATACCATAAAATAAACCATAGCAGACTTACCCTCTTTCTGGCCTCTGCTTGGAGTTTCTCCTCTTCCAAAGCCTTGCGCTTCTCTTCTAATTTTGTGTAAAACTAAAGAATCAACAAAGTTTTGATTACTCGACTGACTCTTTATAGACAGATATCAACCATGATACTGCAGCACGAAATAAAAACATGTACCTCTCCTCTCTTCTCAGCACGATTAGCACAGACGAATGTAGGTGCAACAGCAACAGTTGTCTTCTTAGTTTTTCCAGCTCTTGCTGAAGTTACGGTTCTGTACACAGCTCAGGAAACTGGGGATAACAAATGAAGCAATCTTTTCTACTAACAATCAGTTATAGAGGCATAGAAAAGTGTTCCATCCAAAAATTTATGGAGTTCATATGCATAAAAACATTAAAGAAAAAGGAGACACTAAACAGACAGAACAATAAGATCCACCGGAGAATTGAATGCGATCCATATTTGAAAAGAAGAAAGGATACGAAGAAGTGACAGAATATGAGTCCTCTTCTTGACTGTGAGAAGTATTGTCAGATTGGAGAGGCTTCCTGGGTGTGACTGATGGACTCTGCAAATCCACAAATAGTACAAAGCTTGTCAGTAAAGTTTCCTACTTTCATGTCCAAAAGTTAATTTGGCAGTGTAAGGCAAATAGAAGAATGTCTGAGAAACAAAGAGACATAGATGAGGCCCAAAGGGTACAGTTCAAAGGAGGCTACAGATGACAACCAGACCTTCTTTGCCATGCTTCTTGGTGAGGAGCTACTTTTATCCGAAAGTTTTTCCCCACTGCTGGTGGAATGAGGAATTGGAGCACAATTTCCTGCTCCAGATGGCCTTCTTTCAGGTGCAACAGTGCATGGTTCAGGGACAGTATGGCTAGACCCTTGCTGTCTAGCTACTGCAGGCTTTGCTGGTGAATTGCTGAGAGATGACTCCTGCTGATGAATCGGCTTGAGCAGGTCTGGGTTTACAGACACATCTTCCTGGCCATTGCTGTCCATATGTGAGTTCACAGCATAAGGGTTCTCTTGCCTTCCTGAAGAATCTTCGTCATGGCTACCACTCACAACTTCCTCATGATCAGCATTTCCGTTAGGTGGACATATAACTACACAATCTGATTCTTCATCAGTAGACATATCAACAACTTCTTTCCCCATTGCACTGCATTTTTTATAAAAAATAAACATATATAAATATTTGTGTACTGCAGAATCAGATGGAGCCTTGAAGCGCCTTACATATAAAATCATAAAGAATAAAAAAACAATAATAGAGTCAAACATATAAGCATAGGCATTATCAATGACATGCAAGCAACTAACCAGAAGAATGGAGAGTTGTGTCATCTGATATTCCTGAAGTCCAGATGTAATAAAGATTACACGTGTTATTTAAGTTTGAGTCAAGAGCTATTGCATAAACCAGAAGAATTTATAGATGATTTTGGTAATCTGACACATAGAAGCTTCAAATTTAACGCATTGTGGTAGAACATGTGCAGCATATTTATTTGTTTGTTAACCATGAATCAAAAGTTTCCTCAGATGCAATATATAAGTTTACTGAGATGCCAGCCTAGCAAACTCCTAAAACATGAATCGTGATGTAACTCCGACTTGGCCACATTCACGACAAGAGTTATATTCCGTTTTCTTCAAACAATGCACAACGCGACAATGCTTATTTGCATGTTCAAGAGTGCATTTATTATTAACTTCAACAGGCAATAAATACCAGCAAAATTTGAATATTTTGTCGTATATACAAAACTCATTGGAAGCAATACAAGATTTTTAGCGGGAGCCCTTACATCATGTCCACTAAGACAAAATGATAAATCCTTCACAGCGCATAGCTTAGAATCAGCAAGTTTTATTTACAAACAATTTTGAAAATTCTGCCGTATGTGACATTTGAAATATGAAGGGCGGCCCTGGTGCAAGCGGTAGAGCTTTACCGCCTGTGACCAAGAGGTCCAGGGTTCGAGCCCCAGCCTCTGCACATTTGTGCGGGAAAGGCTTGCGGGCTATTTCCCTTCCCCAGACCCCGCAGTGCGGGAGCCTACGGCACTGGGTACGCCCTTTATGTGACATTTGAAATATAAAATCCTTCACAAGGCATAGCTTAGAATCAGCAAACTTTATATACAAAACCATTTAGGAAATTCTGCAGGAAGTGGCATATGAAAGATAAAATTAATCACCGCTAAGTTCAACAGGCACAACTAGAAACATTAAAAACAAAACTCCACCGCAATCATAACACGCCCATCGGACAACCATTTCACAAGAACACGAGTGCACGACTTTGAATTAATCAGTCAACGCCCATATTCCACAAATTATTTAAGGATCCACGCTAATGCCTTGTCCCATTGTTTGCAGGGAAGCCAACTCACTACCCAGTTAATGCCTTCCACGCAAGCTACAAACAAATACCGGCCATTTCTAGCGCTACTAGTTTAGAGAAAACCAGACATTTCAGCTGTCACGCGCGGATTTCACCATTCGAGAGCCGCGGACTTCACCCCCACACGCGCGAAACCCTAATCCGCGCCCACCAGCCAAAAACTCACCCGAGAAATCGCGCAAAATCATCGAAACCACCCCGACGAATCGATCCAGCAAACCACCCGGATCCACCGCGCAGCTCAGAAGTCTGAAACCCGAGCGCAAGGCACAGCCATCGAAACCCCCTAACGCCCAACAGAACAGGATAACACAAAGAGAAGCCAGCGCCATTACATGTTCCCGGCCGCCTTGCCGGGCAGATCCCAGCGCCGCCTCCCGGGGTCCCCACCCCCGCCGTTGGCCTCCGCCGCGGTCGCCGTGGTGCCGGTCGGTACCCGGACCGTCAGCCCCCCGCGCCGCGCGCCTCCCGCTCCCGCCGACTGAGTCAGCGGAGGCGGCCACCGGCCCCGCCCCTCCTCGCCTCGCTTCCCTCGCCGCCCCCACCACCGACCGGCCACCGCTCCCTGGCCTCGCTTCGCGCAGAGCTCGCGCGGCCCCCCTCCTCTGCCTGCCTGCCTGCGTGAGCTGCGCTCGTGTGTGTCTGGGCGCGGGTCGCGGCCAGGCGAGGGGCGGTCGGCTGTTTGTGGTGGCCTTGTGGGGGCGGAGCGGAGGTGGGCCCGGAGGTGAGGGTACCGCCCGGGGCCACGGGCGGAGTGTGAGGGTGTGGAACCTGAGGCGAGGCGCGAGGGGGCGCCGTGCTGCGAGAGGCAGAGGCAGGGCACCGGCCTGTGGATGATTTTGACCAGCCACGCGGAAATTATAGGATAGTTAGCGCGATTTTCCTCTAGCAATAATGGATAAAACTGTTGCCTAGGAGACATAAGTTGAGATTTTCCCCCTATTTTTCTATGCGATGATTGATTATGTAATGTATACAGTATAGTGTTTCTTTGCTGTGGGGATATTGTCTAGTGTGAGTGAGCATGATGTGTTAGCGGCAACGAAAGCTGACGTCTCAACTTCTACTCTTGTAGTAGTAGTGCTTGCATGCCTGCATTTCATTCCATTCAATTTGTTGGTGGTTGCTGCGCAGGACCAATGGACCATGGGACACACTTATATGTGCTCGTGTTGTTCTTTTTCATGTGTCTCGAAAGTGCATCTGTGGTGCCTCGAAAGTTCATCTGTGGTGCGTTCTGCCGTTCTGGCACCTGGAAAATGGTCGGTCGTGATTTTTTTTTCTTTTTCAGGTTTGTTGTCAAATTTGCATGCTTGCATGGCATCAAATTAAAACAAAGGTTTCATCTTCGCTAGTACATCCAAATTCCAAAGGCAATGGCCAGTGCATTATTATATATAAGGCTATTCATCGCCCCATTTGTTTATTTGGTTTCCTTTGGTTTATTAGCCCATCCTATGTATTGGTAGGTAATCGATAAGTTGAAAATATATGGTCATATTTATTAGCATTACTTCAACACTAATTTTCAGCGAATGTGCATTATTTTTCTCTCACAATGAATCAGCCTAACTAAGCTAAATTTCAGCACAATAAACAAGACCTATATACCCTTTGCTATTGGCTTAGTATCAGATTTAGAAAAATGAGCCTCGTTTATGTGAAGAGACACTAGCATCAAATTACTACGCAAAGACCAAAAAATGGACCAAAGGAAGTTGTTTAGTTTCGTTTCTACTCAATTTTCTTTAGCGTCGGAGCCCTATTGTGCATCCTCCTTGCTTGTTGGCTACTTGGCTAGACTAGATTAACAAATTGCAATAGACGGTTCAAGGAACATGCACTCATCAATGCAACGCAAGCAAACGATAACATGACACAAATTTGTATGATGATTCAACTCCTTCTGCATATGTATATAAAGTCCCAAATACCAATAATTAACTCCCCTTAAAAAAGGTTAGTAGCGTCAAATTATCACAAAACCATTAAATTTGAAATAAAAAGGTTGTGCATTTGTTTCATCGGAGCCACAACAACAATTAGTAGGCCATTTCCTATTTGTTAAGCATATGTTTGGTTCGAGAACGATGCGGGATTAGATCATTTCCTATCTTTATATGGGATCATCATATCTCATATTTGGTTTAGCGGATAGAGTTATCTTAATTTGATAAGAGGATTGATATAGTAGGGTGGATGTTAAGGTCTTCACCATTAGGCACCGTGAGTGGTATGGTGAGCCCAGCCGACCACAAATGTATATATTCTTCCTCCTTGCGTCGGTCCTACGTTTCCTTTGCCAGGTGGTGCTTGTTCGCTCGCCCGCCCTACCACCTTGCCCTCGTTAGTCCTCAAGGCACCACCCTTGCGAGGAGATTGAGCCATGACTCCGAGAAGACATGGTGAGCTTGGTCAAAATGGTAACGAACTGTGTGTTTGGCTGTTGCGCCTGCTCATCAACTCACCCACCTGCACCGCCGCACCAACACCTACTCCGCCAACCGCAGCATAGTCGCAAGACATTTTGGTGGGACAGAGCAGGACGTCTTCATGCCTTACTTTTCAAGAGATAGATCCAACATGTATCTACATACAATATTTCCTGTTTTGAAAGAGATGGCATGCATTTTAAAATGGATCCATCCACTCACTCCAAAAAAAAAACCAAAGAGATGGGATCGGCTCATTGCATCTCGGTTGGCCCCTAAACCAAAATACGTGCTTAGAGGGTCCTATTTTGTATCTTCGTTGGTTAGAGCAACTCTAAAAGACTCTTCATATCCTTTATAATTACTAAAAGATAGAGATTTTGATGAAAAAATATCCTTTAGTATCCTCTTTATTTGGTTCTCCAAATACACTATCATATATTTTGATGAATTTCGTGCTAGTTAAAACGAGAATGCTTATCTCTAGAGTGCATATATAGAAAGCGATGTTTAGGTTACGAGATAGATATGATGGGACAAATTCATCTGCTAAGTCTTTAATATCAAGCTCTTGAACGCCAACGCAATCACCGAGGAAATCAAATACTTTGATTACGTATGTTGGCCTGTCATAGCATGTGTATATATTAGTACAGTATAATAAGACGCCTATAATCACAAAATCTTTGCTGTGAAACGCCTATATAGTACAATAAGACGCCTAGTTAGGTAGCGAAACAAAACAACCGTCGTTAACGGCTAAACGCCAGCCAGGAAGTCGGGGGGCAGCAAGACGGGCGAGACGGAGACTCCCGTTCCGTTCCGCGCACGCACACACCACCACACAGTGCACGAGGCAAACGAGGCCCACGTAACCACCGCGGTCCATTCTCCCCACCGTATTCCCTCTCTACCCTCCCCGGCCCACGGTCAGCGGTCCCACAGGTCATGGAAGAGCGAGAGAGACCACGGGCGACTTTTGAGCCCCAGGGGGCCATAGACCATACTCGCCGTCCCGCTCGGTGTTTTTTTTCTTCCGATCCGTGCGTGCCACCTCAGCGCGCTAATTGCGACGGGACGGGGCTGACGGCCGGGAGGGAGGCCGTGGCGGCTAGGGACAGATCGGGGCTGTCGACGCGCTAGCGGACGGCTGAGATCGGACGGGGAACCTAGGACCAGGACACGGTCGGTGGCTCGGTGCTGGCGCTTTTGAACCCCGCGGCTCGTGTTTGGTTTTTGTCTTGGCGCGGTGCGGTGCGGTGGGTCGCGGATCCTTTGCGGCTGGGCTGGGTGGCCGTCAACGTCCAGGGCGTTGGAAAGTCAAAAGGGGCCTCCGACCGATGCGTCCGACACCGCCGTGGAATCCGGATCAGATCCTCCCAACTACTGTAGCCTTTGCTGTGTGTGCTCGGTTTCTGTCGAGCCATGATATCGGTGGCCTGGTGGCTCGATCTGGCTGGTGGACACGTTGGGGATTTCCATTTCACACGCGCAATTGGTATGGGTCAACTAACCGCAATAATGACCAGAGGTGGTACACTTGTACTACCGGGTCGAGTTCGCACGCATCAGCCAAAAATGCACTCGATCATGGATCATGGATGGCGTGATGACAAGGATTAGCAGAGACTATTAGGCTGAGGTTTCCGTGGCGACTGATGGTACTCCCTCCCTCTCTGTTTCTAAATAAATAAATAAATAAATAAATTTCTAGAACTATTTCAAGACACTTTTTAAAAAACTTTAACTGAATTTCTAAAAAACATTAAGATTTATAATATTAAAAGTATATTCAATTTATCATAAATATATCTTCACATAAAACTTATTTTATATTATAGATTATTATTATTTTATAAGATAATTAAAGTTAAAAGAATGACTGCTATGGATTCTAAAACTTGATTTATCAGGAACGGAGTAAGAGCCTGTTTGGTTACAGTCTCCCTAAAGTTTAGCCACTACATTTAGATGATTTTAGTCCCTAAAATATCAAATAACTCCCATAAAGTGCACCTAAAGTTTAGTTATTTTAGTTGGCTCATGGAGTTAAAAATATAAACACCCTTAAGCCTACCTTATCCATCCCCCTCTCTCTCTCTATGCCATTATTGAGGGGTAAAAGAGTCTTTGTGTTAAGCTATTAATAACCTTTAGAGGGAGTAATCAAACAGACCCCCTAAGTTTTAGTGGGGAGACCACTAAACTTTAGGTACCCCTAAAGTAAGATACAGACCATTTATAGTGGCCGGTAGAGTAAATCGTGTGTTAACTTCCGCGGAAGGCAGACGGTTCCGGATGTCGCTTCCAAGTAATTGAGAAAATGATGTTTTTTTTTCTTTTCGTATACTTGTGTCATGAGTTCGTGTGGACGTTTTCGTTGGACAGTAGTATCGTACGTAGTAGGTCTCTTGTCAGGTCTGGTTCTTTCAGAAAAATGGAGAAGGCATATAGGATACGTGTGGGGGCAACGATATTAATCTCTCAATGATAGTTGCTCGTGCAGTCGTTCTTGAGAGATGATCGATAATGAGTAGCATATACGGTATAAGGACGTGCCGAAATGTTTTTTTTTTTGAAAAGCCACATGCGAGAAAATCGTCAGGCATATATTAATAGAGATGTGTGCCGAATTAATGAATTGGTATCTTTGTCCTTTAAAGATGAGGATGACATCGTATACTTCACGTGATACAACCGTAACAAAGTTACCAATGTGCCCGATGGTTTAGTAAAGTAAAAAATTTATATATGTACTTTTTTTTAAAGTGTTCATCGGTGTGAGAATTGGTTGCGATTTTGTCGTTGAATTATTGCCATATTGTTGACAGAGGAAGACAAAGGGACAAGACTATATTATACAAAGAAAGATGAGCTATAGCTAGTACTCACCAGTCACCATCCCACTCTCAAAAGGACCATTTCTTGCATTTGTTCCTATGTTAACACCATATAGAAGTACAATGGTAAATCGAATATCAACATGACTCGTCGCAAAAAAAAAAGAATATCAACATGACTAAGATTTGTTCCAATGTTCAGAGAAAATTAGGAAACGACCAACACACCTGATAGTTATATGAATACCGCTGAATGTTTATGAGAAATCATACATAATACAAAAAAAATAGATAGTTCTCATAGAGATAACATTGTTATCTCGATATCGTCTATTATAATCAACTGCAACATTTAATTTGCATCTAGGAAATCGAGATGTTATCCTTCTACAGTATCCCTTAAGGTGACATTGCATTAGCTTGCTTGGTAGCGAGAGATCCGTGTGCCAAACTTAGAGCATCTCCAAGAGACTAGTTAAATCCTTCTCTAAAGTTAAATTTGGCTATTGCTATAAAAAAAATGTCTCCAACAGACTATCTAAATGGCTCTCCAAATTTAGTGATTCTCTATCCCACCTAATACGCTTTCTACTTTTAGATAGTCTACCTCACTAGCTATCTAACTTTTAGTTTTACAGAGTCTGTTGGAGTACTCTCAGAGCATCTCCAAGAAATTAGCCAAATTGTTTTCTAAATGTAAATTTGAATATTATGAAAGAAAAAGATGTCTCCAACAGACTCTGTAAATGACTCTTCAAATTTAGAAGATCTCTATTCCACCTCATTCGCTCTCTATCTTTGGATAACCTACCTCACTAGCCATTTAGATTCTTTATTTTACAGAGTCTGTTGGAGTAATCTAGTATTATCTATTTTAGAAAGTAATTTAATCACTAAATTTGGCTAGTATGTTTACAGAGTCTCTTGGAGATGCTCTCATATTATCTATTTTAGAGAGCAACAAAATTACTAAATTTAACTAATCAGTTTGGCTAATCTCTTGGAGATGCTCTTACCAATTCAAATTCGTTTGTTTTCTTTTCTTTTTCTTTTTAAGATTTGATCAAGGATGCCGTGCACAATTATAAGGAGCAGATTCTGCAGGGATCCTTTCTGCGAGATAACGTCACCTTGATCTGTTGATGGAGGACCCTCAACGGCCCATGGGGCCTCGGTCCCACATGTCACAGACTCCTAGGTGGATGCGTTCTTCCGCCCTTGCGCGCCAAATATGGATGAGTATGAGAGCATCTTTTTCTAATCCTTTACAAGTCAACGTCGTAACCTCTTGAAGGTGTCGTTGTGGAGTTGGACTTGGTCGGGATGTCTCGTGGTAGGGTCTGGCTCGTCGTTTCCGTTGCTGTGTCATGTGGGTTGTGCTAGTGGTGGAGTAGGAGTCGATGTCCGACCGAGGGTTTGAGGCTTGTGTCGATGTCCCAATCTGACCAAACAAGGAGTTGAGTGGGTGCGAGTTGAGTTGATTTGGTACCTAGATGTGCTGTTTGAGTAGAGATACTCCACAATTGTATGATTTTTTTGGCCCGGTTTCCAGTCAAAAAATTGGGCTGACACTTGCCTTTTTCTTTTATTCGTCTAATAGAAATCACGACAAAGCTTTTGCCGTCCTTTCGAAAAAAAAATTCATTTTTTGTGCACGTTTGCGCGGAGTTTTCTTTAGCATCTATAGGAAGCTCACATTCAAAACTCTTCCTCTCTGCAAAACCATTGCCGGCATTGGATAGAAGGATAGGGTATTTTAATTTAAGTTCAACAAGAACTTAAACCGGTTATCAAACCCCACAAATCAAAATAAGACGTTCGTGTGGAGAGAGAATCGCAATAAAGCAACCCAAAAGTTAATCAGTGTGGTACTGTGGTGGAGCTGGGCTAGCAACATGAAACTTGCACATGTACGCAACAGGACTTCCTAAATCCTAAGAGTCACAACCAGCGGTCGTTCCATTTTTTTTTTATCTAGCCATTTATTTTAGGAAGATTATTTATAAATTTTATTTTTGTTATTAATAAGGTATATTGGTGATTACCATTTTGCTGTTTTTCTCGGCTGGTAAGCCCCCCACTATCCTCTCGCAGAGCCAAATTTCATTTCTATGGTTGTTCGCGAATTTGTGGGGCGGCACGTGTGTCGTCTAGTCCTTGCTTCTCGGTTGCGCGTTCAACCATGTACCAGTATTAACAATGTATCGGAACTAGAACTTGAAACGTGCACATGTTAGCAACATGATTTTCTAAGAGCCACAATCAGCGGTCGTACCATGTACTTTTTTATTTGTTATTCTTCGACAATTTATTTGAGGAAAGTTTATTTTAAATTATTTTCCTTTATTGAAGGTATATTGGTAATTACCTTTTTCTCGTTAAGCACAACAATATCGTATCTTGTAGAACCGAATTCTGTCATTCACCCTATTCTAACTCAGCGAATGATCAATGTGGTCACAGCGTTCAACATGGGATCAGTATGTATGGGCAATTAGCGCATACTAATCCGACAAGGCAGAAGTAAGAGCGACTTATTATAATTTAGAACATAGAGGCTAACAGTAGTTCATCATTATCATCTTACTTGACCTTTTTCTTTGTTTGCTTTGCAATAGAACGGGTTAACATATCACCTGGCTCTCTACCACAATTGAGCCCTTAAGCTTCCCTAATTTGTCTATTTGTCCACGTACGGAGCCGCACGCAAAGGACACAACATGAATTGGGGCGGGTACAGTACGTGCATTCCCGTGATCCACGCGTAGTACTACCTCGATCATCAGCATATAATTGAATTGAAGGCGTCCGTCACAAACATGGCGTGCAAGGTGCGACCCCGGCCGCGTGTGGCCTGTGGTGTACGTTGTGGTGCCCGTCCATGACCATGTGACGCCATGAGCATGAGCATGAGCATGAGCCGTCGGTTTCAGCGAGGTGTACGGCGGCAGAGACGGATCGGACAGAACCTCGCACTGCTGCACCTCGCTGCCACCACGCACCTCGCACTGCACTGCTGCGGGCCTCGTCAGAGCATAATCACCGGAGATCCAGGGGTTGCCATCGGACGGACGGAAGGACGAACGGACGGGACTGATCGATCGGCGGGCAGTCCCATCCGCCGCCGGCCCGCCGGCGACTAATCCACATCGACCGATCGATTAGCACGGCCACCAACGCTTTAGCCAGAAGTTAGGGCCACGCTAGCTAATGGCCGGCCTGCCGACTGCCACCCATCCCTCTCGTGTGCCGTCGTGTCACACCACTCGTCGTCGCTCCCAACCCATCGCTTGCATGCTGTCCTTCGCGTGTGTGTGTGTGTCTGACAGTGTGGGCCCCTCATCCATCTTACTAGCTAGCTTCCTTAACCCAGACAGGCAGGTAGGCGGGCATAGCTAGTAGCTAGTAGCATTAGCAGCTAGCAAGCGTGATTAGCCCGCTGATAGCTGTCCCCCGCGCTATTAGGGCACCCGCAATGACTAGCTCATAAGCTAGCTCTAAGGGTCGTCCCAATGGAAGAAACTGACACGATTTTCATAGCACAAGAAATTATCTATAGAAACTATCTTTCACAATGGAGGTGTTTTCGAGTAATAATTATTTTCTCTTTCTCTCTCTCAACTCTATCTTTTTCCTCCAATGAAAGTGTGCCACGAGCCCCCTAGAAACCGGTAGTTTCTTTCCAATGGTGATTTCATAGTTTCTTGGTGCATTGGGTAGAGTGAAGACCTGATTTCTTCATGAAGAAACCAGGTCTAGGATTTGTGCTCCCTTTCATCATTAATTAGGTTGTCATGTCATGATTTTGCCTACGTGGCAAGTCATTTAATAAGGATAGAAACCATTATCAATACACCATTGAGACTACCCTAAGTATTCTTTTCATATTTTAATAGATGAGAGAGAGAAAACTAGCTATTGATCAAGGGCCAGCTCTTATACACATTTCAAGATTATGTGAGTATATCACGTATACTATAGGTCATGTTTAGTTCCACATGGAATCCAAAATTTTTTGGGTTTTGGCTCTTCATTTTGCAAAATGGAACTAAACACCACCCAAAAAAATTGACAAAAAGTGACTCATTCCTCGTTTTGGAAATCTTTGACTCAATAGGCCAAAATAAGGAAATCTTTGCATTGGTTTGTGTGTCATCCTCACAATCCACATAATTGGAATCCAAAATAAGCTAAATTTTAGTTGGGACTAAACAGTCCACTGAAATATTTTACATAATTCTGCATTTTAGAATCCAAAATAGTTAGGATTTTATTGGATTTGAGATTTTTGATTTGAACTAAATAGGGCCTATGAGACATTGCTAAAAGATAGTACTATTGAAGAGGTTGACTTAAAGCTAGTGGTTTGCATGTGCCCTTAACTAGTTCGTCCATCATCCATATATGTTGTCTTCTTCGCGTCCCTCCGGAGATGCGGCTGCCTGTGCTGTGTGCTCTCTGCTGATGGGTCGTCGCATGCATGTGGGTCCCACCATCGACTGTGGGTTCCGGCTTCTTTTTCCCAGGAGAGATATGTTGCAGCTGCTTCGACACCACTCTGTCAGTGTGTGTGAATCGGAGAAGGTGACGATGATGGCCACACAGCCCAGATGATGGAGATCCTGCACCATGCAATGCTCCATGCAAATATGCAACCACATGCACAGGAGTACGACCGATGATTTACAATCATTTGGTGGGGCCAGCCGCCCCCTCTTTCTTTTTTGCGCAAAATAGGTTGGGTGGTTACCCTCGAGCTCTGCGCAAAGGACGTACGGCTAATGAAATATAAATAAATAGCTATAGTGTGATTGGTCTATTTCTAGACATAAGCGATGTACCTTACCATCACCCCAAAAACACACACGCGCACACATTTTTGCTTTGTATATAGAAAAACGGTCAGATATGAGATATGATATAGTAGGAAGATATAGAGGATAATTTTGGTTCAAATAATTTTTTAAATGATGATTTAGAGAGTGTATCTTTTACCAATGCTCTAACGCATCGTCTTTGAAATTTGGATCCCAGAAATTTCGAGATGTTACGAGATGGCTGGTACGTACATAGAATAATTTTAATGTTTTGGAATTTTCTGCCCGTCCTCATCCGAACTGGCGTGTGTACTGACGACTAGTGACGAGCTCTACTTTGTCCTCTGCCTCGGTTTGGGGACTTCAAATATAAGCACGCACGGCCCTAGTTAGTGCGAGCAATAATTCCAGAGCAAGAGATGCTTCAATATATAGCTAGCTATGGCCGTGCATGTACACATCTCTCTAGTAAGTACTCTCTCCATCTCAAATTATAAGACGTTCCAAGAATCTTGAAAAGTCAAACTATCTCAACTTTGACCAAAGTTATATATCAATATAATAACATTTATGACGTCAACTAAGTTTTATTACATTCATTATCAATTATATTTTCATAACATGTCTATTTAATATTATAAATATTTATAATTTTTTCTATAATTATTGGTCAAACTTGAGATGTTTTGACTCCCCAAGATTCTTGGAACGTCTTATAATTTGGGATGGAGGGAGTCCTGTACAACTAAAGGGAGTCCTGTACAACTAAAGGCGTGCAGCGCAATGCATTCAAGCAACTAATCACGATATTTATGATGGGAAGTTGTGTTAGTACAATATCAACTTGCTGGATTGCTACACCACACAACTCCTCATCAAGTACATGTACATCTAGCCAAGGAGAACATATATTGCTGTTGAATTTTCACACACGCTCAAGGAACCGCATGTGTACTCTCTCTATCTCTAAATTTCTCGTTTTTCGAAAAATATCTTTGACTAATTTTATGTAAAAAATTAATATTTATGACACATCATTAATATCATGAGATAGATCATTAATTCATTATTCTAAAAAAATCATTGAGTTTATTTCATAATAATTTTTAAATATAAATAATGCACATATGTTTTTTAATAAATCTAGTCAAGCGTATGATACAGAAAAAAAAAGACAGTAGTTTCCTCCTAAGCTTCAAATGTACATATAGATGCTCACTCTAGTCACAAAAAAGTAAATATTTTAGACATCACCATGGTCGATCGTCACCAAAATTTAAACTATATTGGTATATAGTATATTTTACTCTTCCAAACTCCAAACCATATATGCCCGCGCAAAGTATAGCTAGCTAGTTTACGACATGTTAACTTAATTTTGCCTTACCTAATCCCGTGGCTTACACTGGATATATGTCCGATCCATCCCATTCAGCAAATCCATTCATTCCTTAAATTAGTCAATTAATATGAAATAATGATACGTACCTCCTACGTGTTGGAGAAAAAAAAAGTGAGACTGAAGTTATATATCTAGATTGAATTGAAGGTGAATAGTGACTTGGATTTAATAAACCGGAAGTGAAATAAAGCAAGCATCGTCCATACCACACCATGCGTGGAGACAACACTTGTTGCATATAATCTTCACTTAAATATCTACACTACACACCAACCGGTAAAAGATATTTGCTATATTTCAAATGATAAGAAATTAGATATTTTTTTACTATAAGTTTGACGACTTGTCTTATTTAAAAAAATTATACAAACATAGTCAAATTTAAATTATTTTAAAAGAACTTTTCGTTAATAAAGCAGATCACTAAAATAAACTAATATTTTGTATAAAATTTTAAATAAGATGAGTGATCAAACTTAGTAAAAAAAATCAAACATCTTCTAATTTAGAATGGAGTAAATACATAGTTATTTGTACGAAAACTTTATACATGGTTAATTAATCTGAGACTCGATGGGGCAGTATGCAGTGGACGGTCGCTCTCTACTGTTAAGTCGATCATCTCAATCAAAAAGGTTTGCTTCTCCAAAAAAAAAAAATCAAAAAGGTTTGCGGTTGGGTGAAGAATTGAAATACGAGACGTCAAGATGTGTGGTTTGTGCTGGGACGTCTGTCTCTGTATCCATCCCGGCCTCTTCATTTCGATCATTGAGATACTACAGCTTGCAAGTACGGATCCGATCGATTCTGAGCGCGGAGCATGTCGGCAAACTCTTGCGTGTGCCGCATGCATGATTTGGGAATGGATTGGCAGATTGCCAAGGCAAATAAAGCATAAGTATACGTGCGTCGGAAAGAGAGAATTTGTCCTTCCTTCTTTGTTTCTGCTTTCTGATGACAAGCAAAAACAACCCATCCAAAAGGAACCAATCAGATATCCCTGTACATCTTTCTTCTTGTGCGTGCGTGTGTGTTTGATACTTTGATGGAACAAAAAAACTGTAATGGAAAAAAGATCAGGTTTTGAGAGGATTACTGGTTGGGAAACACCAGCCTGGCGATTGTGTTTTGGCCTCTGTATATTATTAATAATCAACAAGGTAAATCCATTCATGAGGTCTGGGATGGAGAGAACCTCATGTTAACTTTCAGAAGGAATGTGTCTCTTAGTACTATGAATCTTTGGGGAGAGTTATGTAGTTTGGTTGAGTCTACTCCCCTCTCTGAAGAGGAAGACCAGGTTCTCTGGCATTTTAATTCCTCGGGTAAATACTCAGTACAATCTTTATATGCTGTGATTAATCACAGAGGGATTGTTCCCAGATTTGTAAGCTCAATTTGGTAAATTGCCGTTCCTCCAAGGGTGCAGTTTTTTCTATGGTTATTAACAAAAAATAGGTTGTTAACAAGGGATAATTTAGCCAAACGAAGAAATGTGAGTGATCCTTCTTGCATGTTTTGTACTGAAAATGAATCTATTCCACACCTCTTCTTTGGGTGTTGTGTGAGTAGGAATGTTTGGATGACAATTACTGCTCTCATTGACCAAGATTTGGGTTCTGACTTTGAATCGATTGCTCGGTTTTGGATTGCTAATAAACGACATAAGCTGACTAATATCATTTCTTCGGCAGTTCTTTGGTCAATTTGAAAATTGAGAAATGAGATGTATTTTCAGGGTGTTACATGGACAGGGATGCGAAGAGTTATGATGCCGATTGTGAAGATGTTGAGAGGGTGGGGGCCGCTGCTCAGCCAGGACATTGCTTTGCAAGTGGAGGATTTCACAAGACGGCTGGAGATCGAAGCAAACTTACCACCTCAACTACAATGGACGATGCTGGACGAGACAAGCTGGTTATCAGAGTCGGAGCAATTGGGTGCTCAGCCTTCAGTCTTAACCAGTGCAGCTTTGGCTCGGTCTGAGATGCCGCGTGATGTTGAGAGTCATTTGAATTTAGTTTCAAACACGGGCTTAATGCCGTGAGTCTGAATTTTTCTGTTTCCATGATAAAACTGCTGTTACTTTGTTGCTTTTGGTAATACAAAAGCGGGGGTCTCCCCTTTTATCAAAAAAAAAAATGATGGATTGGTATCCCGTCAGCGGCTCAAGCCCAATTAGAACTCGAGCCTGGCCCAATACTCTGAAAGCGAGCTCAGGCTCGCCCGGTCAGGCCACGGCCCACTATGAGGCGGTGGTCCGTCCATAAGCCCATGACGACAAAGGCATTTGGGTCTTGGGTCGGGTTCGAAAGAAGTTCCGGTCTGCAGCCTGCACCCTCCTCGATCGTCTCGGACTCGTGGAACACCGAATCCCCTCCATATATGGTGGCACGATTGCTCTCCGTCATCTGAGTTGAGTTCAATCCGGATCCACATCCTCCGCTCCGCCATGCAGCGCTCTACAGAGGACGCCGCCCCGTCGCTGTCGTTATCGTCGCCGCCACCGCCGCCGCCACCGCCGCTGGACGACGAAGGCGAACTGAAGAGGACCGAGGCTAACGGTATGTCGATCCTACGCAGCAGCGCGCAGTGCAGCATCCCCCTCTTCTGAAAAAAAAAATAGTTTTTTCCTGTTCGATTCGATCCCTGACGACGTCCGACGAATAATGAGTACGTGCAGGGTTCCATCTGTTCTTGGGCAACCTGGGCGTGGAGGTTGACGAGGCCTTCCTCACGCGCGTCTTCTCCAAGTTCGCCTCCTTCGTCCCGGGCTCCGCGCGGGTGAAGCGCCAGCCCGACGGCACCACGCGCTGCTACGGTTACGTCACGTTCTCGGAGCGGCGGGACATCGACGCGGCCATGGCGGAGTTCGAGGGACAGCTCGTCGGCACAGGGCGGGTCAGGCTGTCGCACTGCTTGTACAACTCCAAGGCCCGGCGCTTGTTGCCGGCACACCTGAGGGAGAGGTGCGAGATGCAGAAGCGCCTCTTCTTCCAGGAGCGGTTTCGCCGGCTCAATGAGGGGAAACATCAAACATAGCGAGGCGATCTGGAATTGGTCGGCTCTTCTTCAAGAGCATGATGGGGACGTGTGTGTGCTAAGTACTCCGTAGTATATATGTGAAGAATTGTAGTCAATTATTAGGTACTCCCTCCGTTCCAAACTATTTGACATTTTAAAATTTTTGGAAGGTCATAACATCTCAAATTTAATTAATAATTATAGAAAAAATTATAAAGATTTATGATATCAAATAGGTATACTATAAAAATAAAAATATAATATAAGTGAGAAAGAATCTAATGTTTGGTCAAATTTAAGATTACTCTGAGTCTTCAAAATTCTTGAGATGTCTTATAATTTAAGATGAAGGGAGTATCTATATAGGTACATGATGAACAATAAAATTATATTAATAACTAGCATAATGTGCGTATTGTCCGTATTGTCGGCTCTTTAGGATGACTATGCACACTGTATTGTTGCTCTCTGTTGTGCAATTATATTAACGCAAGCACACTGTCCGTTAATACAAATTCGATTGTTTTCCCATCTAATAAATTAAGTAAGAAGAAATCAAATGTTGGTTAAATTGGTATTGAATTATTACTATGTTTGTAGGATGGAAATTATTAGATGCCAACATGGCAACATCTATGTTAAAAAATAGTGTTTCCAAGTTTAGAACTCACGCTTGCTTAGAAAACAATTCCTTTATACAAATTGATTTGATTAAGGTAGCGTGGTTTGGGTGAGGCACAGTTACAAAGTGGGTGTTTCGTTTAAGGACACTAGAAATGGGTCATCCCCATAGGGGACTGTCCCCCTCTAGATTTGAGACTAACTCATCCTCATAAATTAGAGGTACACACTCGTCTCATTTTCACGTCGTGAGTGTATTCGCGCTTAGCAACCAAACATGTGAACTTGTTAGCGGGCGTAACAGTAGCTAGAGCAGGTGAGGATTGCTACTCTAGCTTAGGTAGGGGTGGCAGCAGGCACATCGAGGCGGGTGAGGGCAACCACAATGGATGGGGGCGGTGGTGGATGTGTCGGGTGGGTCAGTTGTATAGTTTGGGCAGATCCATGTGGACCAGCGTGAGTCGGGTAGTGGCAAGGGAATGCGGGTGTCACGATCCAACAGTTGTGCCATCTAAAACTTTCCAAAAACACCCCTAGAAGCTCGGAACCATATCTAGCTAACTCTTCCTTGGACCTTGACCGAAACCCTCCTACACATTGCAATACGCTTTGATCATGAGTCTCCATCAACCTAGGCACTAGGCCATAACCTCCTTTTAGCTCTTTTCCAACAATGGACAATTTTGTCAACTTAATGGAAGCCTTTGGATCTAGCACTCCAAGGACAAATACCCAAATTTGACTCTTAAACATCATAACCTTCCCTAGTCAAACCAAGTGAACTCAGGCCATGATGGTTGACTTAACAAAAAAGATTACCACTCAAGAAATGATCCCTAGATATCTAATAGTTTCTACAATCCTTATGAGTTGTATTACAAGAGGTCGTCTCCAAAATCTAGGATCCTCAAATTTCATGATCTATCGGACCGTCCAGTGATCTAGCAACTGTTCGCCGGAGCACTTACTCAGCAAAATCAGTTAGAATGAGCTCTCCTCCTTCCCATCACTTAGACCCATATGTCATCACGAATTCGAGGTTTCACCTACCCCAATTCAAATTCCTCTCCATCTCACTCTCATCCTCCCTCTCTCTCTTCAAGGTAGAGGAAACATGAACAAGATATATAAAGGAGAGAAGAAAGAGAAGGAAAAGAAAAAGGAGAGAAGGAGATCAAGAACTACCATCTCTAGGAAAAGATGAAGATCATCACCTCCATATTCATTCTTAAGTGATCTCAAAAAACATCTCTCATTTCCTAGATTGCAAATACAAACCCTAACTATTGACTCTATCTTGCATGAGGCGAAGATGGTGGTTTTTAACTACTTAATCCATCTCAAGAGTAAGCACTATCTCCTTCACTCAATCATCTCACTGATCTCCCATAATTGTTCTTGTTGACGATCCGTAACTTATATTTTAACCACCAATTTTACATAAAACACTCAAATGAACACCAAACTTAGTAATTGGATTTATAACTAACATTTTTTTATAAGTTTTGGTTATTTATTTAGTTGCCGGGGAAAGAATTGGAGCAGAAGATGATAAGCTTATTGTGTGTATTGTATGTGTTGTCTTGGGATGTATATTGATGTATCATGTAATGAAGTAATAATGTATGGATGAATGAAAATGAAATTTATTGTCCCAAAATTATGATGACTAAAGTGTGCTTTGTTAAATGAAAATGATCGGTGAATATTTGTGTGAACAATGAATGCATTTATCACCAGAGAGATATATGCAACACATAATTCACAAGCACATGCACATAATTCACATAGCACACGTGGGGAAGGCGACAACTGCGGTTGTGGTGGAGATCGATGGCAAGAGCGGGGAGGAAAAAGAATGGGGCGTGTGGGTCTAACTATGCTCCTGTCCAGCCAGGGTAGTAAGCAGAGGGAAAGGGCAGATCATTTTCCACTTGCTGACACACCGGTAATGGTTTGCCACACAAGCAAAATGTCACATTTTCATATGCATTTTGTCTCTCTGCAGGTAAAGTTGTAATGACATCGGTTAAGATGCTATGAGTGGAGGTAGCAATTATTATTATAATAAAAAGTTAAGAAACTAATACTCCCTACATCTAAAATTATAAGACATTCCAAGAATCTTAGAGTGTAATACATTTTAAGTTTATCAAAATTATAGAGAAAATTATAAAGATTTATGATATCAAATATGTATATTATGAAAATATAATTGATAAAGAATCTAATATTAATTTAATATAAAAAATATGTATAAGTTTAGTCAAACTTAAAATAATTTGACTCTCTAATATTTTTCAAATGATTTATTAAAATAACTTATAATTTAGCACGGAAGTTTGGCGGGTTGTGCATGTTTGATAAGGAAAATGCAGCAAAGGCCCGTTGCTGCGGGATCCCGGGCAGGATTCCAATTTTCTTGAGGGAGATCTAATTTTCTATACCATAATAAACGGAACAAGATCCTCTGCAGTCACGACTATTGACTGCTCGCTGCAGTCAGGACCATCCGTCCGTCCGTTGAGATCAAACGACTGCTAGCTCCAACGAAGTTTACAATTACCACTCTATTCGTTGTGCTGGGCTTTAGCCCAATAAGAAAAATATTGCTATTTTGTTTTTACCGTTAGTATTTGATACGTGGTGATAAGCGGAAGCGACGGAATATTTTATTTTGCTTTTTCGTTTCATTGTCTTTTTACTAAGAAAAACTACGTGGTACTAATTACATTCTGAATTATAATGGTTTGATTCTTTTATTTGATCATTCGTTTTATTAAAAGGTTTGTGCAAAATATCACTTTTTTATTACGTCTTACTTTAAAAATAATTTAAATTTGATTATATTTGTACAAAATTTATTTTTAAATAAGACGAGGGTTTAAACTTATAGGGTAAAAAAATCAAATAAATTATATTACGTTAATAGCAACAAGCAACCTAAAATACTTTTTTACTCCTAACGCAGAATGCAATATTACAATAGCCTACAACTAATATAGTAATTTTAACTGAGGCGTGCAAAAAGCTTTAATCGAGACGGATGGCATAAGTTAACCATTTCCGTTAAAGGATTAGTTGAGGTCACGTTCATCGGTACTACTTCAGTATAACTTATACTTATCCATGAGGCACGAGGTCCGACGACACGGTGAAAGGTTTTGTAATGGCTAGAGGGGGGTGAATAGCCTAATTAAATTTTCTACAACAACACTTAGCAAACTTGTTAGAATAAAACACGACGATAAGCAAGTTTGCTCTAGCTCTAAGGTTATGCAAGCCACCTACCAAGACTAGCAGCTAGCAAGATATATCATATGTCACACACAAGAGCTAGACAACTAGAGAAGCTAAACTAAGCTACACAAGCTAAGCTAGGGGCTCTACTTTGCAAGAATGTAATGCAAAGCTAAAGATAGAAAGGTTATACCGACGTGAAGAGATGAACCAATAAATAACCAATCAATCACAAGACGAAATCTCGGTAAAGAGACAATGAGACACAATATTTTTTACCGAGGTTCACTTGTTTGCCAACAAGCTAGTCCTCATTGTAGCGATACACCCACTTGGAGGTTTACGCGCTAATTGACAATCAAAGCCAAACATGTTCAAGAGTGCCGCACAACCAACACAAGATGTGGATCCACAAGCTACGCGGATTCCACTAGAGATACTTTTCGCGAACTCTCGCGGGGTAGGTTCAAAAACCTCTCACAATCCACCGATCGGAGCCGGAGACAATCACCTTCCTCCGCTCAACGATCCCCGTCGCACCAAGCCGTCTAGGAGATGGCAATCTCCAAGAATAACAAGAGCTCCGCGATGACGACGATCACCAAGTGCCACTAGTATGCAATCAAAGAGCAATGCACTTGGATTAACTCTATCTCTCTAGAATATGTCAAATATGTTTAGAGGATGAGTGGTGGAGCTTCTCAAACAAGCACAAAAGTGTGAGTGAGTAGAATGTGCAAGAGATGACCCAAAGGGCTGGCCATATCACCTTATATAGCCCTCACTCAACAACTAGCCGTTTTGCCCCCAAAACTGGCTCTCTGCGCCCACTCGGACGCACTTTACACTGGGGGTCCGGACCATCAACAGCGTCCGGATCCACCACTTGCCGAGAGCCAGCTGCCCTGTTTAGACTCCGGTCGCAGGGTCCGGACGCACCCGAGGTGCCGTCCGGACCATCGCACTTGCGTCCGGTGCCCATGCCGATTCAAACGGCTAACTTCCCGCGCTTGTCGCTGCCTGCCACGTGGCTCCGGACTCTCCTGTTCATAGGGTCCGGACCCGCTGTAACCAGCGTCCGGAAATAAACTTCCGCGAACCCGAGAGCTCCACCGAGCCAACACCACCTCCGGACCCGCGTCCGGTTCATGGTCCGGACCATCAACGTGCGTCCGGACCCTCCTTTCCAGGGAGTTACAGAGAGCGCCAGACTCCGGTCACGCGTCCGGAGCTCTGCGTTCGGACTGCTCCTCTGTCAGCCCCGCTAGGGTATGCCACCGGACGCACACGCGATGGTCCGGTCGGCCATACACCTAGCGTCCGTACCCTGCGTCCGGACTGCTTTCAGTTGCCCAAACAACTTCTCCAACTTCTCCAAGCTTTCAAGAGCCAACACTAAGTGATCCTAACACTTGTGCTTGTGTGTTAGCTTTTAGTTCACAACTATCTTGGATTAAGTTGGTGTCTCACTTGGTTCAATTGATTTTAATGCAATGCATATGAACCTAGTGACACATGATAACCGTAATCAAACTTAAGAGCCCCCTCCTTGATAGTACAGCTATCTATCCTAAATGTGATCATATCCTCTATGATGTCTTGATCACCAAACCGAAAATGGTCCTAGCTTTCACCTTTGCCTTCAACCATTTTCCTTTCCACCACCATGCTAGAGCTTGTGCCATCCACTTGATCCACCTTGCTCCATCACATGACATGTACCAACATATCTCATGATTCACACTTAGAGATCAAAGTTAGTACCTAGGTAGGTTTCATCAATTACTCAAAACCAAAACATATGGGACTCTCACACGGTCCATGACACGGTGTTTTGACCCGGTCCGAGCACAGCATGATACAGTGGACAATTATAAAAAACTGAAAATGATAAACACTCACGGACCATGGGCTGACACAACACGACGGACGACACGACATGATAAAACGACCCGCGGGCCGTACCTTGGGCCGTCAGCCAGGCACGAAGCACGGACAGACACGCACGTCCGGCACGACGACCCGAGTAGGCACGACACGGCCCGATAGCCATCTATGGTATAGCTTTATAGCGAACCAACCGTGCTTTTCTCTCGCAACAAATCAGCATAAGTATTCAACATAAGCCAAATTCCAGCGAAACGAACAGGTCCTGAGGTGGTTGGGTAAAGCAGCCCGCCTAAGTTAAATCATTAACTGAGGCGGTTTTTATTGTTATTAAAATATTTTTAAATTTTGGTTTTGAATTTGAAATTGAATTTCGTAAATTAAAACACGTACACGAGGATAAATATATATTACATTCATTCACATGTCGTCCTTATCCTCATCGTTCCACGAACAAACATGAGTTTTTATATTACATAGGATGTCTTTATAGTCGTACCACAAAAACACATCACATTCATAAATGTCAAACTCAAAGATTTCCGGCAACTTATAATCTATCATGTCTAGTATAGTTCTCCAATTTTGTAGTATATTAATTTCCCAAAATAAAGTATAACATTTTATCTTATTAGCAATAAAGAAATAATTTTTTATAGTAGACAGTATGAAAGGTCCGTATGGTTCTATTGTAGCCTTAGACTGTTATACTGTAGCATTTTGGTACCAGAAGTAAACAAGTAACTTAAAATGCGGCAAAAAAGCAAAATGAAATATTTAATCCCTTCCGCTCAGTGATCTGCACCAGCGCCAAAAAAAAATGGTCTTGTTGGGCTAAGGCCCAATACAACGAAATGGTGTGGTACTTCGTTGGAGCTAGCAGTCGTTCGATCTTAACGGACGGACGGATGGTCCTGACTGCAGCGAGCAGTCAATAGTCGTGACTGCCGAGGATCTTGTTCCTATATAAACGGGTGTAGCATAACATGTATCACTGTGACATGATATTTTATATACCGCTCACCCTCTTATAATGGCTATTATGTAAATTTGCCTTTTCTTGAGGGCCTTGAGGCTCAGTGCCATAGATGAAGGAGCCATAGCCAAGTCCGCCGTCATTTCCTTCTCTCCCCCGGGGGCTTGCCCCTCTCCCGCACGCCGCACGCCGCACGCCGCTCCTCCTTGGACTTAGGTCGGGGACCAGATCCCACGGATGACGGACCCGAACCCCAAACTCGAGCGCGTGCTCGTGGTTGTGCCGTTGAGCCCTCTGGTTTCTTGCTCGCCGGCTACGATTCCAAGCGCGTGCCTCCCGCCTCCCCCAAACCCCCCAACGGCCAACGCCTATATAACACCCCCCTAGGACGCAATGCAACAGCACGGGCTCCCTATCCCTTCCTCGGATCAAGAACAGCTTAAGCCAAGAACGCACAAGGGGAAGAAGGGCCGTTTTGCTGGCCTTGCTGAGAGCAAGAAAGCTTTCCACGAAGGAGTAGGGATGGCGGTAGGCGTCATCATCGATCCCGACGAGGGCATCTTTGATGACTACAAGGACCAGGCTATGGTATGTTTCTTGTCTGGTACCAAAAAGGAGGGTCGTTGATGAATTGGTTACTTGATAGTGTGGAATGCTGTAGAGCAGTTCGAACATCTGGTGGGCTTACCATTTACCAAACAAGTTTTGTCAGCCATAACCATAAGAATCTTGAGCCGCTGGTTTTGGGTCACGCTCTTCTACTATATAGACCTGGACTGCGCCGTAATGTGCACACCCTACCCCTAACGGCCCAACAATACATTTATCAGTTAATATTCCTAAGACATATAATAATAAGCATAAATAGTCTGGTACTCTGAGTGGTGTTGTTTGTTGAATCGAGAACCTTCACTATTCTCACCACTGTTGTGTTTTATGCAGGGAGGGTGGGTTGGGCCGTTAGGGGTAGGGTGTGCATGTTAGCAGTTCATACTATGCTGTTTCATGATAGAAAAAAAGCTTGTGGGTTGAAATAGTAGTGACAGTAGCCCGAGTCTCGAACTACTATCTTTTCTGGGTTTATTGCCACAAACTTTGTTCTGCAGTGAATTTGAATTATAGAAGTTTATTCGTTCCAAAAAAAGGAAGATTCAATGATTGATTTTGATGTCAAACAAATTCCATATAATTAGGCTATATTGCACAGTGAAGCGTATTATTTATTTTTATTTTACTTCATAGTTCATACTCTATATTTATGTAATTTGGTTTCCTTTGGACTTATAATGTTATCTAAAAAATTACATGACAGGAGAATTTTTTTGTTGATGGATTTGTTGATCTCAGAGGGATCATTTCTGACCAGAATAGAATTGGTAACCCTCTTTTCTGTTTAACATTTGGGTCTATTCTGTTTGCTGTCTAGATATGTACTCTCATACAGCACTTTCTGCAGCTATTTCTTGGGTCTTTTCTATTGTTGAGGAGCTAGTAAAATACAGTCACGGGCGCATCATTCCTAAGAGCTTTTTGTTCCTTCAGTTCATTGGTCGCAGCACTTCATCTTTTCACTAATTCTTTCATGTCCTGTGGTTGCAACAGAGTGTGATGCCTCTGAATATTCTACTGGACTGCGCGATGTAACTTCTTGTTCTCAGTAATATATTATATTTAATAACTCTACAGAGTTCAATATTCATTTTTCTGGCTTACCGAACTATATACCATGTCACAATAGATACATGTGGTGGTTAACCAGTCCGAGGAATCAATAATTCTTCCTCCAATAACCCCTGCCGAGCACTTTAGCGTCATCGTGTACCCAGTTGCAAGTGGGCTCTCATATGATGCTTATCTTCTTGAGAGCAAGGTATTTACATTGTGATCCTGCATCAAGGTTATATGGCCTATTTTTATCTGTCTTCTATTTCTTTAGTCACTCTGCTCTTAACAGGAAGCTTTTCAGTGCAACAAAGTGATCGGAGTTACAGGCATTGCCCGATATGATCAGCCACAAGGTATTCATAAGTTCGCTGTCACATAGTTTTTGAGGATGTTTTTGTGACACCCCCCCCTCCCCTCTTTCAGAAGGAATTTTCCTCGCTTGTACATAAACTCTTTTGCTCCTCTACTTAATTGAAAGGCAGAGCTCCTGCTATTTCGTTCAAAAAAAAAGTTCGAAGACTTAGTTTATACTAAATCTGTAGAGAATGAACTTTATGTTGAGTCAGTTGAGTTCTCTTTCTAGTTTTCACCGCCTAAGACTTTGAACAACTTCCAATGCAATGTTTTCCTCATTTAATATCTATATGTATCATTATTAGATCCTACGCAACATGATCTTCATTGAAATTGTTCAGGTATTGATTATTGTATCCGGATTGTTGATGAACTTAAAAGGAGTGAAAACGCTATGGAAGTTGGTATGATCATATTTTCGAAAGTGTTTTGTGCTGTTTTGTCCTACCTATCGATTTCACTGCAAAATAAATCCAGTACTTATTTAGTATATACATGTACTTATTTTTCTGACCAGTCAGCAGCGGTTGGATATATGGAGAAGAGCAATATATGCTTTGGGCATTGTCCTGACCCATCCAAGCACTGAGATCTGTGAACTGTTGCCTGGGAGATCACGATTGTAAGTCTTATTCAGCTTTAGTAAATTGTCATGCTTAATGTGTACTGTAAAATATACTACCTCCTCTGCCTTTTTACGTTATGACTGCATATCTTTAGTTCAATATCCTTAATGAATTGTCGTGTGCAATACTAATACAAATTAAGACTACTCCATGTCTCTCAGCAAAATTTCTCTTTGTTCGACACCTTGTTAACTAATGTGCGTGGCCTTGTAACAGCTGGAACTTTCATTCGCAATGTAAGCTTCGCAGGAGGCCTCTTCTGACTGGGACAAGGCGCTGAGGCAGTAGGAGCTTGCGAAAGGATCTTAAAAAATGTTGACAAAGCTGATGCAGCTGCAGTGTACGTTGTGGTCCTAAGGTTCATTTGTTCCATCTCCTGTACAAGCTAGGCCGCAGATAGACCGTGACCGTGTTCCCAGTATGTGAAGTTTTTCACACGAATGGAGGTGAACAGTTACAGTAGCCGCTAACTCAGCGCACAGAATATTTGCGAGTGTGCGCTTTTGTAACAGCATCGTATAGTTTTTTTGAGGAAAGCAACAGCATCATATAGTCATAGGTAGTATCTAGAAATGTAGTCTCTTTACTGTACATGTGAAATGCATCCCGTCCTCCCTTGTTCGATAAGGAGTTTGAAAACGCTTCTCTCGTCCTTTTTTTTTTTTTGTTGATGCATTTTGTCATCTTGTGTTGTGTCATTGTGTTGCGTCACCATCACCACTCGCCCGTAGCACGGCATGCAATTCCACCCGTCTTGGTTGTGTCAGGAACTTGGAATTTTACCTTTGGTCTGCTCTCACAGTTCGTCAGTGCACACAGTAGAAGCCGGTGCCTAGCTGCTGAAGGCCACCGACGTTGTGTTGTCTCCAAGCGTCCAGAATTCACCCGACGGTGGATTTTAATCCCTTGATTAACTTGACGCAAGTTGCAATCTTCAATTCATACAATGCTTGATGCCTGGACTATTTAGGCTTGTTTGGTATGCTTCACTTAGCTCTGGCTCCACTATACACGGCAGCAGTGATGGGCACGGGGGCGGCGGCGCTGGGGCGGGGCAGAGACGGGGGGGTGTGAGAGAGGGAGAGAAAGTGAGTGAGCGAGCGTCTGAAAGAGACCATCGCGCGGTGCGAGATGCGGAAGCGCATGTACCAGGAGCGGCGGCGGCGGTTTCGTTCGCCGGCTCAACGAGGAGAAACATAGCGTGGCGCGCGGTCTCCACGTGACCGGCCGACGTGTCTGCTATACGATACACACTGTCGCTTTGCCCCCGGGTTGTTGATACACTGTCGCATGCTGGAGTATTCTCGAATGATTAACTAGCACAATGTCTGTATGGATTTTGTTTTTGAGCCCCAATGGATGTACTCCATGAGTATGTATGGTGTCATGGATAACAAGCGGGCCCACAATTAGTGTCCATTAAAAAAGGGACATGACCGTCGCACCCCCTACGCTCCCAAATCAAATACAAACTAATTGCATACATCACCGGCATAAAGGAAACTAATGGCGAACACATAATTAAATATTTGTAATGTACTTTCTTGTTTAAGAGTTTGAGACAAGTTCTCAATCCAAGCTACATTTTGGCCTGAACTGGTCAACTCTTTTCGCACTCGATGTCTATATTCACCTTGCGTGTGTTTGTTTAGTTGTCCAAATCCATCGGATGATAACGATCAAAAGTTACCTTACACTAAACTCTAGCTCTCTCTTGTATAGGTTTATATTTCCTAGTTTGTTCATCAAGGACGTGATTGGTTGCTATCGTTGGACAACAAAGTTGGTATCTAGGAGACAGGCCCCCGCGAGCCAGGTTCCCTGGACGCAGGCCTAGTTGAATGGCTGCCGTTTCTATTGATCCTGGCCCAGCGCAAAAAATTTGATTGGTTGGCCTGCTTGCTGCTATCTCCTGCATGCGCCTAGAGACAGTCCAGCGCGCGATGCGCCCACGCCAGCCAGGCCAGGCGACGAGTGTTGCATCCCCGCAACTAGGCCCAAACATGAATTCAGGCATCCAAACATGCAAATCCTGCATCCCGTTGGCCAGGCTGGGCTGCAAGGCAATCAATCATGCCCCAAGGTGATATATACAGATATAGCAGTAAAAAAGAAAAAAGAAAAAAAGTTGGTCTATATTGATGGGGCGATGTCAGGATGTTTCATCACCCCCAACTTTACCCCAAATGTGTCCGGCAATGCACCACCAGACCCATGATTGTCAATTTTAAACACAATGTGTCAATCACGCCCCAAGGTGATATATACAGATATAGCAGTAAAAAAGAAAAAAAAGGTTGGTGGTAGTCGAGATATAGCAGTAAAAAAAGAAAAAAAAAGGGTTGGTGGTAGTTGAAGGAAGGTAGAGAAATTCCTTGTCGGGTAAGTTCCGACCCGCACGAAAGGCGTAACGATCTGGGCACTATCTCGGAGAGAGGCTCGGTGAAATAGACATGTCGATGAAGATGCGGACTACGTGCACCTAGACAGAAAGACCCTATGAAGCTTTACTGTTCCCTGGGATTGGCTTTGGGCTTTTCCTACGCACCTTAGGTGGAAGGCGAAGAAGGCCCCCTTCCGGAGGGGGGGGGGCGCGAGCCATCAGTAAGATACCACTCTGGAAGAGCTCGGATTCTAACCTTGTGTCAGACCCGCGGGCCAAGGGACAGTCTCAGGATGTGTCCGACAATGCACCACCAGACTCATGATTGTCAATTTTAAACACATTGTGTCAATCATGCCCCAAGGTGATATATACAGATATAGCAGTAAAAAAAACAAAAAACACAATGTGTCACTCACGCCCCAAGGTGATATATACAGATATAACAGTAAAAAAAAAAAAAAAAGGGTTGGTGGTAGTCGAGATATAGCAGTAAAAAAAGAAAAAAAAAGGTTGGTGGTAGTCGAGATATAGCAGTAAAAAAAGAAAAAAAAAAGGGTTGGTGGTAGTCGAAGGGTCTATACGCTGGGGCGGCGTCAGGATGTTCACCCCAACTTTAACCCCAATGTGTTCGGCAATGTACCACCAAACACATTGATTGTCAATTTTAATGCAATAGTTGACCTTAAACTAACCGCCAACCCTTTCGCCCTCCGAAACTAGAGATACAGGCTCGCGCAACCAAGCCCGGCTGGTATTACAGGCTTATGCACCTTTTTAGGCTTGTTCGGTCGAGATTATACTAGCTGTACAGTATTATTTATGCGAACTGCAATCTGTACCAGGAACTATCTATGTTACCCTCGTTAATCCGATTGTGACGTTGTTTTACTGCATCCACCACATATGGGCAGGCCTTAATGGCCCGCTTACCCAAGGCCCAAGGAGCCCAGCGCCGTCCATCTACAGAAAATCTTTGCGCTTACAAACGCGTAATTCTGAGAGTGTTGGTGTACGTTTACCTTTCTGTACCTTTCTGGTGTTTCAGGCGTTTGGAGTTTATCTTATTGCTCTCTCTGAATCACCGCACAACTCGTCTCTTCGTTTAAAAGTAAAGTAAGGGCCCGTTTGGTAAGTGAAGCTATTTTTTTTGGTAGCTTCATAAACAACTTTCTAAGTGAAGAAAAAGTATTTGGCAAAACAGCTTCATCAACAACTTTATGCAAGAATATAAGAGAGAAAGGGAGGAGAAAGCTGTGATAAACTACTATTTTCAACTTCACCCCACTTTACAAAGTTGTTTTTTCTTTGTAAGAGGAAAATAAAAACAGCTTCATGGCTAAAGCTGTTTTAAAAAGAGGTGTTTAACAAAAAAAACAGCTCATAACAGCTTTGCAAAGTCGTTGTAAGCTGTATCAAACATGCCCTAAGTTTAATTTAAAATTAGAGCGCAGGAAATCAGGGCATATGTCTTCTGAATTTTCGCCAATCTCCCATCTCCCATAACTATAAAGCACAAAACTAAGACTCCCACTTCGTACAAAAAAAGTTTCGTCCCGAATATTCGGTAAAGTTTATTTTGCCCTAAGGGCACATGCCCTCCTGCTGTGCACCCTCAGATTTGTTGTGAGATTCGTACACAGCAGGAGAGAGACAATAAAAAATTATCTCTCTCCTATTGTGCACGAATCTCAAAGCAAATCTGAGGTGCACAACATGAGGGCACGTGCCCCTAAGGGCAAAATAACTGTGTTCCCGAATATTCAGGGGCACAATAACTGTGTTCCCGAATATTCCTCCACCGGACGAATTTTTTTGGTCCCGCGTCCCCACCACCGAACGAAACGCTCCCATCCCCCGCCCCGCGCGGAAAAAAGGAAAGGCGCCGCTCAGCTCAGAAAAAGGAAGGCCTCAATCACGTTGAATCTGGATCCAATCAAGCCTCAAATCCTGTCTCCCCCTCCCGACAAAAAGATCGGTAACGCCGCCCGGACGTCCGGACGGACGCCCGCAGACGTCGACGCCGCCGCCGCTCCTCCGCCCGTCCCCGGCAAGGCCGCTGCCTAGGTGCGCATCCTTCACCTCCTCCTCCTCCTCCTCCTCTTCTCCGACGACGACAACGACAGCGGCGGCAACCCCTCCTCCCCCAACTTTGGCGACGACGACAACATCGGAACGACGACAACGGCAGCAACCCCCCCCCCCCCTCCAACTACGACCACGAGCTGCCGGCCAGTTACGTCCAGCTACCCGTGGGCATCGCCAGGTCACTCCTGCTACCCGGACTACCCCAAGTCAACGGACGCCGCTCGGCGGAGGTCCCGGCCACCCGACGCGAAAACAAAATCGCGTCACAGGAGGAGGCGGCTGCGTCCCCGGCGGAACCGTCGGGTTCAAATTCTTCCCTTCGTCGGGGCCGGCGTTCGCAAAACTAGGCTCTCCATCTTCCGCGGCGTCCAAGGAGACGACGCTACCCCGCGTGGGCCTCAGAACGCCATCGTTCGTCTTCTCGGCATCGCGGTCGCTGCCTCTGCCACGCGGCGCCGGCGGGAGCAAGAAGGGGCCGCGGCCTAACCTCCGCATCGAGACAACCCCTCGTCGCATGAGTTTGCGGCACTTGGAGGAAGATACGCCGCAGCAGCAGCAGCTCACCCTGTCGCCACAGAAGCTCGCCAAGACGAACTCCACCGTCAACCCCGAGGCCTCCCACTCGTCTATCATGTCGGAGCTGTGTTGTGCGTCCTTCGCATCGCCGGGAAAGGCGGCCAAGTAGGTACGCTGTGCTAGCACTTCTTGATTTCTCTTCTTGCTGCCGTTGCTTTCTTGTGCTCACCTCTAATGCGTTGATTTGATTCTCACACGAAGCCAAAAAAGCCTCCAGCGAGGCATCTCACTCGCCAGCCGGGTCACGTTGCTTGTTGCAGGAGGCGAGGACTTCCTCGCCAGAAAAGCCGAGAAAGCCGGTACAACTTTTCTTACTGTGACGATTCCATCCTTTTGCTTGCATTGTTTGAATTCAAGGGTAGAACGTAATTTGGACGATTTGTTTACTGTACAGTCTAGCATATGCAGGAAATTGAATGGGTTGCTTAGCTTCGTTGGACTGCTGAATGTCCGTGCAGATTATGTTGTCTGGTGTTTTTCCAAAGGAAACTTGCAGATTATGTTTTTCTTGCAGCGCCTACTCATTATAATCGCTATGCCAAAAGTAGGCTGAAATAGAAAAGGTTAAGAAAAGAAGGGAAGAAAGAGCAATTGAAAAGGCACAGCATGAAGAGGAAATGGTTTGTATTTGACGTTAAGATAGTTTTTGCATTTATGATTAAATAATTTCATAGGTTTATGTCTATCATTTATTACATTCAGATAGTTTTTGCATTTGGGATTAAATACATGTATTTGCCATTTTGAAGGCATTGATAGCTAGAGAAAGAGCACGTGCTGAATTTCAATACTGGAAGAAGAAAGAGGAAGAGGTTTATATCTTAAAACCTGACAAACATACTATCGCGGGAGGTGAAGAAATTACGGTATTGTGGTTTTTCATATACTTATTCACTGAATTATTTGATGAACTTGCTAAAATACGATGTATGATAGGTCTGGCCACATTGAAATGCGAAATTAGACATCAATTATTGTTATTTTACTATTTTGTTTGCCTTTGCTGAACTCACAAGCCCCCATGGTCCCAGCGCACCGCCATCGGGAGAAGCCAAGCCTAAAGCATGCTGCAATCGGCCACCGTCACCGCGCTCGCCATCGCCGTCGGCCTGCAGAAGGGGTTCACATGCTCGCTCTTCGACACTGCCGCTGTATTCACCGTGGTTGGTTCCCTCCCCGTTACCTCCCCCTCTCGACACCTAAAACGTGTTGAACGTGCTGACCACCATCAAATGTGGAATGTTTTGAAATTTGCTATTGAATTCTTAAATTGGTAGAAATGATATGCCCCCGATTTAAATTTTGAGGTTGGATTAAGTAAAAGGACTCAACTAATAGGCAATTTTATTCTTTCATAATCAAGACTGAATTTGTTGAGGTTCCTAACTGCATTGAATGGTTATCTATTTTTTTCCTTACAATTTATATATGTATGGGTTCCTAAAGATATTTGATTGAGGTATACAGTGTTTGTTGCTTCGTCCTGGTTTTTGCACAGGAGGACGTTAACCCGTGACGGGTCATGCGTTCCGGTAACGCGCAACCCATCCCCTACCTTTCTTAAACAGTCCGCTCTCTCTCTGCATCTACCATGCTGAATATTTTTTGGTTTTTTTTCAGGATCTGAACCCTGAGATATATCTACCATGCTGAATATTTTTTGTTTTATTTTCAGGAGCTGATCCTTGGGATATTGATGTAGGGTTATGAGATTGCTACCCTAGTCGGAAAACAAAATTTTCTGCCCCATAAACCAGGAACTAGTGCTAGTTATAGATCACGAGGTTACCACTAGACGCGCAGGTGCAGCGGAAGCGACTTGATGTAGTCGTGCATGTCGCAGCAGTGTCGTGCAGTTGCGAGGTCGTCCGTCTCAACGTCTCCTTCTCACGGTTCGTCTTTGTGCTCCAAATGCAACACCTCCGAGGAATCCCACACGTGCAGGGAAGAAGCGTCACGCCTCTGGACTGCTAGGTCCGCGAGGAGTACTAGGCGCGAGCATGGGGAGGGCGACGGCAGCTGCCAAAGAACGTGAGTATCTCGCCCCGCACCCACCCCTTGCTTATATAGGCGTCCTAATGAGCTCCCACGTTGGAGGCCCATTAGCAACCCTAAACATAGTCTAATTCGGGCCCCTTAAGCGTGCGACCCTATGGGCTCACGCACACATAGACATGACCCAAGTACTATTACTCGACCAATAGTTGATAGCGGCCTCTAGCAAGGCGTGTCAACTCCTATGCATACGCTATGATCATATCAGACGAACAACCAAAATACAATATACATGTTATTCCTTTGCCTCAACTCGTGGGTTAACACTTAACCCAAGCACAGCCATGCATTTTATGATCTAATCTTTTGAGTGATCCAGTGATATCTCTCTCATATCGAGAGTGACAAATTTCATCTTGATTGACTATGTCTCACAGCATGTTTCCTGACAAACCCGAAAGCTACCTTTATAACTACCCAGTCACGGAGTAGCGTTTGGTAGTCCTAGGGTAGGTCGTTTCACATCTTGAGTACATACGACAATCTCAGGTCTAAGGACATAACGTACACGATGTGTATAGAGACAATCTCATGTCGGGTCTGTCCAGCATCACGTCCTACATGTGCCCACATTATTAGTTTGACATCTCATGTCCATGACTTGTGAAACATAGTCATCAACTAATAATGTGCTGATCTAATATTCATGTGCATTCTTGCACGGACTCCGATCAGGGACAACTTTTATAATAACCATACAAGTAAAAAAGTTTTACAAGCAATTCACATAATTGCTAATCGATACAAGTTGTCTTTAATAGATATTCATAACATGTCATGGATACAAGGAATACATCATCTCTATGATTACCTCTAGGGCATATTCCCAACAATTGATAGAGTGTCCGACTTTAGATTTTCGAGGTGACATGCAGTCTGTTTCATCTCTAGCAAACTCTGGTCTAGATGTATATGCTCAGAACATTGAAACTGTGAGGAGTTTGCAAATAATAGTAGAGATTCCCGGGCAGGGTAACACGCTTCTTGATTCGTTTCTGCCATGAGCTTGGTTTGTTTCCTTGTCTGTAGTTATACAATCCGCGCTGGCTCTTCCACTTGTCAAATGTCTTTCTTCCACTTGTCAAATGTCTTTCTAAAAGTCACATTTCTTTTGCTGGCTAATATGCAATATCCATAAGTGCATCTTAATCGTGTGTTATTTGTTGGTTCCTCATTAAGCATTTTAGGTGGTAGCATTTGTTTTTTTAATTAAAAAACAGGGTTATATACCTCATGGTGTACGGCTTGACTATCTGACTAAAGCAGATTGTGTTGAGTGACCCTCAATTTTTGTTTAATCTATTGATATATTTAGGCATATGATATTGATATCCATGTGAGATCATTAGAACTCATTTATGTCCTGCAGGTAGGATGCGCCCAACAGTTCCAGGTTCTGGCTGGGAGGATTGTTTAAGGTACATTTTCTTTAGATGATTTGGCTTGTGGTCTCCTTTCCAGTATTTTTTCTGTTATAAACACACTGACATTCTCAGCATCTCTATCTTTTTTCTCACAACTTCGTGGATTGATAACGATGCTTCTCAATTTATTGGTCCACTCTTATATTTGTACTTTCAACTAACAATTATGGTACTTATGACTCTTCTATTTTTCAGTCACGGGGCTTCTTGCCGATGCACAAATGTACAATACTCTCAGAATGTGATGCGTGTGGGTTTCAGGTTGAGGTCCACATTGGCATGTGTTTTTCTTGCATATGAAGAACTTTATTGCCCTTCTGTTATGAAATTTACTGCCAAAGATACTGCTTTTTGGTTGAGAGGTGATCCTTCTTTTTCCCAAATACATTTGTTCTTCTTTTACTTTTTTTGTTTCTAGAAAAATAAAGAATTATTCTTTCTGTGTGTGTACTGTGTAATGCCCCTGGTAAATGCTTATATTCCAAGTCTACATTGTTTTGTCTAATTAGAATATGTTGAGTGGAATTGATTTATTGACAGTTGGAATACTGGTTAATAAAAGATATAGATTTTTTTTATGCATCTTGTGCCGCCTAGGTTCCTATTTTTTTCTATCCAATTTAGGTCTGAGTTGATGGAATGGGTTCATTAGTATATACTGAGAAAAAAATATCCCACAAAGTCCCTAAAGCCACACAGTCATCTATTATTGTTCTTTAATTATTAGTTTTCCCATTTATTTGCCCTGTTGTTTGATAATGAAAACATAATTCATACCAAGCAAAAAATAGCTTAAAAATATTTGGATTGCATTTCCTAGGAATTTTCAGGTGGATATCACCCTAAACTTTGTGATTCAAAAGAATCCCATGTGCTGGTTGCTGAGTACATTTTTCTGAAAAGCAAACCTTGGGGCATTTAGAAAAAATACTAGCAGCTTTGCTTTCTTTAAACTTCAGTCAATGTGTCACTAGAACTTGACTAGCACTAATTATCTTATGATGACACAAAACTTTACCAGCTTGTCACTGAAGGAGTGAAAATGGAAATGGAGCACAGACTGCACATGAGGATCCCAAAAGGAGCTCATGCAGCACCATCGGTAAGTACATGAGATATTTTACCAAGATTTTATTTTTCTATTCTATTAGATAGATGTACCAATGTTTTGGTTTCCTCTGACATTTAGTAACTATATTTTTTAATCATGTCATAACCTGGACAAATGTTTTCATATACAAGATGTTGTTTTGTAACTTTTAGTCATAATTTTTTATTTTGTAAATCTAAAGTTCTGTTTCTTATGCCATCAGATATGTCTCAATTATATCTGTGCTATCAAATTTTTTTCTCAACTCTGGTGAGTTATGGTAATCTGTTTGATCCTAGGTTCGATCCCCACTTTCTTCATCAAGATTTCTATGGGGAAAAAATTAAACGCAAACAAAAAAATCAATTCGTACCCATAAAGTAACCCGTTCCTGTTTTTGTGCTACCTGGGTTGGGCACATGAGGTAGGCGACAGGGTAAGGGGCAGTAGTGATTTTTGTGTGCTTGTTCAATGAGAGTTTGCTTAACTATCCATATTGAGGAGCTCCTATTGTGCTTGGGAGGCAAATCATTCCAGAACTCAGAAAAATCAATTCACAGTCATAAAGCAATCGACTCTTTTTTTTGCTCTGAAGCTATAAGTGGAGTCCAATTGCCAATCTAAAGCTTATAACACTACTCAAGTAGGAATTTTGGTTTATTTCCAATTGGAAATGTTACATGTTACATGGTTCTGGTGTAACGTTATACTTGTTACCATTTCTAGGTATTTTAATGTATTTTATCGAGCTTTACATGGAGATGATGTATACACACTACATGTCTACTGAAAAACCATTTGTACATGTTTAATTCTAATGTCAACAATTAACATGTAACACGTTTACATTTACACGAATCAATGATGTCTACTCATAAAAAATATTGGTATATTATTGTGCGATCTATGTCTTTTTAATACAAATGAGTTATCCCGTAGCAACACACGGACATTCAACTAGTACATAAACAAGTACTAATCCTGCTCAAAGTTGTGTTGAGGACACGGTAGATCGGCGTAAAGCCATATGGACGATGAGAATGCTAGCGACGACGGCACCTCGCCGCCGAGCGCGGACACCACTGTGCCCGTCGGAAACAAGCTGTACGAGGAAATGCTCGTCCGCGAGGGCAAGTTCGGCCTCTGGTTCACTCGCGCCAACGCCAGCAAAAGTTTGGGCCGAGATCGATCGTGCCCGAAGTCTTCCGCCGCTCGGTCCATGCCACCACCACCGGCGTCCTTCGCCTCCTCCTCGCTCACAGCGCAAGCGGCGACGGCGACCGTGAGAAGGACGACGACGTCAAGATCGAGGCCGCGCGCGGCACGCTCCATCACCGATGCCATGTGCCTGGCGACATACCTCAAGATCCGGGCCATCAACCTCCTGATGCGCCACCGGGACGACCGCTACCTCGCCAAGCCCCGCGGCGTCCCGGATGAGCCGTTCGAGGTCCCGCTCCCGTTCGCAGCTACGCTGTCCCGGCTCGGCGCCGTCGAGGTGCATGCGGTCCCTGACCCGGCGGATGGTGGCCGTCGCGGCCGCGTGGTTCCTGCTGGAGCCCGGACGGTCCTTCCGATGTCCACGCGTACGCGCGCGCGACGGCGCGTGTTCGCGAGGTCGCTGGGCGTGCAGTTCACGCCGCGGCCCGGCACCTCGTGGTGCGTGTCTGCTCCGGGGGAGCGTGGACGCCTGCACCGGCGTGTTCTCGTTGCGCTGCGTGCTGCCCGAGAGCAACTACACCGACGAGCGAGGACGCGCGACGGCGGCGTCGCGCAGGGAGACTACGGGGGGTCCATGCTGCGGAACCCGCGCGTACGGGCGAATGAACATCAACTCGTTCCTCGCCTTCAGTCAGGAGCCCCTCAGCTCCATGTGGAAGATTGGATTGGATGACGATACTCCACGTTTGGTCATGGCGTGCTAGCTACTGGTACAAGTTTAAGGCCATGTTTGGAGCTCATCAGCAGCAGCTTCAATGATAATGAAGAGTTTTTTTTTTTGTTTCGTTTAGTTTAGGTCATGTTTGGTAATTGGTACAGTTTCACCGAGAGCTTCAAAAGCATCGCCACAACTAAGGTTAGGCTCGCCATGGTTGTTGTGGCTGGTGTTTGGTTCCTTACCAAGGTAAGGCTCGCCACAGTCGTCCTCAGGAGTCACCGTAGCTTTTCGCCACAAATGTGTGGCGAGCTTTTGCTCCGCCTCGCAGCCCCGCCACAGCCGCGCTAGTGCGCTACAGGATGACGACGAGCACGCGGTAGACGGGATCCGCGGAGGTGTCCTGTCGCGCCGCCGTGGAAGGACGACGGCAGGTGACGAGCCCCGGGCAGGCGCACGCGGTGAAGGGGGCTGGACCGTCGGGGAGCATGGACACGATGGGGAGGCATGAGGACGTCGGGCCGCCGCGGACGTGCGAGCGGCGAGGCGCGTAGACTCCGAGCGGCGGAGCGCGCGGACGTGCGAGACCTCTGGGCACATCGCGGGCGGGGGAGTCGGACGAAGAAGATAAGAACATCTCCAAGTCTTTCTAAATCTCACTCTCTAAATCATCATTTAGAGAGTCATTTGCATAACAATTGTTTTATATATCTTTTAATTTTCCAACAGCTCTTCTAAATACTGCTCGTGGGGGCCTGTCTCCCAGATACCATCCTTGCTGTCCAGCGATGGCAACCAATCACGCCCTTGATGAAGAAACTAGGAAATATAAACCTCTACATTACAAAGTCTTTAGAAATCAAAACGATGGTGAAAAACCATGATAGAAAAGAGAGAGGGGAGAAAGAGCTAGAGTTTAGTGTAAGGTAACTTTTGATCGGTGTCCTCAGATTAAGCCTGGGCAAAATTCCCGATATCCATTACTCGAACTTGAATTACCAGAACCCGGATCCGAACTACCCGAACCCGAGGTACCCGATCCTAAAATCGGATAGTGATTTTGATTACCCGAAATTAGTTTGGGTAATTCGGGTAATATCTCCCGGTACCCAAACTACCCGAATTGCCCAAAGTTCTGTACGTGTCTTTATATTTATCATGTATTGTTAGTTGAACACTTGAACTTATCACTTTATTAACATATAATTCTCTCTTCTTGAACAAATGACTATATTATATTATTCTCCGTAAATTGTTGTTGAAATTTTATATATTTTGTGCTGAAATTATGTATAAATTACTATTAAATTTTTATCTATTTTGTTGATTTATGTAAATTTGGGTATATCGGGTAATACCCGAACCCGAATTATCGGGTACCCGAAATTGCGGGTAGTGTTTTTTCGGGGTTAATATCGGGTAATCGTTTCCATTACCCCGAACTTTGAATTATCCGACCCGAAAAAATCAGGTAACCCGAACGTCCAGGCTGACATCAGATGAATTTGGACAACTAAGAACGCACGCAGGGTGAAATTAGACATCGAGGGGGCTCTTAGCCCACGAAAAGAGTTGACCAGTTCAGGCCAAAATGTAGCTGGATTGAGAACTTGTCTAAAACTCTTAAACAAGAAAGTACATTGCCAATATTTAATTATGTGTTCGCCATTATTTTTTTTATGCCGGTGATGTATGCAATTAGTTTGTACTACCTCCGTCCCCAAAAGAATGCAATTCTCGTTTTTCGAGAAGTCAATCAATTTGAACTTTGACTAATTTTATATAAAAAAATACTAACATATGTGATATAAAATTAGTATCATTACATTAGTTATAGAATATATTTTCATAATAAAATTAATTAGAGACATAAATGTTAATACTCTTTAAAATAAAGTTGGTTAAATATAAGATTCTTTGACCGGCACCGTTCTCATAATTACGTTGTTTTAGGGACGTAGGTAGTATTTGATTTGGGAGCGTAGGGGATGCGAGTCATATCTCTTCATTTTGATTTATCTATCCCTCCATCGTTTCTCTGCCTATTCTCACAAGAGTTTTCATATGTTTAAGTCTTTTGGAAAGGGATATGAATGATGAATTAACAAATTTAGAATGACCTGAAAGCTATAGAGGTGCCACATGGCAGATTAGTATTTGTTAAACATTAATTAAGAAGCTTTGGACCTCTGGTGAACCAATTAGCAAGTTCAAAGACCTAAAACTGCAAAATTAGATGTTTAGTGACCTAAAGCTTTGGACCTCTGGGCCGTGCCCGTGCATTTCACTCTACAATTTTCATAAAATCCATGCATTCCAGAGGCCTAAACTTGGTTCGCTCTGGTACTCCACATCAAATGGCCCAGCATTGATGGCCCATTTACCGTGATATTAGGAGTCCAAGTCCACCTACCGCAGATCTTTCACTTGCAAGTGGCCCCCACCCCACGAAATGCTAGACCTTTTTTTTTTTTGAGAATACGAAATGCTAGACCTATCCACTTCTTCCCGTGCCACGGCCGCTTCGCCTTCCGGCTGCCGCCCTTCTCCTCCGCCGCCCCGACCCTCTTGCTCCCCAAGCTCTTCCCCAGCTTTCCACCCCCGTGTCTCCGGAGAAGCGGCGAGATGTACGGCATCCTAACCGCCCCCTGCCCTCGGGCTCCGCTTCTCCGCGCCCTCCCGAGCCCATCCGCCCGCGCATACCCCAGAACCCTAGCCTTCCCCGCGAGGCCCCTCCCCCGCGGCCTCCGCCTGACGTCCCCTCCGCACGCCGCCGCGGAGGCGTCGGCGTCGGCGGCAGCCACGGCGCTGGGAGGGCTGCTGTCGTCGCCGCTCTCGACGCTGGAGGCCGCCCTGCGGGGCCTCAACCTCGCGCCCCTTCGCGCCCCCGTGGCGGCGGCGATGTCGGCAGCCGTGCGGTGGCTGGGAGTGTACCGGGAGGTGCTGCTCGTTGGCGTGCTTCTCTCCTGGTTCCCCAACATCCCCTGGGACCGCCAGCCCTTCTCTGCCCTGCGCGACCTCTGCGACCCCTTCCTCGCCCTCTGCCGTGAGGTCATGCCCCCTGTGTTCGGGCGCAAGCTCGACCTCAGCCCGCTTGTTGCGTTCATGGCTATTGACATCATCATCATGATCCTGCGCCCACAGCCACGCATGTGATGACTCCCTGCAGCAATGGTACGAGTTCACTTGCTCTGATGATTACACGTGCATATGAGTGCACAAGTTATACTGTGAAACCTTAATTAGATCAATCGGCCGTGTTATGATGACTGTTATTGTCAATATCTTTGCATTTTGCATGAACAATGAGTTGGATCGATCATGCTATGCATGGCTATAATTTTGCTGGTTGTGTGCGCAATGGTATAACATGGATTTGTCTTGTCATGCCAGATTGCATTTCTTAATTCTACAACAGGGAACATGTCATTTAGTTCATGATTGATAAAGTAACAATCGTACCAATTATAATATGGATTCGTCTTGTCATGCCAGATTGCATTTCTTAATGCTACAACAGGGAACATGTCATTTAGTTCATGATTGATAAAAGTAACAATCGTACCAATTATGTTTCCTGTTTGGCAAATTCACATGCTTGCAATGTGTAAATTAGTGTTTTTGTACAATGCTAAGTATATGAGAATAGCAAGGTAAATTGCATGGGTATATAGTTCTTATGAGTTAACTTGTGTTGTGTGTATGCATTGAATTTGGTCAGGTCTTGTGGTAAAATTTGTTCCCTAATCTTGCATGTGAATAACCTCACTTTCATGCCGTACATAATAGCTTGTAGGTTTAGGGAAATGCTACTGAGTCGAATTTTACCCATTGGCTGATGAGTTGTATTAAAATGCTTGATATATTCTTAGTCATAATTTTTGTCTTATGACTTTTGGAAATGAAATAGTTTGTATATTCTGGTTCACTAGTTTAAGGCGTGAAAGTTGGCAGCATATTATCCCATATCAATATGTTAGAAAATGTTTTTACTGGTCTTGTAATGTTGTTCATTCCAATTTCATCTTCTAGTCAATGTGATCTATATATTGAGCCAAAGGACTAGCTCAACCGGTTAGAGCTTTCCGGTGGCACTCCTCATGCCCTGGTTCGACTCCCCGTGGGAGCAAATTTCAGGCTGAGGTTAAAAAAATACCCTCGCCGTGCGTCCCACAGGGATTGCCCGGCCTTGTGGCAATGGTGCAGCCCAACCTGGGGGTTGTGGCTGCTAGGCCGGCCCAGGTTATGGTCGACTTCCTGGGTGAGGCCGGGGTTCAGGGGTTTTCTCGGTCGGCTGACTGAGAATTTCTTCTTATTCTTCTTACTTCAATACCGTGGGGACGGTCTTACCCCCCACCGGCCAAGTTTGATCTATACATTGACACGTACTCCCTCTGTTCCAAATTGTAAATCATTCTAGCTTTTCAAGTGACATAGTGTATATCTAGATGTATAGCAAAAACTATGTACATATAAAATCCACAACGACTTACAATTTGGAATGGATGGAGTAGTAAATAGGACCATGAATGCCTTTTTATTTTGCAATTTGCAACAATGTTGGTTTTCTGGAAATTTGAAAGTGGACCCATGCATCGTGAATCTTTCATTCATGATTACATAATTACATTTCTGCAAATTCTATTATATAATCAGTGTTTACATCTCAAACTAACTGGTAGAGGCTAATTAGATAGCAGTTCTTATTTCTGAATTGTGGTAGAGGCTAGTTTGATAGCAGATGGTAATGGTTAGTTGAAGTGTGAAGAGAAGGTCTTTAGTTTCTGCTCCCTTCACCCCACCCCACCTTACACCCACCCCAAAAAATAAAATTTTTTTTTGGTAAAACCTAAATTTGAAATATATGTGCTACATTTATCAACTGGTAACATAACTGACATGTACTGCTTTATATCTGGACTATCACAAGTCTATTACCATAACCTGTTGGTATACCTTCTGTCATATCTGGTCCTCGTTTGGTTTCTGCTTTGTCAATGCTGGGCTCTGGGATAGAGTATCTCATGTTCAAGTATGGGTTATAGAGACATGATTAACTATGGATCCAGCCTAGTTTAAATTAGTTAACTATTTTTTTCATCTATTTTGGACAAACAAAAAAAATAGTTGTAATGTACTACTAGAGTGGATCAATGGATTGATCCATGACCGTCCCTACTCATGTTCTTTCAATAATGAAAGTATATTGGCATGTGACCAAAGTCATCATCACTTTTGTGAATAACCAAATATTTCATGCTCCCTGAGCCTATTTGTTGCCCTTGGTGTACACTGCAATTTTATGTGTGTGCTGATCCTTAGAAACTGCAGTAAACATATACATAAATTGAATGCAGATGTAATAAAAGAGAGAGACATTTCTGGTATTAATTTTCATTCGTTAAACATTTGGATTTTTGAATATAGAGGGGGCCTTCAATTCACCATATCCATAGTAGAAGTGTATATGAGGAAGGAAGGCTATTCGATTTTGGGTAGTGTTGGGCCTATCAAAAAAGTCTTGAGGCATAACTTCCTTCAAGACACCCGACCTTTCCTTCCTTGTTCCCATCTCATTATGATTATGGTTACTGCTGCATGATAGGGTAACATGAGCTAACATTAAACATATTAAGCATCACATGACATGGCAACTCAGCAGGGCAGTCGTGGGCTTGTGGCAGCACTGGACTATTGCAGCTGATTCTGACTAGTCGTGTGGTGGCTGCACTCTTGTTCTTGCCCATTAAATTATAAAGTGAGGCACATCAGCCAGCAAAAATAAGTAAATAACACAACAATACACTTTATGGGCACCCTCACTGTGCTTCTAAATTCTTGTGCACAAGCAATATTTTGATTGCTAGTGCAGTGTGGCAGCTGAGATGACTTCATTGATCTGTATGTTTTGCATTTGCACTTGTGGTGGAAAAATCAAATCTAGTATTATCTTATTCCTGACCATCCTTAAATGATGAACACATCAATGGTTGGTCTGAAATACTGAATGTATGTTAAACTTGAACCTTCAGATGAGATTGGTGTCTTTCTTTCCATTATGAACGGGACATCACTTACTTAATGATATGGTGGCTGTGATTACTTTTATGAAGATAGAACAACATTAAAATTTGCTATCAAATCCCTAGTGAGGTTCGGCTGGTTGCTCTGATGAGTATCTGCAGACATACAACAGTATAGTTTGAGGAAATACATTATGTCCCAAGTCCTTTTTACCAAAATTGCACTTTTTTTTTCAATTCCTTGAGTCAAGTATTTCCATAAGCCAATTGACTGACATTACTCTTTTTTTAAAAAAATATTCTTATCCTTTGTATTTACATTGCTGAATTATATTACAGGGTTTGGAGAATGTTGGTGGTATGTTATGCTCTGACTGCAGGAACAAGGATCTAAGGCTGTATTCGGTCATCAGATGGCAAAGAAAGGTGCTGTGCTGCTCACCTCAATCAGTACAGAAGTGGTGGTTGGATTGATTAGTTTGCGATCGTAGCATAGTGGTTATGATGGTTGTAATGCAATATAAATGATTTTGAGGTGGCTTCATTGCCAAAACTTTGCCCTTTTTTTTATGCAGTGTTTGGTGGTTGCTGTAGAAATATATGTGGTGGCTACGTCTTGGTAATCGCAGTTTTGGTCTGTGCTCACACGTTCAATCCCGCAAATAATGTCTTATATTGTATATTTGTATGGCATAGTCACGTCTTTGATGTGATCCTGCGAGTTGGATCTTCTTGAGGTTAAGTATGAACGGCCGCCTTGAATTGAAAGGGATCTGTCACAGAATCGTCCTAAATGGTTACTACTCCTGAAGGCGTGTGGGCTGCAGCAAGCTGATCCGATGTTCTTGTAGCGCTTCATTTTCGTGATCATGAGTCGTTGGTCATCTGGCCTCTTTGCCAGTGACAATTTGATTTATCACTTGACTTGCTACCCCTATCTAGATAAGCTAACAGGCTGTTCGAAGGGATATACTGTTCTTCCATCAAATATTCTGCCTTTTCCCGGGTCCGCTGGTTTAAATACACATGGATTTTGTGTTTGTTTACTGGCTTCATATAATTCTGAAAACACAAGTTTTCTTGAAGTCTCTTGCTCGTGAAAACACAACTTTACTGGATTGATATATATATATATATATATACACACCATCTGTTTTTTTTGCAGTCAAACTAATTTTCTGTTACGATGAAGAAGGAAAAAAATCTCTAAGGCCATGTTTGGAAGCTTTGTAAATTATTTCATCTGTATTTTGCTTACATGTGAACTAGTCAGGCTCCGGACCGCACGCTCAGGCTGCCACTCGCCGAGGCCACTGCGCGCCCAGGCCTCTGCAAGTAGAGGTCGCCCTGCACCGAGGTGGCCAGGCCGCCGCACACCTTGGCCACCGCGCCGCTCTGCGTAGCTTGCCACTCCTTGTGCACGGGACAGGAGTAGGAGGAAGCCGCGGGCGCCCGCAGGCCCCACGTCTTGATGGAAGTGCCTTGGCCGCTGCTTGCCATGGATTTGCTCGCGCCGCTGCCGGATTATAGCTTGCCTTCACCGGGCAACTGTGTGCCATAAACCGTTGCGATGATTCGTCTTGGATCCGTGCAGTGCCTCAGCCAAGTCAAGGGATCAAGGAACCCCTAATCCGGCGGCGCCACCACCGCAACCGCGAGGAGTAGCGAGAAGACGAGTTAGGGGAGAAGCCCGATATTTGTCGTATTATTTTTCAGGCCGAGAGAGGCGTTTTTTATTTTACACGCTCAATCCGGATGTAAAATTAGTAACCTCACTAACCATCCAAACAACAAAATTCTATTCCAGTTAGAAAAGTTTACAGGCCTGTAATTTACAACGGTTTTGACCTAATTACTGGGCTTCCAAACAAGCCATAATTAGTCTATATTTAATACTCTAAAATAATGTCTAAACATTCGATATTATAAGTCAGAAAAAAAAACATTCGATATTATATAGACTAAAGTTTAATCCTTTGTAACCAAATGGGTCGGGGCCTCCGTCAAAGCCCAAAAAAGACAGCATGCCAAGCACATGCATCAGACATCAGTCCTCTCTCGGCTCAGCAGTCAGCACAGACCAGACCAGCCTTCAACAAAGGAAGTATTCACGCGAAGGCGCGCACCACACCAGTACAGAACAGGGCACGCCGCCGCCGCCGCCGCCGCCCACCAGAGCCCACGAGCACTGTCCCCCCCACGGCCCCACTCCCACTTCACCGCCGCCGCGCTGCGCAGAGCGCGGACCATCCCAGCGGGAGCGACCTGCATTTCACACCGAATCGGAGGCGCAGGGCGTGGATCGCACACGGCCGGCGACGACCATGTCGAGCCGGACGCGCCCCGCTTGGTTGAAGAAGCTGAAGCGGATCATTGGACGGTGCATCCGCTCGGGAAGTCTCGACGCTGAGGCCGCGCGCCAACTCTGCGACGAGGTGCTCCCATCGATCCCCCCACCGCCGGTCGTTTCAGCAGCTGCGGGCCGGTGAAGGGCCGACCACCGCCCTTCCAGGGAGCTGGAGCTCTTCATCGGAAAGTGTTACCGCTCGGGGGACCTCCGCCCCGAGGACGCACTCGATCTGTTCGACGAATTGCTTCCTCAATCGAGGCCCGGCTCTGTTTACGCCCTCAACCAGCTCCTAACCACCGTCGCTCGCGCCCCGGTCTCGTCCACCTTGCGCGACGGCCCTTCGCTCACCGTGTCCCTGTTCAACCGCATGGCCCGAGCGGGCGCCCAGAAGGTGACACCAACCATAGCTACCTACGGCATCCTCATCAGCTGATGCTGCTGCCATTCAGGATGCTTGAGCCTCGCCTTTCCCGCATTGGGCCAAATCATTAAGACGGGACTGAGGGCTGATGCCATCATCTTCACGCCCATCCTCAGGACCCTCTGTGCTGAGAAGAGGGCGAGTGATGCAATGAATATTGTCCTCCGACGGATGCCCGAGCTCTGCTGCACCCCCAATGTCTTCACCTTCAACACACTTCTCATGGGGCTTTGTGGTGAGAAGAAATGTGAAGAGGCTGTCGATCTCATCCACATGATGGCCGAGGATGGAGATCACTGCCCACCTAATGTGGTGTCTTATAACACCGTAATCCATGGCTTGTTTAAAGAGGGCGAGGTGGAGAAAGCTTGCACCCTGTTTCGTGAAATGCATGATCATGGGATCCCGTCAGATGTTGTGACTTACAGCTCAATCATTGATGGCCTATGCAAATGCAAGGTTCAAGCAATGGACAAGGCCGAGGAGGTCCTTCAACAGATGTTTGACAAACATATTATGCCTAACTGCACCACATATAACAGTCTGATCCACGGATACCTCTCTTGGGGACAGTGGAAAGAGGCGGTCAGAATTCTCAAAGAAATGTCCAGTGATGGGCAACAGCCAGATGTTGTAACTTACACTATGCTGATAGACTGTCTTTGCAAATCTGGACGGCACGCTGAAGCTAGAGACATTTTTTATTCTATGATTCAGAGCGGTGAAAAACCCAATGTTGCCACTTATGGAACTCTGCTCCATGAGTATGCTACTGAAGGAAATCTTGTTGAAATGGAAAAACTCATAGATTTGATGGTGCAAAACAGTATCAAACCTAACCATCATATCTTCAGCATACAGATGTGTGGATACAATAAATGTGGAATGGTGGATGAGGCAATGCTTACTTTTAACAAAATGCGGCAGCAAGGATTGATGCCAAACATAGTCACCTACAACACGGTTATTGATGGGCTTTGCAAGATAGGACGGCTGGACGATGCAATGTCCCAATTTTCTCAGATGATTGATGACGGATTGTCTCCCGATATCATAACATTTACGACCCTAATTCATGGTTTCTCTATGTACGGCAAATGGGAGAAGGCTGAGGAACTATTTTATGAGATGATGGATAGAGGCATTCATCCTACTGTCGTTGTTTTCACTACAATGATAGACAAGCTATTCAAAGAAGGAAAGGTTACGGAGGCCCAAAAACTCTTTGATTTGATGCCAATTGCCAGTGTAAAACCTGATGAGGTTTCCTACAGTACAATGATTCATGGATATTTCTTGGCTGGTAAACTGGACGAAGTGATAAGGCTCCTTGATGATATGCTCTCGACTGGCTTGAAACCTGATGCTGTTTTCTTTAATAAGTTACTTGATGGCATGCTCTCTATTGGCTTGAAACCCGATGTTGCTACCTGTAAGACTTTGACTGATAGCTACTTTGAAGATGGCAGGATAGAGGATGTATTAACTGTGTTCAGAGAAATGTTGAGCAACGCGGTTAAAGACTGACTGTCACGGAAATATAATACTGTGTGTGTCATTTCAGAATTGAAGGACTGCCATTGGGATTGAACTCAAACTGCAGGGCTAAATAGAGAACAGAGTCTTAATAACCTTAACTAGGATGTATTTGGTTTTGCTTAATTGTAATTGAAGATGATTTGGAGGTGTCATCAACCTAGAGAAGTTAAGGTACGGTTTCTTATCTACCTGTAATATGTATATGGTAGGACTTCTTGTCTTTATAATTTTAGTGTTGCGAATTGTGCAAGTTTGATTTTTCCCCCTGAATTATATGTACGAGGAGTCTTCTTGCAACCAGTGCCATCTTTATTTCTGCCTGCATCCTTAGGCATTATTTTTGTAGAGAAATAACCTTTATGTTTGCAGAAGAAACTGTATTTTTGTTTTCCTACTCTTGAGGTGCACTGGCTGAGCTGAAGATGAGGGAAAGGCTTGGTCGTTGTCAGGGGCTTGAGGTTTATCTCTCTTAGTTGTCATTGCTTCAGGTGGTTAGCACCCTTGATTATGGTTGATTGGTCGTTTGTAGTTTCTTTAGCAGGCGCGAGTGTTCCTCGTAGTTTGTTTAGCAGGCTGTAGCCTAAGCATGCCAATGAAAGTGCATGGCTTTTTTCTGAATGATCAACTTAATACCCGCAATATTCTCAGAAGAAGGAAAAAATTCCTGCAAGAAGGGTACAACTGTGTGCTGTGTCAATATAATGTGGAGGAAACTCTTGAGCGCCTATTTTTTGAATGTTCAGCAGCCACCAGCAGATGGTTTGCTTTGGGTATTGTTTGGACAGATTCAGTTCTTATTAGATAGCAGTTCTTATTTCTGAATTGTGGTAGAGGCTAGTTAGATAGCAGTTCTTATTTCTGAATTGTGGTAGAGGCTAGTTTGATAGCAGATGGTAATGGTTAGTTGAAGTGTGAAGAGAAGGTCTTAAGTCTCTGCTCCCTTCACCCCACCCCCACCCAAAAAGAAAAAATTGGTAACACCTAAATTTGAAATATATGTGCTACATTTATCAACTGGTAACATAACTGCCATGTACTGCTTTATATCTGGACTATCATAAGTCTATTACCATAACCCGTTGGTATACCTCCTGTCATATCTGATCCTGGTTTGGTTTCTGCTTTGTCAATGCTGGGCCCTGGGATAGAGTATCTCATGCTCAAGTATGGGGCATAGAGACATGGTTAACTATGGATCCAGTCTAGTTTAACTTAGTTAACTATTTTTTTTCATCTGTTTTGGACAAACCAAAAAAATAGTTGTTAGGTACAACTAGAGTGGATCAATGGATTGATCCATGACCATCCCTACTCATGTTCTTTCAAGAATGAAATTATATTGGCATGTGACCAAAGTTATCATCACTTTTGTGAATAACCAAATATTTCATTCTCCCTTAGCCTATTTGTTGCCCTTGGTGTACACTGCAATTTTATGCGTCTGCTGATCCTTAGATACTGCATTAAACATATACATAAATTGAATGCAGATGTAATAGAAAGAGACATTTCTGGTATTAATTTTCATTCGTTAGACATTTGGATTTTTGAATGTAGAGGAGGCCTTCAATTCACCACATCAATAATAGAAGTGCATACGAGGAAGGAATCTTATTCGATTTTGGGTAGTGTTGGGCCTATCAAAAGTCTTGAGGCATAACTTCCTTCAAGACACCCGACCTTTTCTTCCTTGTTCCCATCTCATTATGATTATGGTTACTGCTGCATGGTAGGGTAACATGAGCTAACACTAAATATATTAAGCATCACATGACATGGCAACTCAGCAGGGCAGTCGTGGGCTTGTGGCTGCACTCTTGTTCTTGCCCATTAAGTGAGGCACATCAGCCAGCAAAAATAACACAACGATACACTTTATGGGCACCCTCACTGTGCTTCTAAATTCTTGTGCACAAGCAATATTTTGATTGCTATTGCAGTGTGGCAGCTGAAATGACTTCATTGATCTGTATGTTTTGCATTTGCACTGGTGGTGGAAAAATCAAATCTAGTATTATCTTATTCCTGACCATACTTGAATGATGAATGCATTAATGGTTGGTCAGAAATACTGAATGTATGTTAAACTTGAACCTTCAGATGAGATTGATGTCTTTCTTTCCATTATGAACAAGACATGATTGGTTAAAATAATACTTGAATACTTAATGATATGGTGGCTGTGATTACTTTTATGAAGATATAACAGCTTTAAAGTTTGCTATCAAATCCCTAGTGAGGTTCGGCTGGTTGCTCTGATGAGTATCTGCAGACATACAATAGTATAGTTTGAGGAAATGCATTATGTCCCAAGTACTTTTTACCAAAATTGCACATTTTTTTTCAATTCCTTGAGTCAACTATTTCCCTATAAGCCAAATTGACTGACATTACTCTGTTTTTTTTTAAAAAATAATTCTTATCCTTTGTATTTACATTGCTGAATTATATTACAGGGTTTGGAGAATGTTGGTTTGTATGTTAGGCTCTGACTGCAGGAGCAAGGATCTAAGGCTGTATTCGGTCATCAGATGGCACAGAAAGGTGATGTGCTGCTCACCTCTATCAGTACAGAAGTGGTGGTTGGATTGATTAGTTTGCGATCTTAGCATAGTGGTTATGATGGTTGTAATGCTATATAAATGATTTTGAGGTGGCTTCATTGCCAAAACTTTGCCCTTTTTTTTATGCAGTGTTTGGTGGTTGCTGTAGAAATATATGTGGTGGCTACGTCTTGGTAATCGCAGTTTTGGTCTGTGCTCACACGTTCAATCCCGCAAATAATGTCTTATATTGTATATTTGTATGGCATAGTCACGTCTTTGATGTGATCCTGCGAGTTGGATCTTCTTGAGGTTAAGTATGAACGGCCGCCTTGAATTGAAAGGGATCTCTGTCACAGAGTTGTCCTAAATTAATGGTTACTCCTGAGGGCGTGCGGGCTGCCGCAAGGTGATCCGATGTTCCTGTAGTGCTTCATTTTCGTGATCTTGAGTGGTTGGTCATTTGGCCTCTTTGTCAGTGACAATTTGATTTATCACTTGACTTGCTACCCCTATCTAGAAAAGCTTGTCGATGTACTAAATACTAGTCTGATACAGTGCTCAGAGTTTGATATTGATGTTGTACAGGCTGTCTACCTTGCGAGCTGGCTAATTTGGTCAGCCAATTTTTAGCTATGGCTAATAACTAGCTCTAGCCGATCTAAACAGACCAAACTAAAATCCAAGTGTATTCCTTTATTGACAAATTTGTTGATTGCTTGCCAGGTTGGAAAGCAGATCTTTTGGATAAAGAGGGTCGTTGATTTCTGGTCTAACTTGTGCCCCCTTAAATGTTGGTTTATCTTGGCACATGGCTAGGAGCCAAAGTTTGCTTTCCTGGAGAGCATGGCGAGGTAGACATAGTCTTCAACAACTTGGTTGGGCTCTTAGGATGGGATGGTTTTGATCAAAACAAATTGGTCCTATGCATGGGATACTTTTCCAATTCGTGTTCATCATTGAGCTTCTTTGTGAACGGCCGATAGATTTTGGATTTTGATGTTGAAATTGTGCCAAAAAAAAAGAGAGGCTCTTGACAGTTGCATGTGTTTTTTTAAAGAAAAAGATAATTTTGCATGACATATATCAATAGAAAGGGAGCAACTTTTAGCAAACTAATGTCCAACAAAACAACCAAACAAAACTCATAGTGAACCAACAAGATAAACCAACACCACAAAAACAACTAGTGAAGCCTCCTCAACTCTGACGACAGAGCATGACCCTACTCATCATAGCAAGCTGCTAAAGCTAGGGAACAAGGAGAGTGGGATTCTGCACAACAATGTCCCTAAGAAAGACTATCCTTGTATTTTTCAACCGATATAACCCTAGAAGGTGGGGACCATGCAACGAAGGATGTAGCGTCAAAGACATCAATTATCAACATTCTTGAGGTACCAAGCAAAGCTTTCACTCGCGAGCTCCGAGCATCCCCTCACAATCCAAACGAACATGTCCCACTATTGTCATGTAAAACTACCACTATTGTCATGTAAAACTAACAATCGTGTAGTGATATAACTCACTAATAAATATATTAGTGAGTTCCTTAGCATTCACAGGTGTGACTCTTTGTCACTTGTTTTCCGCCCGCAACCCACCTATCCCATTAGGTATGTATCCATGGGATACGAGCTCATGTTATTCCTATCGTACACCTAGTTATTATCACATTCCCTCATTCCTACTATCATTTTTCTCACGATCCAAATGCCTCCTAACTTTTTCACTACTATCGAAGGCATACATCTGCCACCGTTTCTTCGAGGGAAAAAGTCTACTTAACCCCCTGAACTATTGGGTTGTGTCTAACCTAGGCCCCCAACTACAAAATCGGGTAACAAACACCCTAAAGTTTGCGAAACCAGTCAACTAACCCCTGGGACGGTTTGAGAGAGTGGTTTTGATGACGTGGCGTCCAGCGTGTCAACGGTTTGACACCGTGGCGAAGGGCTGTCTTGGTCCGGGTCACTGACCGGTGGGCCCCACCTGTCAGGATGCGACGACATCACAGCGCGAGCAGAGCACGGCGCCGGACCTGAGCCGCCACGAGATCGAAGGACCCGTCGGCCTCCGGTGGAGGGAGCCCCGGCACCAGCGCGCACAGCCGGGCGATGTCCCTCAAACTTGCGCTTGTTGGCAGGCGACCGTGGGCGGCGGCGCGTGCAGGAGCCCGGGCGGTTCCTCGGAGTGCGGCGCCGTCGCTGGGGCCGGTACGCGGCGGACCAAGGAGCGGCATTGGCTGGGCACGTTCGACACTGCGCATGAGCCGCGGCGCCGGCACAGATGCCGCACGCCTCCGGCGCGTCCCGCGCGTACGGGTCCCCGCCCTCGCCCTCGCCGCGGCGTCCCGCTCGTGGTCCGTCGCCATCAACACGGACACCAGATGCGACGCGCAGAAGACCACGTCCACGAAGTCGCAGATTGCGTCGCACGAGTCGGCCACCGTGTCCGACGCCGTAGAAGCAGAGCGTGCGGCGGCGGCCACGGCGAGGACGAGGAGCATGGTGGTGGTCCTCCTGGTCATGGCTGATGGCTTGTTTGTTGGTGGTTGTTGCTGGGACCTGCAATGCAAGCGTGGTTATGTGGACGAGCGTAACGCCGCAGGCCAGCAGCAGCAGCGGCCGCGGGCGAGCGTGCGTCGCGGCAGCAGCGGCGGCCGGCCGGCGGGCGGACGCACACCGCAGCAGCTGCCCGCGGCCAGCGAGCCTGCGGGCGAGCGCACGCAGTAGCGGCGGCGGCCATGGCGCGGCTCGAGGACGAGTTCTGCCACCTGCTCGTCCGCGGGGCGCCGCCGCTCGCCGCCGAGGACCTCCAGACGGTACTCGCCTTCACCCAGCACCACGCCGCCGAGGGAGCAGACGAGCAGTAGGGTGGCGATGGCGGCAGGAGATCTCGCCCTACCTCATCGCCCCGCCAATACGATCTTGTTGAAGTTGTGGCGGCGCTGGCGCGGCAGGACGCCGAAGATCTCCGTCTTGGTCCGGCTCGCCATGGCGCAGCGTCGGCGTCCTCGTCGCTGCCCGTGTGGTTGCTCTCCTCGTCCCCAATCCGCGACAGCTTCTCCGCAGCCGACTGCGCCCCGTCTGCTCGCCTGATGTGGCTGCCGCAACGGCGGGTGCTGCTCGCCCGCGCTCAGCGACTAGGCCGCACGCGCCGCCGCCGACGTCGCCGGCTTCTGCGAAGAATGCGAGGAAGAAGTAGAGGAGGAGAGGATGGACAGCCTGTGGGAGGACCTGAACGACGACGACGCGGCGGCAGCGGTTCGTGGCGAGGACCTCTTCTTTGGACGGTCCGTCGGCGTGTCGCGCCGCCGGCGTGGAGAAGAAACGCCGCGGGTGAGGGAGAGAACAGGGTAGAGAAGTATTTCAGGGGATGTGTTTCGTCCTGACAGGTGGGGGTCACCGGTCAGTGGCCATGCATGCCAGCCTCTTTGCCGGCGTGCCAAACCGCTCACACGCTGGACGCCACGTCATCAAAACCACTCTCTAAAACCGTCCCAGGGGTTAGTTGACTGGTTTCGCAAACTTTAGAGCGTTCGTTACCTGATTTTAAAGTTGAGAGCCTAAGTTAGACACATCTTAATAGTTTAGGGGGTTAAGTAGACTTTTTTTCTTTCTTCGAGTATACTCCCTCTATCCCAAAAATAACGCAATCCAGGAATTCAAAATTTTCCAAGAAAAAAAAGCAATCCAGAAGTTCAAAACCAAACTATAGTTACTAGGTCTTAAATGGGACCCACACCGATAGACCCCGGCTAGGCTGTTAACAGCAGGACACTTCTCATGCAAAACAAAAAATCAGTCCAATGTTTATTTTAGTGTGTATCTAGAGTCTTCTAGTTATAGCAAAATCTTTGCTAATGTCTATCTATCTAGAGTCTTCTAGCTGCATTTTTTTTGTGTGAGCAATGACTACAAAAATGTCTAATCAATTTATAGGGGTATTTTAGTAAATTGACATGTTGCATTGGTATCTCCCCATATTCCTACAATTACATTTTTTACGGGACGGAGGGAGTATTTCCTAAGACTTCTGTTTCATAAAAAACAACTCTAGCTCGTAGAAGGAACAACTTAAGAAGTAAAGTCAGTTGGTGTTTCAACAAAAGTTTAAATTGATGGATAAAAAGGTTGAAATCTCTATAATGCCGTATTTTTTTTCTTTTTCTTTTTTACCCTTTCCTTTTTTTTCTTCGTTTATTTATTTTGTTCATCCCTTAACCCATCGCTCTCGGGACTCGGGACGACCGGGAACCTTTCTTCTCCGCCGCACCACCGCTCCCGCTCGGCCGCTCGGACTACCACCACCGCTCCCGCCTCGGACTACCACCATCGCCTCACACCTCCCGTCGCGCCGCCGAGCGACGGAGCACATCCGCCTCCTCCGCCCGCCCCTCCTGCCCTGCCTCCCGCGCCGTCTCGCCTCTCATCGCCGCCTCGGCTACCTCCTCCGTCGCGCCGGGCTTCTTCTCCGTCGTCGGCTACGCACGTGAGGAGGGAGGTGGAGCAGCAGCGCGTGGATCCTGGGGGCAGCGGCGTCCATCCCGCGTGAGAAGGGACAAGGAACCGCTGAGATCTACTTTTTTTCAGCTCCTCCATCTCTCGTAGCTCTCTCAGGCGTCAGCGGCTCCCCCTCCCACCTCTCGCCAGTCGCCTCGCGCCCTCGCTTCCGGCCCTCCGCACACCGGCCGGCGACCCTGCGTGCGCGCCTCCCGCTCCCCTCCCGCTTCCGGAGGACCGTCGACGGCGCCCTGCCCCGGCGGCTGCGCTGCTCCACCAAGGCGGTCGCGCCGCTTTGGAAGCGCTTATGCCCCAAAGCCAATCCTTACCTGTCCGTTTAGCGCTTCAGCGCGCGGAAGCGTGCGCTTAGTTCTGCTTTTCTGAACCCTGGGAAGATGATATTGCTCCAGTCCCCATCGAGGTTCCTGCTCCAGACCCTGCAAGACCGTGTTCTCAGGTATGTCGCTGGCTGCCACCTTGCTTTCGCTTAGAGAGAACAGAACCACATCTTGCTTGTGCTGACATGGTAGTTTGCAATAATCTCATTTCATTTCATTTCATGCGATATCGGTGGGATGCAGTGGCGAGAAGGGCATGGATATCGACTGTCACACGGTAGAGTTCGATGATGTCCGGTATCATATCCAGGTGAGTTCTATATTGTCGCATAGATTTGCGTCAAAAGCAGTGGCCACTGTGCCAAGTCTCGGCAACAAATGGATGGTAATATGTATACCACCATGGTAGCATTGGCTTGACAGATTTTGGCATCAATCCTAATCAGTGTCAAATTCTTAGGGTAGCTAACTTTTGGCAAGGTTGGTTTTGGTACAAATTAAACAGTTGATCTGGAGGTGGCTATCTACTCCATGTTTCAGTCCAAAAAAATATATACAGTTTGCATGATTAATCTTGCAGAATATAACAATAGTCAGTAGTAATTGGGTCAATTCTTCCTAGTTTGGCACGTGCCATTTGATAGCATTTCTCTTTTAACCTCGAATTACGTATTTGTTCACAAGAACAGTAACAACAAGAGCAATGAATAAGATTCTGTCACCTTTTTACTACTTCAGTTCTTTCATGTACTGAATGGTTGCCATAACACTACATACTAACCATGTAATTAGTCTCAATGGTGCAAGTAAAGGTTTCTTCTGTGTTTCATAATATAGCAAATGTAGACTTGTTAGTGTTTGAGCATTACCATTTCAGCTGAAAGTGTGATCAAATTTATAGGTTGGTATTGTTCTACTTTAAGCTAGTTTTCATCTAATTTTCAAGTTCTTGGGTTTGGAAGCTGCATGTTCTTATTTTCTGAAATGAATATTGACATCACTCTGTTATGTACACCTAGACATTAGGATTATCACATGTCTCATGCTCAATATCACAATTCTAATGGATCTAGGCTTTGGTTTCAGTTTTCTATGAGGAATCCAAAGGTAATGGTGTTGTCGGTTGCTTTGCCTCTGCCACCTCCTGAAGCAATTCTGTATGATGGGCTTCCACTTGGTGCCATTGAAGCTATTAAAGCAGCTTATGGGCCAGTTGTGCAGATTCTTGATCCTCCAAAGGATGGGTTTGATCTCACAATGAAGATAAATTTGACAAAACTTCCGCTAGATGAAGGTTCTAGAGTTCCCTTCTCAAGGTTATTAATTGTCTTGTTGTGCTGCATGATCAAATTGGTTGATGCTTCCTTGTATTTTAAGTGTCTTCTATAGTAAATTTCAATTTAGCGTAACATTTCTAGGGTGATAGCTGTCCTGCTGAACAACATGTTAAAATTTACTGATGGTTTGTGTATCTTTAGAATGCCATTCGTCAGCAAAGTTTCATTACTAGTTAGTTGGAAACATCTTCCTCTGTATATGAGTAGATGCTTCTGATGTCATGCGAATGTGTGATGTGGTTACTGGTTAGTTGTTTAAGATTTGCATTGATTCAAGTGTCCTTTGACTAGATTAAGTAACTGTTACCTCAAGAGAAAAGAAAAGGTAACAAAGAGCTCCAGATAGATCTATTCAGTTTGTTCTTTACATTTTATTTATAGATGCTTGTTTTATTTAAAGTTGTTTGCATCTTTGGATATGTTACATACACAATGCCATCCCAATTATCTAAATAATGTTTGTTCATCAATTGTTATTCTTAAATTTATTGTTGCAGTTAAACTAAAATATTTTCCTGTTTATTGGAATAAAAAAGTGGTTTTGCACTGCTGAAGTGTTGTGGTGTTTCTCCAGGCTATCATGATAGGTTTCATCGATGTCCATTTAGTTACACTTATTTGATGATGATCTCGTAGTTTTCATATTTTTTTTTCCATCCATCGCATTTATATTTTAGGCCCTTGTATTTATCTTCGGGGTGTAATTCAGTCAGTGAGTACTTGATCTGTGGTGTATCCATTTATGATAAGCCTGCCAAAGCCATATACATCTGAAATGCGATCATTTTTCTATTTAAGTCATGTTCTCTGTATTTGTAGCTTCTAACCATTTGTTTCTTTACTATATTCCAGAGCAAAGGAATGCTATCTTGACACAAATTGCATCTATTAGAGAGGTTGTGCTGGGTGCACCTCTGAAGCTCCTGCTGAAACATTTAGCCTCAAGGACAGTTGCACCTAATGTTGACAAGCTTGTTGCTCTTGTTCACCGTCCTAATGAATCTTTTTTCCTTGCTCCTCAGGTATACCTTTAGGAAGAACAATATCACATTACTAATTTTATTCATTTGCAACAAATGGGGTTCACTGATGGTTTTTCAATTCAGGCAGATAAGGTTACTATTGTGTACCCAATGAGATTCCAGGACTCCATTGATATTGTTTTAGCAACTTCCTTCCTGCAGGTATTTTGGATGCTTCCTTTTGTTTATTTGATCAGCTTCCGTGTATAGTGTTCTTCATGGTCTTTTGTCTTTTATGTTTATTGTATCAACTACATTTGGCACTAAAGACCATTTTAACCTATCATAAATTCATAATGCTCCAATTCTTGCTGCAATTTATATATGCAGCAACCCATCAATTGAGTTTTCCAAGCCCAAATAGAACTCTTACTTTCTGTGGGAACTTCTGTATCTGTTGGTTGTAGCTCCAAAAAACCAATCCTACTCAACCTTGGGCAGGACTCAATGTGCAGATTCATCCAAATGCGAAAGCTATGTTTGATAAGGCCCTGGGATGGGACAATGACTAAATTATAGACGGATCGTTGGGTGCAAGGCAAAATGATGGCTAAAATAGCTCCCAATCTCATCCTCCTTGCCCTTTGTCGTGCACGGAACCAAAGAACAATGATCGAAGCTTTGGAAAATAGGCGATTGATAGGGGATGTCAAGGGTGTTCTCTCAGTTTGCACCCATTGATGAGTATCTGAAACAATGGGATCTTTTGGTTTTCATCTACAAGATGGTGTGCAGGACCAACACTCTTGGAAACTCATAAAAATCGGGCAATTAATCCAGTAGGCCAGCCAACAACGTTTACTTCATGAGTTTTATCAGATTTGTGCCTTGGAAGCGCATTTGCATGTATTTGGCTCTGCATCATTGTAAGTTTTTCATATGGGTAGCAGACCTCAACCGATGTTATACTGGAAATAGGCTTGGGAAAAGAATCTTGCCACACCCAAGTTCCTGCCCCTTCATATGGGTAGCAGACCTCATTTGCGTAGTGTTTTGGTGTTTTTATTAATGAAATGAAATGCAGTTCTCCTGTGTGTTCGAGATTTCTTTTGTTGGCATAGCTACCCTGCTAAAGCCTTGGCATTACTATCCTGCCAAAGGCCCTTTTGTTATGAAAATTGATGGGAGCATCTTGCTTACTCTTTTTCTCGCTGTTGTCTAAATTTAGGAATTTGTGGAGGCGAGACGAACGGCTGCACTTAATAATGTTCCTTCTTGTATGTGGTCTCCGGCACCACCTCTTGAGTTAAAAGGAGTATCTGCTGATGCACTGAATGCAAATGCTGGCTTTGTTACTTTCGGTAATTTACGCATTCCTAGTATCCCTTGTTCCTCCATGAAACTATTTTGCCTCACAGACTTTTGATTTGTGCAGTTGTTTACCCTCGGCATGTTGAGGGTAAAAAGCTAGATAGGACAGTTTGGAATTTATTGACATTTCATGCTTATGTAAGCTATCATGTAAAGGTAAGGCCCTTTAATCTGGTGTCATTTGTTTATATAGAATTACTGAGTTACTACCAGCAGTTTCCCTTGAATATTTGAGAATTTACTATTCATGGTGAATTGAAACATTTCGTATGAATGGCTGGATTTGACTGACAGGAGCTGAATTGATTTGTTTGCTTCAAATGACATTACTGTGGCCTATTCGAAGTAATATGTGACTCTTTTCCATGCCTCGAATTTACCCAAAGAAACACACAACACTGTCTCTTGATCACGATTGCGCCATATATGAGAATTACAAATTTTGAAAGAAGCTCTGGGATTTGGGCAAATCATCTAGAAAAAAATGTTACAGATGGGGGCAGAGAAAGGAATTTTTTTTGGGGGCAGTGTATTTTCACAGCGTACACTTAAGCTTGAGTCAGAACCATAGAACCAAAGGACTTCTTTGATCCCATATTACCAGCAGGCTTGAGTGGCGATACAACCTACTGGATGAATCTGTAATTGCAGAAGGCTATCTTGGGATCAATTGGGAATAATTTCCTTAACCATACCTAGCAGTCTCAATGTTTGAACAGCACTATATTTGGGAACATTTGATATCCGTGTTGCTTGTGCATTGTGTTATTTCTTGGATGCTTACCAGTAAGCATTCAATACTGTACATCTTGACTACCATTGGCTCATATTACGTCTTTCTACGTGCATATGGAATCAAGGATGGGTGTTCTAGTTTTTTCCCTCAAACAACGCACAAGAGGTGCATGTCGATTACTCGTTTTATTAAGAAGAAAAGGTGCCGTATTGTAAATCAAGCAGTCTGAAATCTTTGCTCTAACAACCCCATGTTGCACTATAACCGAGATGCAGAGGAGCATACATTAACATATGTCAAACTATACTTATATTATTAATATAGACAAACCCATTCCTTCGCTGTTGTTGCTCTCTCTTTTCATTCCATTTTCTTTTGGAAGCAATTTCTGCCCACAGTAACTATTAGTCTTCTATGATCTTTTGTTATTAGATTTACACTAAACCTGTTATAATTTTTGCAAGTTCTCAATTGCTATGGTTTCCTGTATCAGTGTTCTGAAGGCTTCATGCATACCAGGATGAGGCGCAGGGTTGAGTCACTAATCCAGGTAGACTTAAAACATTCTTTATTGGATTAGATCATTCTAGAGATCTTGTACTTCGTATGCTCGTAAATATAAGTGCATCTAGGCTTGTCTTTTAGCTTTGACCGTCAATATCTAAATTCTATAAAGAGTGATAACACAGGTTGAACATAATAGATTCATTATGGTTGCCATAATAATATTTAACTCTTTTCATAAATGCTTGGTACCTTATATTTCAGGACAGGTGGACTTCACCTTATAGTTTGGGACAAATCATAAATGCTTGGTACCTTATATTTCAGGACAGGTGGAGGAATATATTTTATAAATATTTCTAGTCAAGGCTAAAAAAAAGTTTGACTCGAGGCAAACTTATATAGACTTATATTGTAATTGGAGGAAGTAAATACTTCAAAAAATCTTTTTTACTAACCTCACATAGTTCATTCATAAATCGGAACTCTTAGTATCCTTTCAGGATGAGTTGTTTTAGCAGCAGGTGCTAGTTTAATGTAAGCATATGACAGTGGTCTGATAGAAGCTACTCATAGGACTTGGAAATTCAATATCATCCAATGGATGGATGGGATACCATGATCTGGAACAAAATGGCTAGGAAATGACTTATATGAAAGAAACTAATTGAAATCCCGATTGCTACTGCACCGAGCAATGTTTTTCCTGACCTGCTTTGTACTGCAGGCGTTGGACCGGGCGAAGTCCGATGCAGAGAAGTTGAAGAAGTTGGTACATGGTGGATCGCTCAAAAGACTGGTTTGTACTTCTTGCAAATGGCTATCATTTATGCACATATTATCTTATTGATCATTGATTCGTACCATCCTCGCAGAGCCTGAAGAATGAGGGCGACTCGCGTTTCTGAAGGGAATTGACAAATGATGTTTGACTGTACCCGATGGATACTCTGTACCATTCGGTTAATGACTTCTGTTGTGGGAAGCTACTTCCGTTCAGTTTTGGGAGCAAAGGCTCGGAACCGGTTACCATGGCCATGAATTTTAGTGTAAATTCGCGTTGCTTTTACATATTTATTACTAGCCTGAAATCTGTCGGCTTATCAGTTCCATGATCCCATCTCCTTCACGAACCGTCCGAACAAGTCTTCCTTTCCCAGGCTTTGCAACCAAAGAGCTTGGTGCAAGTTCGGTGTGCTTGTTAAGTCTTTGCCTCATCTTTGCACGTGTTTGTTTTTTCCCGTTTCATGAGGTGTCTGAGTATGATCTTCCTTTTGACATCCATTTGCTGGATTAATAAATGCGTTGTTCTTGAATCACATGATGTACGTAGTTGAGAGTTGGAGCATGATTGAATCACATGATCACTCACGGTACAGCTTTGGCTGAGTAATGTTGAACAGCAGCATCCATTTTTAAAAGCATGCTGTTAGCTGTTGCCTTCCTGTGTCTATTGATGTGGATATGTTTGAGAAATTAAAATGAAAAGAAATCTGGAGTGATCTGGCAGTTCCCGCTATGAAACGCTGGCAGCCGCCTAACTTGATTTCTCTCGTGGCCCCTTGGGATTGAGGCCTTGGGTTTATTGTAGATTTAGCTAGTGGGGTAGTTGTTATTTAAAGACCTTGCTAACAATCATCAGTCCATTATCTATACTTGTTTAGGTAAAAAGAGATAATTGCTATGCCCGTTTGAATTTATTAGTCCGAATTATCAGCTAGTGAATTGTCGACTTCAATCAGCTGAACAGCTTCAATTATTAACGTAGGCACCAGACAGGGTCTCAGTTGGGCCATGCAACCACGGCCTACGGCCACAATTTTCAAACATCTCCAACAACTTCTTAAAATTGACTTGTCAAATCTTATGGTTTAGCAAGTTACTAAAATATTTGGCAAGTGAAAAAAAGACTTCTCTCCAACAACTTCTTAAAACTCACTTGCCAAATCAAAAAAGCCCGCTAACAAACGAAGAGCGCCGCTAACGAAATGAAGAGCCCTGTTAACGAACGAAGAACCTCGCTTATCCTTCGTGATGACGACGGCCTTCGCGAGCGGCCAGGGGCGGCAAGGGCGAGCAGCCGCACCGGGAGGGTCGCGCGACGGGGGGGGGGGGGGGGGAAGAGATTTATCGAGGGACGGCGCGGGAAGAGATTTATCGAGGGACGACGCAGGAAGAGTTTGGCGCACGCGGGAGATGCCACGCGGGCGCGGGATGGATTTACCAAGTTGCTAACGAGTGCGGAGATTTATCAAGTCTGGGGCGATGTTTACCAAGTTGATAAATATACCAAGTAGATTTAAGGAGTTGATGGAGAGGTGTTTTCGTGTTTTTTCGGAAAAAAAAATAAGAATACCAAGTGGATTTGAAGGGTTGCTGGAGATGCTCTTTAAAATACCTAAAATAGTGCTGGAAAAGGAAAATAAACCCACAGCGTTCTCACGGCACGATCTAATTAACCGTTTTATTTATTAATATAAAAAAAATGGAAAATGGCGAAGTACCGTTTTATTCCCTATCCCTAGCGGATAAAGAAAAACACGGCTGAGACCGGTGTACCGCACGGTGGTCGACCGCCAATGCCCTCTTCGCGCTTTTGACACCCCAAAATCAACTCCTCATCCAGCTCGTCTGTGAGACTGAAAAGGGTTCAAAGGCGGACTTCCAGCCTTGGCAGAATGGACAGGGTGTGGAGGGGCGGTAGCATGCGCGGCGCACGCGGTGGGCGGAGATGGCTGTCGGCGCTGCTCTGGCGGTGCCGATCTGGCGCGTCATGATCGGCCCTCGCCGTCGGCTGGTCTGGCGCCGCACTGGACGGGGCTGCTCTTCTCGGCCTCCGCAGCCGCCCGCATCCATGGGCCCCGGGACTGGGGCGCGGAGGCCTGGCTCGCCTCACGCGCCTCCGCCTGCTCCGGGTCGGCCAGGGCGCCTCTCTCGCATTCCACCGGCCCCGCCGCCGCGCGCCGCAGCCAGGAGCAAGCACCAGGACAAGGTCTCCCCCGAGGATCATGCCGCCGCGGCCCAGGGCGACGAAGGTTGCGCCGACGCCAGGTCAGCGTCTGCGTCTAGGGGTTCAATCTATCTTCTCTTGTGTGGCTGGCGGGGTTCGCCGGAGTAGGTGGTGGCGGAAATGCTGCGCCTGTCAGTCTTGTCAACTCTCTCTCTCTTGGAGACTACTAGTTGTCTTTCAGCTTGGAATTGAATTGGCGAGCTTGAGATTCATTCAGCGACGACCCTGTCCTTGTGTTGAAGGAGGTTTATGAGATATGGTTTTTCCCCCACTCATTTTCATTACTCTATTTCAGCTGACTTGATGAACTGACACATGCCCATAGGGTTTGCGCGTTTGAGTTTTGAATTGGTGACATAGAGTGACGTTAGGAACTTGTGGCTGTAGATGGAAGTAGAACAGAACCACATGACTAGTTCTTTTAGACATAAGAATGCACCATAATTTTCCTATATTCTTCTGCAGTGAAAACTTAGTTTATTTTTTAAAATTTAATGATCGTCAGGACGATTTTTGAGGGCGAGCATGATACTGTCACTGAGAAGGACCTAGAACATCTTCTGCAATTTTTAGATAACAAGGAAAGTGGGGATATTGCTTGGCAGAATTTGATGGAGCGCACAACCTCCAACATGACCTACAAGGCCTGGCAGCGTGAGCCTGAGGTTAGTCTTTCTAGTGGATTGTGCAAATATAATTAAATTCTAATAATATAGGATATTATAGATGGTACTGCTACCACGGTTGAGAGGTTGTGTATAACATATTAATGTCTGAATGCAGTTCTGGGTATTAAATTAAAATGGCAAAGGACTAGGATTTTAATTTCTGAAAGTCCATTCTTGTAGTTCCTCTCATTGTACATACTATCATTTCATTGGTCAGTGGATTACACACGATGTTTCCGTCGAAGTGTTTACTGTTTAGTGTACTCTTTGTTAGATTCTAGCATTAATCTGAAATTAAACAGACTAAGAAATAAAAATGAGAGGTGGTAGTTTTAGGACTCTATTGTTTGATTATCTTTTGTTTTGTACTTTTGTTATTTAATCAGAAAATTGCAGTAAAACTTGTATCATAACTAAATGTTTTACCATAATATCTTTGTATACATGTCCTGAGTTTATCTTAAATGTATTTATTAGGAGGGACCTATAATGTACTGCAGCCGCACTATTTTTGAGGATGCCACTCCTGAACTGGTTAGAGATTTCTTCTGGGATGGTGATTTTCGTCTCAAGTGCGACCCCATGCTTGCATACTCCAAAACTTTGGATGAGTTCCCTCAGAATGGAACAACAATTGTCCATTGGATAAAAAAGGTGTCCAGCTTCTGTTGTTCTATGTGTACCTTCATTTTAAACTCTCAATTCCAACATGTTGTTTGTTTTCCAGTTCCCATTCTTTTGCAGTGACCGTGAATACATCTTTGGAGGACGCATATGGGAATCCGGGAAGACTTACTATTGTGTTACAAAGGTACTCGTACCGACTACAGAGTATTTTATTGACAGATACTTTTACTCTTATAATGTTATGCTCCCTCCATTATCTGCAAAAAATGTTAAAATAATTTTATACCTGACCAAGATGAAACATTTTGTCCCCTTTCCATTTTCCCGCTCAATGGTTATGCTTTACTTTTAGTCTTGTACCTACTGAAATTTATGATCCTTTTGTACCCCTTTATTTAATATAACATTCTTGCTTTGCACTTCTCTGTTGTTTGAACTTAGTCTGTAGAATGTTTTTTCAGAAGCGGCCTTGTAATTGACCTGAAGCTAATATAAATGCTTGTTTTCCAAAAGAGATGATCATTTTCAAGGTTGTTTTTGCCATCCACAAAACAGTAACATAAAAGTATCGACTACTCAGATAGTAAAGCGTTCTATTACCTGCCTTCATGATGTGTTGAAGTTACCTATCGGCGTCTTTGAAAATTGATCTGCTTGCATAATTTCATCAGCATCTTTTATGCTTCATGGGATATCAGGTTATGGGGTTTCTAGGTCTAGGAGGAGATTTTCTGATTAATATGTGCTAGAGTTTTAGGAAACAAGCGATGGACTTGTATAACATGAAGAGAACATTGCACTGGGTCATTTACTATTGATAGTATCTGATTGGAGCATATCTTAATATTTGAAGATAGATTTAACTGATGAGAGTCAAGATTGAACCAACATACTGTGTGCATCTTATTTTAGCTATTATTGTTAAATTCTCACACATATCTTGCTGAGAAGTCAAACTCAGGTCTCTGTATATTAGAGCGACATGCTGCCTTGTCTAGCATGTTTGCAAAATATGGATAATATTCATAGAGATTACAATATATTAATATTTTTATTTGTAACAAAATGTTTGCGAACATGCTATGTAATTGCATATATATGTGAATGCTCAGCCTCCATTTGGCAGGGTGTTCCGTATCCATCATTGCCCAAGAAAGAAAAACCAAGGCGTGTGGAGTTGTACTTCTCAAGTTGGCATATTAGAGCTGGTACCTCTTTTTTCTTAGTATCATTATGATCTCTTGTGCTATGTTTGTTCTGAACATGAAAAGTTTCCCGTCAGGCATGAACGACAAATGCTTAGAGCTTGACGCTTTAACAATCATATTGTTTGTTTGTGAAATGCAGTTCAATCGCCTAAACATGTGGGCCAGCACTCTGCGTGTGAAGTAACTTTGGTTCACTATGAGGACATGGGCATACCAAAAGATGTTGCGAGGGTTGCTGTCCGTCATGGCATGTGGGGTGCTGTGAAGAAGCTTCAGTCTGGATTCAGAGCGTACCAGCAAACGAGAGACACAGAAAACACCCTGTCACACAGCGCCATCATAGCTCGAGTGACCACCAAGATATCCATCACGGATTCAGATAGTTCGTTGGATCATGGCCTCTCTGTCAGAGATGAAATCAGTGACGAGGATGGCAGGTCCCAAGCAGTTCAGCATGGTTTCGACTGGAAGTGGGTTATGGTTGGTGGTGCTGTGGCAGCGGTTTGTGTGCTCAACACCGGACTGGTAGGCAAGGTCCTCTTGCTTGGAGCAGCGAGAAGGCAAGCAAACAAGTGATGTGACTAATGTGAGGAGCAACCTTCCAGCTCTGCAGAAGAAGGCATTCAATCAGTTCTGTCTGTAGCTACAACCACGCAGGCGAACATGACAAGAAAACAGGGTGGTGTCTGACAGAGATAATTACAATGCGTAATTTTGGATCGCAAACTTTTATACAGTAGATTTTAGCATGTCTGCCAGCATAACAGATTCTATCAGGAATCTGCTGCTAACTCAGCTCGGTTCGTTGTATTTTATGAACAAGCCAAGTTAGAAGTTTTAGCTGGCTCGCGAGCATTTGGCGGGCCGAACGAGCCAGGGCAATCAGCAGGCCGGGAGCTCAACTCAAGTTGGCCTGAGTCCCTGACTCCGTCTCCCAACTCTGGCGCCGGCATACGGACGCTCCTTGCGCTGGCAACGGTGAGGCTAGACATGGATTTATGTTGCCATTTGCTTGGATTAGAGATAAGCAAACATTTTTTTTATTAATTTCAATCTCGTACGAGTCAAGCTGGTTTGATATCCACCACTAACTAGGCTGCCTATTTATCCTTTGCCTAAGACAGCCTTCTCATATGAGTAATAAGTACTTGATAAGGATGCAAGTACATTGGTCCAGAAGCCATAGACAACCTATATGAGTAGGTTGTTTTAAGTAGACTGTTTGCGAATCCACATTTACAATGGTCCATACGCGTGCACCAACTCTCTTGCATCCTCGCACACTGCAAGCAATCAACTTCGCTGGTGCCATCATTGTTGACGTTGAACTGACGCCCTGTTGTTACGGGTAACATCAAACAGTAGGGAATATGCATGGCAAGTAGTAGAGCCTTGTTTGGATCCATTAAAAATTAGCAGGCTAAGTTTTAGGAAAGCAATCTCTACATCGCTAATTTTTTGCTAGAAGTTAGCGATACCCTTTAGCATATGCATGTTTGGATTCACTCTTTCTTATTCTTATTAGTTGCTACTCCTCTGTATTGAAATATGAAGGACCCGAGTTTGCCCTAACTAAACTATGCTAAGTTTAATCAGATTCATAAACAAAAAGTATTTAACATCATCACAGTAAAAATGTAATTATGAAAATATATTCTATAAATGTATCCAACACTATTAACAAAGTACAGTACACGTGCATATAATTTGACTAACCCTTAATGAAAACTCACTAATTTGATTTTTAATATATATATAGTCAAAATAATAAGCCTAAAAGTGGGTGGAGGGGAGTACTGAACAATAGTAATGATTAGAGCTTTGATTGCTACGCAGAATTTTCTAAATCTTGCAGATGGGTAAACTCATCGGGACAAGGAAATCTTTGGTGCATCGGTGGGCTTTGTTTCTCTTTGTCTGATCCCTTGTACGAAAGCAGGAAAAGGAAGCACCTCAGACTCAGCTAGCGTGCCATCCCAAGCCCTAGCCTGGTCCATATCGCAACTCGTGAGTCGTGACGTCACCGCGATTATGATGGGTCCGTCCGGCAGCACCAGACACGTACAAGATCAGGGAGCCAACGCATTTGCCTGAAATTTTTGCGTTACCTTGGTTGGATAATACTTAAGAGATTGAGAAAGAGAGAGAGTTGATGGTACTCCCTCCGTCTCAAAAAAAAAAGAGTCGTTATGAGAATCGTGCGGGTCAAACATTCTCAACTTTGATTAAATTTATAGAAAATATGTGCAACATTGATATCTTCAAATAAATTTATTATAAAAATATATTCAAAGATCTACCTAATGATATTAATTATATGCTATAAATATTATTATTTTGTTAAATATAGTTGGTCAAAGTTAAAAATTGTTGATTTTTTGGAAACGAGAATGATTTTTTTTTTGAGACAGAGGAAGTAGACCCTAAACTAACTAACGGATGTAACTAAGGTTGACTAAATTACCCTTGTTGCAGCTGACAATGGAAATTAGTTCACCAGCAAATTATTTTATCTGCAACTGCAACCCAACGGATTAAAGCGGGATATTCTTGTTGTCATAATCATATATATACTAGTGTGCGTGCGTGCGTGTTGACGGTCTCTATGTAAGTTTTTTTTAAAAAAATCATATATACCAGCTCTGCTGAGTTCTACCCCCTGATCGAGAGCACCGACATGCATCATCAGTCACTGGCAGTGTCAGTGCACCTGTCTCCATGTCTCCATAGCAGATTCTGTGGTCTCGAATTCTGAATGAACTTCTAGCTTGTATTTATCAATTAAGGATTTTGCAGTGCTCAAATTTATTTGCACATGATAAAATTCTTCCTTTATCTGACAGTGTAGTGGGTGATGGATGACTTTGTAATTCCCTTGTGGTGAGGCGACGAAGTGAATTGAGAGCCATAGGCCCTGTCATGCATATATACCAGTCAGCACACTAGGCAGACGAAGGCATGGTTCTAGCCACCGCGGCGTCGGTGTTTATAATAATGAATTGTTTTGTACATCATTATATTCATCGGTACAATGGCATAAAGAAATTAATGGTTTGTTTGGAACATAAGAATTTCACATGAATTACACATGAATTTTACAGTAATCAGTTCAGTTTCATAGAAAAAATACAGGAACGAAAAAAAATTCTCGCATTCCAAACATGGTCTAATTTTTTTTTTCAGGATCCCACCTTAGGGCAATTTTTTTATTAAGCAGAAGTAACTTAAATCTTTCTTCATAAAAAAAAATCTTTCTTCACGATCCTCTACTTTTACATAATGCATGGTAGTCCGTGATCAGTACAGATGCGGTGGTCAGATGAAGAATTCAGTTTGTGTCTCCCTCGGAATACAGGAAATAATGGTACAATAATCTGTCTAAATCCCAATCCCAATTTTTGACATGATTGGGGAGAAAATTAAAAGAAAATCTGCATTTCAAAGGAGGCTTGTCATGGTGGAAGTTTGGGTTTGGAAAAGGAGGTATGTACTTTGAAAGGAACCTATTGCACTGTTGTCAATTGTTTGGTTAATCTTTTTTTAATGATGATGGTGGTGGTGTTGCTCTCGTTGCCGCTGTACAACACTGCCTATTGTTCTCTTCTCACTGTTGTATTTGTTGTCAGCAATCAACCTCACACTCAACTCGTTGCCATCGTTATTGACATTCACTAACGGTTGAGGTAATATACTCAGAATCATTACGCGTTGAGAAACATCTAATAAATATATATACACAGAGTTCGTGACAAGAGTATTGATGTTGTTTTGCTGGCATGGATTGTACTCCTCCGGCTGTAAATTACTATGTCTAGATACATAATTAGAGTAATATATATCTAAAAAAGCCAAAACATCTTCTAATTTAGAACAGAGAGAGTAACAAGTAACGCCCCAGACTGCTAGATATTAGTGACTAAGCTATCACCATTGCCTGACTAATGCTGCCCCTTCCTTTGAAAAATAACAGTGGCTTAGATTGGATACCTCAAACCACGTCAATGCCAGGTTTGAAAAACAGTGTGGTATGTAGCCCTACATAACTACGACATAGATATTATTTTCGTGTTCCACTTCCACTGCACGTGGGTTATGATGCAAGCTTCGATATCTCTAGGCTATTAAGGGCCTGTTTGGGACTGCTCCGCTTCACGTTTTTAAGCTCTGCTTCACGTTTTTTAGCCAAACGGTTTCAGCTCCACGCACACAGCTCTAGAAAAAAAAGGTGGAGTTGTGAGAGTTAAAGAGGTGCTCCACAAAAACCTGGAGTTCGTGGAGCTGCTCTACAGTGGAGTTTGTGGAACAGAGTTCGTGTAGCAGTCTTAAACAAATCCTAAACCAAGTAAAAACTTATCCATTTGAACTGGTTAGATCAAATAAGCTTGAAAAATAGAACTAAATTGAGCTAAGGTTTGTGGTGACCGAGAACCATACCACTGGACACCCACTTCCTCTCTAACTACTATAGTTCAAACAGAATGTAATAAATTAATAAACAAAAATCACTTGGGTTAACTGAGACCTATATTTGTTCCTTTGTCCAATCCAGGTTACGATTTGTCCCTACTTCCTACAAATGCAAAATCATAAAAATACCTCTAGAAAGGCTACTAAGTGGCAGTGCAGCATGGTCGGAGGTCGGAGCTCAAGACAGAGGTGCTGTGCAATTGATTTTTGTATGCGTGTGTGCGGTAGTTTCTGGTTGCGGAGAGGTGAGATAGGCTCACGTGAGCTTTGAACTGTTTTTTTTAATCTAGTGGTTCCCACCTGATCTCTATAAGCTGAAATCTTTTTGAGAGAATTTTTTAATCCTAAAGTTATATGTTTTGTTTGCTTTAACTTTATGAGACAAATTTATCAGTTATAGCATAATGTTTTTCTATTACAACAAAACATCTAAAAACAACATTAGCCGACTTATCCGCCACAGAAATAGCTAGTCGAACAATTCCATATTTTTTCTAGGAATGAGGGAGTAGAATTCAAGAGGTACCACTAGTCCACTACTACATTCCATCTTTTTGCAAACAAATAGGCTCCAGCTACACAATATACCAGGTGTACCTAGGCCAAGTCCTAGATCTAGAAACTATTTCGAGCATTCCAAAGGCAAGTGGCTAAATAGTCGCCTATGAAAATACCTATTTCTAGGAGCCGCGGGGGGGGGGGGGGGGGGGGGGGGGGGGGGGGTTGCGGGAGACAGGTTGGCAGCAAAATCTCAAGAGGAGAGGCGTCGGTGCTGCGGAAGCCGCATAAAAAAGACGGCGGAGATGACTCAAAGAAACGGAAGGTGGTTCAAGGAGGAACAAGAAAAAGGGCCTAAAAATCTTTTTACGCCTAAGATTGCCCAAAATTGACGTAACAATGCGGAATTCAGGATTACTAAACACCCCTGATTTTCTATGCTTAGTTTTTTTTAAAAAAAAACCCGTAAGTTATGAGAAAATTCTGACTGGATCACAATAGATCCTTGCATAAACGGTTTTCAAACCGCAAGTAAAGAAGTATAGAATGGACGTACAATGCAAATGCATCATCCATATATGTGATGAATAATGTGCGTGCCTTGTAATTAATTGATTTTTGTTTTTGACACATGAAACATTAAAGATGATGGCGGGTCATCGGTGGTATAAAACGGAACGACAACCTCAACCGCAAGCGGAAAGGAGGTAAAGTAAAAGGAAGCAACGAAAGGAATTGGGCAATCGGTAGCACTGTAGCAGTGCATGGTGGTTCACACGCCTTGCTTTGGAAGGAGTATTATGACTTTGGTTGCTTTGCTTGCTCAACCGTATCGCATCAATTACTGAGACCAATTTTAATATTATTAATTACGACTCTACTGCCCCTTTGACAGAGTACGTAGTAGTACTAGTAAATAAATAAACTCATGGAAATGGGATTGTAATAATGCACGACAAAGTGTAATTGGCTTTTACCCTTTGTTAGTTTTTTTGGGTACGTACAACGTACTTGTAAATAAATAAATAAAGAAATGAATAGAATACAAATAAACGAGTGAACTGCAGAGCAGCTGACCATGGAGATCTACACCCAATCTCTCAGTAAAAACAATTTGCGTATCCCATCGAACCAATCCAAGCTAGTAGATTCTTCTTGCTTGCATCTGCACGAGGCCCCGTGATTCCACGCCGTCAGCCGACCACCTTATCGGCGCCGGCGGTGGCAGCCAAAGCAAGGTTCCTCTTCTTCGATCTCCTCGTCGCCATCCAAGCTCGCGGCCGCCATCACTACCCTACCCTGCCCTACCGTACCCGGGATATATATATATATATATATATATATATATATATATATATATATATATATATATATATATATAAACAAAGCCTAGCGACAGAGAGAAGTGTGTCTCTCCTCCTCTGCCCCTTCATCCTCCTCCTCGTCTCGCATCGCATGCCAAGCCCTCAAGATCCCACACGGCGTGCCACGTCACGTCGTCTTCTTCCTCCTCCTTCGCCTTCGGTCACCCCGCCCGCCTGTACGGCTACGCCACAAGAAGAAGAGTAATATACTAGTACTAGCATAATAAGCCAGGATTAGAGGTCCTTGTTGAGTGAGCGAGTGAGGTGCATGCATCGCCGCTTGCTTTGCTTTGCTTCGTTCGTCTATCGGGGGACGAAAACTGAATTCGATGCACGGAATGTTGTCGAGAGGTGAGGTGAGAGCACGGCGACTTGCTTGAGTTGCGACGCCGTCCGCCGTCCTCCGTTCAGTGTAGTAGCAGTCTAGCAGAGGAAGACAGACGATGATGGGAGCTCTCCAGCTGCAGACCAATGGCGACGCTACTGCTGCTGACGAGCTCTTCCCTGACCCGGGCTACGCCGAGGTCGATCCTACCGGGAGGTATGGCAGGGTAAGGTCGATCATCTCCTTCTTCTTTCGCCATGCTCCATCGTCGTCGTCGTCGTCGTGGTACTAACAAATCTTCTCTCTTTCCCTCCTCTACTTCTACTCTGTTCCAATTCCAACCACGGCCGGGCTTCATCTTCATTCAGTACAACGAGATTCTCGGCAAGGGATCTTCAAAAACCGTATACCGAGCCTTCGACGAGCAGCGAGGAATGGAGGTAGCATGGAACCAGGTACATCTACACGACTTCCTCCGCGGACCAGGTGAACTAGAGCGTCTCTACGGCGAGATCCACCTACTAAAATCCCTCCACCACCGGTCCGTGATGCGTCTCCACGCCTCATGGGTAGACGTGTCACCCCGCCGTCACTCCCGTTCCTCCCGCGCCGCCGCCGTCAACTTCGTCACCGAGCTCTTCACGTCCGGCACGCTACGGCAGTACAGGCGACGGCACCCGAAAGCCAGCGCCAACGCCGTCAGAAGCTGGTGCCGCCAGATCCTCGACGGGCTGGCTTACCTTCACGCCAAAGGCGTCGTCCATCGTGACCTCAAGTGTGATAACATCTTTGTTAATGGTAGTCAGGGTCAGCTTAAGATCGGTGACCTTGGCCTCGCTGCTGTCGTTACTCGTCGTCGTGGGCGACGTGGTGGGTCCAGCTGCTGTGTCGTTGGCACGCCCGAGTTCATGGCTCCTGAGGTGTATGCTGAGGATTATGATGAGAGAGCTGATGTTTACTCTTTTGGTATGTGTGTTCTTGAGATGGTCACCCTTCAGTATCCATACAGCGAGTGCGTTCATCCCGTGCATATCTACAAGAAAGTCACCTCCGTAAGAAGAAATTTCGTCCTTTTCCTTTTTCATTTTTGTTTTCATGGATCCATCGATGGATTGATTGATCATGGTGGACTGGTCGGTCAGGGGATCAAGCCGGCGGCACTGTACAAGGTGAAGGACCCGGAGGTGAGGAGGTTCATCGACAAGTGCCTAGCGCCGGCGTCGCGGAGGCCGAGCGCGGCGGAGCTGCTCGACGACCCGTTCCTGAGGCTGGAAGACGACGGGGGGCTCTGGTACGGAGACGACGACGCGGACTACAGCGCCATGTACAACTACCTGCACCAGCCGGCGTGCCTGGACTACAACGGCGGCAGCTATGGCTCCACGGCGAGCAACGGGGTCGTGTCCAATGGCGGCGGCGGCGTTGGCGCCGGCGACAGATGGGACGACAATGAGGAGGATGACGACGATTGCAGCATGTTCCAAGGCATCGACCAGCTGTTCAACGAGGAGCAGGAAGACGACGTCGCTGGCGTCGTCGACATCACCATCAAGGGCAAGAGGAGGATGGAGGACGGAAGCATCTTCCTCCGCCTGCGCATCGCCGACAAAGATGGCACAGGTGCTGTGCTGACCATTCAAACTTTGAAATTTTCTTGGATCTTGTTTTCAACGCGAGACCTTGATTTTCTTGTTCTCATTAAAATACCTACGGAATTTCTTGTGGTGCCACGAAAAAAAAATACAGGGAGGGTCCGGAACATCTACTTCCCGTTCGACGAGGAGGCGGACACGGCGCTGAGCGTGGCAACCGAGATGGTGGCGGAGCTGGACATCACGGACCACGAGGTGACGCACATCGCCGAGATGATCGATGGCGCGGTGGCCGCACTGCTGCCGCACTGGAGGCCAGGCCCTGGCATGTACGAAGACGACGACGACGACTATGGCGGCGCGTCAGGCTCTGCTGAGCGTTGCAAGAACTGTCGGTCCAGCAGCGCGTTGTCGGGCGGGTCACTGGACGACTACATGTCGGCGGCGAGGCGTGGCTGTCGGTGCGCGGAGATGCACGGCCGGTTCGAGGAGATCACGTTCCAGGCCGACGACGACGAAGACCAGGTAAGGTTCCAAGGCGGCTCTGGGTCCAGCTCCGACGATGGAGCCGGTCAGGCTGAGCACCGTGATGCTGCTGCAGGGGACGGAGACAGTAAGATCGAGGACATCCATGGCATCTCCACGCAGGATGGCACTACTGACACTGAACGTTCAGAGCAACCTTGACCTCGTTCCTCACATCACAGGAGCAAATCCTGTTTACTGGGAGGATCACCGATCTTGGCGTGTCGGCATGGGATCAGGCACCGATCTGCTTGCTGATAAGAAAAATTGTGGGTGTCGGTGCCGGCACCATGATCAGGGAGATCTGAGGGCCGGCTGACAGCAATCTTCATTAACAAAACCAAAGTTACTGTGACAACAGCCTTGCAAGAGCAAATTCTGTACCGATGACTGATGAGCAATGGTGTTGATGACTTGATGTTCGCTGTGCCATTTGGACCACGTAAATCTACAGCTCCTAAATTGGTTCTGTTTGGCTCTCCTGTTTCAAAGGCGAATTTGATAGACAAGAAACTGAAGGGAAAAAAAAACTGGAATGTCATCAGGGCAGCTCCTCAGCTGCTTGTAAGTAAACTTTTGTAGCTTTGGTTGAGTACAGTGGTTAAGAACTTAAGATGGGTATAGTTTGAGGTTTTACCAGGCCGCAGGTGTTTCACTAATCTGAATCCAGCTCTTTGTTTTGCACTCTAAACCAGTTTTGTGGAATTTATATTGGGACCACTAGCGCCCGGACGTCCGGCGCCCGCTAGCGTCCGGACGCACCTCGGGCCCGTACGGTTCTTCCGCCGAAGCCGCTTCTTGTCTCCCTTTCCCCGAAGCCGCTTCTTCCGCACCCGCCTCGGCCCCTCCCCCGCACCGCTTGGACCTCGCTCGACTTCTGACTACACGCCAGCGCGCCTGCATCTGGTGCCCACCCCCATACGTCATGCGGGCCCCGCACCACCTAGACCCGCTCATACTGCCCACTGAGGCTACGCAAAAAAAGAGGGGGATGGCCAGATGGGCATGGCGGATGCCCAGCCGGCGTCGGGGGGATGCGGCGGAGAGCCGGAGACACACAAAAAGGCGAGGTCAGAAAATGCAACAACATGTTCTAGTACTTTTGAAACATTCGAATACAACACTTGCAATATACATCTGAAGGCAAATGAAACATATGAAATATGCATCCGAAACACAAGCTGCAACACCAGATTTACTTTTGAAACATCCAAATAAAACATTTGCAATATATACTGACATAGCTGAAACACTCGAAAACGAAGATCTAAAACACTTTAAAACACCTAAAATCATTTGCAACATCCAGATAAAATACTTGAAACATAAGTGTACAACTACTGCAACATGTGCAACATTGCGATCTACTTTTGCAACATCAATGGAAAGCAATTGCAACATCCATATGAAACATCTCAAACACTTGAAACATGCAATTGCAACATGGTCTTGCAGACAGTGGGGAAGTGCACGAGGAGGGAAAGGGAGGGCGGGCGCACGGAGCAGCAACTAGCAGGGTGCCCCTCAGGCAGCTCGGCCTCAGCGCCCAGGTGGCAGCACCCAGGTAGGGGAGATTGGTCGCCCCCGGTGAAAGATGACATCCGGCCGTGGTGGGGGAGAGTCGTCGTCTCCCGTGCAACATCAGCGCAACACCTCCATGGATCTCGCTCGTGCTCCATGGATCTCATCGGAGTAGAGGAAAGAGCCACCGTATCTGTAGGTGTTAGGCGCTTCCGGTGGGTGAGGACGCCGGTGTGGGGGAAGGAGTCATTGACTTGATGGAGGAGGATGGCGAGGTGGGGGAGGGTGCACGTCGGGGTGGGTGACGGCACCGGTGGTGGTCTGCGAGGCTGCCATGGCTGCGCTTCGAGGTGGGCAGCAAAGCAACGAAGGGATAAGGTTGAGGAGAAGAGCGGCGCGGGTGGGTGAGTCAGGCGAGTCGGGTGGCGGGTCGGACGCCCGCTAAGAAGCATTACCGAATTTATATTTATATATATATATATATATATATATAGAGAGAGAGAGAGAGAGAGAATAGTACATATGAATAAATAAACAAGACAGTTGCATATTCGAGATGTTGTATCCATGATCCTATTCAATGATCCATCCCAAAAAGTAGCACGGACAGGGACATGCATGCTTAGCTGAGATGCAGAAAAAGCATCCAGTATTATTTATGGAGAAAAGTTTCCTGAGCTGACATATGAAAGATGGCATGACAAGTTGGATGCCTTTATGCACTAGATAGATTAGGCAGGAAAAGCTAGAGAAACAAAGGTGTTGTCCAAAGCTGCATCCCAAGGACCAAACTAGGAGCTGAACTCTTCTTCCCTGTACACTGTACAGTCTAGTGGAAAGGAACCTATATATGATTGAGACATCTATGCCAAGATAAAAGGTACCAACCATGCAAACTTGCAAATTGCCAGCTATCGTGGGGAGGTATCCACTGATGCTTTTTCTCATACAACAACAATTTGTTCAGTTGGAGACTCAATATAATACACAAAGGGATATACTATTGTTTCATCACTAGCTTGGACCAAAACAAAGATGGTCATGTTCTAAATAGGATACTTTTGGCATGTTTGGTTTGTGTGCTCAAATGTAGCACTAGCACACGAAGGCTATGCCAAGTTAGTTGCATAGGTTTTAACCAAACTTTGATTTGAAAATAAACTGGATGGACATAAGGGGCCTCCTTGCCAACATCTTGGCATTGGAACCAAATCGAAACTGACAAGGTTTGGTAAGGCAACATGTCACATGTGGTACCACCACTCTTGGGCATCAAACCAAACAGGACAAAGACAAGTTAGTTACACACCCTTTAACATCTTTCTGAAGTTTCATGAGAATATTTAAGTTACTTATTACATAATAATCTAAAGGATTTGATGGCATTGGCATCCAGATCTGAAGCCTGCAGGCCTGCCACAATCTAAGGGCCGGGCTTCTAGAACGAAGTAGGAGTAATGGGTCCCCATCCAGAGATACTGTATGGTGACAGGTCGGTGATCTTTTATGGGTGGAGATCTGCAGATGATGTGCCTGTAAATCCATGAAGGCACAAGGTGCATGCATCATTGGCAAATAATGAAAGATGTGGTAGACTGGTAGTCACTTATTACTCAATTTCCTGCAATTTCTCCCAATCTATTATTATTTATTTCTCCTTCACATGTTGGGAATTAAACATGTGAGCTATGACAGTTCTGCGAAGGAAACCCAAAGAATAGGCCCAATAATTCCTGATGAGCTCATCAAAGATTTGAAGTGACACTGCTTGCCTGCAAATCAGCTAAGAGTGACTTGGCAGTAACAGTTCTGAAGGTCTACCATATGTAGGTGAATGATTAGGCAACTGAGAGCAACCTTGCTTTGTTTTGGTAGGCAGGCATTGTTTTCAGATAAGCATCAAGGCAACACCAGGCATGCATGCGTGTTAGGTTTCGGACTTTCGATGGTAGGAAATGAAAGGCATAGATGCATCCATGCCGTACTGGCTCAATAACTCAGTTCATCGATCCCATCCCATGGCCATGTGTGAACTGAAGGTCACTGTTTTGGCTTTCATGACGACATTGCAAAATGCAGACTTGGTGGTCTAGGTTTTTCTGCGGGCCGGTGCCCAATTATTTGTGGTAGGCTGGTCACTGGTGGATAAACTACTACAGCAAGGAACTGCATGTTCTGGAGATTCTCATTTATCAGAAAAGTTGCAAGGAATTATTCAGTTGTTGTTGCTGGATTATTTCTCATGGCAAAAATCTATCGTCGGTCTAGGTTGTGCTGTTATTGACCAGATTTCCACAAATAATTGGGCACCGGCGGCAGAAGAAACCTAGACAAACATAACTGATATCTTAAATCTATAATAAAGTTGGGTGCAGCAGATGGAAATTGTGTTATCATTATGTGAACATTTGGCAGCCTCGGTTGGCTTGCGTCGTTTGTTTGGTTGGGTCCAGGCTTGTTGATCCCCACTGGTGCTTATCGTTTTGCCATGAAACCTCTTAATCAACAATATTCTGTTTTCTTGAGAATTCCTCGAGGTACCTCGAAGAAAGAAAGCATATACATAGTTAAACTAGAAAGCACTAAACTGATTAGCAGAATAAACCTACCACCGACCGATAAAAACTTACTTTTTCAACTACAAAGTTAGAGGACGACAACTCATTGCTTAGAATTTGTTCGCACCAAGTATGTCCAGAAGATAAATCAAGGCCATCTCGATCTCACGACTGGACCGCTCTAGGTGCCTTCCTGTTCTAAGATCAACACATGTCGCAAGCCAAGATGTTGACCGGGACTACCTTTACTGGGTCTCTGTCTCACGCAGCATTGCCGGCCTTTGATGCGGCTACACTGCACGTATAAGAGGAAACAAGCCTATTTTTATAACCAGTATTGCCTCAGTCTCAAAATAAAGTAACTTTCGAGTGGTCCTAAGTAAAATAATTTTAAGTTTAATTAAATTTACAGAGAAAAAATACACCAATATTTATGACGTAAAATTAGTATAATTAGATATATCATGAAATATATATTAATAATGTATTTCCTTGGTATCATTCGGTCCAGAGATCAACACACATGGTGTAGCCAAGACGTTGATATGTTGTGGGATCACCTTTTGCTGGGTCTCTTCCTTCCGTCACAGAAGATTTGATTGGGACTGGAGCTCACGCAGCACTGCTAGGCAGCGGAGCTTTACTGCTAGAATTCCAGAGGAATGAATTAACCCAAGTTTGAAAGTTGTTTGGATAGGAGGATTTTCTTTTTCATAGAAATTTCAAAGAATGCAATTTTATATTTGAAACAAAAAAAAATATGCCGCGGAAATAAACGCTTGTGCTTGATTCCACCACCTTAATCCCTAGCGGAACCAATTAATGAAATGCATGCCACGCACGTTCTCATAAGGAGAAAAAAAAAGCATTACACTTATTAGTCAAATTATTATTTCATATATACACATCAGATTCCGTTCCAGAATTTTGACCATTTGAGTCCTTTGACTTTATATAGTACCCTATATAGCAATGTTGATTATTTTTTTCCTTTGTGTGGACCGTCGACGTGACGCTACATCGGTTTGTTGTGGTGACCTATAACCACCATATCTTCACTCTTGACTTTTATACACTACTATACACGTGAGGGTGGGCATCAATTTGATACACTTTGATCTACTAGCACAAAACAAAGACCGGAGGAGCTGATAAAAACAAGGTGAGATGCGGTTGAATTCCTTGCACGTGCGTCCACAATATATGCTAGTAGTACTATACTTATCAAGTGGTCTTTGCTTTGGTACAATAGCTAAACCGCCAGGTTCGAAACCAAATGGCCAGTAAGCCTTTCGATTTCTCCTTTTAATAGCCTTTTCTTCACGGCAAAAGACAGAGATGAATTCTTCAATACAACAAAGCGATGTCAAATACTATGCAGCTCAAGAATCTCTAGAGCGAGTTAGAACTTTGGGCGCATTAAAAATATTAGGTCGAATATTTCGGGTTAAAACATGTTTACAGAACTTTGTTTTATGCTAGACCTCACCTGATCATGGGCTATCGGACCCAAACCCGGCCAATGCATCAGGTAAGCTCAAGCCAGTTTTTGGCCCATACTTCGACTCAACCAAAAAAAAAAACCACCCAACATATATAGAAAAACACATGAAAAAACCTGACCTGGCACGGACAGACGTACCCATGGAGGGAGGATAGGCCAAAAACTTGATCTCGACTCGACTTAACGTTTGATAAGGTCTATTTTTATACAAAACTCCGAATTTCATTTGCTGTTTTCCCCAGCTCTAGCTCATTAGTTTCATTTGAAATGAAGCTGAAGCCATTACAAGCACAAAAGCAGAGAAGCTGAAGCCGTGTGGAGTCATGCCACACAGGGCATCAATTTAGATTCTTCAGTTATGCTCTATCTAGTGGTTCTCCAACTATTCAGAACGACACGATGATCCATGTTGACAAAGCCAGATGATACCAAGATTAAAAATTAACACACAAGTTACATTGGCAACTGGTGCTGTCTATGTTAGTATACACAAAATAGGCACGTAGCCTACACAGGGGAGGGTTAGGGGCTTACGGACCACGAGTATCCAAGCTAGTCGTCAGACAAAGATGACAGCCGGGTCTGAGAAAGCTAACAGTTCGGATACGCGGCTTCACTTGCCCAGATGATTCAAGATCCTGCTGACAAGTACCTCTTTCTTACCAGAAACCGGGAGGCCATGAGCGGTCAGGTAGGATTTCAATTCCGCCGCTGACATTTCCTTCAGCTGCAAATGATAACCTCGGAATTTAGAAAACAGTCATGGTAACCAAACGATTTTGTAGAACATGCCAATGGTTATTGGCAATTGCAGAAACTTCAGCTCTAAATTCATTGGCATATTTCAGAGAAGTGGCATGCTGTATTCTACTACCTCCGTCCCAAATTATAAGACTTTCCAAGAATCTTAGCAATGATTATAGAGAAAACTATCAAAATTTATGATATCAAATAGCCTTACTATAAAAATATAATTGATAACGAATCTAACAATACTTAATTGACATCATAAATGTTATTATATTGTCATATAAGTTTGGTCAAACTTGAGATAGTTTGACTCTTCAAGATTCTTGGGATGTCTTATAATTTGGAACGGAGGGAGTAGTTGTATGTATACCCGGGAGACATTTTTAAATTAACTTTAGCTTGTTCCCCCAAAAAATAATAACTTTAGATTGTTGGTTAAGAAGATTTTTATGGCATTTAATGTCTGCAGAATAAATCCACTGCCTCCCCGTTTATGGATATCGATATTATTAATCTGACTACTCACTTTTCCATTGTCTGCAAGTTCTGCCCAATCATAAGCAGCAGCTATCTGCACAGCTGCATCAGTGATTTCCTTCCGTTTTTTTGAAGCATCACCACGGGAAGTTTTCCCTGCTGCTGCTTCTGCCTCCTCTTGGTCATAATTTTCACCATAGACTGAAGTCTTGAATTCCTCAACAGCTTTGACTACCCCTGGTCTGAGATAAGAATAGGAAGGAACATCCCACAAAAGGCACAAATAAGATAAAGAGATAACTATTGCAAATTGCTTTTATATAACCAACAGGAATTCAGCTTCAAGTTTAGCATGCATATAAATAGACAAGCAAAAGAAGTACCTAGACAATCCTTCTTCATCAGGCAGGGTCTCATCCTTTATATCAGGCATCTCATCTTCGCCTAAAGCGAAGGCCTCCAAGATCCCATAGTGTCTTTGCAAAGCTGTTGATGTTGGACAGCAGAAGCCATATTAGAGCATGTACATGTGACTGAATTTGAGTAAATACGGAGGTGATTCGCAAGTGAATAAAATGCTTGTAATAATATGGATCAATGACATTTTAGACCAACAAGCAACATCGCATGTGCAACAAGCACTCTTCAAATATTGAACATTTATGTAATCCGCCAAAGAAAAGTGCCTACAATGGGTCTCTTGATCTTCATTAGGGCAGCTCCAGTGTTCGGTTCGGTTTCAGTGCTGACATGGATTTCAAGGTTCGGATGTTGCGAATGGTTTGAATGCTGCAGTGTGAGTGTCATTTGGTGGAGGCCACAGCCGATTAAAACATAGGAAAGAATGTGACACTTTTGCTCTTTTCTGTCCACGCTGCTGCATGCAGGACGGCAATCACGCCACTCATTGAGTTTTTTTATTCGCTCAGTTCGCACCAAAAGGAAGAGCCGATTTCTCAAATTGATGTACTCGTTTCGCTAGGTCCAGCGTTCAAATCGAACCATCCTGCTACTTCTCTCTCCCCACGGTTCAGTTTCCCACCACACTGGAGCTGCTCTTAGAGCAGCATCTGGTAAATGTAAATACTTTTCAAAGCTATGGAGCATGTTCATAGTGGATCACTGGATCCTATAGTAAAGCAAATGATTCTAGATGATGTGGGCTATAGTTGATCCTAGACTCTAAAGGTAAATTTCTGAAGAGTTTATGTCCAGGTTATGAAGACTTTTTCAATCACTTAGGGCATGAAACATTTAAGAGGACACAATTCATTCTTGTTCTTCATTTTGCACTCAGCTTTAATATGAACTAATAAGATAGGATCAAATGCAAGAGTAAAAAAGATAGCTTAAGAGTAGCATTGTCAATAATTGCTTCATAGCTATTTACCTGGGTTAGCAACTTGGCATGTAGAGAATTTTTTCAGATCCATACGTTTGAATAGACTCGAAGCTTTATTGATTTGTTCATCTGTTGCACGCGGTGCATCATCAGAAGTCACATGAACCTGCAAACCAAAGTAAGAAAATTAGCTTACGGTGATGGTAAAGTTAAAATGCTATGCCAGTCCTTACTTCTTCAGGATATCTAATATCATCGGAGTATGGAAGATAAATCATGTGCATGCCAGGCGGTTCAAACTGGGCACCAGAGGAAGTAACCTCTTCCTGTTTTATTGACCAATAGACCAGAGTTAATTTTGAAAAGTATATTAGGATAGATATTGATATCAAAATGTCAAATAGACAAGGTAGGACAATCCCTCACTTGAGCAACAAGGGCTACGAGCTGTGGTCGAGTTGGATTCCCATAAAATGCAAGTGCAAACCTGAAATCACACACATGCTGACATACTATATTTTACATATATGATTGTTTATTAAGTCTATTTTGTTATAGGTCACCTCGCCATGTTTGGATCTCTTGCCTCAACTGGCCTAGCATAAAGTTTGGCTACCTTACCTAAGAGTTTCTTGACTTTGAGAGAGACATTTACTCTCCCTAACAAGGATTTCCTTGCTCACTGGCAAAGGTTGGTTAAGCAAGGCATGGAAACCAATTATGGCCAACGACTTGCTTCCTGAGACTCAAAACTTCCAGACTAACGGTGGCACGGTACCAACCAGTTAACCACAGCTGGTGACATGATATGTTCTACTGTGCGTGTATTGCATAATTCAAAGCTACCGTCAAAATGGCATATAAGAGCATAATAACAATTTACAATGCACTAAGATGATTCAGGGCAGCTTTATCCACATTCAGAGTATTTGGTTTTCTTGATTCAGTGTTTTCGTAATACAGTTGTGAAAAAAGGCTGATGTGAAATTAATAGTGGCTAACCTTCCAAGACGTAACATTGAGCTATGTAAAGCAACGAAAACACGAGTGCTTCCAAATATACGCTGCATCAGAGCATAAGGGTAAGCCAACTATCTGACAAATGCACAATAAAAGAAAATTTTACACATGGAAGCTCCAAGCAAGAGTAACCAAGAAAAGAAATAAACACACGTCACATAGAATCCCATGGAAGAGCCTCAAAGAAATTTCTACCTCACCTAGAAAACTGCTTAAATTTGAACTATTTGTTGATGCATAGCCTTAGTTCTATAGTGTAATTAGATCTTGTGTCCCTTGCACATTCTTGTAGTTTGGGTATTGCAGCCCTCTTGTGCAGTAACCCTTTGTTGCCTAAACTGAGTAACAATTCATTTACTACACTAGTCAACATTCAGTAGGGTCCTCTACTGTCCTTATATGGCCAAAGAATTATTTTGGTTCAAAATTCAAATTATTAATAACTAACATGATGCAGACAAAGTGCTAACTCATTGTTGAAACAAAAGACGAAATTTGATATGAGAACAAAAATCACTAAAGTTGGTTTAGTATGCACCTAAATACTAGTACATCAAGTTGGATACTGTGTTAACCTTATCCTTTTACAATGAAAATATATATTCATGAAGAAATTCTTTAAATTTTGAACTTATATTATCTGCCGAAAGTTCAGAAGCAAGATGATATTTTAAAAATAATACATTCTCAGTATTAAGTGGATAGTTGCAGTTAGGCAGCAAACTACAACGGAACACTGAAGCGATCCCAGAAGAACACAATACCTCATCACTCGGATAAATAAATGTCGATGGTCTTAAGTTATGATAATCTTTCAAGCAATCCAATGGCTTGAAACCTAAAAGGCGAAGATGATGGCTTGCAACTCTTTTAACCTCAGTGAGTTCATGTACAGAAAATTTGACAATTGTGCTGCAAAAAATAAAATGCATGAATGGATAGTAAAAATGAAACTAATATATAACAGTGCAATCCCCAATGAAATCCATAAAAATATTAGTGCAACCAAAACTATCTTGCAAGGCATGCATAGCAAAAAAATAAGCTTCATGATCTTGCAATATGCAATAGACTTTCTAAAACATAAAAAAGGTGTTATCAGTGCACAAGTGAGGGTAGTTTGCACTTTGAAACTTAGAAGTGGTTTCAGAGCCATCCATGTCTGTGAATTCTCAGTGCTCCATAGGATTTTTTTAAAAAAAAAAAGCGCAGGAGAGCTGTGTTTCATTACTTTAGAAAGAAAAGGTTAGTCCCCATAAAACACCCATCTCTCATACGGGGACCAAATATGAGAGTTGGGTTCAAAAGAAAACAGAGAAACCTAAGGTATCGAAGAAGGACCTGACCCAACTATACTAGACTGCCCCTGCCAGCCTAGGCCCTGAAGCTTCTTAGCTCCAGCCAGGCACCAAAGGCTGTGCTCAGATTGGAGATCCTCATGATGGAATTAACAGAGGGTGAGGCTCCATCGAACACACAAGCATTCCTGTGCTCCATAGGAATTCATTTCTTCCATCTGAAAACATGCTCACATGCCAGCTCCCAAGGCTTTTCTCAAACTAATGCTTAATGATGATATGTTCTAAAAGGTGTTTGCAGTGAAATTGTTTTGTGCAAGAGTGCGGTTAAAAGGATCCTCCTTCCCAACCACATTGATATAGACGGCAAGAAGATCATACAAGTCAACAGTAAGCCATCACCCAAAGATCATACACAACAGTGCCAATGTCGTGTGTGCTTACTCATTGTACATCTGGAAACGTGTCTGTGCATCCTGAAGTAGAGCCCCAGTATCATTGCATATGAAAGACCTCTCAGCCTGCATAAACATTCTAGTTATTATATCTTATATGTAGAAGAATCATAAAAGTAACGCTGGTCACTAAATGAGACTCAAACCCAACTTAACAATTGTATATCGTTGTGCATCCAAACAATCATATGAATAGACTTTTGTGTCATGTTAAAAGTCTCTAGGTGTTAGAGTAATAGGAATAGTACCATATTGTCTAGTCACAAGAGGTGTTAGTCCTATGTACCCTATATAATCAGCCCATGAGACCCAATGCAATATATCAAAATATTCCACCAATTATATTCTAGGTCAGCAACACGATTCGATCATGGGCTGTCATGGAGGCAGTCAGATCAAGCTTGTCGCTGTTATCGAGCGGATCTGCCCATCTCCACCACGTCGACCCCATCTGCGTCGACGTCTTCGACCCTGCGCGTCCACGACACATCGTGCGCCCCGCACGGTCAGATCGAGGCTGGGTACATCCACTGCTGCTGTATCTTTTTGGTTTGCCCGATCACTGATCGGGATTGAGTCGCCTATCGCCCGTCGACCTTGCACGTACTACTCCGGCATCGCGCCGAGTCGTACATGCATCTTCTCCGAGCAACGAGTCTGCATGCTTGCTGTTGTGTCGCCTCATCGGGCCGCAGCATCGCCGCCCGTGTGTCCGCTTCGCCGTTGCATCTACATCGCTGTCCCCTGTGCATCGACGTCTGTGCTGCGCAATCTTTGATGCGACGTTCGTCTGCATAAGGTCTTCGTCCTGCTGATTGGGTCTTCGTCATCGAGCTGCCACTACCAGCGCTGTCGCAGAGCCCTGCTCGCCGGCCACCCCTCGCGTCGTCGCTGAGCCATGCTCGCCGACGTGTTCTCTACCGCATTGCTTCTTCTTCGTCCAGCACAACCACGTCACGTTACCGTGGTTGGGGCCCTCTCCCTTGTACGCCCGGTATTGGCAACACCGGCGCGTGCTTTCGTCCCCGATGTGCTGCTGGGTCTGGCAAATTCAGCCAGCGCATCGGCGCAGAGGTGGCTTGATTGCATCGACTTCGGCATCAACCCTCCCGTTCCCACCCCGTCTGCCTCGATTGCATCGTCGCCTTTCGTCTACATCTTCGACGGCCTTGACTGCGTCGACTTCGGCATCGCCCCCTTCCACGACGACTGCCTCGACGCGTCTCCGTCATCACCATGGCGCCCCTTGTGCGCCTACGTCTGCAGCTCCATCGACACGGCAACCCGACCACAACTACGTCGACCTCGGCAATCTTCAGCACGGCTTCTCCGACCACGGCTATTGCGCCCTCACGCTCGGCTACCTCGACATCGGCATAAAGGGCTATCGCCTTGCATGAGGACTCATCGGCTTCTTCTCCAGCCACAGCATACGCGATGCATCGACTGTTATGACTGCGGGGGGATGTTAGCTTGTCAGCTTCTTCTCCAGTCTCACCGTCTGTAACGCTCCCGCTGTGACTGCGGGGGGATGTTAGAGTAATAGGAATAGTACCATATTGTCTAGTCACAAGAGGTGTTAGTCCTATGTACCCTATATAATCAGCCCATGAGACCCAATGCAATATATCAAAATATTCCACCAATTATATTCTCTCACTAGGCATTACAATAGTTCACAAAGAAGACTTTGAATTCTGGGCCAATTTCCTTTTCGGTGCAACAAGAATTAGCCTTATGTATTTGATCATATCACTGATAAACTTCGGCTCCATAATCATGTATTCATGTGGTTCCTTTGCAGTCTCATCTCATCCATTAGTCAAGGAAACTGCACACTAACATATGTGCCTGTAGATTTTCAGTTTGGTTGTTACTGCTTTTTACATGTTATTATCTGGTTGTGAAAGAAACACAGATCCACAGTTTTTTAAGAACAAAACAGAAAAAAAAAACGTATTGTAGAGTATTCCAGCACTTGCAAGTTATGATAATGTATATTATACTCTAGAATAATAAGAAATAAAATAATTTACAAGTATCTTTCCATTCCTTTCTTGACGTGTATAAAGTATGGGCGATTATTCAGCAATTCTATACCATTGTCTGTGATAAGCAATAAACTGGGAGGAGCTCGAGATTCAACCAGAAAGAATCCATTTTGCTGCAGGGGGACTGGGACACTATATACTCAAAGCCATAGAGACATTGATATAAGTAGTCCACCTACAACATAAAGCCCCTGAGGCAATTTTGACCCATGCAGTTCAATACTTTAGTAAGCACTAATGCAACATTTGAACGCAAAAAAAAAAAAAAGGATGACCAAAACCTATCAAGGGCACCATTATAGAGAAACCCCCCTATCAAGGTAATGTCATTCATAATGTGGGTTTGCGGACAACCTGATATATATTTGTATTATCGACGATGATCCTATAATGTCAACAATCTCAAAACAAGGGTATTAGGCCAGAAGTATGCATGGTCATTATGGTCTGTGTTGCTGTGACCAGTGAGGTGGTTTACAATTACATCTTTTTCTATGTATCATGTATGAATTAACGACAACTTCTTTCATGAAAGACAGTAAACAAAAGTAACAAAACTTGTTCACAGGTCAAAGTTTAACCAAGTATAAGGCAACATGGAACTGATTTTAATCATATGCTCACCTTTAATGGAAGGTTACTTAGTGAATCAAGCCATGCGATTGTCCCTAAACAATAATCAGAGTATACTGAGATGTTTCAACACCAATTGGTTGTAATAAAGCATGAAATAAACCAAACTCAGAGCATGCCTGGAGTAGTAGGGCGGACCAGCGCATATGTATTCACTTCTATGCACACATCATTGGTAATCGCAAATGAAAGAGTTTTGACTCTGCGCTTCTTCATTATTCGTTTTCTCAGTTGATTAGTCATATCCTCTAGCCTTTAAAGACATAAATGAAAAAATGCGGTTTCCTCAGTTGATTAGCCATATCATGTAGCCTTTAAAGACATCAACAAAAAAATGTGGAAGAGAGAATTTAAACTGAAACGTTCATTCAGAGAAATCCCATATGATTAGAGATCAGCAGACCAGCAGCATAGCTAAGCATAAAAGACCAAGCAAGACACAAACATATGGTGGGTGTGTTCAATTAATTGCACTCTTGCCCTCCGTTCAAAGAAGAAAAGACAAGTCCAAATGGAAACAAAAGAGATGCAACTGTGATTTCATAAAACATGCTTATCTCCACTCATAACTCAAGTACGAATGTCTGATTTTAGTGATTTATTTGTGCTAGGAGATTGTAAGAATAAAGTGCCATTAAATAAATATCATCTAAATCCGAAAAATACATAAGTAATATTGATGTTTCAAGAATAGTACTTATCACCAGCAGATGGCAAATACTCGATTATCTCATCTCCATCCAGACCAAGCAAATCCTGGGCAATAGGAGCTGTTCAGCAGTTAGCACATAGAGAAGAGAAAAAAACAATTGAGACTTACTGCATATAATAGGGACATGTCGAACTGCTCATCAGGCCGGCTCAGTGGAAGAAGTTCAATAGACAGGCCAAGATCTTGTGCATCCTGGAGAAAAGACAGTATTGTTATTGTTATAGTAAACAAAGGACCCAAAAAAAAACATTTTGAGATGTGCTGGCAGCATGCAGTTTTAAATAGAAGAATTGCCTTTGCACGTTGCACTGTTGTCCTAATCATATCAGTTTTCACTGCTCCTGTAATAGTACCAAAAGGATCATCTTCATTGGTGAATATAAGGATTCGTTTACTGACGGTCTTCACAGATCTGAAAAGTTTCGAATAGGAACATGGAATGACTGCATTCAGACAGGCATTAAGTGGTGCAATTGAAGGAAGACAAAACACTACTTGTATGCTACATTCACTTTATCAATCAAATACCTACACAAACTGATGCAGTCTAGTTTGCATAATGTGAACAAATTATAGCTTCACTGAGATCCTACATGAAAGGTTGATGTACAAAGGCTACATAACATGTCAATACCCCCACAACCCCACCAACCAGCAATTTGTTATTGGATGCAAATTAAATGACACTGCTCAAAGGCCGGGAACTAGTCATACCCCTTGCGTAGCAGTGCTTGGGCAACCCAAAGAGCATTATACAGGGTATTCTCCCGAGATCCAGCTGTTATTCCATATCGACTTCCAATGGTGCTCATAAAAGAATCTGCGATTAGTTGAAACAAGGTTTATAACCAGAAAAGAAAACATGATTGCTGACTTTTCCCCATATACATAGATTATCTCATTGTATTCATCAATCCAGGCCAAAACAAAATTTATATCTATATATCTTATATGAAAGCAGAGTATATTACAAGAATTAGTAGATTGATCAGAACCATCCTCCGATATCCCTTACCAAATACAAGTCAATCTACAAGACGTGCCAGACTTGGAGTCCGAGACACATAGCCCGCCGACTATACCTGGGCCACAAGGCCCAAGACATGTCATCTAACATCATAAAAGCAGTCCACTATCTATCTCTCCATGCAAATTATCTACGTCTGCAGCCCGCTAGCATGCAACTATGAAAGCTATCTCTCCATGCAATCTATCCACATCAGCAAGCCACAACACCTATAAACATGCATTTAGTTGTCCACATCAGCGAGCCACATCATACAGTAACATTCATTTATGATATTCTAAACCTCCATGCAAGCTTTCCGTACTAATAAGTCACATAAGCCAATAACTATAGACCGTCCCATTTTTATTCCAAACCATATGCGATTCCCACAACAATGTGTGGGGTATCCTTCTAGTTAACAAGAAAACCTGATGAGTATGATAATCTAGCCAGTATATACTGTTATGCACTACACTGTGTCGAATTTGAGAATATGAAACCAGTCTGATGAGAAACTATAATGAGATTTGAGATTTATTTTTAAATAAAGTCTATATGTCTTATTTTTTGGCATGTGAAGTTTTATGCACGAATTACGAACTAAAGTTAGAACATAAAAGGTGGTAGACTTTCTGAACTTAAGAAAGTGGGTGGAACTTGGAAGCAATATTAGTAACATGGGAAAAAACAGGGAGACCCAAACAAAGACACTTGTATGAAGAAGATAACATCACAGCAACCAAGTGAAATCAAGGATTCTACTGGACAATAAATAATTTTAGCCAAAAATATTATCCACGAACGACATTCTACTGAAAAAGGTTGAGCATGTATATCCCTCAAACTTTGACCATGTGTCACCAAGGAACAATTCATATAGTGGGTATTACCTTCTATGGAAGAAAAATCTTTGATAAGTTTTGCAGTGGGTCTATCAAGTTCCTCTCTGTCTCCAACATTATAAACATAAACACCAGCTGAGTCTTGTAAATTCTTCTTCTCTTTCTGCAAGTTGTGAGCAAATTGGATCAAACAACTGGGCACTATGCTTCGCAATATCTGTGCAATGGTTCTACTTTCAATGCTATCAACGTAAAGTTCATGAACAGTGCAAGGGACCCAAGCAGGCAAAGTTGAATATTTGTTGAGAAATGACTAATAACTAATACAAAAAAGACAGTTGCAGAGTTAGCTGATTATTTCACTTTTACAAAAACAAATAAAATACTGCAACTCACATCTATATTACAGAAACTGTCATTCCTGACTCGGATCCTCCCATTTTTTTACTGGATGCAGCAGCACTTAAGCTGTACTATTTAGCCTTCAAGTTCGCTCCTTATTCATCAAGCTTAGTTCCTTAGTGCTCTCTATGCAGCAAACAATAAGTAATGTTGGGGGTCACTCAGATATATGCAGTGAACCTTTAAAATTTTGCCTACCAATGTTTTCTGTTGATATTTAACTGAAATCAAAAACTTTGTTTCGATTCGTCTCACAACACACTATATTAATATTATATTTTCTAGGTTTATAAATAAAGTTACAATAGAAACTAGTGGTCAACTTTGTGTTATGAGCTTATATATGGTCCTATTGGATACAGTTTTGGTGACTAATATCCAATTATTTGTGACAGGCGGTAGTAATATTGAGTAAAACTGGAAATGTGCAACATAGAGTTCTAAACATAATGCAAAGAAGAGTTGGCAACATACCCTTTCCTTCTTACTACACGGTTACAACCCACAGATGCTTGTGATAAATACGAAAGTCAAATAGGAAAAACAAAACTACAAAAAAATTGCTAGAAGCAGAGGTGTATGCTTACTGTTTTGAGAAAGAGCTTACAGTGTTAAAGAAACATATTGCGACTTCATCGTAAGATCTACCAATAATTTGTGTCTTCAGAGACACAGTGATGCAGTTAATAATGGTATGGAAATGTGTCTCCTGCTTTTCGTTGTCCTGGAAAATAAAATGTTACATTGTTATTTAGTCATAATGTTGCAAGCCCCTGAAAGAATGTCAGGGCAAAACTTGGCCACATAGACTGAATAACTAGATACAGACAAAAGGAGAAACCGACAAAGCAGTACATTTAGCTTTGCATTACCTAAAGGTTATGAGGAGTACTCATCAGTTGGCTTCTTTCTAAAATGCTATATGGCTATGGATTGTGACACAGACGAACTACTTGCAAAAATCCAGAACAAACTTAATGATACAACTTCAGACTAGGTCTTAATTTCCAAATAGAGACATAGAAAAATGATACCCAGAGATTGTCAAATTAAGTGGCGTAGACTAGTTGTGCTTGTGCCTCACCTGGGTGGTAGCAGGGGTGAACATTTTGGGCGAGGCGTCGATAAGGTAGACAACCATCTCCTTGTTCGCCTCCCTCTCCTGATTCGCCGAGCAAGCAATCCAGCAAACGCGAAGAATGCGATGCCATAGCAGGGTCAAATCACTTTACAAAACACTGATGATGATCCAATAAAATGGGGGCAAACAGAGAGAGAATAAAACACAGCGAAGAGCCGGTAGGAACCTGGACGTTGTCTTCGTCCTCATCGCTGTCGTCGCGGAAGATGCCCTCTGGGTCCAGGTCCATGGCGCCGGCTTTCGAGCGAAGGGTCAGGCAAGCTTCTGGAACTGGAAGGTTCTAGAAACTCGCTAGGGTTCAAGAGACGGAGCGGAGCGCGTGGGAAGGGGCTACTGCTGCTGCGCTTGTTTTGTCTTCCCGGGGAAGAAACAAGGGAAGCGCTGGAAGCCCAACTTGGCCTACGGCGCGGGCCCGAAGCTTTAGATATGGCCCATGGGCCGACCTACTCGCTCTCGTGACCGGGTGAGGCCACGCGGACGAGAACGGCAAGGTGACTACACGAAAATTCGAACGCCCAGAGAGGCAATGGAAAACACGCACGGCTCCCCAAACGCAAAATCTCCCGCCCTGGATGGCGAACGCGGGACGCCGCCCCCTCCACCCAAAAAACATCCGCAACGAGCTCGCCTGCGTGACTGGCTCGTCCGCCCGCTGGCCGCCACCGCGCAACGAAACCGCAAACCGCTCCAGCCGCCAGCTTCTCATTTCGGCGTGCGCGCCTCACCCCGCCCACGCACGCAAGCACACCACGCGGCCTGCCACCAAATCCCAGCCGCGCAAACCAGGACCTCTTTTGGTTTTGGAAACAGCAGCGCCGCGCCGCCCGCTCTGCATTCTGAAATGCAAATCACGCAAGCCAGAAACCTCTTTTGGTTTTTTTTTTGGAAAGTACATAATGGCTGTAAGCAAAGCATGATTTCAGAGATCTAGCCAAGATTCCAGCGTCATTTTCGAACAAATCCCAAACTTTTTTTTCTCCGTATGATGATTCTCTACATCCAACAATTGAACCAAGAACCCGATTACAATTACAGACAAATGTAGAAAGAATCCCATTAGAATCAGTCAGATGCAGAAACCAGAACATCCAACATGATCAACCAATGCAACAATTGAACAACCAGAAACGATCTGGCAGCACCAAGGCAGCAATCCAGGAATCAAGCATAGCATAATAATACTATTCATAGATTAACTCGATGTTCATCATACAGGCAGAGGAGCATGACAACCGATCACACACGGCCGATCATCCCCAAGTTTTTTACAGACCAGACTACTACCTCAGATACTCATGCTGGAGCTACTGGCGAATCTAGAGCTACTGACAAGGCTATGGATGGATCAAAATCCAGCTACGAAGGATAAGGAAATCTATACTATAGGCGGAATGGAGGGTCTCGCCGGCGCCCACCCTGCTGCCATCCTGCGGCCTACTTCTTGGCCTTCCTAGCAGCGCCCTTCCTGGCCGCCGGAGCAGCGGCAGCGGCCTTCTTTGAGGTGGCCGCCTTCTTGGGCGCCGCTGCCGCCTTCTTCTCCTTAGCAGCAGTAGCAGCAGGAGCCTTCTTGGCTGCTTTGGCGGTGGAGGCCTTGGCGGTCGTCTTGGCGACCTTGGGAGGACGGCCACGAGGCTTGGGCTTCGCGGCGAGAAGAAACAGCGGGCTTGGGCTTCGCCGCCTTGGACTTGGGGGAGGCCGCCTTGGGCTTCGCCGCCGTCTTGGCCTTCGCCTTCGGCGACGCCTTGGGCTTGGCCGCCTTAGGCTTTGAAGCCGTGGGCTTGGCTTCAGTGGCAGGGCGAGCCACCGGCAGCTTGAAGGAGTTCTTCACCCTCGTCAGCTTGCCGGCCGCCGCAAGCTTCTTCAGCTGTGATGTCAGCTGCTTGCGGAAGTTGGAGGGAAGCTTGCTGCCATGCTTCTCCTCCACATACTTGCCGATGGCCACCGAGCTCGACCCGGTCCTCTCCTTCAGGGCAGCGATGGCCTCTGAAATCATCTGCAACCAAACAAAAATTGCATCTCAGATTTAGGATCGAATTCGCGAACATGAACAAAAACAGCGCCAGGACCGATCCAACAGATTCCTCGATCAAAAACAAACAATCGAAACAACGAATCGGCTCGATCGCAACGGACTAAAACCACCGGCGCTCTCACCTCAGCGTAGGGCGGGTGCGCCGCGGGCTTCTTCCCCGTGTCCTTCCTCTCCTTCGGAGCCTTCTTCTCCTTGGGAGCTTTCTTCACCTTGTCCTTCTCTGCCTCCTTGGTCGCCGGTACCTCAGCCTCAACCTCGGTCACTGGGACCTCAGCAACAACTGCCTCCTCCGTCGACATCTCGACCGCTACTACTACTCTCCCAACTCTCTCCGGAACCGTGCGTGTGCGCTGGTGCGTTCGCTCGCTGCGTCAGCGGCGGCGGCAGTGGGTGATGAGACCGGAGACGAGGACGAGGCTGCTTAAATAGCGGTGGCGAGTGGAAAGGCTGCGGCCTGCGGGACGTGAGCGCCGCGCTGCGATTGGCCGAGCGGGTTCACACGCGGATCGCTACCCCGCCGTGGCTGCAGCTCCCCGCGGGCCGTCCGATCCGCCTGGATCCAACGGGTGGGGACGCTCGTCGCGCGATGGCTCGGATGCTGCCCGCCTGGATCGACGCCCACGGACGCGAACCTGTTCAATCTGTGTTTCTCTCCCGAATCCCCGAGCTTGGATCTCGCGACGTGATCCATCGTTTCCGATGAAACTCGGTGTGTTTGTAGGGTACTAAATTATCTTTCAGATTCGAGTGGTTTCGTATGATTTGGTTGAGAATTATGGGAGAAATTGGGGATTCGGTGAGAACGGGTCTGTTTGGGGGAATCTCCGTGCAAGTGTGCTTCTCTTCCGACTTTGGGGCACGAGTTCTCCCGGCATCGTCAACCGTTTTGAACCAAATTTCGTACGAACATGGACCTCAAAATTATCATTCGATTGGGAGTGGTCTCGCTCGATTTGGTTGAGAATCGAACGAGAAATAATCGATCTAGTGGTGGAAGGTTTAGGCAGTGATTCTCAGACGTGCGGCTGTCACGATACGTCGTGCACGGACTCACTCTACCGTATGCCGCACAGCGTGATTTCAAATTGAAAACACCGTAAATATGGAATGGAAATCAGATCTATTAACAAGCAAGGATGTGTTTTTAAAGAAAGTGGATCGGAGTTTCTTACTTTGGGCAAGTTTGGTGGTGACAATGCATTTCCATGGCAAAGCTGGCATTTCCTGCTCTGAATTGGATGCTTTCGTGTAACCACCATTGTTGAATCTTGCTTATACTCTTGCAAGAGGAATTAAGCAAACATGTCAAAATATAGAATGTTTAGATGTAAAAAAACCATCCATATATTCCTTTATGATGGAATGTTCAAGTGATTAACTAGTCATATCGATGCTAGATATAGAATGTCAAAAGGTCTTTTGAGTTGCTATACAAGAACATTGAAATTAGTGGTGCTTACCAAAATAGGAGTCAACAGTGTACCAAAGTCTGCCAATACCAAATCGTACTGAGTGGGTGAAAATAGTACGGATGTTTTCTGAGCGTATTCGATACCGAATTTGTTTAGACGGATTTAGATCCTTTCTTATCTGCGCCACTCGCTTTGTCGGCGGCGGCGACGACTGTGGGTGATGAAACTAGAGGCGAGGGCAAGGGCGCTTAAATAGTAGTGACAAGTGGAAACGCTCATGGCGTGGCACCGCACTGTGATTGGACGAGTGGGTTCGCACACGGATCGCTACCATGCCGTGGCTACAGCTCCCCACGGGCCGTCCGATCCTGCCAGATCCAACGAGTGGGGACACTCACCGTGCGGTGGCTCGGATGCTGCCCTCCTAGGTCGACGCTAGCGGACGTGAACCTGATGCATTTGTGCTTCTCTTCCAAATCGTTGAGCCCATCTCTCGTAATGTGATCCATCGTTTCTCTTGAAACTCAGTGTGTTTGTGGGGGACTAAATTATCTTGCAAATGCAAGTGGTTTCGTTTAGTTTGGCTAGGAATCCAGGAAGAAATTAGGGATTCGGTGAGGATATGTCTGTTTTCAGGAATCTCCGTGCAAATGTGTTTCTCTTGCGACTTTGGGGCACGAGTTCTCCCAGTAGGGTTGATCATTTCGAACGAAATTTTGTGGGAACATGGATCCCAAAATTGTCTTTTGAATGTGAGTGCTCTCATTCGATTTGGTGGAAAATCGGACGACAAATAGTTGTTCAAGTGATGGCAGCTTTGGGCAGTGATTCTAGTGTGTGTGGCTGTCACAATACATCGTGGACAGGCTCGCTTTGCCATGCGGTGTGTAGGTTCAGTGAATAGAGATAGAAATTGATAATTGACAGCGTGATTTCAAATTGAAAATAACATAAATATAGAGTGGAAATTAGATCTATCAACAATCAAGAACATCTATTTTCCTCTATGATGGAATGCACAAGTGATTAATTGGACATATCGATGCTAGATATAGAATGTCAAAAGGTTGAGTTGATGCTGGTTCTAAAATTAGCAGTGCTCACCAAAATAGGTAACACTGTACCAAAGTTTGCCAATACTTAAAGGTAGTGAGCGGGTGGAAATGTTCCTCGTATTTTCCGACCATATTCGAGAGGCTGAATTCAATTAGAGGGGTTCACATCGATCCATAACCGAGTTCAGATATTCAACATCTAATATCGTATTCGTATGTGAATATTGGAATCATAGATGTATTAGGATATGTCTGCTCCTATTAGGATAATTATATTATTATTTATTCTCTTCTATCCCCGAAAGATTACTTGTGTGTGTCACACTATCTTTAGACTAAACATGATTTACCCCCTATCATGAACCTTGGCATGTTATGCAGTTATATTATCTTGTTCATATTCATACTAGAGACTTTTGCATCATACCTTCATTTGAAAACATATAAATTAACGATACCTTGGATACTTCGGGGTGAAATGCTACGATAGTAGTTTTGTATGCTTATGGATATGTTCTATAAACGTTAAGAACTACCACCAAGGCATATCTGGTGTCATTGCCTAGGATTACAATCCTAGTAGTGATGACAAGGAATGCTAACGATAGACGACCTAGATGGCCATTGGAGTTCCCTTCGATTGCATTGAGATAAAGCATGAGTTAAGGCGATGTAATGTCTCCCAAGATGGCAAGATCTTAGTGTACCACATCTCTCCCATCGGAATTAATGGTGATGGCACGATGTTGAAAGTTGGACGGAGAAATTTGACTCGACCATACGGCTCGCCCATCTAGCAATTCGGGCCCAATGCGGTTTGGGGGAGGCGAACCACTACTCATATTAGACTATTTAGAGCAAGGTCCCCCTATGTCATCACCTTCAAACCTTCTCTACAATTGTCTTCTCACACCCTCAGATTTGCACTACATCCTAGCCACCACAATGGTCGAGTGTTCTACCAAGCGTGCATGGACGGAGGATGAAGCCATGCCCAATGACATTAACAAAGATATGTTCAATACCTTTGGCTATGGCGACGTGTGGGCACTTAGCCTCTTCCAGAAGACTTTCTGAAGGATGAACGTTGTGCTAACAAGCTCGGTTTGGGCACCGTCAGCACACCATAGAAGGAGAAAGTGCCCAATTACGCCTATGATTTTCACCTAGTCGTTGATAACCTGGACAAATTATCGAGCACCCTCAAGGCTAGCTCCAAGGAGGGCATCTGATTAGTAGACATGTAATTATTTTGTGTTATGTTAATATCATGCATGTGCTCCCTATTATCATTTTAGTTTTCTTATGTGTGCACCCATAACTTTATAAACGCATGAATCTATTTATTCTTATATGCACTTTCATGTTCTTGTGGGAGGAACCGCCATAGAGGCGCCGCCAAGTTTTGATCAAGGATTTTAGGAATGAGGCAGACGATTCTAGTTCTATGCAATAACAAATCTATGTCATATGGTGGTTTCCACATACAAAGCAACACTCAGTAGCATGTCAGATATATTCCACAGTTGTATAATAACAAAGATCTATCGAAGACTAGTCGATGTACAATAATAAAGACCTCTCAAGTATAGTACAACCCATATTCGATTGATAACATGTCAAGTATAGAGACCAGTAGAAGATGTGTAATCATTAAGGTGCTCTCATGTTGAGCAACTTGATGACCTACTACAACGCAGACAGGGATGTAAGGATGAGACAACACTTTGCAAAAACTTCCATGCGCATCTCAATGAGGTATTTACCTTCCTTGCACCAGCTCTCATGACTCATGGTCGAGAGGCAAGTAGAGGAGGCATGGGAAAGGAGTGTCACCGACGATGCTAGTCTAGAGGAAGGAGATCGCCAAGGCGCCAAAACTAATGAACTGACACCAATAGCGAACCTCTTAATCGCAAAACTTCCCCTCGCACCTAGATTGAGCAACCCCTGGTGTGCCTAGATGTCGGTAGTACCCAATCATGAAGGCCTTCTCCTAACACACACTACTAGAGAACTAGCTTTTAGTCCCGTTGAAAACAAGATTTAGTCTCAGTTTTCCATCCGGGACTATGAATTCGGGACTAAAGGTCCTTCAACTGGGAAACTCATCAAAGATTTTTCTAAAGGAAAACATCTCGTCTAATGTCCCGAATTTGTGTGTTAGGTCTCATCCTAGACATCACATCTGACATTAGACGAGATGTTTTCCTTTTGAACTAATCAAATAAAGAACCTTTAGTCCCGATTCGTAATATCAACCGGTCTACCTTTAGTCGAGGTTGGTATTACCAACAGGGACTAACGAAAACTCTTTAGTCTTGGTTGGTGTTACCAACCGGGACTAAAAATCTATTAGTCCCGAACACAAAATTTTCCGAGACTAAAGATCATTTTGTACATCGGCCAAAGGCTTGTTCTCTAGTAGTGGCAACCGCTATTATCGAAGGAGTCAAAGAAGGAGCGACATGGTGATAAGGAAAATAAAGATGGTTGGCTTAAGAGTTGTGTTTGTATCTGAGGAGGAAGGAGTGTGTGGATTGACCGAGAGGTGCATACAAAATCGAATTAAATTGGCCAACCTTGAAGTTGGAGTAGCAAAATGCAGCACAATTAAGATCTATGATCTATGCATACGCAACAATGAAGATGAGGTAAGTCAGTTCTCGGCAGAAGTGGTGATATGGTGATGAAAATTGGGACATTCAACACTAACGTTGAATTTACCACCAGTAGACCAAACGACCATGTAGGGACGGTGGCCATAACACATATCTCATTCAGCTTGACATTCCACACAATGAAGAAATGCAATCCTACTAGCACCATCGCATCGATGGTTCAACCGTCGGTGCCAAAGGTTCCATCTGATGTCTGATTCCTTTCAAACTTCGCTATCAATATATCCAATGGTGTAATTATAGCACTGTTGCTTATGTATTCTATGACAATGAAAGTTGCGATTCTGATCACTCGATTTGTAGTAGTGTTTTTTTTGGTTAGATTGCACTATTAGTTTTAGAATGGACTATTCACCCCTCTAGTCCGCCATCTCAACCTATCACATGGGCAATACCACTCCCACATATAATGGATGTAAGCACCCAACCTAAAACAGTCTAGACCTTCATGTCTAGACTATTAGCCCTCTGGTTTATTGTGTGTGATACATTCAATTTATTATTTGTTATAAAAAGCACCACATATATTGTTTATCAACTTTTATAAACATTATGACTATTTTTTAGTTTATGATGATATCGTGTTCTTCCTTCGATTCTAAATATATGCATTTTAGATGTGTTCTCTAGGATTAGGAAAGTAAACAAAATGACCTTAGTGCCCTTGATTTATACTTCATTATGGAAGATAACTCATATATTTGTGGGAGTAGTAGAATTTATTGATAATCAAGGGTAGGGGAGAGAAAAGGTTACATGACGCACAAGAATTTTAGGACTTATAGGGAAAAATTGAAAGACAAAAGTGATGTACACTTGGAGTCACGGAGAGTAATAATTTATGTTTATATGTATAGTAGCATCTTTTGTAGCGATAGTGTATCTACAAATCTACCTAAAAGTTGAGATTATTACATTGTGACTTTGATTTGGTAGCAGCCTCTTTGAATTGATAGTATAAACTTATGTACCCACGTATAAAAATACAATTTGTAATGTTATAAAACTATACTACCATTATGTGAGCCCTTTTATGGCCAATTGAACTACTTATATATACACATGAACTTTGAAAAAATATTGGCAACGATAGTGCACTTAAATGAACATATGTGATCTTTCCAATGCAACTCGTACATGAACATTATTATCGAGTTAGTGATTGAGGGGTTTCAAACTCTATGGGCTTATATTTATCTTTTCATAGAATCCACAATGGAAGATCAACCTGACAGTGCATGGCTAGGCGATGAGGCGGGCCCATAGCCAAGGCAGGGGCATCACGTTGGTGAATAGTCGAGATGGTGTAGAGGATGAGGCAACGAGTGGATCATGAGATACTACACTAAGTCGATGAGAATTATTAGTCAATGGTGAAATGTAGGGATGGTGTGAAAGTTCATCTATGCTTCCCTAAGTAAGTTTTGGTGAATTAATGATATAATATTTACCAGGATGAACTATCTATATCTATATCTATATCATCTATATCTATATCTCTATCTCTATCTATATCTATATCTATATCTATATTTATATCTACATGTGTATCTATATCTATATCTATACTTATTCATATATATCTATATCTATATCTATATGCAAGGCATATACATCATGTAATTTGCTTGGTTGTCCGAACATCTTAGGTGTTACCTGCTATTTGGTTCATTAAACAGAATGGAAACATCAATGCAAATCACTCCCACTGCTACTGTTGCATAGCAAACATTAACGTCATTTGCACTACGAGAGATATGAGCTTCTACGACACTGCATTAATGTCGTAGAAACTAGAATTTTTGTCATGTTTCATAGTATATGACACACACGCGACGAAAATGCATTCGTCGCCTATTCCCTATAGCTAAAGATCTTCTATGACAAAACTGATATTCTCGTCGTAATTTTGCGATGTCCATACTTGCGTCGTTGATTTACGACGCTTGATTATCGTCGTTATCAGGAAAAGAAAAAGTCATTGACAATTGACCATTGATGCCTATGCAGATCCCACATAGGATTATAAATTGTTATAAAATAATAATACCATGTAATGTGGTAATTAATATACTGTAGCTAACAAAATTAATTTATAATATACAAGGTTGTTAAAAATGGCAACATTGAATACACCACTTGGCAAATCAGATTCATTAATAGTTGCATGTCCAAATAATTCTCACATGTTAGACGCAACTAAAAATTAAATGAACTTCACATGTCTAAGTCATTACTTGGTCCAACAAGTAGCAAAATAATCACCATGAAATTTATCTAGGTGCTCCACCAACTGTTGTACACTTACTGTAGCAGCAGTAGTGTTCTCTTGGAGGATATTGACTTAAGCCTAACATTTTGAAAAAAATATTTGATGGCAAAACATGAGCTACGACTTCTCCAAGAGTCTTTGTTGTTCCTGCATCTGGTCATACTGAGCCATGTTGGTTTCATATGAGCCTAACATGACAAAAAAATAGTTTTGATTAGTAGCCAAAAATGGGTTGCACAAGGATTGCTAAGTAGTAAAGTAAAGAGCATATTCATCCCATGTTAAGATAATGGCTTAAGTTTGCATTACCATCATAAAAAATTAGTTTGCAATAATATACAGATTCTTTTTTAACGAGTAGCTAGCTAAAAGTGCCATGGTGTAACAATATTCTGATTCTAAAGGCAGTACCTCGGTAGTGTCTATTAGACAAATTTTCTGAATATAAATGCACAAAACTAGGAATCCTGATAGAAATCAATCACATAATTCCAACGGTACCAACACTTTCAAAACAAAATGCTTTAGTGTTGACTGGACCAGACACGTACAAATCCTATACCTACTTAAGATATTATCAACATAAGGATAACTAAAGGCATGGAAGCATAAGACACATCTATGAAACGACTATAAGTCTGCCTCACTATCGCACCAAATGATCTACTTCGACAAACTTTTGCACAGTTCATCACCGAAGAAAATATAAGACAAAGTAAAACAGAATCACTTAGCAACAAATTCAGTTGTAGTCATGACAAAATTGTTGTAGAAGGTCATATTTCTTGTAGTGTTGTTTTGTTCCCACGACCCGATGTAACAAGCAGTAACGGGAACGATTACCACTTAGACAGGAGGGGTAGCGATGATGCACTGCACCATAACGATTCACGATGTGATCGGTTGCGGACTGGTCCATCCAAACGCCAAGCAGCGAGACCCGTTCACCCTATGAAGTGATGACATGCTGAAATCGATGAAACAAACACCACCTTATTTGCTTCGCTTGTGGGAACGGTAACGATAATGGTAATGGTAACACTAAGAGTTAACAGGGAAATCTATTACAATGCAATAGATAAGTGAGGGTTGTTTAATTAGCTATTAACTGCATTTGGGAGTGTGTTCACTGGGGAGAGCAATGCAAAATCTCAACTAAAGATGACAACGGGGTGGGTTCGGATCGGGTGGAGTCTTTGGGCACCCAAAACCAAAACCCGAAATTAAAACCCAAACCCGCCCCGAAATCCGATTCGGGTGAAAATCAATCCCCAAAACCGAAATCCGCGGATCCCCGAAACCCAACGGATTAACCGAAACCCGAAAATATGATAATAAATTAGCAGAAACGAAAGTGGGAGGCTAGCAAGTAGTCGATAGCCATGTCCAGATTCTAGAGGCATGGAAGTAGCTAAGCCAATGCCATGTACTGATGTATAACAGGATGACACTCGTACTCCACATTTATAAAAAAATCAACACCACAAAAGAAGATGTAGAACTACTGGTGCCAAGCAGCGAGCGTTGCGCCATGAGGGAGAGCATGAGCCGGAGAGGTCCCGCCGGGCTCCAGGACCGTGAGAGAGAGGGTCGTGAGGGAGAGGGAAGCGGACGAGGGAGACTGTGAGGGGCACGGCACAGCTGGATCCGCCGTCACGGCGTCGGCCGTCGCCCGTGCCGGACGCGCAGCGGTGCGGGGAACCAGAGACGGGGTGCGCGTGCGGCCGTCGGGGTCGGGGAATCGGGGTGGGGTGAACGGCTGAGGGAGAGGGAGTGAGGGTTTCCACAATATATAGGTAGGGTTGTTATTGGGCCACTCTTGGGCTGTATTTTTTTGGGCCCCGATGGATCTCCACGGGCTAAACTAGAGATCCGCCCCAAAACCGCGGGATTTCGGGTATCCGAACCCGAAAATCCGTAGGCGAAAATCAGACCCCGAAACCGAAACCCGCGGACCCGAAACTCATGGATATCCGCCCCGAACCCGATCCGCTGTCATCTTTAATCTAAACAAGGGGAGTAGTGGCATCAAATAGAGCCCGATAGGGAGCAATAACAAAGTTGCATGACTGTATCAGTTTAGTTTATGGTATGATCGATTGTGGCTATGTATTTAAGCAGTAAAGTGATTACGAACAAAAAGATCCAAACCAATGGACATCTTATACTTGATCTAATATTCCATTTGTTTTTAAATACTAGCACAATACACATGCTTCACTGTGTGTGCCTATGTTACATGAAAAACAAGCAAAAAAAGAATATGAAAAATATATGCGCTCCGCCTTGTGCGCCCGGAGCACGTAAAATATAAAAGCAAGCAAAAAACGAGTGAAAAAGGAAAATATTTTTTTTAAAATTAGAAATAGAAATAAAAAACTATAATTAAAAATAAGAAAAAAAAATTGTTGCCTACCATGTCAGTGGGAAAAGAAAAGAAAACAAAAATAGGAGTAAAAATTTAAGCTAATAAATAAAAAAAGTAAAAAGGTAAAAATAAAAATTCACGCCAGCTATAGTATTTGAGGGGCTAAGAAAATGACATTTCATTTATCGTTTAAAGAGTACTAACATAATACGCGCACTACGTTGCGTGCCCGCGTGCTACATAAAAAAGGAAAATAAAGAAAAAACATGAGGGGAAAATAGTAAAAGTAAAAAGAAATTAAAATAAAACTTTTTAAAACTTAAAAATATAATAAATAAATAACAAAATAAAGACATAACATTAGCTATAGTGTCATAGTTTCGTATAGTGCTAAAGCCTTGAGAGGCCAAGGATTCATAGACGATAAAAATAAAAATAAAACAAAAAACATTACATCAACTATAGTGTCTTAAAGTGCCGCACATTGCTAAATCTTGTGAGGCCGAGGATTCATGGACGGTTGATGTATATAGTAATTTCATGGATGTCCAATTTGTACATGCTCCATGTTTATATCTATATATCTCTATAAGCTAATATCAAGTACAAATTCTATCTCAATATGCAAGGCATCCACATTATCTCCCACTAATAGATAGTCATCCCAATAACGTACATCTTAATATAAGCTATTCATGTCAATTCTACTAACTGCAACTACTACTCTCAATGTATAAGAAATATATGAGGCATTTCTATATTGCTATTTGTTTTACTATTGCATCATCTTATAGTTTGATCTAATTCTAATAGTTTTAAATTGGATTCTTTCGTTGCTTTGCCCACTTTTTATGATTGAATATAAGAACATGTCATCGCACTAACTTACAACATCTTAACACAAGCTATCCACGCAAACTCAACTAAACACAATTACTAGTTTCAATATATAATAAATATATAAGGCATCAATATATTGTTATTTGTTTTACTATTTCATCATCTTGTATTTGTTAATATAATTCTATTATTTTTTTATTGGATTCTTTCATTGCCTTGTCCAATTTTGATAAGATCGAATAAAAGAATATGTAAGTTTGACTTATACATGGAAGTTGATATATTTGAAAGTCTTGCAACAATGCACATGGTATGCTTCTAGTATATTATAAAAGTAAACCCCACTATCTGTGGATCTCAACATGTAACTATCCACGTCATTCATCGCTAGATGTAACCTCATCTCCCACTATCTGTCAATCTTTTCATGCAAGTAATCCACTATTGACGCTACAAAAGACCCATTTTTACACCATGAAAACACCATCAACAGGATCGGTTTTGGAAGGAAGAACAACATATCATGAACATAATTTATTAAATAACTAGTTCCAATGTCCCTTGAATATATTTATGCAGATGAAGATAAATGGGGGACAAGGGAGCCTGTGGGGCCCACTCAGGGGTCGGCCGACCCCACTAAGGACCCACCAGGGGCTCCCATGCACCCAGGATCCATGTGATAATCTCTAGAGTGAAGATCCACCCTTGGATTCACTCTGTGCTTTCTCTGAACGGTTCAAGATTAAAGCACATGGATCCATGGGCCCACAAGGAAGCAATTTACCGTGACACTTCCAGAGGATGCCTATGACATGTGGGCCATGCTCCACAAGAAAGGAGGAGCTTGGAGGCTCAACTCCAGGTCGGCCGACCTGGCAAGTGGGGCCCGAGGCCACTTGAATCCCCCCTAACTAGTGGGGCTACCTTCTAGAAGAAGGGGGAGGTCCCCACCTATCATTGGGGAGTCGACCGACCTAGCCTAGGTGCTCCTGGACTTCCCTGAGCTCTCCACCGCCTTCCTGTATGCCTCCATGCAGTGGATTGATCTCCACCCTTGCCCTATGGCGGTTACAAGGACGGTTTGATCCAAGGGAGCACAATGAAGATCACGCGGATCGCTGACGTGGCGATGGAGTAGCCCCTACTCCACCTCCACTATAAATAGAGGGTCACCCCCCTCTCACATAATGGAAGATTCAAGGCTCAAGTGAATATTAGTGTAGTTCCACTCTTTAGTAGTGTAGTCTAGTGTGGGAGTTAGAGTCGAGTCGAGCTTGCCTCGGGGTCTCTAGAGTCGTCTTCTGGAGAGACTGGTGTAGCTCTTGTACCTTTGCCTTTATAGTAAGACTTGTTCATTTATCAATATATCCTTTATTTACTTTACTTATCTTGTGCAATAGTATACTTGTTATAATAGTGTTGTGTCTTGTCTTAGTCTATAGAGTTATTATAGTGTAGATTGTTTTTTTTGATGAGGTATAGTGTAGATTGTTATCATGTGATTCCACACTTGGGTACGATCAACGCCTGTTATAGGGTGCCCTAGTTGGCTTGAGATCTCAATTAGAGTAGTAAGATAGGGTGTAAGCGTGGTGCTTATACACTAACTTGCCTTTGGTTGTCGCGTGTCGCACGGTTCGAGCGGATGCCAGCAGGAAGTGACAGCCTTGTCTGTGCCTTTGATCCCCGCCATGTGTTGTAGGCACAGTTGACGCTAAGAATGACATACTTTTACACATCTAAAATATCGTCGACAACCTCGGGATCAAGGGTAGAATAACACTTCATGAACATGTTTATCACTAATAAGTTCCACATGTACTTGGATAGCCTTTGTTTTTAGTGAGTGATATTTCAGGCCAATCAGCAATGCTAAAAGCTCCTTTTGAACATCTCCCAATGTGTGATTTGAGCCAAACTCCAGAACCTCTATACCATTATACTCCTAACATGTCCACGAGCTCCCACAAGAAATCCTGGCTCTAAAGGAGTCAAATCATGATCGACAAATACTCATTTGGATCCTTCTGGCTAGCCAAGCCAGCATGATCCATGTCAAAGCTATTCCAACCCTTGGATACAACCTGTGCTTTCATTCAATGCTCCAGATCAAGTGCACAAGTGTAAGGACCTGATTAGCCTAGAGGAGGGGGGTGAATAGGCATGTTTAAAACAACTTGACAACTTTCTGTCAGTGGAGGCCGGCACTGTCGGGCTCAAGTCCGGCACTGCCGGGGTGGGCGACACTGCTGGTCTCTAGTGCAGCAGTGCTGGTCACCTGAACAGAATATAGCACAATTCAAAATATAAAGCTAGAATGGAAAATGTGCTTGAATGGAAACCTTCCTAGAGGTGTAGGGAACCTCTAGCATCACCTGAAAGTGGTAGCAACACACCCACCGAGTAGATCGAGTCCAACCCTAGAAATCACCTTGCAAACAATATATATCAAAGTATAAAGACAATCACAAGGAGACACAAGATTTGACCCGTGGTTCAGCTCGCCACCAAGGCTTGCCTACGTCCACGTTGTTGAGGTGCGCCACACAAGGCCCAAGCTCGCCACACAAGGCTTGCTTTTTCCTCGGTCTCAAGTCAAGGGAATGAACCCTTGAGATGAGAGGAATGTATTAGCAATAGTTGGGTGACACAAACTTCCTTAGGCTGCCACATGAAGGAGGCAAGCTCAAGGGCAACCTCTAACTGGCTAGGAGCAAAGCTCTAAGAGTAAAGAACTCAAACCGCCGGCCACCACGCAAACCAAGTGCTTGTAGGAGTTGAAGATCCGAGGGAGAAGATTCTTCTCAAGCTTGGAGGCTCAATCTCTCAAAGGTTCATTGGAAATCAATGGAGGAGAGTAGTTGAGCACCAAGGGAGAAGGGAGAGCAAGAGGGTGCTTCTCTGTTCTGTTTCACGAAGTGAGAAAGAGAGGAATGGCAGAACTAGCCGTTGGGGGTGAGTGAGGGGGTAAGAAATACCCCTTCACTGCCCACTAGCTGAACAAGTCACGGCAGTGCCGGCCTGGGGCACGGCACTACCGTCCTGCCCGGCACTGCCGGCCTGGAGCCCAGCACTGCCGATCCGACAGAAATAACAAGAATGTGATCTTCGAATAGTTAGCTGTTTTGCCCACTATGTATGTGGAGGTGTGATGTATATGGATAGATATTGCATTTGGTTCACCTGTTGGCATACGTGTTGAATCCCTCTTTATAGTACGACACACCTAACTCAATTTCAAAGTATAAAAGAATTTAAACTCCTTTGAGCTTGTTGCCATGCACTTTTGTAATTTGAGGGGTCCGCCAACCTGTTCATCAACCTCCTTAAGTTTAACCTGCTTTTCATACTTACAAAGTCTCATTAGTCTTCTAATTACGTTGTCATGTCACCAAAACCCACTTAAGGCTTGATTGCACTTTCAATCTCCCCCTTTTTGGTGATTGATGACAACACACTTAGAACTTACAAAAGTGAATAATAATATGAGACAATGCAAGTCATGGGTGTAGGAGCTCCCCCTAAATATGTGAATAGGAATTTGAATTTCCAAATTGGCATGAAAAGCCAAGTTTCACATATTTGAGTGAAGTAGGGCTCCCCCTACATCCATGGATGTTGTGGGGTGCTGAAAAGGTGTCACAATATACGTGAACATTCAAACCTGTCTCAAACACAAATCAGAGTGGTTGCTATTGAGTAGTCCGGCACTATCGGCCTGGAGCCCGGCACTGCCGGCCTAGCTACAAACAGCAAGCCTGCGGAAGCTTGCACACGACCACACAACAAGATATATATAAAAACTAAATGCATCCTAAGACAAGCATGATATATATGAGATAGTACATGTCCACAAATGACACAAATAAAGTACTTAAGTGGCAATATTACAATAAAATAGTTTCATGTTGCTCTCTCATCTCACAAACTAAAACAAAAGCTAGCAGTTGCTGCTCCTTCATGACCGTCGAAGATTTGTTGTACCCCTTCACTTAGTAATTCTGCCCCTTTGATAACAAGTCACCAAAAAGGAGAAAAAGAACCAAGCAAAAAGAATACAAACTAGTCAATGTCCTCATCCATGTGGTCATCATCATCATCATCTTCATCTTCCTCATCATCATCATATGGAGCAGAAGTGAAGTGAACACTGGGAGTTGATGCACGCTTGCTGCATATCCGAGTCTGTGGATGTTGGATCTCCTCCTCCTCATCCTCCTCCTCCTCATCATCATCCTCATCATCATCCTCATCATAGGTAGATTCCTCACTGAGCTGAGGTGGAGGTGTAGGAGGGGTATCTGTCTCAGTCCTTGCTCCTGTCTAAGCTCTCTCATCTCTAGCCTGGTCTGGTAAGCATGGTCATTGGCATAACAAATGCCAGCAAAGATCTTCTTCAGTATCCTGCCAAGCTTACCCTTCTTCCTACCTCTGGTGGCTGCTGCTGTGGAAGACTCAGGGCGATCTGCTGCTGCCCTGGTGCTATCCCTGGGAGGAGTGTCTATCTCCTGGACTGCAGTGGAGTGAATGACTTTCTCTGCTCTGTAAGGCTCATGGACTGTGTCCTTGTTGTAGATCTGTCCAGTCACCATCTCAATTATGAACATGAGGTAGGGAGCATAGGGGAGTCCCTTTCTGACATCCTCAGCTGCAATGCATATCTCATCCCATAGAAAACGTGCAACTGAAAAAGGTGGTTCTCCACCTCTCATCCTCCTTAACACATTTTTGGATGTGTTATAGAGGTTTGAAGGAGATCCCACCTTGGGATAGAGTGTGGTCCTGAAAAGTTTGTTTAAGATGTAGTACTTACTCCTCAAACCCTTCACCAGACCATCTGCATACTCTAGTTCAATGTAGAGCTGTGAAATCTCCTCATTGGACAACCCTCTTTCATCATGAATATTGATGCACTCTCTGTCCTCCTCTCCAAAGCCAAGAAGGCGAGCAAAAGTCACATAGTCCACCCTATAGTGCCTGCCCTCTATCATCCAGTGCATCTCCATGTTCTCCCTGTCAAGATAGTAGGTGGAGTAGAACTGGTGGATGATCTCTGTGTTCCACCTATTCTGGAAACCCATCCAGTGATACATGTCAAGCTGCCTGCACTGATCAATGGCCCTGTCAAACATAGGATCTCTCTTATTCTCTAAGTGCTCCCAATCAACATACTTCATCTTGATGATCTTGGGCTTACTAGCATGGAAGAGAACACTGAGATAGTAGTCAGATTGAAACACATTCCAGAATCTATAGTCCACCCCCATGTCCTTTGGCACATCATAGGGATAGATGGCCCTCTGCTCTTGGACAGTCCGCCACTGATTTGATAGCTTACCCTTGGCCTTGCACGGGTGTCTTGAGGCTCTTTGACAAGCACCTCCTCAGGATGCTCAACAAGATGTGAGCCATCAAAAAGACCAAGGTCTGGAGGTGTCCAAGGGCAAACTCCTTCTCTGATGGTCCTCCCTGCCCTCTGCAATTCCTCCTCTTGAACTATCCTCTGCCTGGGATTCAGCCCATCATCAACTCTGGGAGTGCGTGCCTTTGACCTTGACACCTTTCCTCTTGCTCCACTTGATCCACCGGCGTCCATCTATGCATTAAAAGGAGATAAGGTTAAGTTGCTGCACTTAGACAGTGACTAGAAACTCTAGTGAAAAGATTCAATCAAAAATGAGAGTCTATGGTTGATTGGGAGAGCAAAAGCATTGGTGCTGCTACCCAGAGCCCGGCACTGCCGGCCTGGTGCAGACAACACCCATGTTTGCTCTTCCAATCTACCGTAGAATCTAGGTTTTGACCAAATCTAACTAGTAGGGGTACATCACCATACATAATGCAACTATTAACAACCTAAGTCCCATCTCAAAATCCGTACATTGCATAGATCGACCCAAGTTAGGGTTTCATCATTATTACCTTTGAAGGAGAGGGGTGAGGATGAAAAAGGTCGGACTTGAATGAAGCTTGACGCATGGAGGAAGATCCTCCATACCTCCTCCAATGGTAGCACCTCCGAAGGGCAGCACTGCCGGGGAAGAGGAGAGGGACCTCCGGGCTCCTTGGGTCTCCTTAGGGTTGAGAGAGGAGAGGGAGAAGTGTTCTATTGGGGGGATATGACTTGGGATGGATTCCCCTCGGGTCTGGGTAGGAAATAAAAGAGAAACCCGAGAGGTGGGACTTGGGCCCGACCCTTCTGGTTGGTTAAGTCCCGGCATTGCCGGACACCCCGGCACTGCTGGCCTTGCCAGGTAGTGAGGCACTATGCCACATTTATACTATAAATTTATGCAATTGTGGCCATATACCCCTTGCCATATGTTGGTCAGTAAGCAAACGACAATACATACAATGACCACCATACTCAAGTTTCTTTCAAAATTGCTTTTGAATCACATTATTGAAGTTTTCAAAGTTTTGCCTAAGTCGCTAGGTGGACACACAAATGTGTGTGCTATAGTTCAAACCACGTTACAGGAATCAAGTATATTCAGCTCACTACGCAAAGCACAGAACCTTGTCTCATCGAGAGGCTTAGTGAAGATATCGACTAGTTGCTTTTTGGTGCTCACATGGTGAGTTGCGATATCTCCTTTTAATTCGTGGTCTCTCAAGAAGTGATGACGTATGTCTATGTGTTTGGTTCTAGAGTGACTAACCGGGTTATTTGCGAGTTTGATGGCACTCTCGTTATCACACAAGAGAGGTATCTTGGTGAATTGACATCCGAAATCTTTTAAGGTTTGCCTCATCCAAAGTAGTTGAGCGCAACATGCGCCGGCTGCAACATACTTGGCCTCGGCGGTGGAAAGGGCTACACAATTTTGCTTCTTAGAACTCCAAGACACTAGGGACCGTCCAAGGAATTGACACGTCCCCGAAGTGCTTTTTCGGTCTACCTTGCAACCGGCGTAATCGGAATCCGAATACCCAAGTAGATCAAACTTAGAGCCCTTAGGATACCATAAGCCAAGGTTATGAGTGAAAACTAGATATCTCAAGATTCTCTTAACGGCCACTAAGTGGAACTCTTTCAGGTTAGCTTGAAATCTAGCACACATGCACACACTAAGCATTATGTCCGACCTAGATGCACATAAGTAAAGGAGAGAGTCAATCATGGAACGATATACCTTTATGTCCACGGATTTCCCTCCTTCATCAAGATCAAGATGTCCATTAGTTGGCATGGGAGTCTTGATTGGCTTAGCATTGACCATGTCAAACTTTCTCAACATATCATGAGTGTACTTAGTTTGGCATAAGAAAGTCCCTTCCTTGAGTTGCTTGATTTGAAAATTGAGGAAAAACTTTAGCTCACCCATCATAGACATCTCAAATATTTTATTCATGATCCTACTAAACTCATCACAAAAGGATTGGTTAGTACTACCAAATATTATGTCATCGACATATATTTGGCACACAAAGATATCATTATTGACTTTATGTGTGAAGAGAGTAGGATCCGCTTTGCCTATTTCAAAGCCTTGCCTGATCAAGAATTCCTTAAGGCATTCATACCATGCTCTTGGTGCTTGCTTAAGCCCATAGAGCGCCTTATGGAGCTTGAAGACATGATGAGGGAACTTGGGATCTTCAAAGCCCGATGGCTGCTCAACATAGACCAACTCTTGGATAGGGCCGTTGAGGAATGCACTCTTGACATCCATTTGTTGGAGCTTGAAGTCATGATGGGTAGCATAGGCCAAAAGCATTCGAATTGCTTCAAGCCTTGCTACCGGTGCATATGTCTCTTCAAAGTCTAGTCCCTCCACTTGAGTGAAACCTTGAGCCACCAATCTTGCCTTGTTCCTTATCACCACGCCTTGCTCATCTTGCTTGTTGAGGAAGACCCACTTGGTTCCAATCACATTTGTATTGGGTCTTTCCACCAATGACCAAACCTCATTCCTTTCAAAGCTATTGAGCTCTTCTTGCATAGCCATCACCCAATCTGGATCATCGAGAGCTTGCTCAACCTTGAGAGGTTCCAAAGAGGAGACAAAAGAGTAAAATTGACAAAAAAAATTGCCAAATGTGAACGAGTAGTTACCCCCCTTCGGAGACTCCCAAGTATATTGTCGACGGGATGATCCTTTTGAATGGTTTGCCTCAATCTTGGGTGTTCTGTGGCTTCTTGTTGATCAGCTTGGTCATCATACTCATACTCTTCAAATATTGGTTGCAGGTTTATTGGAGTTGTTGGTGAAGGACTTGCTGCTGCCTGTTTGCTAGGTCCGGCAGTGCCGGCCTCTGATCCGGTAGTGCCGGCCACAGGGACAGAGCCCTGACCAGGGAGCACTGCTGGGCCATTTTCTTCAAGTCTTGGGGCAGTAGCATCATCATCCTTAGGTTCCACATCTGTGGCTTGAACTTCTTGTGGACTAATGTCACCAATAGCCATATTCTTGATTGCTTCACATGGTGGTTCCTCATTACCTACAACCACTTGATCAATTTGCTCTACTTGAGAGCCATTAGATTCATCAAATGTCACGTCTATTGTGATTTCAATTTTCCCTAAGGTCTTGTTGAATACACGATAGGCATGCTCATTTGATCCATAACCAAGAAGAAAACCTTCATCAACTTTAGGTGCAAACTTAGAGGTTTTGGGTTTCTTATTAAGTATGAAACACTTGCACCCAAAAACTCTAAAGTAAGACACCTTTGGTTTGTTACCGGTTAGGAGCTCATATGAAGTCTTCTTCAAGATCTTGTGTAGATAGAGCCGGTTGATGGCATGGCAAGCGGTGTTGACGGCTTCGGCCCAAAAGATATCTGAAGTCTTGTACTCATCTAGCATTGTCCTTGCGATGTCAATGAGTGTCCGGTTCTTCCTCTCTACTACACCATTTTGTTGAGGGGTGTATGGAACTGAAAACTCGTGCTTGATGCCCTCATCATCAAGGAACTTCTCCACTTGAGTGTTCTTGAACTCGGTTCCATTGTCACTACGAACTTTCTTAATTTGGAAGTCAAATTCTCTTTGTGCTCTTCTAATGAAGGTTTTCACCTTATCTTGCACTTGTGCCTTATCATACATGAAAAACACCCAAGTGAAATGAGTAAAGTCATCAATAATAACTAAACCATGTTTGTTACCGCCAATGCTTATGTAGGCCACCGGTCCAAAGAGATCCATGTGTATTAGCTCCAATGGTTGCTTGGTGGAGACAATGCTCTTTGGTGGGTGAGGTGCACCAACTTGGTTCCCGGCTTGGCAAGCGCTACAAATTCTATCCTTGTCAAAATGAACATTGGTTCGTCCAAGAATGTGTTCATCTTTTAGGAGTATGGCCAAGTTCCTTATCCCAACATGAACTAGTCAGCAATGCCATAGCCAACCCATGCTAGATTTTGCCACTAAACAAGTCTCAAGCTTAGCTTTACTTTTGTTGAAATCAACTAGGTAAAGCTTGCCCTTCAAACGACCCGTAAAGACAATAGAGGAATCCTCCCTCTTAAAGACTTCCACACCCTTATCCGTAAAGAGACAATTGTAGCCCATCTCACATAATTGTGAAATCGACAACAAGTTGTAACTCAACGAATTCACATGTAATACATTTGAGATAGAATGATCAAGAGTGATAGCTACTTTACCAAGTCCAATCACTTCCCCGTTGGAGTTGTCATCGAATATGATATTCTCACTTGCATTTGAAGTTGGGGAATATGATGAGAACATACTCTTCTCTCCGGTCATAAGATTTGTACATCCACTATGAAGCACCCAACTTGATCCACCGGAGGAGTATGCCTACAAAACAATTTAGTTCCTAGATTTAGGTCCCCAATCAATCTTGGGGCCTTGCATGTTAGTCACAACAATCTTTGGAACCCAAACGTTCATGCTTCTTTTATCATGTTTCTAATCACCCACAAATTCTGCAATGACTTTACCACGGTCATTGCACTTCATCATGTAGCATGAGGACAAACTTCCCTGGGGTGACCTTGCCTTAGGTTGATAGGCATATTTTTTTTGGCCACCCAGATTGTGTCCTTGGATTTCTGAGAAACTTGCTTCTGCTTGGGCACCCTCTTAGCATGGACTTGGGGCTTAGCTTGATCAGGTGAAGCTTTGGTAGCCTTCCCTTTAGTGGGGCGCGGCATGCTGGCCTAAGGTCCGGCACTGCCGGCCTCTGGTCCAGCAGAGCAGCTGTCTGTGCAGGCTTATCTGCACCAATGCTTCCCTTCTTCTCAAACTTGACACACTCAATGCCTTTCACTATTTTTTCTTCCATTGATTTTACCTCCTTGAGTGTGTCCAAGCCCATCTTTGATTGATGGATGCCTTCCATCCTTGTATTGGATCTTCTTTGGCTCAACTTTGTCTTTGTCATTCTTCTTTGAAACTGAGATGACATTGTTGAGCCTTGCTATTTATTTCTTCATGGCCTCCATATTGGCAAGGTTAGTGGAATACTCATTCAAATCAATATTATAGCATTTTCCACAACCTTGGCTAGTGGATGGAGAAGAGGCATCATTTTCCTTAGAAAGATGTGAGTTGCCCTCCCAAAGAAGGTTGTATTGTGTCTCAAGCTCTTGATGCTTTTCAACTAAGCCACAATGCTTTTGCTTGAGGTCAACACATTCCTTCTTAGTGAGAGCATGAGCTTCTTGTTCTTTGGCCAAAGCCTTAGTCAAAGAGCTCACCTCACTCCTTTCTAATGCAAGAGCTTCCTCACTAGAAATGTAAAGATCCTCTTGTTTGATAAGAGTCTTTTCTCTAGATGCTAGCTCAGCTTTGGTTGCCTCTAATTCATCCAATATGTTAGCAATGAAGAGTTTGGTTTTGGGATCCATTTTATTAGTTATTTCATTAATTTCCTCATCACTAGATTCATCATCACTAGAATCACTACTAGAGATGTCTTTGGGGGAGGAGTTATGGCTTTGGGTTTTTATTTTACCTTCTCACCCTTTGCCATGAGACAAGTGTGAGGGAATCTTTCATCATCATCGGACATGTTGTTGAAGAGCCTTGGTGAGGTGGATGGCTTTTGAATAGCAATGGTGGCCATCTCCTCATCTTCACTTGAGCTATCGGTTGATGAGTCCCAACCATGCCCAATGTGAGCTTTACCCACAAATCTCTTGCCCTTCTTGTAGTCACCCTTGTCTTCTCTCTTTCCTTTGCCAAACTTGCTGTCTTTTTTCTCATTTGGGCACTCGAGAATGAAATGTTCGGTGCTACCACAATTGAAGCAAGTTCTTGATTTCTTGCTTGGGAACTTCCTCCTCATGAGCTTGTACCCATTCTTCTTGATGCCCTTGTTGAATCTTCTCATGAATAGGGTCATGTCATCAATGTTCTCCGCTTGCTCATCTTCACTTTCACCATCACTTGATGTTGGAGCTTTGGGTTCTGTCAACGAAATATGCGTCGCAGTCTACCTAGGGGGACCCCATGGTAGTAGATTGTTAGGCGGAGGTGTAGCGACGGCGATCAAGCGTAGACACGGTGATTTAGACAGGTTTGGGCCGGCAAACCACCGTAATACCCTACGTCCTGTGTTCTGGTGGCTAGATTGATCTCGTATATTTGATTACAAGATCTGTAGATGATCTGAGAGAGATTATCTGGTGTTTTTGAGGGGGGTCCTTGCTCGCCTTATATAGCTAGGGAGCAGGGTTATAATTTCCATATCCTAACCGATTACGATCGGTTTCCTATGGCAAGGGATCCGAGTCTATCTACTAGGATCTTCCTTGGCGAGCAAGTCTTCTTAGGAGTCCTTAGCGAGCACGACGTGCTGGTCGCGTGCCGCAAGGCCTCGTAGGCTGGGCCGTCTCCTGGTCGGTAGGCCCAAGAAGGTCCCTGGGGATATGCCGAGGTTATATCCCCAACAAGTCCCCGAGCACGTTATATTCTTCTGGCGAGCCCGCGGCGTCATCCTGAGAGGCGTCTAGCTGGTCGCCGTCATGCGGGGTGGTCGTCGTAGAGTCCCGACCAGTATGGCTGGTCGAGGTGCTGCTCGGAGAGGTCTCCCGACCAGGTCGATCTGGTCGAGAACGTCGTAACTCGGCGTGCGAGCTGGTCGCCTTGCCGGATGCTACGGCTGCTTGCTGGAAGAATGTGATGTGCTGAAGAAGAAAAAACTTTTGAAAGGTCTTTCCCTGGTGAAGTGTACCCACTTAGGCTCTGCAAAAACCGCACATTAAAACAACAGAGCTTTGTTTGCGAACAAGACCAGTACATTCACCGCAAGGTGAAGTGTACCCACTTAGTCCCCGAGCTTGGTAGCAGGTGAAGTATGCACATGGTGCCATGCTTTACAAAGTAGTGCATAAAGTATATGAATAGAAATTGGAGCATAAATTTGCAAAAATGACTGTGAATACCTGTAGTCCCCGAGCCTGATGGAAGGAGCTTAGAGAGATTCTTGTATCAGGGTCTTTTGGTTTTTATTCGCAGTCCCCGGGCGTCAGTCCCCGGGTGTTGTCCGTCTGGTGGTCGTTTTCTGGCACCCTGATCGCAGTCCTCGAGCCTGGCTCGACGTGGAGCTAGGCGAAGTCCCCGAGCCTGGTCGGGAACACAACTGACACTGAGGGTAGTAGTCGGTGTTGACGGAGTCCCCGAGCATGTTTGTGTGTGTAGCTCTGTCGACCGTGTCGGCCAGGTTGCTGGAGTTATATCCTCTTCCTAAAAAATAACAAAGATGCGCGTCCAGTCCCCAGGACTATGGCATTGGTAATATTGCGCAGAAAGATTATTAGCCGTAAATCATGTAATTGACTGTAGGCGAATGTTTATGGAAGGGGAGGTAAATGGGCCGAAACAACCGGTGAGGGCAGCGGCCCAAGTTACGGCGCAGAAAGGGGGCGTGGTGGTTTCTTGTTTGATCTGCGTGGTTTCCCAAAAACCCTGGAATGGGAAGCGTTGCGCCCCAAGGCATAAGAGGGAACGACGGCGGCGGCGGTTTCCACATCTTTGGCTCCCGTTGAGGCGTTATTCCTTGATCCACTTTTCTCGCGCTCTGAGACCTATTGCAATCTTAGTTCGTCGTCGTCTTACCCTATCAATGGCTCCTCGGAAGAGGCCGAGTACTTGCGCGTCGGTGAAGAAGGGGGGAAAAGCTTCGAAGATGGTGGATGTGCTTCCGGATTGGGCCAAACATTGGACCAAATGTACTTTGGAGGAGGAGGATATTCAGCTTCTTGTTACCGCTGGTATTCTTCAGGATGAGTCTCTTGTGGATTGGAGGGCGGCGACTGATGAGGAGTTCCCGACTCCTAATACTGGTGAGCTTGTCGTCTTTGAGTCCTTCTTTTGGCGTGGATTTGGGGTTCCGGTTCATCCTTTTCTTCGCGATCTCTTGGAGTATTACAAGATTGCGTTATGCAACCTCCATCCCAACTCAGTATTGCACGTCTCCGTTTTTGTGCATTTCTGTGAGGCGTATCTGGGGATCGAGCCGCATTTCGAGTTGTTTCGTTATTTCTTTCGACTCAAGCGGAATGGGATCGCCACATCGCAGATTGTTGGCCCTGTATATCTTCAGCTTCGGGAGGGTATGACGGATGTGTACATTGCTACTCCGTTGCCTTCGAAGGTTCCGGAGTACAAGTCTCGTTGGTTCTATGCCCCCCAGGAGGAGCCTTGTGCGCGTGGCGATCCAGCAGATATCCCAGTGTCGCAACCTAGCTGGTCGGCGACTCCTTCGAAGACGGCGATGGACCAGGTGAAGGATCTACTAATGTTGATGGACCGGTCATCAGTTGATGGTGTTTTGGTTGGTTGGAATTTTGTGATGAGACGCTGTCAGCCTTGTAAGAACAGGGTTCATCTTGCCTTTCTTTAGACTGGTCGTGGTGACCTTACCCGCGAAGCGCCCCAAAGGTTGGAGCAAAAAGAAGGATTTGATCGTGTTGCTGTAATTTTTGATCTTTCCTTGCCCTATCTGAAGAAATCTCGGGATGCATTTCATGCTGGGCTACCTCCGCCGTCGGTGAGTTTTGATTTTGCCTTTGTAGCGGTCGTCTAACTTTTGGGCTTTTTTGTGGTTTTACTCAACTCTTCTTGGTCGGGATCGTGCGGTCTTTGTTTCCCGAGTTCTGTCGACGAAGTGGCCCTTCGGTGTGGACCAGTCAAGGACTGTGGAAGATATACTTGGCGGAGGTGGTCGCGAGTCTTCCGACGAGGGTGTGGCGCATAGGCCCTTGGATAAAAAACGCCGAGTACATGGCGATCGAGTCGCAAAGCGCCCGGCTGATTCGCCCCGTAAAACGATGAAGCCGTCGGTGAAGACTGGGGGCGAGTTTGTTATCAACGAGGGCGCCGCCCATCTGAATTTCTCGATGTCTGATTCGTCTGACGAGGGATCGGGTGGGGGTGATGTGCCAACCACGAGCTTGGGCGGAGAGGGGTGTTCGCGCTCGGGTCCCAAGGTGGCTGCCAGTGATTTCCTTGGAGTGGAGCATCCTGCTGCATCGTTGGAGCGTCCGCCTACGGGTGCTTCATCAGGCTTTGCGGAGGGGGTTCCGGGTCGGCGATTCGTGAGGGGTCGTCGGAAATCATATCTGTGAGTGCTTCATTTTTGTCTGAGTCTTGGTTGCTTTTGTAAATTCGCTTATAATGCTGCTTTTGATAGAGTGCCGAATTTCGAGGATCCGGTGGAGTCTCGTGACAATGGGTCGGATGTCGCTGGCGGAGCGTGTGGCGGCTCAGAGAGAGGTAGTGCCCCTACACAAGCTGACCCCCCAACTTGTGAGGAGAATCCTGCTTCGAGTGAGGGGGTTGTGTTTGGTGATGGTGCTGGTGGCTCTGGGGCTCAAGATGCAGAGCCAACTTGTGGTTTTATGCTGGAGTCGTCATCATTTTTGGCGTCGGATCCAAGGCCGGAGATGAGGAAGAGGTCGGCGGTGGTGCATGAGGAGCCGAAGGTAGTGGAGGAGATTCCTCGTGCCAAAAATGAACCGAAGGTGACGCCATTTCATACTTTTTGTCATGATGGTGATGACTTTGTTGTTGTCGAGGATGACGAGGTTGAGGAGGAAGCGGTTGCCCTCCTTAGCGATGCTAGCGAGCTGCTCGGACGATTCAAGGTAGCTTCAGACTCTTGGCTTAGTTATGTGTTGTCTCTGTGCTTTTTTCTTTTTAGCTTGTTGCTGTGTCGTCGCAGGGATTGTTTGAGTCCTGGAGGGAGCGTAAGATGATGGCCGACATGCTTGCAAAGCTGTCCTCTGAGAATGAGCATCTTCGTGGTGACATTGCTCGTGTCGAGGGTCAGTTTGCAGGTCTGGAGGAAAATTTGGACGCGGCGCACCGGTGCTCGGAAGTGTTAAGAGCCGACCGAGAGCGGGAGACCAGCGAGCTTCAATCGATCGTTGACGATCTTCACGTTCGTAAGTCTTCGTTCTCCGTGGCTTCGAATATTGGTGTCTTGTATTTGTAATAATTTTTCTCGCCTGTCGCGTAGAACTGCTTGATGCTCAAAAGGCAAAATGCCTCGCGGAGGAGAAAGCTGGTGCTGCCGAGCGGGAGATGTACAAGATGCAGGAGATGCACAAAGGTAACATTTTACTGCATGTTGTTGCTTTTGAATGGCTTCCTTACTTGGTTTTTGCTACTTCCACAGTTCACTGGGACAATGTTCGTCTTCAATTTGCAGACCTGCAGGCGAAAGTGGATTCCTATTACGACAACTTCTGGTCGCTAGTGCGTGAGATCGCCCCTGTGGTAAGGTGTGTTGATGGTCGGGAGCTCATTCCTGAACCCGCTGGCCGGGTGACCATGGAGAGTGTGTTAGCGGGGGTTCGCGACCTATGGGGCAGACTTCAATTGTTTACGACTTCGGTGGCGCGGAGTGTGGCTGCTCATGGCATGACTATGTTGCAATCTCATTATCCGAAGATCAAGCTTGGTCGCGTGGAGACCGGGTTCGCGTCAGGGACATCGGATGAGGATGCAGATCGTCTGGAGGCGGCTGCCGATCGTATCGCGGAAGTTGTAGCTAAAGATGTTGATTTGTTCTCTGCTGGGCAGCGATAGTTTGTATCATGGATACCTTAATTCGGGCGTGTAAGTGAAAACTACAAAGCTGTAAAATATCTGGGTGGTGAGCTTTTGTTTCACTTGTATGGCCTGTCGTGCCTCCTGAGTCGTGAGCCGTAGCGATGAATCGTTCGGCCCCGGGTTCCCTGTGGCCCAGATCGTAGAGCCCAAAGCTACTTCACGCGTAGGTACCACAGAGATTACTAGGGGGGTAAGCTGCTAACAACCCGCGGCGCAGAGGGCGAACAACTCATGCACGCTTAAGGTGGTGCTAGGGACAAAACCCTTTTCTGAGAGGCTCGATCGTGGCGTGGCTAGGGCTTGTGGAGACCGTTCCTGCAGATGCTGGGCGCAAAGCCATGCTGCTTGTAGAGTCGTCGACCGTACCGTGGTCGTATACAAATTCTGGGCGCATATCCTCATGGCCTTCAACTCAGGTGATGTCTCGTTTGATAGAGATGCATCATCTGAGAGGTCTATTAACATGATCATAGCGTATATGGTAGCTAATTTTATGCGTTATGAAGTTGATAGACCAGATTTGAAGGTTTCCGGTTATGGCCAGGCTGTTTGGAGAACGCCGTGATGTGTTTGGAGAGGTCGTCGAAACACTGTGAGAGTGTTTTGGAGAGGTCATTGAACGCCTTATATTCTTTGCTAGACATCGAATCGCCATGGGCGTTTTGTTGGAGTCAGGGTATGTATAAAGTACAAAGAAGAACATATCACTTTATCTATTCATCGAGGATAACCGGCACAAACTTTATTGGACCTCTTCAAGTGCCTAAACTGCTTGTATTGCCCGTCGCGTGGATCTTCACATGTGTTTGCGAGGTAGGTCGACATTAGTTGTTAACGCTTGCATTTCCTTCGGCCTCTTGGCGGTGGGGTTATCAGTAGTGCTGGAGCTGTATTTGTCATGGGGGTGGGGCCTCCTGGCGACGTTTATTGTTTGTTGTTTACACTCATATGCGACTTTTAGATCGGTGCGAAGGCTGAGGATGCCTTGCTGTGTTGGTATCTTGAGCACCATATAGGTGTAATGCGGTACTGCCATAAGCTTTGCGAGCGCCGGTCGGCCGAGGATTGCATGGTAAGTTGTTTGGAAGTCAGCAACGATGAAGTTGATATTCTCGATTCTGAAGTGATTCTGGTCGCCGAGTTGTACCGGGAGCGTAATTTGTCCTACTGGTGTGGATGCCTTGTCTGAGACTATTCCCCAGAAAGGGAAGTTTGCCGACAGGAGGTCCTTCTTTGAGTAATCGAGCTGGCGGAATGCGTCGGCGAAGATGATGTTTAATGCACTGCCACCGTCGACTAGCACCTTCCTGAAGCGGCACATGGCAATGGTTGGGTTGATGATGAGTGGGAATCGACTAGGGTACGTGTAATCCGTCCACTCGTCTTCCGCGGAGAAGCTAATATTCTGCTCCGACCAGTCTAGGTACCGGCCGTTGGCCGAATCGTCATCTTTGGCAATGACTGAGTAAATGTCTTTGCGAACTTGACGATGTCGCCTTTCTCTGTCAGTAACCATGCTGCCCCCGAAGATGGACTACGTCGTTGAAGGTGGTCGGAACTTTGGTGCTACTGGGTCTCCGTCTTCGCCCTTGCTAGAGTCGTCCTTCTTTGCTCTCTTGTCGCCTTTTTGCTTTATCGCCGCCTCAAGGAGATCGCACTCGCGCATAGAGTGCCTAGAGTCCCTGTGTATGGGACATGGGTCGTCAAGGATCCTTTCATAACTAGTGTCATAGTCTATTCCTGGTCTGGCGCTCGGGTTGGCGAAGCAGCGGCCGTTTCGCCTGTAATCGTGCCTCTGCGAATGGCGCTCGGAGTTGCCGGATCGGTAGTTCCGTTGATAACCAGCTCTTCCATCGCTGAGGTGGTCTGGTCGGCGGTCCTTGTCCCTTTTGCGTTCCTGGGAACAGAAGTGGAGTCGCCCGCCCTTCCTGCTTCGAGCGGCATCGTCTTGGTTGGTGTGGGGGATTTCTGCCGAATTATCACTGAGCTCGTCAGCCGGTGGTTCGCTGGAGAAGATGGGAATCACCTCCGTCTCGTTATCACAGGGGGTGCTGCCGGACGAGGCTTGGAGGATCATCCTCCCGAATCCTAGGGGGGAACTCTAGGAAGTCACTGGTCGATCTGGAGGGATCAGGTGTTTCAGGCCTCCCGGAGTCGAGCGATCCTGAAGAGGTCGTGCCAACGAGGGATATTGCCTGGTCGGAGTCATCGGGGATCGGGGAGATGACGACGATGTTCACGATGGGTGCTGGAGGAATCTGGTCGGAGATCAGTCGATGTGTTTGGCGCTGGAAGACATCGGCCTGATTACTGAGCCCATAGGGCATCATTGGGGAGGGGCGGGTGTGCCTGGTCATCGTGATCATTGTCTTCGGCGGAGACCGATGGCGGCGTGGTCGGCGACCGTGGTGACCTGGGAGTCGGCGTCGCGCCACCTGGACGAGGTCGATGCAGCTGATGATTCCGACGTTGGCGCGATCGACGGCTCCGATCAGGTCGTCGATGTTGACGTCCTTACGCAGGTGGTACTTTGGTATGGCGGAATGACACAGAGATGGTGGTGAACTTACCCTGCGTGGCGCGGATCGGATGGTCCAAGACATAGATCCGATCTGGATCACAGTGCCGGGCGCCGGAAGGACCATCGAATCCGGGAAGGTGACCGCTTGACGAGTCATGAAGTCGATGCACACACCCCCTACCTGGCGCGCCAACTGTCGACGAAATATGCGCCGCAGTCTACCTAGGGGGTACCCCACGGTAGTAGATTGTTAGGCGGAGGTGTGGCGACGACGATCAAGCGTAACACAGAGAGCGTAGACACGGCGATTTAGACAGGTTTGGGCCGGCAAACCGCCGTAATAACCTACGTCTTGTGTTCTGGTGGCTAGATTGATCTCATATATTAGGTTACAAGATCTGTAGATGATCTGAGAGAGGTTATCTGGGGTTTTTGAGGGGGGTCCCTGCTCGCCTTATATAGCCGGGGAGCAGGGTTACAATTTCCATATCCTAACCGATTACGATCGGATTCTATGGCAAGGGATCCGAGTCTATCTACTAGGATCTTCCTTGGCGAGCAAGTCTTCTTAGGAGTCCTTAGCGAGCACGACGAGCTGGTCGCGTGCCGCAAGGCCTCGTAGGCTGGGTCGTCTCCTGGTCGGCAGGTCCCAAGATGGTCTTGGTTGCTTAAGCTTTGCTTGAAGTTGCTTGCTTGCTGTTTTTGGAACAACTAGGGGCTGATCTCCTTGTGCTCTTGTTTGCCTTGAGAGCCACATCCTTGATCTTCATGCCCTCCATCCTTGCTTTCATCTCTCCAAGCTTCTTCCTCTCAAGTGCTTCTTCCCTTTGCAAATCAAAGGTGATAATCCTTCCAAGCATATCACTTGGTGTGAAGTACTCAAATCTTTTCTTGTCTCTAATCAATGTCACCACAATTTCATTTCTTGGAGAATAGGCTTCAAGCATGATCTTGACAACCTTGTGGTCATTGACTTCTTCACCACCAAGTCCTCTTATCTTGCCAACAATGGTCATCAATCTATCAAACATATCTTGTGGCCCTTCACCTTCGTTGATCACGGACCGGTTGAGCTTGGCCATGAATAGATCAATCTTGGATTGCCTTACTTTGCTCACACCCTCATGTGCAAGATGCAAAGTATCCCAAATTTCCTTGGCGACCTCCAAGCCCATGACCTTGTTGTACTCATCACCATCCAATGCACTTAGCAACACACTAGTTGCTTGTGCATTTAGTTGTATGCAACGGAGCTCGATGGTGGTGGGGCTTGTAGGATCCACCGGAGGCTCACATCCTTTGTGAACAATTTCCCAAGCACTGGGGTGAAGACCTACAAGATAAGCTTTCATCAAGTGTTTCCACTTGGCAAAGTTAGTCCCATCAAAGTGAGGCAACTTGCCTGCGGGAACATGAAATAAAGGTTTATGCTCATGTTTAGAAATGGATGAGTAATCAAAGGATATGGCGAAGTATTTCTTGCTGCCTTATTCCTTCTTTTTCTTCTCATCTTTCTTCTCTATCTTGGAGGAACGGTATGATACATCATCATCACCGTCGGAGCTACTAGACTCAACCTCCGCTTGAGAGGCTTGCTCTTTCCTTTTCTTTAGCTCCTCCTCCTTTGCCTTGAGCTCCTTCTTGAGAGCTCTTACTTCTCTTCTATGAAGCTTCTCGGCAAGCTTCAAGCTTCTTGCTTCATTGAGAGCTTTTTCTTCTCTTTGTAATATTTTTCCTTCTTTTCTCAATCTTCTAGCTTCTTTTCTTTTTGCTCTTTCTCCAACGGTCATGTTAGGAGTGGTCAGGTAGTTCTCCGAGTCCACACTCTCGCTGTTGTCCATGGAGTGCACCTCCATAGCCTTAGGGTCAACCACCGCAACTTTACCCTCTTCGGTCATTACCTCACACGATGAAGTGCTAACTGAGGTAACCTTGCTTTGATACCACTTGTAAGGACCTGATTAGCCTAGAGGAGGGGGGGTGAATAGGCATGTTTAAAACAACTTGACAACTTTCTATCAATGGAGGCCGGCACTGTCGGGCTCAAGTCTGGCACTGCCGGGGTGGCCGACACTGCTGGTCTCTAGGGCAGCCGTGCAGGTCACCTGAACAGAATATAGCACAATTCAAAATATAAATCTAGAATGGAAAATGTGCTTGAATGGAAACCTTTCTAGAGGTGTAGGGAACCTCTAGAATCACCTGAAAGTGGTAGCAACACACCCACCGAGTAGATCGGGTCCAAACCCTAGAAATCACCTTGCAAACAATATATATCAAAGTATAGAGACAATCATTAGGAGACACAAGATTTGGCCCGTGGTTCAGCTCGCCACCAAGGCTTGCCTACGTCCACGTTGTTGAGGTGCGCCACACAAGGCTCAAGCTCGCCACACAAGGCTTGCTCTTTCCTCGGTCTCAAGTCAAGGGAATGAACCCTTGAGATGAGAGGAACGTATTAGCAATAGTTGGGTGATACAAATTTCCCTAGGCTGCCACACGAAGGAGGCAAGCTCAAGGGCAACCTCTAACCGGCTAGGAGCAAAGCTCCAAGACTCCAAGAGTAAAGAACTCAAACCGCCGGCCACCACGCAAACCAAATGCTTGTAGGAGTTGAAGATCCGAGGGAGAAGCTTCTTCTCAAGCTTGGAGGCTCAATCTCTCAAAGGTTGATTCGAAATCAATGGAGGAGAGTAGTTGAGCACCAAGGGAGAAGGGAGAGCAAGAGGGAGCTTCTCTGTTCTGTTTCACGAAGTGAGAAAGAGAGGAATGGCAGAACTAGCCGTTGGGGTAAGTGAGGGGGTAAGAAATACCCCTTCACTGCCCACTGGCTGAACAAGTCGTGGCAGTGGCCTACCCGGCACTGCCGACCTGGAGCCCAGCACTGCCGGTCTGGCAGAAACAACAAGAATGTGATCTTCGAATAGTTGGTTGTTTTGCCCACTATGTATGTGGAGGTGTGATGTATATGGATAGATGTTGCATTTGGTTCACTTGTTGGCATACATGTTGAATCCCTCTTTATAGTACGGCATACCTAACTCAATTTCAAAGTATAAAAGAATTTAAACTCCTTTGAGCTTGTTGCCATGCACTTTCGTAATTGGAGGGGTCCGCCAACCTGTTCATCAACCTCCTTAAGTTTAACCTGCTTGTCATACTTACAAAGTCTCATTAATCTTCTAATTACGTTGTCATGTCACCAAAACCCACTTAAGGCTTGATTGCACTTTCAACAAGGATCCATGGGCCCACATCAAGAGAATCAGCATGACAAACACTTTAGAAAGATCAACCAAGCTCCACGACAAGTGGGACCACAGTCTAGAAGGCAGAGGTGGGGCCAAAACCCCTAGGGGGTCGGCCGACACCCCTAAAGGAGGCAACCACCTCCCACTTGGTCCCTGACCAGTGGGGACACCTTCTAGAAGCCTGTGGCAGGGCCCACCTACCATAGGGGGGTCGGCTGATACCCTCTAGGCCCCATGAGGCTCCTGGTGACTCCCCCACACATTTAACACATGATGGAAATCATAACCCCCCATTCCAAGTCGGTTTGGAGGTGGTGGATCCAAGGGACCTGAATTGAAGCCTCTTGGATCGATGATGTGGCGGTGGAGTAGCCCTACTCCACCTCCCACTATAAATAGAGGCTCACACCCCCCTCTTTACTCATGGTGGACAAGCCTATAAGCTCAAGTACTTAGAATTATCTTAGTAGTTAGTCTAGTGTGGGAGTTAGAGTTGAGTCGAGTTGTGCTCGGGCTTTCCGGAATTGTCTCCTGGAGAGTTCGGTATAGCTCTTGTATCTTTCCTTTTATGTAAGACTTATCTTATTTAATACATTACTTTTCCTCTAGTTTACTTAGTATTTACTTTGAGCATTACTATACTTGTTATAGTATTGTTGTGTGCTTTTGCTTATTACTAGCCTTTACATTAATAATGTGTGATCCTTGTGGCCTTTCCCGTATGCGATCATTGCGTGTCACGGGGTGCTTTGGTTATAGATCATAATTAAAGTAGTGAGTTGTGTGTAAGTGTGGTGCTTATACATCATGTTACCCTTGGTTATCGCTTGTTGCACGGATTGTTTGTGGTAGCTAACAAGAGAGTGACAACCTTGTCTAGTCTTTGTATCCCACCACGTGTTCTTAGGCAAGTTCTTAAAAGATAAGGCCTCCATAAAAAGAGAGCGTGGTCCGGTAGGAGTTTTGCCCTCCTACTGATATATCCTCTCGCCTAGCATACTTGTATTGAGGAGGCAAACTATTGTGTTTAGACTAATTAATTGGCTAAGTACACTAAAGTAGAAGTGAATTACATAGGAGTCCTTATCTCTCTCGTTGTCCTCCCACCTAGCTATACTATTACTAGTTATTCTAAGTTATTATTTACCTTGGCTTGTTCATTCATCACCCTTCCTATCACATTATTTGATTACCCCCCTATACTAGTTGGTACTAAGTTGAGGTGCTCTCTAGGATCTCTCTCTAATTATCATTTCTAGCTCTGCTTTCCCTTGGAAAAATATAAATTACGATACCTTGGAATACTCCTAGGTGAAGTGCTACAACGGTATAATCTATGCGCTTGTGGATTTATCCAATATTCATAAGACATACCAACAGACACATTCTTAAAAGGTAAGACTCCCATAAAATAGTGGCCACTTCAGATAGAAGTTTTGTCCTCCTATTGTTTGTCTGTTGCGTAGTACTTTCACGATGTGTGGATGCAATATATAATATATCATCTTTGTGTATAAGTTAAGTCATAGGAGTAAAGTCTGGATCTTAGGAGTCCTATACTCACTTGTTGTCCTCCCACCTAGCTATACTTACTAGTCATCTTTTATTTATCTTGCTTGATCTATCTTCATCACCTTCCTATATATATACACTGTTTACCCCATATCGCTAGTTGATAGCTAAGTTGGGGTAACTATAAAGATCTCTTCTCTATTAAACTTCCCTAGCTATCACTTTCCCTTGGGCTAAATATAAATTACGATACCTTGGAATACTCCCAGGTGAAGTGCTACAGCGGTATATTCTATGCGCTTGCGAAATTATCCAATAGACATAAGAAATACCTCTACATGCATTTCTGGCGCCATTGCTCAGGATGGGGTCTAGCTCCGTTCTTAGTAGTGACGTTTAGAAATGCCAACATCCACATCATCGCTACTAAATGCTAGAATTATCAATACCCTCACCAAGTGCAAAACCTTTTCACATCATCCTAATTATAAATACAATTTTCACTTCATCAAAATACAAGCCATCCATACCATGTAATTGGTTTAGTTGTTCGGTCATCTTATTCTTTGATCTAAGGTCATTCTCAGTGGAGAGTTTAACAATGTTGTTTTCAAGAATGTCACATCATATATAATATAATGAAACATGGATAAACAACCACTCTCAATGCATAGTTTCATTCTATTGTTTCATAAACATTTAATTTTATGACTAATATAGAGTCACAAACCAAACTAAGAGAGTTTCATCTACATGAAGTTTAGTTCTTCTCTCTATTTTTAAAAATGTTGTCATGTTATAAAAATACTTATGCATCAACCTATTAAATGTAGATCAAACCCGAATGGAACTCCCATTGGGGATGACACACAACAGACAAAGACATTGGGGACGGTGGTGACACTCTTAGGTCTCCTGTGGTAGGGCGATGAATTGTTTGCACTATGGAGACATACTGAATGGTGGAGACCAAAAATTTCGTGTATATAGACATAAGTAAAAGCACATCATTCTTGGTTCATCTCCCAAACCACCAATGTTGTTTTGATATCACTATGGAACTGGCAGTGCCGATATCATGTGAATAATGTTTTTAGTGATTCGTGTTTCTTATGAGTTTTCAAATCTTGCTAAACTCTGATAAAGTTAAAGAGTTATTGATATGAGACTTGTATCAAATTATGTGTGTAGCAAAATACTATATTTAGGCGTCACTTTAATCCTATTATCTTGTTTGAAATTATGGATTATCTATCTGCAAAGGATGAAACAAGATGGATTCATTTACTAGAGATCACATTACTCATGGGCTATCTTGAAAGTCCTCCTTTAATCTCCACAGTTAGTCTCTATCCTAATATTTCCATAAAGTAGTCTTGTTATTACTATATTTTGCAATTGCATGAAATTTGAGAACCATGGCCATATAATTGTACTTGTCTCATTAACAGGACATGTCATATCTCCTTTAATTACAATGGTAAAAAACCTCAAGACTGAGAGATGTATTTTGCCAATTCCAAGTGGTAGGTAAGCTTCCTGTTTATTGCTTCAATTATGTGGTTGTCCAATTCTTGGCGATGGAGCAGGTGGTGAAGACCATGAATTATGCCTTAGCACTGCAACTATGGAAAGCAATTAAGTAAAATTTTAGGATAATTTTTTTTGCAATGGTGTTTTCAACATTGTAATAACTTCATCCATTTTGTTGCAGGATTAGGTCCCCACCTAATTTGTAGCATTGGAGTGGATGAAGTATTTTGTATTAAACCATCTTCCTACTACTAATTAATATATAAATATGCTTCTAGATGCACTGGGTTAGATTGATGTTGCATTGCATGTATTATGTGGAAGCACCGTATCATACACATATGATCATCTATATTTCAACATTCATTAACTTGTAACTATTTTTTATCATTTAGATGTCTTCAATTATTTTTAGTGGCTGACCAAAATAAGCTGATGTATATTGCCACATATTTATGGACGGTCTTTGTTGCCATCAACAACACCAAACAAAATAGGTATGACCATTCAAAAATTGGCTTTGAAAGCAGGGAACAAACACATGTATGGCCATTCAAAAATAAGGGATGTCATGCCATAAATAATGGAAATGGACTAGAGTACTCTCTTACCATGAGAGCACTTCAGTTATTGGTTAATTGTTTTGTCATATATTTGGTAAATGAATCATATTTGACATTTTATTTATTAAAATGATTATCGTCTTCAATTTTTTAGTTGGATAGAGCTAGTATTGGAATTTGCACATCTTGTAGTTATTGCCATTGTGGTTATTTTTTTACAATTTGTGGCATCAATATCTTGTTGTTCATTGATTCACTTGTTAAAAAGTAGTTTGCTTGACATTGCATGATTTATTGGTTGGAAGTTGATGGAAATTCATTTTTTAAAGCAATACCAAATGTAGTTTCAATGGTCTTTGCAACGGTTTTTCAACAAGGTCTCTTTAATTATTTCCAATAGAGTCTTTGTAATGTGATCCCATTGTGTCATTAGAAAAATTTTCAGCTTGACCATACCTGGTAGTGAACATCAGCTTGCAAGAAAATGATTTAGGCAATATGTAGTACTTGTCCTATATGCGTTTGTGTGATCAGAGAAACTGATTTTGGCATCTCGGGAATGAATACACATAGTTTTTTTATCTACTGACATAATAGACATGCTACTCATCAATTGGTAACTTATGTCATCCATTAGGATTTAGGTTGATGACTATTGAGAGTCCCCATGTGTTTTGGTTTTGAGTAATTGATGAAACCCACCTAAATAATAACCTTGATCTCTAAGTATGAATCATGAGATAGGTTGGTACATGCCATGTGATGGAGCAAGGTGGATCATGTGTGGATGGCACAAGCTCTAGCATGGTGGTGGAAAAGGAAAATGGTGTGAAGGCAAAGGTGATTGCTAGGAACCATTTTCGGTTTGGTGATCAAGACATCATAGAGGATGTGATCACATTTAGGATAGATAGCCGTACTATCAAGGAGGGAGCTCTTAAGTATGATTACGGTTATCATGTGCCACTAGGTTCATATGCATTGCATTAAAATCAATTGAACTAGTGAAACAACCAACTTAATTCAAGATATATGTGAACTAAAAGCTAACACACGTGCACAAGTGTTGGGATCACTTAGTGTTGGCTCTTGGAAGCTTGGAGAAGTTGGAGAAGTGTTGGGCAGCTCAAAAGAGCTTCAGACTGAGGTTCGGATGCTAGGGTTTGGGTGTGTCCGGACCATCGCGTGTGCGTCCGGACACACACCCTAGGTGGCTCGGCTGAGGAGAGAAGACCGGACGCTGTTTGCGGTCTGAACGCAAGGATCAGGATGCGCGTCCGGATGACCTGCCCTCTCTGTTGCTCTCTGGGTGGCGCAACCGGACGCAGGTGATGGTCCGGTTGGAGGAACCGAACGCGCGTCCGGGTGATGGAGGCTTACTGGACCCTCTTTGTTTTGGGGTCCGGTCGTTGGAGGCGTTGGTCCGGACCTCCACTATTGCGTGCGTCCGGATCCTCGTGGCGCAGAGACGCGCGCGGGAAGAGGCCGTTTGAACTGGCAGGCGGACCGGACGCTGGCGCATTGGTCCGGACGGTGCTTGGCGTGCGACCGAAGGCTGCGTCCGTAGTGGCAAACAGAGGGTTTGACCCTCGGCTGTTGAAGGGTCCGGACGCTGTTGATGGTCCGGACCCCCTGAGAAAAGTGCATCCGAAGGTCGCGTGGAAGCTCTATTTTGAAGGCAAAACGGCTAGTGTGTGGGTGTGGGCTATATAAAGTGATATGGCCGGCCCTTTGGGCCACCTCTTGCACATTCTACTCACTCACACATTTGTGCTTGCTTGAGAAGCTTCCACCACTCATCCTCTAAACATATTTGACATATTCTAGAGAGATAGAGTGAATCCAAGTGCATTGCTTTGTTGATTGCATACTAGTTGCATTTGGTGATCATCGTCATCGCGGAGCTCTTGTTATTCTTGGAGATTGCCATCTCCTAGACGGCTTGGTGCGACGAGGATCGTTGAGAGGAGGAAGGTGATTGTCTCTGGCTCCGATCGGTGGATTGTGAGGGGTTCTTGAACCTACCCCGCGGGTGATTCACGAAAGGTATCTCTATTGGATTGCTCATAGCTTGGAGATCCCCATCTTGTGTTGGTTGTGTGGCACCCTTGAACGGGTTTGGCTTTGATTGCCAATTAGCGCGTGAACCTCCAAGTGGGTGTATCGCTACAATGGGGACTAGCTTGTTGGCAAACAAGTGAACATCGGAGAAAAACCATTGTGTCAACTTGTCTCTCCGTGGTTTTCATATTGTGATTGGCTATCTATTGGTTCATCCCTTCGTGGTGGTATAACCCTCTATCTCTAGCTTTGTACTACATTCATTCATTCTTGCAAAGTAGAGATTATAGCTTAGCTTGTGTAGCTTAGCTTAGCAACTCTAGTTGATTAGCTCTTGTGTGTGACATAGGATATATCTTGCTAAGCAACTAGAAGTGGTAGGTGAATTGCATAACTTTAGAGCTAGAGCAAACTTGCTTATCGCCGTGTTTTATTCTAACAAGTTTGCTTAAGTGTTGTTGTAGAATTTTTAATTAGGCTATTCACCCCCTCTAGCCATTCCTAAACCTTTCAAGTGGTATCAGAACTAGTACACCGTACTCAAAGGCTTAACAACCCATGGTGTTAAAATGGCTCAAATCAACAACACCAAGAGGGCACCTAAGTTTGATGGCAACAATTATAGCTATTTGAAGGCCTTGATGACCACCTATCTTAAATCAATCAACCGGAAGATATGGTTGGTGGTTGACAAGAAGTTTGAGGTGGTAAATGAAGAGGCACCCACCCCGGCCGAAGAGGAGAAGCTCCAAAAACAATGATATTTCCTTGAGTGCAATACATGAGGCAATCTCCAAGGAAGTATTTGAGCAAATCAAAAATTTGGAGAGTGCTCATGAGGCTTGGAAGAAGCTAGAAGAGTCATATGAAGGGACTCAATCCATGAAGGGAGCAAAGGCCTATATCTTGAAGAAGTTTGCTAGCTTCAAGATGAAGGAAGATGAGAACGTGCCCGAGATGTTCAATAGGCTTGAGGTGCTTGTCAATGACCTTAAGTCACTTGGAGAGAAGGTGGAGAACAAGGATTTCTCATTCAAGTTCCTAAGAAGTCTTCCCTCAAGATTTGAGATGCTAGTCACTCTATTGGTGAGAAGTGGATTGGACACAACAACACCAAACCAAATTCTTGGTGAAGTGATGATCGATGACACCTTTAGAGAAGATAAGGACAAGATTAGAGAGAACAAGTAAAAGAAGGATGACAATAAAGATGAGAAGAAGAAGAGTGTGTCATTCAAAGCCACATCATCATCAAAGGGCAAAGCAAAGTGTGATGAATCAAGCAATGATGAATGCTCAAGCAATGATGATGAAGATGATGAAGAACAAAGGCCCTCTTTGTCAAGAAGTTTGGCAAGTTCATGAAGAAGAAGGGCTATAGAGCTAGAAGAAAGAAGAACTCCTTCAAGAGCAAGAGCAATGACAAGAGGTGTTTCAAATGCAATAGCAAAGATCACTTCATTTCGGATTGCACACATCATAGTGATGATGAAGATGAGAAGAAGGGCAAGAAGAAAGAAAAGATAGAGAACAGGATGTTTCTCAAGAAGAGCAAGAAGGGAGGCTCATATGTTGTCACTTGGGATAGTGATTCAAGTGAAGATGATGACTCAAGTGATGATGAGAAGAGATCAAGCAAGAAGAAGGCTCTTGCTAGCATTGCTATGAAGAACAAGATCTCTCTCTTTGACACTCCATCGACATGCTTCATGGCTAGGCCAACTAAGGTACAATCCGATGATGAGTGTGATTCTAGTGATGATGATGATGATGATGATGATGATGATGATGAACCCACTAAAGATGAACTAATTGCAATGTTGGAAGATGCTAAGACTCACTTCTTCCTCACAAGAAAGGAGTGCAAAGCATTGCGAAAAGAGAATCATTCTCTCAAGCAATCCTTTGATGAGCTCAATCTTTCTCATGAGAGGCTAGAGGTAGCCCATGAGAAGCTTGGCAAAGCTCACTCTAAGCTTGAAAAGGCTCACTCATCTCTTGTTGAGCAAAAGGAGAAAGAGCATGTTTCAACATGTAACATGGGAACAACTTGTGATATAATTGATGAATTATTCTATCAACCCATCATCATCACCCCAACTAACCCTTCTTGTAGCACATCTAACTCTACCTCTTCTACTAGTGATGTTGTCACTTGTGACACTACACTAATGGTTGAGAATGAGACCCTTAACAAGGAGGTTGGTAATCTCACTCTAGCATTAGGCAATGCCTATGGTAGAGACGCCCGCTTGCTTAAGTGCTTGGGTAGCCAAAGGTTCTCCCTTTGCAAAGAGGGACTTGGCTATACCCCTAAGAAAGGCAAGGCGACCTTTGCAACTCCAAAGCCTCGCTTTGTGTTGACGCAAAATGTGACGCGCTGCGTCTCACACACAGCAAGCCGGAAAGCGTGACTTCAATCGGGTGCTCGGGTGTTTTGAATCCGAGAACGTGCTAGTCAGTTTGACCTGAAACTAACAAGGGATGAAAGTCATTAGATATAAACTGGAACGTGTCGGGTAACACCAAACAGTTTCATATGTACGGCCCTGAAGCCACTTACAACGACACACAGCTATGAAAGCTGTCTCCCAACAGGTTTTATGGAACGTTCGGCTAAAACAGACATATAGCACGTAAATCATTGATTGCCGAACGCGCATGCATGAAAAAAGGACGTACGAACGACTCATAGTTGACTATAAAGTTAAAGCATAACCAATCTCGGCAATCGGCCGAATTGGGGTCCATGATGAAGGAAACACGTAAGCAAACATAATTAAACTAATCTAAAGCCTGCATCTGCCGCACGATACCTAGCGTCATCAAAGCTTAAACATGGATAACATGCATGAACCCGCAACACGTAACAATCTAGATTCAAACTAATTCGGCTATTTATAGATATAAGATCTACTTATAGAAACAACATGAAAGCAACTCATTGTAACATAGATAGATCTGTATAAACTAACAAGAGTCGAACCGTATCAATCTAGATTGGACAAAAGAGTGATTGCAAATATGTAAAGATTATATAAAACATGCAACACGATAACTTAATGAACCCAATAGATTTTGCCAAATCTACAGGAGCCGATAACTATCTTGCTTTTGCTAAGCATACAAGCAAACATCCGCCGCACGACATCTACTCATAAGCAAAACACAAGCGAAGACCTCTTGATTATTAAGCAAAGATCCGCTGCACGATCATCGATAATAAACAAGACTACTTGCATCAATATCTAAATCCACCGCATGATACTAGACATGATAACAAGGTTGCCAAGACTTACGGAGGTCGACGGATCAATGATTCCTCTCGAAGAACTCGATGACATGACAAAGGACTCGAAGTTGGCACGGGACCGGTTGTATTGATTTGGTTGTGAACACCTTTTACAATGGCCAAGGGTTTATATTTATACCCTGGTCATGACATGAATCCTAAAGGATACGATTACAAGATATTTAAAGAAAAGAACACGACACTTTTAACTCTATTTTTCCTTTTGGAATCTTTATTCCCTTAATCGTTGCAATGTCGGTTGCACGATTCGGCTCTTACTCACCGCTTTTGTCGCTTTCCTTAACGGAATATCACCACTCCTAGAATAGCCGACCGCACGATCACTTTGCTGAATCCTTATAAATTAGCCGATTGCACCTGCCAAATATCCCAAATGCTTGCCTCTGAATTTTACTGCACACTGGCCCACCTATCATCTTCCTAGGCATGCCAAAATCCAGTGTTAACACATGCCCCCTCAATTTCGGGATAAAAGTCGTGTTATCCTTGAATTGACTACAAGTTTCTCCTTTTCTCCAGGTCAACACTGTTCAGCACCGCAGTCGCTGCCCAGGATGAAATTCCAGAGGTAAGTTTTATTCAGCTTCATGCAATTGGCAATCCTTGGTAGATCCCTCTATCTCCTTTCTGATTAAAGCATAGCCGATTGTTTCTATCTTTTGTCTCAGAAAAACAACCGAGCGACATTCAATTTATCCGAGCCTGGTCCGGTCCAATAACGGCCCATCCGAACGGGAAAACCCTAACTGTCGCTTGGTATTCCCATTCGGCTTATAAGCACAATCGTTCTACTTCTGTCCCCACCAACAGTTCCAGTCTAACATTTTTGCTTTCATCCCCACTTTTTCTAACATCACATTCCTTCTTCGTCAATGGCGGGTCACAACAAGTGCCCAGTAGAAGAACCAGAGGTGACCTCTCGCCTTGCTTTTCCGAGGGGGTCTCAATCTTCTGTTGGGAGCAGGAAAAGCTTCGAACATGGAGCGACCTCTCGACGAGTCCTCCGAAAAAGGTAATAAAGTAACTATGAATCTCTGATTTTACCTTAATCACCTAACATTTCCTTTTTTGTAGGAATGACAGTGATTGCACCCCCTCAATCTTCAATCGGGAGTGACCGCCCCATGGCCTTAGCTTTGGCTAGGGCAAAAGAACTGATTGCTTGCCACAAGCAATCCAATCTTAGGCTTCAAGCCAAAGTCTTGGACACCCAACTCGACCAAGAGGAATTTGTCGAAGTCTCCAAAGAACGGGATGCTGCCAGAAATCAAGTTGTTGGTTAGAACAAAAAAATGTTTTTCTTTTCTGTTTTTTCTTTTGCAAAACAATCTCGATATCTCGATATGAATCTTCTTTTTTGCAGATCTGTCAGCAAGGCTTGAAGCTCTTGAAGCTGCCATCACTCGCCTTGCTATTACTGCCCATGCCGATGGCGGGACACCTCTTGAACAAGTGGAGCATGTCAACCGATGCATCCCGAAGATCTCCCATTTGGCAATTGCATATGGCGCAGCACTTGCCTTCAGCGCTGTGAAGCTTCGTTATGGCATAGACCCTAGCAAGTTTGATGTCTTCGCCCACAATCTTGAAGAGAGGATGGAGAACTCTGCGCATCTCATGGAGCAGGCTGGGAAAGATGTTGTAAATGTGGTCGACTACACCATCCCAATCAAGAGGGTGTTCGATGAGTAGTTTGTACCAGGGATTCTCTGTAAAAAACCACTTATCTTGTGAAGTATAATCCATGATTCCCACTTGTCTTCTCTGTCCTGATTCTTCCTTGAGAGTGATGAACTTGATGACTGTTGTTTGAATCCATACAACATTGTGTTGATTGATACGCATCGTATCGGCTATTCTCTGAAATCCTTATAATATGTTTTTTTATTTTTTCGGCTAAAGACGATATATTAATATCGGCTATCTGGACATAAGTCTTTTTGAATCCATTTATGCACCAACCTCCATGCTGGGATGAAACTCCTTAAGAAATCTTCCATTAATAGCTCGAGCGAATTCTTTTCCTAGTAGATTTTTCAAGATATACGCATCGCCAGGCACGCACCTTACCACTCAAAAAGATCCTTACCTCTCTGAATATTACCAAATCTCTGACAGTCTTGACATCCCTTGTAATATTCAAAACAATCCTCAAGCATAGTTGGCCAAAAATAACCAGTCCTTCTTATTATCCATTTCATCCGGTAAGTCGACTGATGTGCACCACACACTCCTTCATGCACCTCATACATCAGCTTTCTAGACTCCTGATCCTGATTCAAACATTTGAGGAGCACTCCATCTATGGATTTGTAGTATAACTGGTCATCAAAGAGCACGAACTTGATAGCCTTATACCTAAGCTTTTGGGAAACTTTCTGTGATGGATTTTTTAAATAATCGGCAATTTCGTTCCTCCAGTCATCAATTACCCAATCCTCTCGAAGAACTCGATGACACGACAAAGGACTCGAAGTTGGCACGGGGCCGGTTGTATTGATTTGGTTGTGAACACCTTTTACAATGGCCAAGGGTTTATATTTATACCCTGGTCATGACATGAATCCTAAAAGGATACAATTACAAGATATTTAAAGAAAAGAACACGACACTTTTAACTCTATTTTTCCTTTTGGAATCTTTATTCCCTTAATCGTTGCAATGTCGGTTGCCCGATTCGGCTCTTACTCACCGCTTTTGTCGCTTTCCTTAACGGAATATCACCACTCCTAGAATAGCCGACCGCACGATCACTTTGTCGAATCCTTATAAATTAGCCGATTGCACCTGCCAAATATCCCAAATGCTTGCCTCTGAATTTTACTGCACACTGGCCCACCTATCATCTTCCTAGGCGTGCCAAAATCCAGTGTTAACACTTTGTGAAGAGCAATGGTCGGTTTTGCACTAGTTGCAAGCAAGTAGGGTATGATGAGCAATATTGCAAACTAAACCAAAGCAAGATAAAATTTACACATGCATCTATTCGCTTTGATTCTAGTTATATGCTTACCAAGGGCAAGAAAGGTGTGATAGCTAAGTACATGGGTACACCCAATGAGAGCTCAAAGAAGAAAGCTATTTGGGTACCTAAGTCCTTAGTCACTAACTTTGGAGGACCCAAGCAACAATGGGTACTTAAGAAGAATTGAATCTTTTGTAGGCCAATTATAAAGCCGGAGGGAGGCATTGGGTGCTTGATAGTGGGTGGACTCAACATATGACTGGAGATTCAAGAATGTTCAACTCTATCAAGCCAAATGATTGCAATGGGATTGAATCTATCACATTTGGTGACAATGGCAAAGGCAAGGTCAAAGGACTTGGTAAGATTGCTATATCCAATGACATGAGCATATCCAATGTGTTGCTAGTAGAGAGCTTGAACTTCAACTTGCTATCCGTAGCTCAACTTTGTGATCTTGGATTTAAATGCATCTTTGGAGTTGATGATGTAGAGATCATAAGGTAGATGGCTCTAACTTGATATTCAAAGGATTTAGATATGAGAATCTATAGTTAGTTGATTTCAATACCAAAGAAACTCAATTGTCAACTTGCTTGCTATCCAAATCTAGCATTGGTTGGTTATGGCATAGAAGGCTTGGTCATGTTGGAATGAGGCAATTGAACAAATTAGTCAAGCATGATCTAGTTAGAGGCTTGAAAGATGTGGTCTTTGAGAAAGATAAGTTATGTAGCTCTTGTCAAGCCGGGAAACAAGTTGGAAATACTCACCCTAGTAAGAGAATGATGAGTACTTGCAAACCATTTGAGCTCTTGCACATGGACTTGTTTGGACCAACCGCCTACACTATCATTGGTGGAAACAAATATGGGTTTGTGATAGTTAATGATTTCACTAGATATACATGGGTATTCTTCTTGAGTGACAAGAGTGAAATATTTGATACATTCAAGATCTTTGTCAAGAGGTGCCAAAATAAATTTGAAACAACTATCAAGAGAGTAAGTGACAATGGTAGTGAGTTCAAGAACACAAGAGTTGATGAGCTATGTGATGAATATGGAATCAAAACATCAATTCTCGGCCAAATATACACCTAAATCAAATGGGCTTGTTGAGAGGAAGAATAGGACACTCATTGATATGGCAAGATCTATGCTTAGTGAATACAATATGAGTGATTCGTTTTGGGCCGAGGCTATCAACACGGCTTGCTATTATAGCAACCGACTCTATTGCCACAAGATGCTTGAGAAGACACCTTATGAGCTATTGAATGGAAGAAAGCCAAATATTGCATACTTTAGATTATTTGGATTGGATGCAAATGCTATATCTTGAAGAAAGGTGCAAGATTAAGCAAATTTGAGAAGAAATGTGATGAAGGCTTCCTACTTAGCTACTCAACTACAAGCAAAGCATATAGAGTATAGAATCTTACTCATGGCATAGTTGAGGAGGTACATGATGTGGAGTTTGATGAAACAAATGGATCTCAAGATGAGAATGCCAACCATGATGATGTGAGAGGTGAACCATTGACAAATGCAATGAAGAATATGGATATTGGGGATATTCGGCCAAGGCTAGTGGATGATGAGCAAGATATTGAAGATCAAGTGAATCCTCCATCCAATGTGCAACTAAATGACAATCAAGCTAGTTCATCCTCTCCAACTCAAGATCAAGAAGCTAGTTCATCTACTCTACCCAATGATCAACCAAGTACAAGCAATCAACTTCCAATACTCCAACCTACATCTATTGCAAGAGATCATCCTATAGATCATATTATTGGAGATATCACTAGTGGTGTACAAACAAGATCAAGATTGGCTTCATTTTATGAGCACTATTCTTTTGTATCATCTATCGAGCCAACCAAGATTGAAGAGGCTTTGCAAGATATTGATTGGTTGAATGCTATGCATGAAGAACTCAACAACTTCACTAGAAATCAAGTTTGAGAGCTAGTTGAGAGACCAAAGAATTACAATGTCATTGGCACTAGATGGGTCTTTCGAAACAAGCAAGATCAAGATGGAATAGTGGTGAGAAACAAAGCAAGACTAGTTGCACAAGGTTACATTCAAGTAGAGGGTCTTGATTTTGGAGAAACATATGCACCGATGGTAAGGCTAGAAGCAATAAGGATTCTATTGGCTTATGCTTGTGCTCACAACATCAAGCTCTATCAAATGGATGTGAAGAGTGCCTTTCTCAATGGGTACATCAATGAATTGGTATTTGTTGAGCAACCACCCGGCTTTGAAGATGACAAGAAACCCAACCATGTGTACAAGCTAAGGAAGACATTATATGGCTTGAAGCAAGCTCCAAGAGCATGGTATGAGAGGTTGATAGATTTCCTCCTCTTTAAGGGATTCATTATGGGCAAGGTTGATACTACCCTATTCACCAAGAAGATTGAGAAGGACTTGTTTGTGTTGCAAATCTATGTGGATGACATTATCTTCGGGTCAACCAATCAAGATTTTTGTGAAGAATTTGGCAACATCGGCCAAAGAGTTTGAGATGTCTATGCTTGGAGAGCTTAGTTACTTCCTTGGTCTTCAAGTCAAGCAAATGAAGAATGGGACTTTTGTTAATCAAGGCAAGTACATCAAGGACATGCTCAAGAAGTTCAATATAGATGAAGCAAAGTCTATTAGTACACCAATGGGAACAAATGGAAATTTGAATGGTGATGCTAGTGGCAACATGGTAGATCAAAAGCTATATAGATCAATGATTGGTAGCTTGCTCTATGTGACCGCATCAAGACCGGATGTCATGTTTAGTGTGTGCATGTGTGCAAGGTTTCAAGCATCTTCTAGAGAGAGTCATTTGAAAGTCATAAAGAGGATATTGAGATATTTGAAGCATACACCTAATGTTGGGTTGTGGTATCCTAAAGGATCAAACTTTGAGTTACTTGGATACTCCGACTCGGACTATGCGGGTTGCAAGATAGAAAGGAAAAGCACATCAGGCACTTGTCAATTGCTTGGAAGATCACTAGTCTCATGGTCATCAAAGAAGCAAAATAGTGTGGCACTCTCAACCGCCGAAGCCGAGTATATTAGTGCGGGGAGTTGTTGTGCACAAATCCTATGGATGAGAGCTACATTGAATGACTTTGGAGTCAAATTCAAGCAAGTGCCTTTGCTATGTGACAATGAAAGTGCAATCAAGCTCACCAACAATCCGGTTCAACACTCAAGAACAAAGCATATTGATGTCCGCCATCATTTCATTCGAGATCATCAATTGAAAGGGGACATTTCTATCACTAGTGTTGGCACCGAAGATCAATTGGTCGATATCTTTACCAAACCACTAGATGAGAAAAGGTTTTGCAAGCTAAGGAATGAGTTGAATATACTTGATTTCTCCAACATGAGTTGATGCACCCCCACTTATATGACATGCCTCTACTCCAACACTTCAAGGTAAAAGTTGATTTGAGAGCATTCATGCATACCTTGTTAGGACTTGTGTAGAGCATATAGACATAACTCATGCTTCTAGGCTCATTCATGAAAACTAAAATGTCTTTGATACTTATATGGTGCCACTATAGCTTCTATGAGTTGATATGATCTAGTGGTGACATATGACATGTTGATGTGCTTGCAATCCTAGTGTTTGCTCTATGTCTATGAACTCAAAGTGTTTAATTCAACATAGGCAAGATAACCATCTTAGCATGTGTGAAGAAGCTTGTCTATGGTTAAACCGAATTAAATATCTTGGGCAAGTAGCTTAAATCAAGCCAAAGTTGAAAACAATCTTTCACCCTATCTCACACTTAGGGGGAGCTAAAACTTAAATATCTATAATTGGTCCCACCTTTTTGTGTCATTGGATGACAAAGGGGGAGAAGTTATAAAAAGATATCATGGGGGAGAAAAGATCAATGGGGAGAAATTGAGATCAATGGGGAGAAATTGAAAAGATATAACATGGGAGAAAAATGAAAAATCAATTTTGAAAAGAGAACATACAAATAAGGGGAGCAAGCTCATGAACACCTTTGTTGCATTTGAATGCTTGCATCCTCATATGTATTGTTGCACAAGCACTTCGAATTCAAAATACATGCTTGTGTGTTGCTTGCTAGTGATACAAATTGAATGATGATTGATCAACTAGCATGCATAGGTTGATTAGCTTTGACCCTTGTAGTTTCAAGTATTCTCTAGAAACCTTGCTCTTAATGTTGATCTCACAAGGTTATCTAGTTGTTATTGCAAGTGGTGTCTAGCTAATCATGGTGCTAAGGGTGATTCTAAATTCCGCACTTCGATGGTATCACGCTTCAAAGGTCTAACTCTTACACCTTAACATCATTTGGTAGCTATTTCCTCTCCCACAATGCCTATCTATACATATGTGCAAAACTTGAACCAAACTCATGAAGCACATATGTAGGGGGAGCTAATAACTACCAAAACCGAATTTGCGTAACTTGTCCAAATCTTGAATCTTTGATTAAAATGCTTGGACAAGCAACTCAAGTTAAAAAATGATTATATTTCATATCTTTATGGAAGGGTTGTCATCAATTACCAAAAAGGGGGAGATTGAGAGTCCCCATGTGTTTTGGTTTTGAGTAATTGATGAAACCCACCTAAGTACTAACCTTGATCTCTAAGTATGAATCATGAGATAGGTTGGTACATGCCATGTGATGGAGCAAGGTGGATCATGTGTGGATGGCACAAGCTCTAGCATGGTGGTGGAAAGGAAAATGGTGTGAAGACAAAGGTGATTGCTAGGAACCATTTTCGGTTTGGTGATCAAGACATCATAGAGGATGTGATCACATTTAGGATAGATAGCCGTACTATCAAGGAGGGAGCTCTTAAGTATTATTACGGTTATCATGTGCCACTAGGTTCATATGCATTGCATTAAAATCAATTGAACTAGTGAAACAACCAACTTAATCCAAGATATATGTGAACTAAAAGCTAATACACGTGCACAAGTGTTGGGATCACTTAGTGTTGTCTCTTGGAAGCTTGGAGAAGTTGGAGAAGTGTTGGGCAGCTCAAAAGAGCTTCGGACTGAGGTCCGGACGCTAGGGTTTGGGTGTGTCCGGACCATCGCGTGTGCGTCTGGACACACACCCTAGTGGCTCGGCTGAGGAGAGAAGACCGAACGCTGTTTGCGGTCCGGACGCAAGGATCCGGACGCGCGTCCGGATGACCTGCCCTCTCTGTTGCTCTCTGGGTGGAGCAACCGAACGTAGGTGATGGTCCGGTTGGAGGAGCCGAACGCGCGTCCGGGTGATGGAGGCTTACTGGACCCTCTCTGTTTTGGGGTCCGGTCACTGGAGGCATTGGTTCGGACCCGCACTATTGCGTGCGTCCGGATCCACGTGGCGCGCAGAGACGCGCGCGGGAAGAGGCCGTTTGAACTGGCAGGCTGACCGGACGCTGGCGCATTGGTCCGGACGGCGCTTGGCGCGCGACCGAAGGCTGCGTCCGGAGTGGCGAACAGAGGGTTTGACCCTCGGCTGTTGAAGGGTCCGGACGCTGTTGATGGTCCGGACCCCCTGAGAAAAGTGCGTCCGGAGGTCGCGCAGAAGCTTTGTTTTGAAGGTAAAACGGCTAGTGTGTGGGTGTGGGCTATATAAGGTGATATGGCCGGCCCTTTGGGCAACCTCTTGCACATTCTACTCACTCACACATTTGTGCTTGCTTGAGAAGCTTCCATCACTCATCCTCTAAACATATTTGACATATTCTAGAGAGATAGAGTGAATCCAAGTGCATTGCTTTGTTGATTGCATACTAGTGGCACTTGGTGATCGTCGTCATCGCGGAGCTCTTGTTATTCTTGGAGATTGCCATCTCCTAGACGGCTTGGTGCGACGAGGATCGTTGAGCGGAGGAAGGTGATTGTCTCCGGCTCCGATCGGTGGATTGTGAGGGGTTCTTGAACCTACCCCGCGGGTGATTCGCGAAAGGTATCTCTATTGGATTGCTCGTAGCTTGGAGATCCCCATCTTGTGTTGGTTGTGCGACACCCTTGAACGAGTTTGGCTTTGATTGCCAATTAGCGTGTGAACCTCCAAGTGGGTGTATCGCTACAACAGGGACTAGCTTGTTGGCAAACAAGTGAACCTCGGAGAAAAATCATTGTGTCAACTTGTCTCTCCGTGGTTTTCATATTGTGATTGGCTATCTATTGGTTCATCCCTTCGTGGTGGTATAACCCTCTATCTCTAGCTTTGTACTACATTCATTCATTCTTGCAAAGTAGAGATTATAGCTTAGCTTGTGTAGCTTAGCTTAGCAACTCTAGTTGATTAGCTCTTGTGTGTGACATAGGATATATCTTGCTAAGCAACTAGAAGTGGTAGGTGGCTTGCATAACTTTAGAGCTAGAGCAAACTTGCTTATCGCCGTGTTTTATTCTAACAAGTTTGCTTAAGTGTTGTTGTAGAATTTTTAATTAGGCTATTCACCCCCTAGCCATTCTTAGACCTTTCAACTATGTTATCTCCATTTACCGTGTGCTGAAAACGATGGAAGAACTCCACCTGACAAAGTAATGATAGCGATGAGCCACTTGATGTGGAGGCAAACTATGATATGGAGATGTTACTAGGACTAGAGGCTTTCACACATGGTGATATAGGTACAACCAATATAGAGCACAAAGAGTGCACTGACCGCAATGATCAGGCATAATATGAGGAGGAAGCTCATATTGGACACGTAAAACATGGATTTTTTAGGTCCTTGTGTTTGAAGTTATAATAATAAAGAATTATATTACATGACACATTTGTTTTTACAATATAAAGTACTTAGGTAACCGATCATGGTGACACAAGGCATGGAGAGTAGTACAAGGAAGATGAGTGTGGTGAAAGACACTTGAAACACGAATGGAAGGGTACAATGATAGGACAGTACCACCAAGGACAACACAAGTGTGACAAATATTGATGTTCACAAGCCGGCTTAGGATTCTCCAAGCCGATCCATCAAAAGAAAAAATTTGTTGCGTAATGAATTGACAGAGGGTTTGATGCATAACAATAAAAAAAAATCATTGTCGGCTCGCATCATGCCAGAAGGTAGGCACTTTTCATCCATGAAAGATATATAAGATTTTTTCATGTCGACATAAAATATTATCTTAGTCGGATCACAGAAAGATATATACAGTAGAGTTTGTAAGCCTCTGACATCATGCTCTTTGTGATTGTTAATTTTAAAAACTATGCTTTTTGTTTTTTTAAAAGCGTACATGGCACATGCTTCGTTAAGAGAAAGAAGTAACAAAATAACAAGGTTCCATAGTTAGTAGACCTGAGAACACACACATAAATCAATAGCTTAAACGGTGGTGCAAAGGGGTGTACGTGCTATAGAAACAAATGGACGATAAGAGGGGAAAAGAGACGACCGCTATGTAGCCAGTACAATCAACAACACCAGGCATTAAAAGTCAATAACAATCTAGACATCAATTTTAGATTAATGTCATTTCAATATCGATATTTAATTTTAAATTATTATTATCATATCGTAGGAGTTTTTTATATAAAATTTTAGCTGACATATAGCCGCGTGCACAAGGCGCAACCTGAACGTCTTCCTACCACGAATCCACAACCCTCAACGCGGGCGTGGGCACGACCATGGCGGCCAACGACATGGGCGTGGCCTGCAGAATGCGTCAGGCACCGGTATGCCCAGCCCAAAATGTTTTTGAGCAAAATACTCAGCCGAGATTTTTTTAGCAAAATGTCTAGATCCTCTTTAAAATTCCAAATTTTCAGTCACATTAAATCTTTGGACACATGTATAGAATATTAAATCTAAGTAAAAAATATAACTAATTACATAGTTTATCTGTAATTTGTGAGACGAATCTTTCGAACTTAGTTACTTTATGATTGAACAATAATTATCAAATACCGCAATGCTAATTTTTTTATCTAAACGAGGCCTAAGTGTTGTCAGCCCACTCATGAATACCATCCGGCCGAGCATCCATCCAGACCAGCCCACTAAAGTGGACGTTGCTAAAAGAAAAAAAAGCCCACTAAAGCGGACGAATGCTCTTCACGGCCTCTCCAGCGTGCGCAGCTATATATAAAGCCCCCGTTCCCACGCGCACCTCTCTCTAAACCCTACCCGACTCCTCGCATCGACCGCCGCCGCCGCGCCCCGCGACCTCACCGACCGGCTTCAACTTCAATCATGGTGAGTTCCTCGCCAAAAAGCTGTATCCAGCTCCAAGATCCAGTGCGTCCACATGACTTGCACAAGGACTAATTCGTGTTGCGCAGGCGGACGTAGATGTCGAGCCGGAGGTCGCCGCCGGCGCTCCCAAGAAGAGGACGTTCCGCAAGTACAGCTACCGCGGCGTCGACCTCGATGCGCTGCTCGACATGTCCACTGACGACCTCGTCCAGCTCTTCCCCGCGCGCGCCAGGAGAAGGTAACTTTCGTGCGACGATTCGTTTGTTTTCGTTTGTAGAGATCTGATGTGATGTGTTTGTTTTGGTAGGTTCCAGAGGGGTTTGAAGAGGAAGCCGATGGCGCTCATCAAGAAACTGCGCAAGGCGGTCAGTTTCCTTCAGCTTAATTTTTATTACCACTTTTTGTTTGTGTTTTAGTGTGGTCGGACCTAGATAATTTCGTGGATCTGTTATGCTCTCATCATAATATGATACATATTAGATTTCTTGTTTTTTTTGCTTTCTTTGTGTTTCGTATTTAGCTAGAAGTACCAGAAATTAGAAATGTGTCCACCAATGAGTTAGATGCTTGTTCTCTGAATTTTTGATCTGTATGATTGTGGCATGTTTTTTTTGTCACTTGGTTTCACAAGCTGTATTTTGAACAAATTCCATTTGCTATGGTTGTAGATTTTCTATTTGGCTGTAGTGTTATGTTTACTGTAAATTTGCACTTGGAAGGACATGCAATTGATTGAATCAGTAGGCATGTTATCTCAGTGGTGGAGCTAGGGCTAAATGTGGTGTGTTGGGTTGGTCAAATAACACTGTACTATGAATTAATTCATGATAACGCAAATCTGATAAACTCATGCGTCCCTGGGTTTTTTGATGAGTTATCCTGTAGCTTGAATGCGTAGCAAATAAGGTTCCTAGCTCGGAGTGTTGTGATTATGAATCGTGAATCTTTCTATGTCTAGCAGGGTTAATTACTGTATTTTTTGAGCTCTTATGTCATCTGTTCTGTTGGTTTAACTGGGATCATTGACAAATAAGCTTGTTGATTAAAAAGTTGCAAGTAACTAACATTTGAATTGCTTACTGTATGGTGCATAATTTTCATTTTTTTTTTCATTATATAGCCTGCTGTCTTACAATCTTTCGTGGTCCCAATTATAGTATTGCTGTGCCCTCTGCTGTCTTACAATCTTTCGTGGTCCCAATTATAGTATTGCTGTGCCCTTGAATACTTTTGGGATGATGATGGTTCATTTTTCTATCCTGAATGTTCAGTATGTTTGCTGCAATTCTGTTCTGTGCCTCTAATAAACCGTCAATGCAAGATTCTATATTGATTGATGTGATGGCATGTGTGGAAGTTTATTTACTTATACCCGATACACAGTTTCCTGACTAGTTATCTCTAACTGCCATGAACAGAAAAAGGATGCTCCTGCTGGTGAGAAGCCAGAGCCAGTGAAGACACATCTCCGCAACATGATCATTGTCCCTGAGATGATTGGAAGCATTGTTGGTGTCTACAATGGCAAGACCTTCAATCAGGTTGAGATCAAGCCTGAGATGATTGGCCACTATCTCGCAGAGTTCTCCATCTCGTACAAGCCAGTCAAGCACGGTAGGCCCGGTATCGGTGCCACCCACTCCTCGCGGTTTATTCCTCTTAAATGAGTTGTTACCTGGATCAGTAGTGTCCCAAGGGTCCAGTGGCATTGTCTTTTCAGCTTTGCTACTTGTTTTGAACAAGTTACATACCCAAGCCATTTTGTTCTGTTCCAGCTCTAGAATTCAAAGCTAAGCATTGCACAATTAAACTGTTTTGTTGGAAGTATGTGAGTTAAACAGTATCTAAGCTGTAATTCTATTTTCTTAGTTGTTTCCTTGATTCTGCATTGTTTATTTCTGAAATTTTGAAGATGAAGCTTACAACTTGGGTGGTTTGCTGAGAGTGGCTTGATCGGATTTAGATGTGATGCACCCAATTTATTGGGTGCCCCTTAAACATGATAACTTGAACAGGTGTATCATTGTAAAACCTTGTTGGCAACCAGCAAACCACTGAACATTGTGACTTCTGTGCCTCAGTTGCCTAGTGAGTTGTGATTTGTTGTAGCACCAACATATTTTGGTTTCCAGACCTATTTGAAAAATGCTCTTGTGAGCTGTTTTGTTGGAAGAATGTGAGTTAAACCGTATCTAAGCTGTGATTGCTATTTTCTTCATCGTTTCCTTGATTCTGCATTGTTTATTTCTGAAATTCTGAAGATGAAGCCTACAATTTTGGGTGGTTTGCTGCAAGTGACTTCATCGGATTTAAAATGTGATGATGCCAATTTATTGGGTGGCCCTTAAACATGTTAACTTGAACAGGTGTATCATTGTAAACCTTGTTGGCAACCAGCCAACCACCAAACATTATGACTTGTGAGCCAACCACTAAACATTGTGACTTGTGAGCCTCAGTTGCCTAGTGAATCGTGATTTTTAGCACCAACATATTTTTGTTTGCAAACCTATATGAAAATGCTCGTGAGCAATGTGTTGTGAAAAGCTGTGGCTGTTTGGTTAAAACAGCTATATGAAATCTATGTCAATCTCTTTGCCCCTTAAATAGCTGTGAAATTTTTCACACCTAGTAGTGTCAACCTATTCGTCCCTCAAATAGCTTTGATTTTTTTCACCCCTAGCATTGTTTCCCTAGTAGTGTGCTCGTGCCTTAAAGCGATGGAAACGAAGATTGATGTAACGAAAATATTCAAGTTTGATACTTTAATAAACATGAGGCCTCACTGGCTGAAAACATTTCAACAACTGATAATGTCCAAGCAATAGGAATGTACTGGAGAAGAGCCCATTTACAGTCAACGTTACACAGGAGAACTGGAGAAGAATCAGAGCTATAAGATGTACTGAAGATGACGATCGATGAACCTGAAGCATATTAAAAAAAAAAGACTCTAGATCCATAAAGCAGTACAAAGATGTATCTGCCAACTGCCATTTAGTTACTATTGGTATTCACATTCTGCATGCAGAAGTAGAAGGCACGTCAGTTAGACAATGATGAGGAAAAGTTCAGGAAGTGCTGTTTCGAAAGAATATAACCTGATGCATATATGCAGCAATGCCGTTTCAACTTATTTTACTGTCCATCTCCATTTGCTCCTGTTTCTGTGCAGGAAGATCAGTGATTAAAGTCCAAGCTGCGGCTAACTTAATCAATGAGACATTTGGACATGACAGAGAGAGCGCAAGCGAGAGAGCAACAAGAACAATCCTACCATTTTCTTTCAATTCACCGCGTGCTTGTTATGTGCCGATTATTCTGCTGGAGGTATGGCAATCAGTGGCCAAAGCTTTTTGGAAAAGCCAAGGACGGTGCATCTGGAATGCACCATTTTTTCACTACCCAAATCGCAAATAATAGCTTAATGACTGATATGATGGACCTTCAGAGTTCAGAATTAAGGACAGTGTTCATGGTGGCTTTTGCTTCGATTATTGTTAGGTCCTTGCGTTGTGTTGCAGAGACAGGCATGGAGAGCCTGTCCTGAACTCCGCAAACAAGCCATTATTATTGTCTTAACTAAAAGGTGGGTGATTCGGATGGTACTAGGAAGTGCGCCTCAATTCTTCTATCGACAATCCTTATACCATAAATTCGATAAAATTACTACTAATTGAATTTGAAGAGGTTTGTGCTTTGTAGAGTGATGAGTGGCTTCTAGAACTTGAATGTAAGCATCATCATCTCTACTAAAAATGAATAAGCTATTACGGAGTAGCTACTAACTCCGTTCTAAATTATAGTTTATTGGACTTTTTAAACCTTAAATTTAACTACTTGTCTTATTCAAATTTTTTTATAAAATATCATTTCTTTTGCTATGACTTGTTTTATTAATAAAAGGTCTTCAAGAAATACTTAAATTTAACTATGTTTTCATAATTTTTTTTGAATAAGACGCGTGGTCAAATTTGTTCTAAGAAAATCAAATGAATTGTAATTTGGATCAGAGGGAGTACTTATGTTCTAGTAATACTATTAACACATACAGACAAAAAAAATTAATTTTTCTTCTAAATATTAGCAACAACCATAAAAAAGAAGAGTCCATGAGAACGAATATATTCACCACAATTATCAGAGGCATTATAGACACGGTAGAATTTAGCTCAAAACGCCATGAGCTATGATATGGTATCCAAAAGTGAGGTTGCCCAACAAATTGAGTCACATCCTTTTAAAACCTTATTTGGATTATGCAGTGACAGAGATAAAATGAAAACACAGAAAATCGCCTGATTATTTGGTTGTGTCAAACGCCAGTTGGGTGACAGTTCCAGAAAGCATAGTAAAAATGTTTGATCGCTCAATCACTGAAAGGAAGGGTAAGGGCTTGTTTGGTTGCCTTGTTTTGGTTAAGTCTGGCTTGGCTAGATCTTGTTTGGTTGTTTGACTAGTTTTGTTGCCTTCACCTCTTCTTTGCTAAGATGAGTTCACCTCCACCTTCTTTGTGCTTCATCACCTCTTCATCAGTTCACCTCCACCTTCATCAGCTTCATCAGTTCACCTCCATCAGTTGTGGCCGGAGGCGGTGCCGGCCTCATCTCCTCCAGCGCCACGCCTTTCCTCCCTTCCCTCTCTCTCCGTCTCCGCGCACCAAGAAGAGGCCTCTCTCTTGCCAGCCACCAAGGGAAGGGAGCTGCCTCGCCACACGCCACCCATGCAGCCGAGTGGCCGCGAAATGCAGCAGGGCGGCGGGTCGGACGACTTCTTCGACTGTCCATGCTGTCGGCCGCGTGGTCCGACATCGGCTCCGGCAAGTCGCCCTGGGAACTCCCTGCGGGGGCGGGGCAGGGGCGGGGGGCATCTCGGCGGCGCACCCGGGGTCCGACGTCGCCGCCGAGACGGCCCCGGCGCTGGCGGCGGGCTCCATCGTTTTCCGCGACGCCGGCCCCGGGTACGCGCGATGGCTCCTGGATCGCGTCGTGGAGGTGTTCGAGTTCGCGGACCGGCACCACGGGGCGTACAGCAGCAGCCTGCGCGCGGCGGTGTGCCCCTGCTACCACGACTACAACGGGTACCAGGACGAGCTGCGGTGGGGCGCGGCGTGGCTGCACAGGGCGTCGCACCGCCGGGAGTACCGCGAGTACATCAAGTGGAACGAGATCTCCCCGCTCGCCTCCCCTCCCCGCTTCCCCTCCCGCGCGTGGCGGATCCAGCACGCAACGCGGCGGGGCTCGCGCCAACGCGGCGGAGCTCGCGACAGGGCTCCCGCCACGCGGCGGACGGCGGCCTCCCCTCGGAGCCTGGCCCCGAGTGTACGGTTGGCTAGCCTTAGCCTGGCTCCACGCAACCAAACATTGAGTTTCTTGGCTTTGGTTGGGAGTTATGCACCCAACCAAACACACTCATATGTCAACTGGAGGTAGCTTGACATCGCCTCTTCTCCCGCTGTCGACTCTTCTTTCCAAGGAAAAAAAGTTTTGTTTGCTTTTTTTTTTATTTTACCAAGTCCAAAATAGCAAAACTATTGAAGAAAGACTGTTTCTTACTTGACATATTATTTTGAGAGTTGACAAAATACACATTTGTAAAGTAAAATATAACAAACTCTTGGAGTGTGTTTGGTTGGATGAGAGATGATAGTCCATAGACAAGTGGTGTTTGGTTCGCCGGCAAGTTGGATGTCATTAGTAAATATTTAAGGATTATCAATACATTATGTTATTGCTTAGTAATTATGATGGAAATGGTGCATATTTTGCATGTCAATTAGGTTAATAATGGTGTTAGTTAATTTATCTATAATTAGAAATTATCATGCCAAAATTAGTGCTGGTGCATATTTATTAGTGTATAATTAGATATTATTTTTAATTAATATAAAAACAATCACTCAACTACTCAAGTATTCTCATCTCATCTTCTCTTATTCATCTAACCAAACAAAAAAATACTCTCAATCCAAACAACAGAAGCAACGTGAATGTCCATATCCCAAATTTATGGATGGCCATATCTTATCTATCTTTTTCTCAAACTAAACACACCCATGGCTCTCACCAACGCGCTAAAACCCAGCAAGCTCAAGCTCAATTTGCAAATGTCTGCTATGTATAAAACCTCAAATTATTTAACACTCAAACTAATTTTCTTCTGTAAAGGAAAAAAACTTAAATTATTCGATCAAACAAACTCTAAAGAAGACAGCATACATGGTCAAATAAACTTATCAGCTATAACAATATTTTTTTTCTTTCTCAAAGCAAATCAACATCAGGACACAGAAAACCACGCGGAAGCCCATTCCCCACACCGGCGCACGTGATCAGTCCTTTCCCAAAGCACGTGATCAGTCCCATTCCCCCCACACCGCCGCCGGCTCGCCGCCCCATTCCCCACACCGCCGCTGCCCCTCCCGCTCCCTCTCGCCGCCGCCCCTCTCTCCCAAACGGCTGTGCCTGTGCGAACTGCCGGACTCCCCCTCCCAATCCCACTGCCGGACTCCCCATCCCAATCCCTAGCGCGAGCGAGCTGCGAGTGCGAGGCTGCGAGCTACATTTCCCACCGAATCGGACGGGCGAGGTGTGCATCCCACCGGCGGCGCCGACCATGTCGACCCAGGCGCGTCCGGCTTGGTTGAAGAAGCTGAAGCGGATCATTGGACGGCGCATCCGCTCGGGGAGTCTCGACGCTGAGGCCGCGCGCCAACTCTGCGACGAGGTGCTCCCATCGATCCAGAGGCGTTCCCCACCGCCGGCCGTTTCAGCAGCCGCGCGCCGGTGGTGGGCCGACCACCGCTCTTCCTTGGAGCTGGAGCGCTTCACCGGAAAGTGTTACCGCTCGGGGCACCTGGGTCCTGAGGACGCACTCGATCTGTTCGACGAGTTGCTTCCCCAAGCGAGGCCCGGCTCCGTTTATGCCCTCACCCAGCTCCTCACCACCCTCGCTCGTGCCCCAGTCTCCTCCACCGTGCGCGACGGCCCTGCGCTTGCCGTGTCCCTGTTCAACCGCATGGCCCGAGCGGGCGCCAAGAAGGTGACACCAACCATAGCTACCTATGGCATCCTCATCAGTTGCTGCTTCCATTCAGGATGCTTGAGCCTCGCCTTTGCCGCATTGGGCCAAATCATTAAGACAGGACTGAGGGCAAATGCCATCACCTTCACGCCCATCCTCAGGACCCTCTGTGCTGAGAAGAGGACGAGTGATGCAATGAATATTGTCCTCCGACGGATGCCTGAGCTTGGCTGCACCCCCGATGTCTTCTCCTTCAACACTCTTCTCAAAGGGCTTTGTGATGAGAAGAAATGTGAAGAGGCTGTCGAGCTTACCACATGATGGCCGAGGATGGAGATCACTGCCCACCTGATGTGGTGTCTTATAACACCGTAATTCATGGCTTGTTTAAAGAGGGCGAGGTGGGGAAAGCTTACACCCTGTTTCGTGAAATGCTTGATCGTGGGATCCCGCCAAATGTTGTGACTTGCACCTCAATCATTGATGGCCTATGCAAGGTTCATGCAATGGACAAGGCCGAGGATGTCCTTCGGCAGATGTTTGACAAACATATTATGCCTAATTGCACTACATATACCTGTCTGCTCCAGGGATACCTGTCTTTGGGACAGTGGAAACAGGCAGTCAGAATTCTCAAGTAAATGTTTACAGATGGGCTACGGCCAAATGTTGTAACTTACAGTACGGTGATAGACTGTCTTTGTAAATCTGGAGAGCACGCTGAAGCTAGAGAGATTTTTAATTCTATGGTTCAGAGCAGTGAAACCCCCGATGTTGCCACCTATGGAAGTCTGCTTCATGGGTACGCTACCAAAGGAGATCTTATTGAAATGAATAATCTCATAGATTTGATGGTACAGAACAGAATGCAACCTGATCATCACATCTTCAACATACAGATCTCTGCATACATTAAATGTAGAAGGTTTGATGAGGCAATGCTTACTTTTAACAAAATGCGCCAGCAAGGATTGGTGCCAGACATAGTCACCTACAACACAGTTATAGATGGGCTTTGCAAGATAGGCCGGCTGGACAATGCAATGTCCCAATTTTCTCAGATGATTGATGACAGATTGTCTCCCGATATCATAACACTTACAACCCTAATTCATGGTTTCTCTATGTACGGCAAATGGGAGAAGGCCGTGGAACTATTTTATGAGATGATGGATAGAGGGATTCGGCTTACCGTTGTTGTCCTCAATATAATGATAGACAAGCTATTCAAAGAAGGAAAGGTTACGGAGTCCCAAAAACTCTTTGATTTGATGCCACATTGGTGTGAAACCTGATGTTGTTACCTATAATACAATGATTCATGGGTATTTCATAGCTGATGAAGTGGACAAAGTGATGAAGCTCCTTGATGATATGCTCTCGATTGGCTTGGAACCCACTGCTGTTACCTTTAATATTTTACTTGATGGCATGGTCTCTATGGGATTGAAACCCGATGTTGCTACCTATAAAACCTTGATTGATAGCTACTGTGAAGCTGGTAGGATAGAGGATGTATTAAATGTGTTCAGAGAAATGTTGAGCAAGGCAGATAAGACCGATACTATCAAGGAAAGTATAATTTCGTGAGTATTATGTCAGATTGGAAGAACTGCCATTGGGATGGAACTCAAGGCGCAGACGACCAAAAGGGGTAAATAGAGAACGAAGTCTTAACCTTAACTAGGATGTGTTATGTTGTGCTTAGTACTTGAAGGTGATTTGCCTTGTCTTTGTAAATTTTAGTGTTGCAACTTTTGCAGAGTTTGATCTTTTCTGAAGGATATTTATGAGGGGACTCCTTTCAATATAAGGGCCATCTTTATATCTGCCTGCATCCTTAGGCATTATTTTTTAGAGCAATAGCATTTATGTTTGCTGAAGAAACTGTATTTTCGTTTTTCTACTCTTGTGGAGTTCAATAAGACCTGATCCTTAGTTATGATGAAGTCGTTTCATTTTGTCAACTTGGTTTCACAAGTTGTATTTTGAACAAATTCCAGTGGCTATGGTTGTATATTTTCTATTTGGCTGTAGTGTTACGTTTACTGTAATTTTTCACTGGGTAGGATATGCAATTGATTGAATCAGAAGGCATGATATCAGTGGTGGAGCTTGGGGGGGGGGGGGGGGGGGGTCAAATAACACTGTACTATAAATCAATTCATGATAACCCGCAAATCTGATAAACTCATGCGTCCCTGGTTTTTTTGATGAGTTATGTGTAGCAAATAAGGTTGCTAGCACGGAGTGTTGTGATTATGAATCGTGAATCTTTTTTATGTCTAGCAGGGTTAATTACTGTATTTTTTTTAGCTCTGATGCCATTTGTTCTGTTGGTTTAACTGGGATCATTGACAAATAACTTGTTGATTAAAAAGTTGCAAGTACTACCATTTGAATTGCTTACTGTATGATGCATAATTTTCATTTTTTTCATTATATAGCCTGCTGTCTTACAATCTTTCCTGGCCCCAATTATAGTATTGTTGTGCCCTTGAATACTTTTGGGATGATGATGGTTCATTTTTCTATCCTGAATGTTCAATATGTTTGCTGCAATTCTGTTCTGTGCCAGTAAGACACTGTCAATGCAAGATTCTATATTCATTGATGTGATGGCATGTGTGGAAGTTTATTTACTTATACCCGATACACAGTTTCCTGACTAGTTATCTCTAACTGCCATGAACAGAAAAAGGATGCTCCTGCTGGTGAGAAGGCAGAGCCAGTGAAGACCCATCTCCGCAACATGATCATTGTCCCTGAGATGATTGGAAGCATTGTTGGTGTCTACAATGGCAAGACCATCAACCAGGTTGAGATCAAGCCTGAGATGATTGGCCACTATCTCGCAGAGTTAAACTATATCTAAGCTGTGATGCTATGTTCTTCGTCCTTTCCTTGATTTTCGTTATTTATTTCTGAAATCCTGAAGATGAAGCCTAAAATTTGGGTGGTTTGCTGTGAGTGGCTTGATCGGATTTTTATGTGGTGATGCCAATTTGTTGGGTGGGGCCCCCTTAAAGCAGTACAAAGATGTATCTGCCAACTGCCATTTAGTTACTACTGGTAATCACATTCTGAGAAGAGAGGCAAATCAAAAGAATATAAAGGTATGCAGAAGTAGAAGGCACGCCCGTTAGACAGTGCTGAGGAAAACTTCAGAAAAAGCTGTTTCAAAATAATATAACCTGATGCATATATGCAGCAATGCTGTTTCAACCTATTTTACTCTCATCTCCATTTGCTTCCTGTTTCTGTGCAGGAAGATCAGTGAATGTAAAAGAAAAACAATCCACGGCGTGCCCATAGATGGCATCCTCAAAAGTCCAAGAAGCTGCGGCTAACTTAATCAGATGGGACATTTCACATTTGGACATGACAGAGAGCACAAGGGAGCAAGCGAAAGTGGAAGAACAATCCTACGTTTTTCTTTCAATTCACCGCTGCTCCATTAGTTAATTAGAGAGAAAGATGGTGTAGAGGAAGGGAAGGAGGACGATAGAAGCAGTGTGCCAATTATTCTCCCGGAGGTAAGGCAATCAGTGGCCAAAGCTTTTGGAGCAACCAAGGACGGCGCATCTGGAATACACCATTTTTGCACCACCCAAATCGCAAATACTAATAGCTTAATGATTGATATGATGAACCTTGAGAGTTCAGAATTAAGGACAGTGTTCATGGTGTGGCTTTTGCTTGGATTATTGTTAGGTCCTTGCGCTGTGTTGCAGAGATAGAGGCATGGAGAGCCCTGCCCTGAACAACGCAAACAAGCCACTACTATAGATTGTTCAGTGAAATTTGTGTGTTCATATGCAACTGTATAGATGATGAGAAGTTGAGCCATGAAAAAATACCACTTTTTTTCCTTTGCTCATGAATGTCGTCCCTGTGAAACATTACTGACGAATGAGTACATAAATATATATGGTTCATTTAGGCACACAAAAACCTGATTTTCCAACAGGAAATAATCAAAATGATGATGTTTCTGGCTCTGTCCAAACTGACACGGGGTTCCCTGTTTTCATGCATGGTGACTTCCAAATTCCAATGGACACAGGAGATGTTTCTTTGCTTAGTAGGACTTACTCTGTGGACACAGCTGATTTATAGGGTTACTGTTTGTTTTATTTTATGACTGGAAAGTATAGCTGATTTTGGCGGAAAACAATGTTGCAAAGTTAAAGTTGCATGCTGTGGGGTGGGGTGCAAGTTTTTTTTTTTCGATTGTGAGGTGCAAGGGCTGTGGCCGACAAATTGCACGCGCTGTTCAGCGGTTCAGCCCTCGACAGTCCCACGTACACCCACCGTCACAAAGCGCGAAGCCTTCGTTTTGTGTGTGTGAAATTCACGTCCGCTCACCTGTTGCTGTTGACAGTTTGCTCCTCCTATCTTCCTCTTGGCTCCACGTCCGCCGGCGGTCGCACGATTATTTTCGAGGAATGCCGTGAGCTCGGGCCCGCTCACCAGTAACCAGCCACAGGAGGCGGCAGGGAAAACTGTCGACGCCGATCGCTATTCCCGCATCATCTCTCTCTGCTCCGACGAGCGCGACGATGGAAGGAGCCTGGTTTCCTCTTTTTTTTTTTTTATAAAGATAAGATAAGAAAAGGGAGAATTCATTTTTCACCAAAAAAGAAAAGAAAAGGGAAAATTACTTGTGCGCCATTATAAAAGATCTTTACTTTTGTGCCACTAAAAAGTTTGACGGCCTTCAATGCCATTACTTTAATTTTTGTTTTGTCCTCCACATCACGGCCGTTAAATTGAGTTCTAATGGTTTTAAACTACAAGTGTGAAAAAACTAAAATATCCTTCATCTAAATATGTCATTAATTTTTTGAATATCTTCACGACAATATTTACACCTAAAGACATTTTCAACTTTTTACATCTACAGACCGTTAAAGACCAATCTAACAACGGTGACATAGAGAGCAAAAACAAAAGAAGAAAAAAAAGTTTCGAACAATGACACTGAAGAATCTAAAACTGTACGCAAGAAAATACGATCTTTTATAATAACGCAAAAGGAATTCTTGAAAAAAAAACAATCAACGAGGGTTCCTAGCAACTGGCGATCAGCTAGACGCCATGGTTACGTGCACTAGAAGGATCCCCTCCTGACTGTTTATACTTGTGTATTCTAACAATCTTTCGATGCGACGTACTGCAACGTGCGCCTCGCCGCCATTGGCTAGTGACAACAGAGATCTCGTCATATCTTTCTCAATCGTTGCCACTTGTCACTGATGTTGCTTCACTTTTTTCTTCCTTTGATGTGACAGAAAACTAAATCATTTTCCTTTGTTGTGTTTCCACGAGTCAAAGGTCTAATTTATACCATGTAGTTCCCTTTACATCCCTGATCGAAAGGGATATAATCAGGGATAAAGTAGATGCACAGGGCTCTACTTTTGGCTTTCTAGAAATAATTGCTCCTAGTAAATTAAACCATGCCTCAATCCTTGTACAACATACTATTTTAGGCTTAATGGATTGTTAAACTTTGGTAAAAATTCAGTAAACCATGTCTTTAGAAATGTACTAATATAATATGTTTTTTGCTGAAAATTCTAACATGTTCATGTGATGTGTGTTGTTGTATGTTGGTACATCTCATGAGTTATTTTTTTTACGTGTGGAGATACATCACCTAGAGTTCTTTTTGTGGGATTGGGAAGTGGACATATATCTATCTATTCTCATGAATTACTAACCAGTGCAGTCAAGATTTATTTTTTAACAAATATTTATCTCATGATGACAAAATAAAAAAAATAAAATAAAAATTTATGACAAGAATAATACAACACAACAAAAAATAAAAGAGAAAATAAATAGGGAAAAGAAATAGTAGAAAGGAAAGAAAAAAACAACTTATGTGCACGAGGTTTGGGAAAGGGGGTCGGTAGAGGGTTTTTGCAACCCTAGTCGGCAAAGATGAAAATGACTAGCACAGTGCACTTGCTGCGTGCTCTTGTGGTATGTGAAAAAAAAAGAAAAAAATGATTTCTTTTGTCGTGTTTCCACGAGTTAAAGGTCTAGTTTATACCATGTAGTTCCCTTTACATCCCTGATCGAAGGGATATAATCAGGGATAAAGTAGATGCATAGGGCTCTACTTTTGGCTTTCTAGAAATAATTGCTCCTAGTAAATTAAACCCTGCCTCAATCCTTGTACAACATACTATTTTAGGCTTAATGGATTGTTAAACTTTGGTAAAAATTCAGTAAACCATGTCTTTAGAAATGTACTAATATAATATGTTTTATGCTGAAAATTCTAACATGTTCATGTGATGTGTGTTGTTGTATGTTGGTACTTCTGATGAGTTATTTTTTTACGTGTGGAGATACATCACCTAGAGTTCTTTTTGTGGGATTGGGAAGTGGACATATATCTATCTATTCTCATGAATTACTAACCAATGCAGTCAAGATTTATTTTTTAACAAATATTTATCTCATGATGACAAAATAAAAAAAATAAAAGATGAAAAGAAAAAATAAAAGAAAAATTTATGACAAGAATAATACAACACAACAAAAAATAAAAGAGAAAATAAATAGGGAAAAGAAATAGTAGAAAGGAAAGAAAAAAACAACTTATGTGCACGAGGTTTGGGAAAGGGGGTCGGTAGAGGGTTTGTGCAACCCTAGTCGGCAAAGATGAAAATGACTAGCACAGTGCACGTGCTGCGTGCTCATGTGGTATGTGAAAAAAAAAAGAAAAAAATGAATGAGAAAAAATAGCACAACACATATGCTCACATAGAAAACAAAAGCAAAGGAAAAGATGAGTGAAAAAAGGGAAAACAATTTTGGAAATTAGAAATAGAAATTTTAAAATTTTGGATTTTGAAAATAAAAAACATTGAGAAAAAAGCGCGCTAGCAACAATGTCTGCTAGAAAAAGATAATGAAAAATATATATGAAAATTTGATCTAAAGAATAAAAAACTAAAAATAGCGCCAGCTACCTACCGTAGTCATTAGAGTATCCGGAAGACTAAGGAATCAACATTTAATTTCGCGTTGAAATGTATTCATATAGAACACGCGCTCCGCTATTTATATCCATGATACATGTAAAATAAAAAAACAAAATAAAAAAATAGAGAGAAGGAAATATATAAATGAATAAAAAAATTAAAATTTAAAAATAGAAGACTAAAACCAAATAATTAAAAATTAGAAAAAATAAAAAATAATAATACAAGGTATGTAAAAGAAAAGCAAAAGGAAAATTAGAAAGGAAAATAAAAAATAAAAGATAAATTTTAAAATAGGAGAGTAAAAATAAAAATTAAATAAAATAATCATGTCAAGCTATAGTGGCTGAGGTGCTCACATGCCTCCAATTTATTAAGCGTTAAAGAACTAAACAAAAGCAAAGGAAAAGATGAGTGAAAAAAGGGAAGACAATTTTGGAAACTAGAAATAGAAAATTTAAAAATTTGGATTTTGAGAAAAAAAACATTGAGAAAAAGCGCACTAGCAACAATGTCAGCTAGAAAAAGAAAATGAAAAATAGATATAAAAATTTGATGTATAAAGAATAAAAAACGAAAAAGAAAAAGTCACGTCAACTGCACTCTACAATATAAATCCAAAAGGCGTGAGAGTCGACATTTCATTCCTCGTTGAAAGAATAAATCTAAAATTAAAAATACTAAAATAAGGAAAAATCGCGTTAGCTAGAATGCTATTGAAAAAAATAGAAGTAAAAATAAAAAATGATAAAATAAAATAAAAGTAAAGAGTCGTGTCAACTACAATAGTCGTTAGAGTATATAGCTGAGGAAACAACACTAATTTCGCGTTGAAAGGTAATAGAACTCTCTGTTGTTTATGTCCATGACACATGTAAAATAAAAAACAAAAAAAATTATAGAGAAAAAGGAAATATATAAATGTGTAAAAAATTTAAAATTTAAAAACAGAAGACTAAAACCAAATAATTAAATATTAGAAAAAATTAAAAAAATAGAAAACAACACATGGTACATGTAAAAGAAAAGCTAAAGGAAATTAACAGAGGAAAAGAAAAAAAAATTGAAAGAATAAATAATAAAAATAAAATAAAATAATCACGTCAGCTACCGTGGCTGAGAGGTTAAAGAATTACTTATTCCTGCTCTATAAAGGCACTCACAATGTAAACTTTATTATATAGTCTAAACCTATTTATTATCTCGAATATTGTGAATTTAAAGTCTAACTTCGAGTCACCCTCTCTCTTCAATAAATATACCGACACATCAGCAAAATACCATAAATAAGTGATAATAAATAGTCTTGGACTCTATGATAGAGTCTTGCATCGCTTTTCAACAATTTAGCTTGCTGCTAGATATCATCTATGCTGGTGAAATTTTTAATTTCTATCTTCTCCCTTATTTAATACGTTAACAAATACTCCTACATAAGAGTGGTCCGGACCAACCATACATGTATTCTTGGATAACGTGCTTCAGCTATCGTACATTCGTACCTGGTTGATTTTTGCACTCCTATCTCCTCTCCACGCCACTCCCAGCAGCTAGATTCCGAATCTAGTCACCTAGCTACCTCGACCGCCGCCGGCCGGGAACGCCCTAGCATAGGATTCGTTAGGTGAAGCGCGGTCAGTCAACCTCCACTTTCCATGTAGCGTTCGTGAGGACACGTACGTGCTTGGGAATGTTGGAATTGGGGACTGGCACCGCGGCATCGGAGAGGACAGTTGCGATAGGAGGCGCGGTGCCGTGGCCGTGGGTGGGCGACACTACTGGCCGTGGCGCTTGCAGCGTTGTTGTTGGCGCCGCCGCGCTACAGCAGGACTGGACAGCGCACGGGTCGACGGAAACCCAGGGGATCGAGAGCACTGGCCAGGGCGCTGCAGCGACATGCGACGACGACAACAGAGAGAAGGAATTAATAAATTAATATATTCTATGGAATCTCAAAGTTATTTCCCACAAACTACAGTATTACTCGTGCACATTATTTATTTTTAGAAGAGGTGGCACACCCTCAACCCTCATCAGTTGATCATAATTAGTAGTAATTAGTAGTGACACGTACACACCTATCTACTAAACTTCGCCGCACAGCAGAGCTGTGGGGGATCATTGGTGGTGACGGGCTGACGACGGCCAGCAATGTCCGTCGTCATGTTGCCGCCTCCGGGCTCCGGCGGCACAAACAGAAGCACGATGCGTCCCCAGGTGGCGGCGGCGCGCTGATTCCCGCGTATCCACAGCGCGGCTAGGATGCAGGTGACCACGGCAGCGGACGGGGCCGCGGCCACACATCCCCAGCGCCCGAATTTGGTAGCCATCGCCACGACGAGGAGGTCGCTGCACACAATCGCGCACAGCTTTGCGCAGAACACTGAGAAGACTGAGGTGTGCTTGCTGATGACCTCGGCCATGAAAGCGGTCGGCAGCAGCACGGCGGCCGCCATCGCCATGACGCCGTACACCACCTGTGGCAACGTGTCCCAGCCGCCGACGCGCCCGAGTTCAGGGATGATCGCCATCAAGACAGTAGCATCGTATCCTAGGAGCGCCAGCACGACCACCTGACGACCCTGACGACGACGACGACGACGACCCTGCTGAAAGTAAATACAGTAATAATAAAGTTACTGATGAGGACTACATACACTCATCAACAGTAAATAGCTTCTTGCTTGGAGGTGGAGGGCGGGTCTGGTGACCGTAGGATTTGGCCGCGTTATATTATATATATAGGCTTTGTAGAAAGTCCTTTACATACAAAAGGTAATTAAAGTGAAAAGGCTTTTGTAGAAAGTTCTTTTAACAAAATAATGAGATGAAAGTACCACTAATAATCATAACCGAAGGTGTGCTCTGTTCCCTCTTAGATTCGGTACTCATGGCTCTCTGCTTGCTGTCAGTCAGTCAGTGGAAAGGAAGAAGAATATATGAAGGGCTATGGAGTGTGTGCTGATATACTTCTTCTAGACTATACTTAGTCCGTTCTAAATTATAGTTCGTTTGACTTTTTTAATTCTAAGTTTGACCACTCGTCTTATTCATTTTTTTTTTGTAAAATATCATTTCTTTTAACGTGGCTTACTTATTTAATAAATAGTCTACATGAATGACTTAAATTTGACTATGTTTACATAATTTTTTTGAATAAAACGAATGGTCAAAGTTGGAGTAAAAAAAGTCAAACAAATTATAAATTGAAACGGAGGGAGTAAGAGTTGCACTACCAGAAAACGGAGATTTCGTGAGGGTTGCATTTTTTTATGAGAGTTTAAAATACACTCTCATGAAAATATTATTTTTCATGAGGGTGGCGTAAATCCCGCCATGAAAACTCATTTTCATGAGAGTGCTCCACACACCGCTATGATATTAGCTGTTTTCATGAGAGTATATAAGTACCCCCCATGAAAATGACTATCCCGCCACGAAATTGTCTGTTTTCATGAGAGTGATTATTTTCAGGAGAGTCACTCCCACCGCCACAAAATATGATTTGTTGGTTTTCAATACAATAAAAAATTAATTAAATACTGGAAACTCAAGAACATGAACAAAATTTCTACTTTTAATCTGGAGCAAAATATTGTAACTAGTCTTTCTCCCTCATGCTAACTCCAAATGTGGTGATTCTTTTTTCTAAATATCTCTAAAATCAAGCTCCATCAAATATTAGTGTTTTCACTGCTTTTTTATTATTTTTTATTGGTCATTTTATTTCTCAAGCAAATGTAGAATCAAAATTGTGAAGCCACCTTAGCAAAAATGACTTTCATACTTTCAAACTTTTTTGACAAGAAACACCCTACATATATGTTGTTGTGGAGGAGTTTTAGAAATTTTAGAGCTTGTTTGGTATTTTATACCATTTAAATGAAGTTCTGTGTGGTAACGATAGTAATTCAAAATTCGACTTTGTGTGCTACCAATGCGCTCCATAAAAATAAAATAAATATATATTTATGCTCATACATTTGACTCTATCACATATCCCATAGTTGTTGGGGAAAATCATTTGTTTGCTTGGGTTAATTCATCCTTATATTTATAAATTACCATAAAATAATTATAATAATTATAAATTTTGTTAGAAAATTCTAGATTTTTGTATGTTGGTAAGTTCTTGTTACATAATCATTACATAAAAAACTCAAATGATTTTGACAAGATGGTGGTATACATTGCTTAGAAATTGATAGATCTCCCACATAGTTATGAGATAATATGAAAGTTCTATCTAATTGTGAACAATGTACACTGCCACCTTGTTTGATGGAGTAATCACCAATACAAAAGTTGTAGATATTGCTAGGTTCTAGAATTTTGTTGTTTATGACTTCCTCATCTGAAATCATTTAGTGTCTCAAAACATTGTTTGAAGTTGTCATATTTTGAAATTCAAAATTTGAGTTGTTTAAACAAAGTCGGAAGGCGAGATGACCAAAGAAAAATTTATAGATCTCATTATTTCAACAACTTTGTTGTTGACAACTTTTTTCATTTTCAAATAATTTAATTTCTCATAATATTGTTTGATTTTTTTCTATTTTGAAATTCAAATTTTGAATTGTTCAAACATAGTCGAATGGAGAAATGAACAAAACAAAAGTTGTAGAGGTTGACGATTTCTATAACTTTATAGTTGTTGACTTTTTTATTTAAATTAATTTATAGTTAAAAAATTATATCTTATTCAATTTAGAGTTCATAAAATTTTTCAAAGAAAAAAAAGTATATTTCACTTCATTCAATTGTTTTTGGGCTGGCATTATGCGGCCCAATGTATTCTAGCCGTTGGATTCAGCCTTGATGAAGCACAGCCGTTGGATCAAAAGTACAAGTATATAAACACCTCTTCATCTCTCCCAAACCCTAGCCTTCTACACTCTCACGGCCATCCTTGCCCGCCCCAAGCTCGCCGCAGCGCCACATCTTCTCCGTCCTACGGTGGCGGCGGCTGCCGCGCATAGCCTAGGGCTCCCAGATCGAGCGCGGGTGCGGTCCCTCTAGCAGCAGTGTCACGACAGTGGAGGCAAAGGAGACATCACAGGAGTAGTGTATTTCCCTTTTACATTTTCGTAGTGTAAACTGACGGGTGGGGCCGCTGTGTCGGTGACCACGCCGGTTGAGTACTAAAGTCCCGAGTCTGGGCAAAGCACTCTATTCCATTTCAGAAACTCAATACAGTTCGAAGCTAAGGCACGGGGGCTTGCCCGGCCTGCTTTCTCGTCGCTATTCCGTACTTGTTGTCGTTGCGCGAGCTCACGCCACCGCCGGCGACGGGCGGGCCGCAAAGGGGTGTGTCAATTGGCATCAAAGCTTATCGGTCCGCGGCAGAAGGTCGACGCTACTCCGTCGGCAACAACTCAAGCTCCGGCGGCGACAAAATCGCCGGTGAGAAAATCCCCACCACCACCACCACCACATCTGCCTTTTCCGCACGGGTCGTCTTGTTCTCCGACTAGCGTTGCAGCCCCGTCGTAGACACGAATCGTAAATCCTAGGGTGCCGGCGATCTCCTACTACGCCCTCGTGGTGCTCGAGTGGAGGTCCCAAAAGGTTCACCTTGGGTCGATTTGAGTTCGCCTCGGCGTCCGTGTAACCTAGAAGGTCGATCAAGCACAGCCTTCCACCAAAGCACACGTTTTTCCTTTGATCCGATTTGGGCGCACGACTGCTCTGGTCTGTGGCGGCGGCAAGACAGAGTTGCTCACGCCCATACCTCTATCACTGAGCCGGTGATCGGTCGCGACAAGGGTTGCGAAGCAAGTCTTCGTGTAAAATTCCGGAGTTGCGTGATAGCCAGTTGCTGAGCGGAGAAGACGGCGAGGGAAAGTCCAAAGTTTGCAGTTTTACTCCGTCGGCTTTGCCTCTTTCCCAGGCGGCAGTGACAGTGGGTAGCAGGCGAACAGGGGAGGCGTTGGCCAAACCTTCTGCTACGCACACCTGGCGTCCTCAAGAAAAACACCAGCTTTCCCATCCAACCAGACTCACATCCTACTTGAAGCCATGACAAGGCGTTCAGAAGAGGAGAACATGAAGTGGGAGCAGATTCAAAAGAATTTCGACACCATGTTCAGTCAGATGACTGAAATGAGTGAAGCATAGAAACAGATAAAGGCTCAGTTAGATCTTCACAGCTCTGTCATGGATGAGTATTCTAAAGATCAACATATCATTTCCCACCAGGTCCAAGCAAATGGAGATGCAATTAGTAAGGTGACCCTCAGACAAATGGAGCAGGCAGCCAGGCAACCAAAACTACCCAAATTTGATGAGGAACCTAGAATAGATGCAACTGATCTGGATTCACTTCTCAATGAACCATTGTTCGAGAACATGTTTGCTAAAGAGCCCCAGCACAAACCCCCTACTTCCTCCCACCAACTCAAGGCAGATTATCATTACACCATGCAACAGAACAGCAAAGTCAAACACACTCTTCCTTCTAGACAACCTAGAGATGAAATGATACTTAGATGATGACAGAGATCAAAGACTCCCAAAGCATCTTATGCCAAAGATGGATTTCCCAGATTTCTATGGAGAGGATCCCAAAATGTGGCTGGACAAGTGCACTGATTACTTTGAGCTCTATAAAATTCCTGAAGGCATGTGGATCACTGCAACTAGAGTCCATTTGAAAGACAAAGCTGGCAAATGGTACCAGGCCTTTAAGCAAAAGAACACTTTCAGAAGTTGGACCCATTTTTGCCATGAAATAGATAAGGAGTTTGGCTCTGATGACTTCAAATCAGCAATGCATAGCCTTCTATATCTCAGGCAAAAGACTACCACTGCAGACTATACCACACAGTTTCAGAACCTCCAGTATATCATCAACATGCATCAGGCTGGATATGATGATGTGTTCTACACTCAACAATACATTAAGGGACTTAAACCTGAGGTAAAAGGAATGGTGGAGGGCCACATGCCCACAACTGTCCAACAAGCTTCTCTCTTAGCAGCAGTGCAAGAACAAATAGTGGACAGTTCGAAACCAAGATATGGCAGACCCCAATTCAATAACAGACCTCCCAACTTCCCAAGAGTTGACAGTACAACTATCCAGCAAGCTTCTTCCTCATGGAAAGATAGACAACTCGGAGACTATAGAAAGACCAATAACTTATGTTTCAGCTGTGGAGAGACCTTTGCCCCTGGCCATATGGCAGTTTGCAAAGTCAGAAACAAGCCTCAGGCTAATGCCATAGTGGTGAATGACCTAGACTTACAGAGAGAACTCTCAGATGAGGTCCTCAATGATCTAGCCACAGAAGATGAGCTCCAAGAGCAATTCTGTCAACTCTCCTTGAATGCCCTGACAACCAAAGAAGCTCTCTCTTGCCTTAAATTCAAAGCCAAAGTCAAGGATAAAACCATGCTAATCCTGTTGGACAGTGGAAGCTCTCATAGTTTTGTCAGTCAGCAATTTGTGGACATGGCATCAATTCCATTGGTCCCTATCCAGCCAAAAACTGTGCAGTTGGCAAATGGTGCATCCATCACTACTGAATTCATGGCAAAGAACTTGCAATGGTTCTGCCAGGGACACACCATATCCAGCAATATGATTGTTTTGGATATGCAGCCCTATGATGCTATCTTGGGTTATGACTGGCTGCAAACCCACCCACAGATGACCTTCAATTGGGATGCCAAAACTATGACATTTAACCATCAGGGCCAACAAATCACTTTGCAAGGTATCTTACCCCTCCCTCCAACTATAACCCCCATCTCAGCACCCAAGGCATACAAGGAAGCCAAAGGTAATGCTATCTGGGCCTTGGTCTTGCTAGAGACCACCAAGTTCCACCAACCAGATACCACACCCAAAAAAACTACCCACCCAGAGCCCATACAACTCCTCCTCACCCAATACAAAGACATCTTCCAAGATCCTAAGACACTACCACCACATAGAACTCTTGATCATGCCATACCTCTTGTTCCTGGAGCCATACCCATTAATAGCAAACCATACCACTATTCCCCACACCACAAAACAGAGATTGAACAACAAGTGATGGACCTGCTTACCTCTGGCCTCATCACCCATAGCCAGAGCCCATTTGCATCCCCAATACTACTTGTCAAGAAGAAAGATGGGTCCTGGAGACTTTGTGTTGACTACAGGAAACTCAATGAGCTCACAATCAAGAACAGGTTTCCTATGCCTGTGATAGAGGAAATCTTGGAGGAATTGGCTGGGACAAAGTTCTTCACAAAACTGGATATGAAAGTTGGCTACCATCAAGTCAGAATGCAACCCGAGGATGAGTACAAAACTGCCTTCAAAACCCATCAAGGGCACTACCAGTATAAAGTGATGCCTTTTGGCCTCACCAATGCACCAGCCACCTTCCAGTGCCTCATGAACCACATCCTCCAACCCCTCCTCAGGAAATCAGTATTGGTTTTCCTAGATGATATTCTCATTTACATCCCCTCCCTATCTGCTCATGTGGATCATTTGCAAGAGGTCTTTGAATTACTGAGAAAGCATCAATTATACCTCAAAGAAAGCAAGTGTTCCTTGGCCCAGACAAGCTTAGAATACTTGGGTCACATCATCTCAGCGCAAGGCGTATCCACAGACCCCACCAAGATTCAGAACATGCTCAACTGGCCAATACCAACTACCATGATTGAACTGAGAGGTTTCCTAGGCCTGACTGGGTACTACAGACGGTTTGTCAAAGGTTATGGACTCCTCACAAAACCTTTGACCTCACTGCTCAAATCCAAACATTTCCAATGGCCAAAGGAAGCCCAAGAGGCTTTTGACCAACTCAAAAAGACTATGACTCAAACACCTGTCCTGCAATTACCAAACTTCCAGGAACCATTCACTGTAGAAACAGATGCTTGCCAAACTGGTATTGGAGCAGTCCTCAACCAACAGGCAGACCCTTTGCTTATTTAAGCAAAGCCCTAGGAGGGAAGAACCAGACTCTGTCAATATATGAGAAGGAATTCCTAGCACTAATCATGGCAGTTGAGAGGTGGAGGCACTATCTGCAGAGAAGCCAGTTTACTATAGTCACTGATCACAAATCTCTGTCTTATCTCAATGAGCAAAATCTCCATTCAGAGTTACAAAGAAAAGCAATGACCAGATTGATGGGCCTAGATTTCAAGATTGTCTACAAAAAAGGCAAAGAAAATGTGGTTGCAGATGCATTGTCAAGGATAGCCCACATGTTCACAATTCAGGCAGTTTCCTCTATCCAACCTGCCTGGATCCAGGAGGTTCTAAACTCCTACACAACTGATTCCAAAGCTCAAGAACTGCTTCAACAACTCTCCATTTCCAGCCCCAACAGTGAGGGGTTTGCATTAGACAAAGGTCTCATCAGACACAATGGTAAAGTCTGGATTGGTCACAATTCAGCACTCCAAACAAAGATCATAGCTGCTTGTCACTCAAGTGCCCTGGGAGGTCATTCAGGGATTGCTTCTACATTACAGAAAATGAAGCCCCACTTTGCATGGAAAGGCATGAAAACAGATGTAGAAGCCTATGTCAAGCAATGTGCCATCTGCCAACAGGCTAAACATGGTCACACTCACCCTCTGGCCCTGTTACAACCCCTACCAATATCAGAGGGTATCTGGCAAGATCTCTCCATGGATTTTGTGGAAGGTTTGCCCAAATCCAACGGATTCAGTGTAATCCTAGTCATAGTGGATAGACTGACCCAGTATGCTCATTTCCTGGCCCTCAAGCATCCATACGCTGCTGCCTCAATTGCAACCATCTTCATGGAAAACATAGTGAAAAATATGTTGCTTCAATTCGAACTTTCCTTAGTATTGTTGCTTCATATGATCTCGAGCTTGAGCAGTTAGATGTGAAGACTGCGTTTTTGCATGGAGAGCTTGAGGAGGACATATACATGGACCAACCAGAATGGTTCATAGTGCCTGGCAAGGAAAAATATGTGTGCAAGTTGAAGAGATCCTTGTATGGTTTGAAACAGTCCCCTCGTCAGTGGAACAGGAGGTTTGATTCATTTATGTTAACACACAGTTTTAAAAGATCTAAGTATGATAGCTGTGTTTACATCAAGCATGTTAATGGATCACCTATATATTTGTTGTTATATGTTGATGATATGTTGATTGCTGGCAAGAGTAAGATTGAAATCACTAAGTTAAAGAAGCTATTGAGTAGTGGTTTTGATATGAAAGATCTTGGTAGTGCTAAGAAAATTCTTGGTATGGAAATTAGTAGAGATAGAAAATCTGGTTTGCTATTTCTTAGTCAACAAAATTATATCAAGAAAGTTCTTCAGCGTTTCAACATGCAAAATGCTAAGGCTGTTAGTACCCCTATTGCGCCTCACTTTAAGTTGTCAGCTGCTCAGTGTCCTAGTACAGATGCAGAGATTGAATACATGTCAAGAGTTCCTTATTCTAGTGTTGTTGGGTCTTTGATGTATGCTATGGTTTGATCTCGTCCAGATTTGTCATATGCTATGAGTCTTGTTAGTAGATATATGTCTAATCCTAGCAAAGAACATTGGAGGGAAGTTCAGTGGATTTTCAGGTACCTCAGAGGCACAACAGATTCCTGTTTAAAGTCTGGAAGAACTGATAAGGGTCTTATTGGCTATGTGGATTCTGATTATGCTGCTGATCTGGACAGGCGAAGATCACTTACAGGTTATGTGTTTACTGTTGGCAGTTGTGCTGTGAGTTGGAGGGCTACTTTACAGTCAGTTGTTGCTTTGTCTACTACTGAAGCAGAATATATGGCTATTTGTGAAGCGTGCAAAGAATTAATTTAGCTGAAAGGTTTGTACGCTGAGCTTTGTGGAGTTGAATCTTGCATAAGTTTGCACTGTGACAGTCAGAGTGCAATTTCCCTCACTAAAGATCAGATGTTCCATGAGAGAACTAAGCACATAGATATCAAGTATCATTTTGTGCGTGATGTGATTGAAGAAGGTAAACTGAAAGTATGCAAAATTAGTACTCATGATAATCATGCTGATATGATGACAAAACTTGTTCCTGTTGCTAAGTTTGAGCTGTGCTCAAGCTTAGTTGGTTTAATTGGATAGTCCAAGAGATTATTGTTGGCACTAGTGGTTTTATATCTTTGTTATGTTCAGGATAAATGGTTGATTTATGATACAAGATGAATTTGTCTCAAGGTGGAGTTTATTGGAGTTGTTCCAAATTCACTCCAGGATATAGGCCGGACTTCTCTTGTAAGCCGCCATAGGCGTGTAACACAAACTCTTGAGATAGTGAGATTGTTGCTGACTGATGCCCGTGGTTTTTCCCCTTCACATCGAAGGAGTTTTCCACGTTAAATCGTGTGTCTCCTCCTCTGTAGCTTCATTTTTTACTTCATATTCCTATAGGTCGTTTATAACACACGCCACCGCGGCCGGCAAAGGGGCGTGTCAAGGCGAGGTGCAGCTTGGAGCTCGAGTCGACGCGGGGCACGATCTCTCCGGCAGCGACGCGGGGTCTGGAGCCCTCAATACTTTTTCGGCGGCAGCATGGCCAGATCCGCCGTCGGCGACCTCGCGGCCAAGGAGCTCCTCCGGGAATCTGAGTACCAGCAGCAGCTGCCGAACCTCCTCCTCCTCTTGTGCCGAGAGCACGCAGGATCTGACCAACGACACAATCGGTATCCCCCCTTCCGTTCCATCTCCCCTGCCACCCTTCTCTTCTTCCATATTCCTATCATTTTAGTTCTCACACATTTAGAATATGACGTAGCCATGAAGCCCGATTCTGGTTAGTGATTTTGGGCAAGTGGACACATTATTGGTTCTAGTAGACTAATAGTTAGATGATATTATTGGTCTCCATTTTTTTGGTGTTTTATTAATCTGTACCGATATAGTCAGGTCTCACTGAACAAACAATTCATCTCCTATTGTTTTCCTATTTCATTCAACATATATGATTAATTCCTATAAATTTCCTATTAATACATAGCTGAAATTCTATTCAATGGCATAGCGGATCTGATTAATTCGTGCATCACATTTCCAGGCATACAGAGGTAGGATAATCTGAAACATGCAAAGCTACCTTATGCATCAATTTAATTTGACGACTTCATTAAAGAAACATGAACACAGTTAGCTTGTTCAGCAAATCAGTTCTTAGGTTTTGTACTGTTCAGATAAGGGGGCTAGGGATTAAAGATCTTGTAGCAGGTCACGTACTCACGTTCTTCTAAGTAGAAGAGAACAGGAAAGGCAAATTGAAAGAGACACACTTGCAGGCACACTCAGTTGTATATTCGTTGACAGTGGAGGGAGTAGTAATTATGTTTGCAGGCACACTCAGTTGCATGCTATAGCTAGGAACAGATGTATCGTTGTTCTATTATTAGATATCAATATAGCTTGTTCAATACAGTAGCAGCACTGCAGTTCTGCAGCAATGCAGTTAAGCAACCTTTCATCTTGATGCAGTCAAATGTCATCCATATTTACAGAAAGCAGTTCATTTATGAACATAGGCTACTTATTTCCATTGATGCAGTCAAATGTCATTCTTATTTCCATGGATGTAGAAAGCAGTTCAGTTTGAGTAATTTATTTTAGTCACAAATCTTGCTCTGCTCACCAGCTATTATATATTGTTGGAAATATAATGTAATTTAGCAAAATCAGATTCTTAGCCTATTTTGTAACTTTCATTTTGTGATCACATAGGGATATAAATTTGGCTCTGTGAAGGCTATCGCTTTGAATACATATGCTGTAATGAAGTCTGATGGCGACGCGGCGACCTTGGCGGCTACATCCACGGCGAGCCCCATCCCTGGCGTTCATAAATCTACTCTGGTGAGCTTGAAAAGCCAAACCTAAATCAATTTGGTCAACCAGGTTTAGTTGAAGATCAAGTTTAAATCTCCATGTGCATGTGATAGTGCATTTAGATATAGGTATTAGTGTAAATCTCCATGTGCATGTGAACAGCCAAACTCTGTATGTTTCTTGCTTGGTTATTGGTGAGTTTCTTATGGTAGCTCTACTGCTGATATTTTTTGTCTCACATTCAATGAATTTCTAGAATCTGTAGACATTCAAAAGATTTAGTGATTACTCTGAATCTATCGCCGTTCAAATGATAGATGCTTCATATCTTACTTATTTGGCTTGATGTTTGTGAGGTCAGTTTGTTGTCATTCATGTCCTAATTTCTTTCTCTACAGATGTGATTTTTTCTATGCCTATTAGTACCTTTAATTTATCTCAGTATGTTCTTTAGCTGGCATTAGCATGATAATTTGAACCTATTTTGTTTCGAGTTAACTTTGACCATCGCTATAATTTAAATTACCTTGCAGCCATATTCTCATCCTATTCTATAACATCATTCATTTTGTTGTCATGTAGGAATCTATGTTTGACTCTGAGAAGGCTAGCGCTTTGAACGCATATGCTGTAATGAAGTTTGTATCCAAAAAAGTGGACAACTGATGCAATATTTGGATGGGAGTAAAACTGAACATGGTACCCTCATACTATTGGGTTCTTTTGATCCAAACTAGTGGATGCTAGGCTTATTTTGCTAACCAACAACCCTTGGTATTGTACTAAGAACTCAGAGCTATGCATGTGTTCGGCTAATGTTAGTTTGCTGTGACTGAGATAGTATGACATTTCAATGTAATGGATGGACTACAATCAGTTGAATATATGCATGTATTGGAATCCGATTGCATTTGTGTTGGATTGACATTTGGACCATATATGTGTGTGCTTTTAGAATTTGGATCATGTATTTCATGACAGCTCGAACATGTTTTCGTGACAGTGTCTCCCTCATGAATACAAATATGTTTTCATGGTGATGCCCCCCTCTCACGAAATTTTGTTTTCCTGTGAGTTCTGATAACCTCACGAATTAATTTCATGTCGGTTGATCCCTCTCATGAAATACTATTTTCATGTGAGTTTGGATTACCTCACGAATTAATTTCATGACGGTTGACCCCTCTCATGAAATACTATTTTCATGTGAGTTTTGATTCCCTCACGAATTAATTTCATGACGGTTGACCCCACGTATTATCGCCATAGAAACACCATGTTAAACTGGCGACACTAAGATTTTCATGGAGGTGACCGTCAGGAACGCCCGCCATGAAAATACATCGTGAGTGCTGACTCATGAAATTTGAATTTCCCTGGCTTCAATACCGTGAGCGCTCATGCGTGACGGTTGCCTCTCATGAATCGTTTTCATGAGGGTAAAACAATATTTCATGACGGTTTTTTCACTCTCACGAAATCTCAGCTTTCTGGTAGTGTTGAATCTAACCCTATTTTTTATAGTTTGGTTATTACAGTCGTTTCATGTTTGGTTTAGAGGGCCATATCCCTTGTCGTCCCCTAAGCTCTCTTTCTTTCCTGTTCGTCTCCTTTACACTTCCTCTACCAGAGAATGCACCCAAGTTCCGCCGCCGCTGGCCGTGGTTGCTGCCATCGAGGATCAAGCGTCGAGCAGTCGTGGCCGCTGCCAGGGCTGCGTGTGTGGCCTGCCGCCGTGCGTGGCAGTCACCGCTACGTGTGCTCGCCATCGCCAGGGCTACGTGTGGCCCGCCGCTTCACTGTTGTTGTCATGGTTGGTTGTGGCTCCCCGTCGGCTCGTAACAACAGTAGCTCTTACAAATGAGATTTATAGAGATGGTTTGTTAACCGTTCTTATAAATATCACTAGTATAAGATTTATCTTAGGAGGCATTGGGTATTTTTGATTGGAGGTCCGTTACTTTCCACATGTTTCATGCCACCCTCGAGCATCTTTTCCGGGGGCTCATATATATGAGAGTCTTCTCCCGCTATGCCATTATGAAAGTTGGTCAATTCCTGTGTGTCCCTGAAAGATTGATTCGCACCTCTGTGCCAGCGTGTTTTTCTTCTTTTACCTCTGAACCATTTCGTCTAAAATTCCTCCTAACGGTGTCAAACTGTTGTGCGAAAAGACATCACTGCCCTTAGTCTGGAGAGGCAAAGCGATTTTGGGTTGTCCCTCCGTGCCACTTTCAACACGGCGCTGTGTCGATTTTGGGTCCACTCTAGCAAAACAAAAAAACCGACGCACCCAAAATTGCTTGCCTCCAACAACGGACCCAATGCAAAAATTCCCAAGCACTAGCAGGCATCGGAGTTCCAAAAAAAAGGCAGCAGGCATGGCCGCATGGGAAGCAGTGAATCCGGCTGCCGTGGGCGGTGAGCAGGCAGCTGCAACGAGTAGCACCTGCGCCGCCTCGACACAGCCTGGCCGGGATTCGCGCAGGGCCTCAGATCCAGCGAGCAAGCAGTCGTGCCGCGCGGCCGCGGGCGCGAGCAGGACCTGCGCTGGCAGGCAGCTATGTGCGGCGACCGGCGAGCAGACAGCCGTGCTGGCGCCCTCAGGGCCACACCTCGACGCGGCCTCGCCACGGCCACGGCGGCGCCAGCAAGAAGACACCCCGCGGGGCCAAGGGCGGCGGCGACGCGGCCGACCCCGCCGGGTCGGCCGCGTCGCCGCCTCAGACTGCCGCTTCAAGCAGCGCGCCCTCGCGCCGGCGTCGCCCGGCGCCGTCATCCGCTCGTTGTTCGTCTCCCTCACCCGCCGCTCCACCCCGCGCTCGTTGCCGTCGGCCACGTCGGCCTCGGGCGGCGCCGACGCCGGTGATGCTGGGGACGGCGAACAGTGGCGCCTCGCCGTGGCCGACCTCTCCTGCCGGCTCGCCGCAGCCACACGCACGAGGGACGAGGCGCTGGAGGAGACCACGCGCCTGAAGCACTCTCTCGCCGAGCTGGAGCTCAAGCTCGCGAGCCTCGAGTCGCGCGTGCTCCGAGTCCCGACCCCCGCGGTCTCCGCCACCTTCCCTGCCTCCCCCGTGGCCCGAGCCGCTGCTCCAGATGGAGTGAGAGAGCCAAGTCAACACGGTCCTCATGTGAGTGAGAGTGAGGGTAAAAATGATATGTTACAGGGCTGGTCCCACATGTCAGGATTGTCAAACGGAGGAAAACAAACAGAAGAGGGACGTAATGGTTCAGAGGGAAAAGAAGAAAAACACGCTGGCACAGAGGTGCGAATCAATCTTTCAGGGGCACAGAGGAATTGATAAACTTTCATAATGGCATAGCGGGTAAAAGACTCTATATATGAACCGACCGGGTGCCGTCCAGCTCGCACCGCGCGTATTGACTCACCGATGAAGGTAGTTTTTTTTAAAAAAACCATAGTTTATTACAAACTAATAAGCATCGATCTAGATTAAAAATTCTGATTACACCATGTTTCTTATAAACAAGATCGGATCTTGAAGATCCTACATAGTTTTTTTTTGCGAGAAAAGATCCACATTGCTATATTAACGAACATTTATCTCTTATATGGAGATAGAATATATTTTTTTATATTTTGAGTAGAAACGGTACGTGCTCTAGGGTAGTAAGGAAGAAAAAAAACGTTATCTCCCCTTCTCGTAAGAAAAATGTTTGAGGTTTAGAATAACAACATTCTGGATTTTCATGACAATAAAAGTTTAAGTTCATGCAATTTTCGTTATAATATACTTAATCCGTTTCAAGTTATAGTTTGTTTGGCTTTTTGAAGCATAAGTTTGACCACTCGTCTTATTCAAAATTTTATGCAAAATATCATTTCTTTTGGTGTGGCTTACTTATTTAATAAATAGTCTACATGAATTACTTAAATTTGACTATGTTTGCACAAAATTTTTGAATAAGACGAGTGGCACAAAAAGTCAAGCGAATTATAAATTGAAACGGAGAGAGTAAAATTGAGTGGAAAAAGAGGAAAAGTAAAGTACAAATAATCAGCTAATAAATTAAAATTAAGTGTCACTAATAATCATAAATTATGTACGTGCTCGACTCGATCTGTTCATGTTGATTCAATTCGGCACTCATGCACGCTCTCTCTCTGCTCGCTGGGAACGGCCGGCCGGCCTGCAAGGGATGGAAGGCCTGCAAGGAGGAGTATATAGCTAGCCAATTGGGTGCTGACCGACCGGCGTTGCCATGCATGCATTTTTTTTTGTCTGCAGTGACCAGTGACCTACTCAGTGACACTTGGCTGACCCTAGCTAGTCGATCATGGCCTGCTTGCTCAGAGTCGTCTCTAGCTAGCCCCTTCTAGATCAGGCGCTGCTAGCTATATAGCCCGGCCAGCCGGCGGCTTATTATAGGCTTTTTACCGCTCACCGTACGTACGGGAGAGCAAAATGGACTCGTCGACCACGTACGCCGGCCGCGCGCGTGCTAGCTACTTTCACCACCAGTTTCATAAGTTGATCGAATTCAACAGAGGATCCAAGCTCGATCGATCGATTCCACAACGTCGACATGCATGCAATGCAATGCAATCTCCGGCCGGCCTCTTTAATCCAACGACGCGTTCGATCGATCGTGTCATTACTTGTTACTAGTAGTAGCTTCGAACGATCCAAATTATTATTAGCCGCCCACGACCCGGCCCGCGTGCGTGATAGACAGTCGGCACTAGAGCTAGAGCTGGAACCGGCCGCCGGCTGATCCAGAAAGCCACTGCCACTGCAGTAGTGCACCCTGCTGCCTCGATCACGTGTCTCGTCGTCGTCGGCCGAACCAACCAACCAACCGCCAAGCAAACTGCGATCCCCGATCGAGCAGATCGAATCCTCTTTTGGCACGGATTCACACAGCTCCGGCTCCCCCTCGCCCTCGCTATATATTCTACTCTTCACTAGAGCTATATTTTTGTCTTATTATCTCTTTTTTTTCACAGAGCTGGTGGAGCTATCCTACTAGCTAGCTACGGAGTATGTCTGTGTGAGAAGTGAGATTAGAGAGGGGGACAGGAAAGAGAGACGGGTTGGAATCCGGTGACCCATCAGACTGTGTGCATTTTCTCCTTTCACACTCATGTCGCTCTCACACATGCTTAAAAAGCTATAACTTTCGAACGGTCCATTTATTTTCAATTTAGTCTATACCGATCGATGTGTTATGTTGTACGTACGAGTCGAACAAAACTAGACCCTACGTAGTGCAGCATATGTTTCGAAACTTTTTTAGCAGCAAATTAATTATGTGTACTTATATCAACTTATAATTTACAACTTACACACATAACAATTTCACCTCAATTGGACGATAAAAATTGCAGTTATGAATTTTTATAATTAGTTATAGAAAAACATATATTTAAATCTATAGCAAAAAAAAATCACTAAAATATACCATATTATATGTTTAATTTGTATAGATCAACTCATGTAGAGTTCAACAAAATTGAATTTTCTATTTTACAATTTTTCTATGATTTATTATGTTTTCAAAGATTGAACCGAAATAAATAAAAAATAAAAAGGCAAAACCACCCTCTAAACCGCCTAGAGGGGGTTATTTGTCCGATTTTGATAGTTCAGGGGGTAGAATAATCGGTTTTATAGTTCAGGGGTTAAGTAGTCTACCCCTGATAGTTGAGGGGGTTATGTAAACTTTTTCCCTATATGAAATAACTTATGTACAATAACTTTGCACACAACATGTGTTTTATAACCTTTTGTATTTCTAAGTTATAAATTAATCTGTTACTTTGTATATTAATAACTTTTGTGTCTGTAAGTTTTAGCATAAGTTATAAGTTAATTCGTTTCTTTATATCTAATAAAAAAATTTATAAATAAGTTGTGTTTTCAAGTTTTTGCTACTAAACAAAATCTTTGAAATATATTTAAATGAAATCTAGTTTTGTCTCGCGTACAGTATATTGAAATAAACATTTTACTTTTTTTTCTAAGAATGATGTCATCATAGCCAAGGGAAGGAGCAATATGGGCGCAGGAGAGTGGCGCAGCGGGCGCATGCACTCGGGCACTGCGCTTTTCCAAAAATGGAAAGTTTAGAGAATGGTTCGCTTGATTTATTTCCGTTGAGTGTTTGCCAATTAGGGGCCCCTTTGGACACATGATTTTTGAAGGATTTCATTCCTATGGATGTCCTTTGGTTCACAGGAAAGTCACATGAAGAATTCCAGAGGATGCAATTCCAGACCGTGATTTCACGGGAAACAAGACCTCAGACCTCTTGGTAAGTTTCCTAGCGTGAAAAGAGAGTGCTCGCACATTGGGCATTCGCAATGTGAGTGTTTTAGCTTGTTCGATCTCATAAATGTCACCATAGCACTGAGTCCTATACACTGCGTGCTTGATTCGATAAAGACATCGCTTCTATGCAACGAACCCGGTCTATTCTCTTCTCTCTCCCCTAGCGTGTCAAAAGTGAGACCAAGGATAGAGAGAGGAATAGCATGCTGGGGACAGCTATAGAATCGACACCCGATTCTTCACATTGGAAGTTGAATACTAGTAGCCATCACATCACTGGGGCCCACCAAACGACCCAACCCTGCGCCTATACATTGAGGACGCTTAATGCCTCTGGCTCTGGGCTGTGCGGTTGAATGAGCCAAGCTGCCAAGGCCTTGTTGGCTAGACGGCCCAGCAACGTGGATGCCTTCTGCTAGTCTGCTTCGCTCGCTCCGTCGCCTTGTGGCTAGACGGCCCAGCAACGTGGATCCTATTCAAATTGAGAGCGCAACGGGTACTGCAAGGTTTTCCTGAGGCATTGCCAAAGGACCGGGCCGGTGATGTACCAATTCGTGTGGTTTTCCTATTGCCGTGATTTTCTAATCACTTTGTTCAAACTCAAGAAGATGCAAACATAACCTCGAGAAAATGGACAGCCACTTCCAAAATGTGATATTCATCTCGAATCTAATTCGAACTTGGTGCTTGAATCTTTCTTTTACAAGCTTCAAATGTCTATGGCCTCTTTCTAGAACATGGATCATGTACCTTATCAAGCATCATCAATCTACCACTAGGATATAATTAAAGAGAGTGACATGAGTGTGCAAATGTTTGAATTGTTGCCTCTATTACAAATTATGTCCATACATTTCTATCTTTCGACCGTTAAGTTTAAGAAATTCATTTAGTTTAACATTATAAGATTTATTTTTTTAGATTTACCATGTTGAATATTCTCATGATATACAACTCACTTGTTGTTAAACTATACACACTTTTCTAGAAACTAATAGTCAGAGATAGGAATGTAGGGATATTTGACGTATGATACATATAGAATGACAAATAATTTGGAAAGGTGGGAATTGTTGACTATGTTCCAAATTAGTTGAACATTATATTAGCCGACTTGTGACGGAGCGAAGCTGGGCCGGAGCGAAGTTGTACATATACCATGTTTAGGGTTTCACATTGTTCATGTAAGCCGTCATACGGCGTTGTAACCCGACTCTTGATAATAGTGAGGAGTGTTTACTGGCTGACGGCCGTGGTTTTTTCCCCTTCGCATTGGAAGTGTTTTCCAAGTTAAATCTTGTGTCTCCGCTGTGATTGATCTTGTGTTCTTTTATTGTTTATCCGCCGTCATTCACAACAGGAATATCATCTATTTATGACATGGCAGTAAGGCAGTAATCAATACTTAGATCACACACATATACAACTAAAATAACGTTTTCCCTCCACATATGGGCAGTAAATATAAAAAGAGTTTCTTGAAACAAACAAAGTCACTAATAAGGGGGAATTCAAAATAATGTTTGCCTATTCAGTTTAGAGCTTGCCCAAAAACAAAAAGATTTTACAACTTTTTACGAGCTTTTGAAAAGCTACCAAACCATAGTCAATAGCAAAAAGGCAGTTATTCTTTTTTTAAAAAGAAAACAAAAGGCATTTATTGAGATAGCAAAACAAGTAAGCCATCTACGAGATCTTTGTAATGACATGTATCCAATTAACCCTTGGATCACATGCGCCAACCTTTTAATTAATTTTATTGTTCATAAATAAACGAACTAAATTCTTTGCATGGTGGCACCCGCCCCCTAGCTTAGCTATCTAGCCTTTCTTGGGAACTCCGGCAACCTTGTCGTTGGAGTCGAGGAAGACCCTAACTCGCCAGGGGTTGTATTCCATGGTGACGCCGAAGCCGGCTGGGATGATGTGCACGTAATCGCGGGATGTGAAACTCTCTGCTTCCTTGATGCGTATTCTAGCTATCACCAAATAAAGATGAAGGAGTCCGATCAGCTCGCGACTTCCTTCATCACCCCCTTTGGCATGTTTTGTTACCTCACTATGCCCTTCGGTTTGCGGAACGCCGGGGCCACATATCAACGATGCATGCTCCATGTTTTTGGAAAACACATAGGGCCGACCGTCGAGGCCTACGTCGATGAGATCGTGGTCAAATCCAAGAGAGTCGAGAACCTAGTCGGGGACCTTGAGATCGCGTTTGGGTGCCTCAGGGCAAATCACATAAAGCTGAACCCAGAGAAGTGTGTCTTCGGGGTCCCTCGAGGCATACTCCTAGGGTACATAGTTTCCCAACGCGGGATCGAGGCCAACCCTGAGAAGGTAACCGCAATCACTAGGATGGGCCCGATCAAGGATCTTAAGGGCGTACAAAGGGTCACAGGGTGCCTCGCTGCCTTCAGCCGGTTCATCTCACGGCTCGGGGAAAAAGCCCTCCCCCTTTATCGCCTCCTTAAGAAAACAAAACACTTCACATGGACCGCCGAGGCCGAGGAGTCGCTCTCCAAACTCAAAGCCTTGCTCACCTCGCCACCTATCTTGGTGCCCCCAGGCCCAGCCGAGCCCCTCTTGCTCTATGTCGCAGGTAGTCAGCGCTGCCATAGTAGTCGAGAGGCTTGTCTACTTTGTGAGCGAGGTACTTTTCGAGACTAAGACGAGATACCCCCACATCCAGAAGTTGTTGTATGCCATCGTCCCCACTCGGCGCAAGCTCCAGCACTATTTCATGGGTCACCCGGTTACTGTGGTCTCATCTTTCCCCCTCGGGGAGATAATCCAGAACCGGGAGGCGTCTGGAAGAATCGCCAAGTGGTCGGTCGAGCTCATGGGGGAAACTCTCTCCTACGCCCCTCGGAAGGCCATCAAGTCTCAGGTATTGGCAGATTTCATTGCAGAATGGACCGACACCCAACTACCCCCGGCGCAAGTTCAGACCGAGCTCTAGACCGTGTACTTTGACGGATCGTTGATGAAGATGGGGGCAGGCGCCGGATTTCTGTTCATATCACCCTCAGGGGTCCACATGCGCTACGTCATCCGCCTCCACTTCCCCGTCTCCAACAATGTAGCCGAGTACTAGGCCCTCGTCAACGGTCTGCGCATCGCCATCAAGCTCGGGGTCCGACGCCTCGACGTTCGGGGGGACTCGCAGTTGGTAATCGACCAAGTGATGAAAGATTTGAGCTGCCACGACCCAAGATGGAAGCCTACTGCAAGGAGGTCCGAAGGCTCGAGGACAAATTCTACGGCCTCGAGCTCAACCACATCACCCGCCGGTACAACGAAGCTGCTGACGAGCTGGCCAAAATTGCGTCCACCCGAGGCACGATTCCTCCCGACGTTTTCTCGAGGGACCTTCACAAGCCGTCCGTCGACCTAGGCTCGGGGGCTCCTACCCTCGAGCAAGGGGTCGACCAACCCCCCTCGACCGATCCCTCCTCGAATGGGGAAGAAGCCATGGAGATCGACGGAACGGCCGCAACACCAACCCCCTCGGCGGACTGGCGCACACCCTACCTCGAGTATCTGATACGGGGCGAGCTCCCCGAGAACCGCACCGAAGCCCGACGCATAGCCCGACGCGCCAAAACCTACGTCTTGTATGGGGATGGCCGCGAGCTGTATCGACGTAGCCCTACCGGTGTACTTCAACGTTGCCTCCCCCTCGAGGAGGGGAGGGCACTACTGAAGGACCTACACTCGGGGGTTTGTGGCCACCACGCGGCGCCAAGAACGCTGGTAGGAAGCGCCTTTCATCAAGGCTTCTACTGGCCGATAGCCGTCACCGATGTTACCAAACTTGTTCGATTTTGCAAGGGATGCCAATTCTATGCCAGGCAGACCCACTTACCCGCCCAAGCTCTTCAGATGATACCCATAACTTGGCCATTCGTAGTATGGGAGCTCGACATGGTCGGCCCCCTGAAGAAAACAAAAGGTGGCCATACCCACCTCCTCGTGGTCGTAGACAAGTTTTCAAAATGGATCGAGGCTGAACCCATCGCCAACATTCAATCTCGACAAGCCGTGCTGTTCTTCACAGACATCATCCATCGCTTCGGGGTTCCCAATGTCATCATCACCGACAATGGGACGCAGTTCGCCGGTCAAAAGTTCCTGGACTTCTGTGACCACCACCACATCAGGGTGAACTGGTCCGCAGTCGCCCACCCTCGGACTAACGGCTAGGTCGAGCGCACCAATGGTATAGTTTTACAGGGCCTCAAGCCAAGGATCTTCGACCGGCTAAACAAACATGGCAAGAGATGGGTCGATGAGCGGCCCTCTGTCCTATGGAGCCTCAGAACGACGCCAAGTCGAGCCACAGGGTTCTCCCCATTCTTCTTGGTCTATGGGTCCGAGGCCGTCCTCCCCACTGACCTCGAGTATGGGTCCCCTCGACTAAATGCCTACAGCGAGCAAGCCAACGCAGCAGCCCGAGAGGACTCCCTCGACCAGCTCGAGGAAGCCCGGGACACAGCCCTCTTCAAGTCAGCAAGGTACCAGCAGACGCTACGGCGCTACCACGACAAGCACATACGCAAAAGGGACCTCGAAGTCGGCGACCTCGTGTTGCGCCATCGACAAAGCAACAAGGGGCGTCACAAGCTGACGCCACCTTGAGAAGGACCCTTCATCGTGGCAGAGGTGCTAAAGCTAGGGACTTACAAGCTGAAGAACGACAAGGGCGAGATCCTCACCAACGCATGGAACATCGAACAGCTACGTCGCTTCTACCCCTAAGGCCTCGAGGCCTCGTACATTTTCTGCATTATGTACATTTATCACATTATGAATGAATAAAATGTTCTCGAAACACATTTCACATTTGTTCATAACTCTGAGGTAGCCTCGACTTTGCTCCGGCAAAGTCAAGCCTCCCTCGGGGCTGACAGGGGGGGACCCCCTCCTAAGCTCTCCAAAAACCCGAACGTTTTTTCGAAACTCATCCTTCTCTTTCCACCTTTGCCCCGAGTACGCTTCACGGCTGAGTAAAAAATGCCTCGAACTCCCTAAGGGTCGAGGGTCGTCGAGCCGGGGACTCTCCTACGCCTTAGGGCTATGGTACCCCCACTTGCTCCCCCCTCCAAGGATACGAGCGTGCGCCGAATACTTAGTCCACAAGCAACGACTCAGGCAAAGAGAAATAGAGACAACTCGAGAAATAAAAACACCCAGATGCATCTCGAATAAAATGCATTAAAGTCAAGAAGCCCCCAGGGGCTCGATATCGTATTGTCACAAAAGCTAATCTATTACATGGACCTTCTTGTCTAGATTCGGCACGCAGGCCTCGACTACTCGTCGCCATCTCCATTCGCCGAAGGGAGCACTTCAGGATCGAAGAGCTTCGCCAGCTCGCCTCCGGGCACCTCTGCGGCCTCATCAGCTCGTGGCATCTCGCCATGTTGGCCTCATCGGTCAGCCCCGGGTCGACGACGAAGCCGCTGGCGACGACGTCGAGGTCGTAGATGTAGCCCGAGCGGACGACCGTGAGCGCCCGCTTCACGCCCACGTGCAGAGTAGCACGGACTTGCTCCGTCACCTCTCGGGTCATGGAGTAGAAGCGGCGCATGAGGGAGTCTCCTCGCGCGTCGCCCTCGACCGCCGGCTCCGGTTCGACCCCCATGTCACCGCAGAGGGCGGAGATGGCGCCCTCGAGCCTTTCGTTGAGACTCGTCTCCGCCCCGAGAAGGTTCTGAAGACTGGTCAGATCCTCGTGGGCTCGAGCCTTATCCCCTTCAAGTTCTGCCAGAACAAATAGAGGACTCCGTCAAAACCAAAAAAGCAAAGGAAGGGTCAAAAATAGGCAAGCTTAATAAAAAACTCACCTTTGGCGTGTGCTTCCAGGGTGACGTGGTCCTGCTCGGCCCTCCGAAGTTGGTGGTGGACGTCGACGAGCTCTGCAGCTTGGTCGCTGTTTTTAGCCCGGAGGTCCTCGATGATCTTGCCAGTACCATCGAGGGCCCTCTTCTGGTTAGCCACCACCTCCCCCAGAGCGACGCGGTCGCGGGAGACGATGTCAAAATCTGCTTGGAGCTCCTGGACCCACCCCTCGAGGGAGGTGCGGTCGGCGGCCGCCTACTTCAGGTCCACCTCGAGCTGCCTGAAAGGATCAAGATGCCCAAGAGGGGGGGTGAATTGGGCTTGTTTTAAATTTCTAAAGCAATTATGAAAACCTATAAAATGCCAATCACCCCCTAGTGCCTACGGTCCGTGTGTCCTAGCTAGAAAGCGTAGCAGTTCATGAAAATTAAAAGCAACCTAAGCAATTCTAGTAGGTATGATAAAGACAAGACAGAATGTAATGCGGAAATATAAAGAGCTAGGGAAAAAACATTCTCAGTGACGCAGCGATGTTTTCCCGAGGTATCGAGGTGTCGACACCCCCCTAGTCCTCGTTGGAGAACCTCGCAAGGTATCGCTCCCCCTCTACCCGCGCAAGGGGAGAGTGCTCTCTACGGGCTGATTCTTCGCCACTTTGGCTTAGTGAATCGCCCACAACCGATCACAGAAGCTTGGAGAAGAGCCGCCAACAATCTTCCGGCGATCACTTCCTCCGAACACCACCAAACCGTCTAGGTGCTGTCGAACACCAAGAGTAACAAGCACAAGACCTTCACTTGACCAACTCAAGGCTAGGAAGGTGGATGGATGCACACAAGTCACTCCTAATCACTCTAGGAGGGAAGAACAAGATGAACTCTCTCTAATCTCTCCCTCACTAGGCACTTGACTCTCCAAAGGATTTCTCAAGGTGTCACTAGCTGAAACAATGGCCAAGAGAGATCCTAAGGACGAAGGGGGCAACTATAAATAGTCCCCACCTCCAAAACTAGCCGTTTTTACTTTTTCCTCTCTCTGCGAAGCCACCGGACTAGTCCGGAGCTTACACCACCGGACCAAGCACACTGGTCCGGAGCTCACTCTGAATTCCAACTCAGGCACCGTCGGACTACTCTGCTTGGTCTGACGCCCTGGTCCGACGCACTAGTCCGGAGCCAGGGTGCTCACTGAGTGAAAAACTTCTTCTCTTCTTCGAACCACCGGACCATTCTCCTTGGTCCGGAGCCCTAGTCCGACGCTCTGGTCCGGAGCTAGGGAGCTCACTGTATGAAACCAACCTCCTGTCTTGAAGCGTCGGACTAGCCGTCGGACTCACCGTCGGACTAGTCCGGAGCCTTCTCTCTCTCTGACACGAGCCATCGGACCACTCTCCTATGGTCCGACGCTTTCCAGACAGGTGGTCCGGAGCTCCTCGAGCAGAACTTTTGCCTAAGTCAGGGACCATCGGACCACTTTCCTTGGTCCGACGCCTACCTGGCAAACTGGTCCGGAGCCTCTTTCTCCCCCTATTTCAACTGTTTTCGCTGAGATTTCTCAAGGGATTTTGCTCCTACCATTTCTAGGGTTAACCATGGGCTGAAAGCAAGGTCTCTAGGACTAGCTGTGACAAGTGTGCATATACCCACTCTCCTAAACTCTCCTAGGTCAAACTACTAATCTCATACCCCCCTTTATAGTACGGTCAAGGAAAAACAAAACCCTGGCTATACTTAGTGCCCTTCTCAACCTTATGGCACTAAGGACTAGCCTAGTCTTCGACTTGTATCATCATCCTTTGCAACCGAAACGATTTCCATCTTGGGGGCATGAATATCCATTAAGCCCATTCAAAATGCATCACTAATGACCTAACACAAATGACTTTGCCTCTGCAAAACACACGTTAGTCATAGTGACCTAGTATTGTCGTTAATCGCCTAAACACAAAGGTTCATGATTCTTCACTGTCGGACACGCTCCGCCGCCCGAGCCAGTTCCTCCCTCAGCTGGGTGGACTCCTCCTCCGCCTTACGCCGGGCCTCTTGGGCAGCGTCTCGCTGCTGCCCGACCTCGGCGACCTCCTTGAAGGAGGCCTCGGCCCTCAAATGTGCCCGGGAGGCCTCCTCCTGAGCGGTCTTGGCCGCCTCCTGCGCGGTGGCCGCCTCAACCTTCGCCTGGGTGGCCTCGGCCTCCGCCTTCTCCAGCGAGGCGCGGAGGATGGGGAGCTGGCTCCACTGCCCCTGCGCCTAGAGGATGAACTGGGACTTGTCGTACGACCTCGCCCTCAGCATCTGCTAGGGATAAAAAGGAAAGTCATCAGAAAAGAGCAGCAAAATAACCAAGGTAAATCGAGAGAGAAAGGACGAAACTTACTTGCATCCCTCGGAACAAATCCGTGGAAGCGACCTCCGCCGACACGCGTACCACATGGGCAAGCCACGCCCGAAACTCCTCCAGGTGCTCCCACTCCCCGAGCTCGGCTTGATCATCGAGCTTGAGGAAGGTGCGCCCTGGGTCTTGGGGGTCGGCCAGCTCGAGAGGCTCCTGCCCCCAGAACTTGCTGCGGCGCTCGATCCTCCCCTGGACCTCCCGCATGAGACCCTAGTGCATCTCGAGGTCACCCCCGTGGAGCCTCACCCGCTCTGCCAAAGTGGGGAAGGAGGTCGCCCCCTCGAGCCGGGCACCCCTGGCCTCGGAGCCATCCTGCAGAGCCGCCGTCGGCCCCTCCGGGTCATCGCCTCTAGGCGGAAGAAGTCCCCGCCGAGAGAATAACCCTGCGCGTGAAGAGAACACACGTTAGCACCCGATATCGCAGGCTCACTACGGTCCCCTCCCTCTACGTCAACTAAGTTAAGGGGCGGAGCACCTCCAGCAGACGACTGCCCGACCTCGACAAAAGGCCGAGCAGCCGCCTCGGACATTGTCGCGTCCGCCGCGCCGCTTCCTTGCGGCGCCACGACAACCCCCTCCGGCTCCGATCGGGGGGTCATCATCTCCGCCATCTCCGTCGTCATCGCCGTCTCCGCCGCGGGCGTCGCCTCGAGCTCCTCGGCCCGTCCTCCCTCTTGGGCAGGCTCGGGGAGCGGCTCCGAGCCCCCCTCGACGAGGGTCTCCACCGACGACGGCACCTCCAGCGCAGCAACAACCGTACCCTCGTGCTCGCGCCGTAGACGCGCCTCCCACGACGCGAGGTTCTCGGGCCACCGCCTCGGCGTCGGGCACTCCGGCGTCTCTCCCTCGCCGGCGGAGGTCAAGTCGACCACCTCCACCTCTACGACGGCTGGGGGCTCGACCCCCTCAGCCGCGGCCGTCGTCGACGCCGGCTCCACGCCTTCCGAGGCTGCGGGCGCCCCCCCTCCAACGGGTTGGTGAGCACGGCCTCGACCGCCACTCCGGCAGACCCCGCCGATGCGACGGGTCGACCCGCCTCCTCCTCCGCTCGAGTTCGCTCTGCGACGGCCTGCGCCTGCCCGCGCCCTATTGCCTCCCGCGCCTTGGCCGCCCACGCCGCACCTGGGGAGGGGGTCGAAGGGGACGAGGCGGTAGGACTGGCCCCGACGGCCATCTTGGCCGCGACCTCCGCCTTCAGCCTCTTGGCCGGGGTGGGGGCCACGCCCTCCGACGAGCGTTTCGCCCTGAAAAAGGAACTTATACGCGACGATAAGCGCAAGTCATAACCAACGAAAAATACTCAGGATCGACAGGGAAGCAACTTACCCCAGCGGAGTCATGGGGGTCCGACCAATGGACCTCGAGCCGCTCGGGGGCTTCTGCGAGGCACGTCAAGAGCCACTTCTCCCGTCGGCGCCGGCCGCGGCAGGGGCTGAGGCTGCTCCCGACACCGTATCCTTGGCAGGGGCCAACGGCGTCTTCATCGCCACCGTCCTGGTCTCCTCCCGGTTCGACGGGCCTGATGCCCGTGCGCTCGACCGAGTAGGCGCCGGGGGCGCGCTCGGCCGACCCCTCGACGGGGACCGCGACGAAAGTCTACGCGTCTCCCGCGACACTTCACCTTGAAGAGCCGCGAGGCGCTCGTCCCGCGACTCAATCCCGACAGCTGGGGTCGACCTCAACGTTGACCCCTCTCCTCCTCCAGTACTGGCAGCCGCCCCCTGACGCCTGGGCACCGCTCTTTCTTCCTCGAGCCCTCGCTGTGGCTCGGCCTCCTCCTCCTGCTCCGGCTCCTCTTCCTGCACGATGAACGATACCCGTCAGGACCAAAATAACGGTCACAACCCTACACCACTATGCTACGCCGCCAACAACCTCGCCACTGCTCGTCCCTCATCCTCATCCTCCTCCGAGGGGGACTCCTCCTCGGAGAGGTTGGCCTACCTCTGTCGCGCCCGGCGCCGTTCACGCTCCTCCCTCTCTCGGGCCTTTTTGCCCTTATCCCTCTTGGCCTTCTTGTCCTGCTCGGCCTGCAAGTGTCTCGCCTGGGAGTCGTTCCACTCCTCCTTCACTGACGGTAGTGACTTCCGGTAAACGACGTTCCCCTGAGGAACGCGAGGCGTGGTCAGAAAACGGGCAAAAGGGGACAAACAGGACGAACGAGGGGGCATTAACAAAGAAAAGAGGTGTCGTACCAGCTGGACGTGGCCCTGGTCTGGCATCATGGGGACGCCGGTGACGCCCCCACCTCGAACGCGCCGGCGAAGGAGGCGCGTACTCGGTGGACCACCCTCTCGAGGGGCAGCTCGTCCTCCTCGAGGCGACACCCCGTGAGATCCACCCCCGAGCGCATCTCGTCGAGGCGTCGCGGGCGAGCCATTAGCGGCACGACTCGCCGCTGGTGGAAGGCCGACGCGACGATCGCCGTCGTAAGTTCCGCCTTCTTCAAACTGGAGATCGCGCCAAGCAGATGGTCGAGGCGCTTCTACTTCTTCTGCTCGACATCGTACCTCCAGTGGTCGGGCCTCGAGTCGATAGTCCTCCCGGTGTAGGCGGGGAACAAACCGTCGTCGTTCCTGAGGTAGAACCACTCGGAGTGCCATCCGAGTGGCTCAACGTGAGCTTCGTCGGGATCCAGCAGTCTGCCCTCTTGAGGGAGATGCTGCTGCAGCCTGCCCGGACTATCCTGCGGCTACCGCTCTCGGCCGAGGCGTGGAATAGGCTCGCCTCGAACAAATGGAGCCACAGCTCCCAATGTGGCTCCATCCCTAGGTATCCTTCTCACAAGGTGGTGAATACCGCCGCGTGGCAGATGCCGTTGGGGGAGAGGTGTTGGAGCTCCACACCGTAGTGGTGGAGGATCCCGCGTAGAAGATGGTTGGGGGGGGGATCCCAGCCCCGCCCAGTGGAAAGCTTCGAAGCTGACCACATAACCCTCCGGTGGGTTGGGCTCAGCGTCCTCCCTCGGCGGCACTATCCACTCCGGCCGGTCCATGGAGGTGATGGGTCAGAGAAGGCCGCTCTCCGCCAAGTCACCCAAGCGCGCCACGGTCGCCGACGATGGAAGCCAGGCGTCAGGGCCGCGCAAGCTGTAGGTGGCCATCGGAGCAGGGAAGCGGATGTGCTCGGATGCGGGGATGGAAGGTATGTTTCCAATCTCTCCTCTCCCTACTCTCGCGCACGCAGAGATCCACCTCGGTGGGCGACGAAGGCAATGGCGAGAGGAAGAAGACAGGGAAGGCAATGGCAAGCGTGCGGAAGCCAGACGCCCACCCCCAGTATTTATAACCGGAAGCCCAACGGGCGGACCCGACGAAAAGGCAAGTAAGTCTCTGCATTTAATGCACTCACCTACCGCCTCCTCGTATTTCGCACACCTCGCCGCACCCGTCGCGTCATCGGGCTCCGCGCCGCACGCCTCGCCGCACCCTATGCCTGCTACGGCCGCAGTCGAACGGACATCTCCTAAAAAGGCGTGCCTGCGGCGGACAACGTGCAACAGTGGGCGTTATCTTCAGAGGTAAGCAACGGACGTCGACCCATCCGTCACAATCTCGAGGGAACGAAGGCTGGCCCTCGAACAGGGTTCGACAGCCGCCCTCGAGTACCTGATGTCAGAGATGACCCAGGGTTATGGACTCCGGTCCACCCCAAATCTCGAGGGAACGAAGGCTGGCCCTCGAACAGGGTTCGACAGCCGCCCTCGAGTACCTGAGGTCAGAGATGACCTAGGGTTATGGACTCCGTTCCACCCCCAAATCTCGAGGGAACGAAGGCTGGCCCTCGAACAGGGTTCGATAGCCGCCCTCGAGTACCTGAGGTCACAGATGACCCAGGGTTATGGACTCCGGTCCACCCCCAAATCTCGAGGGAGCGAAGGCTGGCTCTCGAACGGGGTTCGACAGCCACCCTCGAGTACTCGAGTCGGGAATAATCCAGGAGGGGCTGGCGCGAGCCCCACGGGCGGACCCAACAAAAAGACAGGTATGTCCCCACATTTAATATACTAACCTACCACCCCCTTTATATTCCACAGGACAACGTGCAACAGTGGGCATTATCTTCGGAGGAAAGCAACGGACGTCGACCCGTCCGTCCAAATCTCGAGGGAGCGAAGGTTGGCCCTTGCACAGGGTTCGACAGCCGCCCTCGAGTACCTGACGTCAGGGAGGACCCAGGGTTACGGACTCCGGTCCACCCCCAAATCTCGAGGGGGCGAAGGCTGGCCCCACGAACGAGGTTCATAGCCGCCCTCGAGTACGCGAGTCAGGGATGACCCGGGAGGGGCCGGCGCGAGCCCCTAGCTCGAGAACGAACTCTCGAGGCCCCCCGGGACATATCCAAGGCATAACCACGGGATACCCAAGGATCCCTTCGACGGGAGGCATCAGGCCAGCGACTCTCATCGAACAGAGATGGCACCTAGGTAATCCACGTGGTGTTGCTTGAATGAGAACGCCTCAGGGCTTCTATCGACCCCTGTCGAAGGGGGCACGAGTTCTCACTTGGATTTCACTTGAATTTATACCTGTTATCAGCTCGCAGAGGACTTCGAGGTTCGTCCTTACGAAGGTTCATAGAGGACTTCGGGGCTCGTCCTAACGAGGATAGCACGATGCTCTTCGCCCCACAATCCGAGCGCAAGGATCCGTGGGAAGGACGCTAGGAGGTAGTGAAAGCCCAACCACACGAGGCTCGAGGGCTAGACTACGCACAACACCCCTCGACGAAAGAGGGTCGAAAACACTCGTAGCCTGGCAGACAGAGTTGACCCCTCGATAGGGCACTATGACTCCAGTTTGACGCTCGAGGGAGTAAAGGCTGGCCCTCGGAAGGGTTTCGACAGCCGCCCTCGAGCACCCCCTTTCACAGGAAGTGAAACTCTCGTTGCCTGGCGAACATAATCGACCGCTCGATAGGGTGCTATGACTCCAGGTAATCCTAACCCCCCTCGATAAAACACACCTCAAAGCCCCCCAGAGGAGTTCCTAATAACTCCTCTAGGGCCTCGAGGGCTACCCCCGCGGGGTGCGCTCACGCGCACCCTGCGGAGAATCGGACTTTTGACTAACCCTGTAGATCATCGGCAAATGCCTCTATAAACGGATTCTTCTTATCCGCATAGAGGCTCGGGGGGCTACTGTCGGGTACAAAGGCAAGGGGTACCCTAAACCTGCGATAAACTAACGCTCAACATAGCAACCATTTTTAAGACAGGATCCGATTAGCCGTTCAAGTCAATGGAGAAAGACCCATCACACAAAGGCCTCCCTCACCGGCGACAGCAACCAGTCGTGGTCCGGCCCATTACTGGAAAAACAGACGGACAGGGGTCGAACGAACGACCCCCCGTCTCTACCTCGACTTACGGACAGGGGTCGAACGAACGACCCCTCCGCCTCCGCCTCGACCCCGATTGACGGACAGGGGTCGAACGAACGATCCCTCCACCTCGACCCCTCGAACGACGGATAGGGGGTCGAATGAACGACCCCTGAGAAGGAAGCTTGACCGACTTACCTGCTCCCGGTATGGGGTAAAGGGGATCCGATGCACTTACCTGCCCCCGCCTAACGCTATGGGCGCCCACTACCACGGTCAAATCCACCAACTCACCGCCCATGCCCTGGACCTCCGTCAACTGTGCTGCCGCTGTAGCCACGTCGCAGGTACGGACTCCAGAGGCACCCCCTCGAGTCATGAACAGGACGGCCCTCGACTGTGTCTTCAGGGATGCGACAGGGTCACGCCGGCCTCGACCCCCCCTCGACCAGGGGGCTCGACCAGCATCTCCAACCACTCCGGCATGGGACCCGTCCTATCCGCTCCGTCCCACTTCAGCTGTGGGACTCGCACCCATCTACAGAAGGTCAACCCTGTTGTGCCATGACGTGCTGCAACGTCCAGTCCGCCATCACCATACTCCAAAACACCGGAAGGACGGGAAGGCCACGCCGCTACAGCGGTCGACGTCCCATCGCAAGCATGGCGCCACGGACACGTCCCCCATGCCGCTACAGTTTAGGGCTCTGTACTCCCGTACCTCTCCTTGATCTATAAAAGGGGACGCCGGGATAGACCTGAGGGGGGGGAGGGGGCTGAGACATTCGGACATCAGCTCTGACCCGCATACACCACACACCCGATTGCTTGATCGACCTCTCAAGCAATCAACCGACCACCTAGGATAGCCCTGCTAGCCCTAGGCCTCCGCTCATCCTGAGCACCCCCGTGTAAACCTGCTTGTACCCCCCCTTTACGAGCACTTCGGTGCAAGATAATACAATCCATCCTCCCCCGCTAGACGTAGGACCTTCTGTGCCCGAACCAGGATAAATCTTGTGTTCTTTTTGCATCACGTCTGGGAGAGGGAGCACGTAATATACAAATTTACTAGCCGGTGATCTTGACCCCCTGGTCAAAACACCGACAGTGTTAGATTTAAATTTAGTTAAAAATAAGTGTTAAAATTAAAAAAAAATCCCAACAGCGTGTTCGGTTCCTTCGTCGTCTACAGCTTAGCCGTGAGTTCCCATTCCTTTGCACCGATTTCGGTCTACCGTGAAAATAGACGGCTACAGTGAACCATATCTCTAAATTTTAAGCCATCTCATTTTCTAGAGTAGACGGGCAACAAAGATAAGTGTCTCTAAAATTAGAAACCGTCTCTGATGTTGTTATATAAGAATAGGTAGGCCTTAAGGACAAAGTGTCTTTGATATATTAGAGATGAGTTACTGTTAAACATGTCTTTGATATTATGTCACCAGAGACGGGTATATCTGCTTTGTGGCTTGGACTAATATTTCAAAGACGCGTATGAACTTAACACGTCTCTAATACTTTATCCGTGAAAATGGTTGTTTAACCATCTCTGATGTACATGTCTCCTTTGTTTCTTTATGATGTGTTAAGCCTTTGATTAAAGCATTCAGAACTACAATATCTATCTTAAACTCTTCTAATAACAGAATTTGCTACATATAAGAGTTATTGCTTTGTTGTTGGTGCTAAACCTAGGAAATTTGATTTGGACATGGATGCTAGGTGGAAACTCTACTACATACCCTAATACCATATATCTTTCTTAAGCATCACATAGGCACATTTTTAGTACTTTTATCTAGGATCACTACTAGCTGAAGGTGGTCCTTTCTGTTCGACACAGATGAGCACTGGGTTATGGCATAAAAAAGCATTAGCATTTCTGCTTGAACCATTTCATGATTCAATAGTAGCATTGCCTGGTGTGTTTTATCATACATATCATATCCACATGATTCATCATCTTATTAGGATTGCTAGACACCTTAAGTTTTTTTAGAGTGATACACATATATATCCAAGTGATTGTGTTCCTATGATGGACAAATACACATAATTATCTATGATTGTGTTCATATGATGGAAAAATACACATAATAATCCAAGTGTTTGTAATAAGCGTTATATAAGTTGCAAAATTACGATCGAAATCACCGAATCAACCAACAACCACCACATGGTCGTAGCTACTGGCGTATTACACTGTCCTCCTACTGGACATCTTTTAGAGAACGTGCCATAACACATATTTCATTAAGGAGAGTAAACAACACCGACAGAACAACAAACAAAACTCAACAATTAGCAATCAGATCAAAGATTGAGAAGTCCTTAATAATCCGAGAGTGCATGTAATAATCGTTATATAAGTTCCAAAATTATGGTGTGACCAATCCAACAAGCCAACGATCGAAATAACCCAACCACAAGCTAGCTACTGGAGTATCACACTGCCCTACTACTGCAGCTGACTGACTTTTGTGTGGTTCTAAGCTTATATGATACTCGTGGAACAAACTGTGGTCGGTCGTATCGTATTATTATGAGGTGATCAGAGTTCGTGTGCTACATGCTGATGGCCGGAGCCATGAACGACTGAAGGCCCCGCGCGCGCGCCTACGGATGGACGCAGGTGGCGGCGCTGACGGGTAGGTTGTACGAGAACGAGTTGGCGTACTCGAAGGAGATGGAATCGCCGCCGAGCAGCGGCTTGCCGTCGTTGACGAGGCAGTCGTCGTGGTGCAGGCGGCGGAACTTGCTAGGGTCCACCAGGCTCACCGAGCTGAAGAAGCCGCAGCGCACGTGGATGCCACCGATCGCGCACTCCTGCACGTCGCCCAAGCACTCGTTCATCACGTCCACCTTGTACGCCGGCACCCCGCCCGGCAGCGACGACGCGTTCACCTGGTTGATCACGATGTCCTCCGCGCCCGCGCACCCCTCGCCGATCCGGCTCGGCCGCACCACCCCCGGTCGTTGGTCGGCGGCGGCGACGACGACGGAATCAGTACCTGCGTCGTCGGAGGCTGCAGCGGTGAGGGAGGCGGAGGCGAGCAGCACGGCCATCCATGCCGTTGCCACCATCATCACCTTCGTCGTGATCAAGCCGCCGGCCATAGCGCGCGCTGGGACCCCAACTTTCTCTTGAGTTCGCACGTGCGGGTGGCGAGGACGGGGACGGGCGAGAAGAAGCGAGCGAGGGCGCCTGTATGTGTCGATCTCCAGAGGAGCTTGGGCCAATATATATACCGAGAAAAATACCGCACCGCCGGCAATTACGGGACTAATAATATATTAGTATATGATGATGATGATGCGTATTTGAGATTTTTATTCAGTGTTCCAAATATCAGATAATCTACCATGACCAACTAATTAAATTGATTGATTTTTTTCTTCATCATTCTCTAATTAGCGAGGCCAATGCAACAATCAGGCAAATAAAGTCCTCCGCAATCCTGCCTTTCAATTCGTATCAATAAACGACCGTTGCTCTTGTACGTCCTTCCTTTCTGGTAAAGTGATTATTGCCGCTTAAATCAAATCAATATCAATATTTGATAAACTGATTGTCGCTGGTAAGTGATTGACAGCCCCTGTCAACATCATCGGTAGGTAGAAACTGCCGCCGGCTGCCTCCCGCCGTCCCACGCATTGGAGAGACCAACGAATAGTCTTTTTTTTTTACAAAAGAAGAATTATATTATATAATAGCTGAGTTTGAATTACAATAGATACATCCAAAAACTGATTTTCATCTAAAATATACCTACGCCGTGAAAAGCTCCAAATTTCAAAACCAAACTGTTTTGACGCTTCGTATAGATGACCACACAGGCAAATACTCGGCACCAACAATAGCGGCAAGCCTAAGAATAGATGTCCAACGGACGACCAATATTCCTGTAGGTGGAATTGAGGATCTTTTTCTTCTTGCTGGTCGACCGACGCCACCAGTGTGTCCGGTTGCATTTCCTCCACCGACAGCTTAGGGCAAGTACATTGATGTTATCTCATACGTCGTCTCGTATAATGCCACGTAATTTAAGACGACTTAATAGGCCACATATACAATGGTTGGTTTTTTAAGTTGACTCATAGTAACTCATGATTCCTTAATTTATGCATAGAATAAAAATTAACTTGTGAGGTGCATGGCAGCAATAACTCATACAATGATGTAATAGTTATCTCATAGTCCCAAATCTTAGTTCTGACGTGTAGCAATGTACCTTGCCTTAGCAACGAGTTCCCATCCCTCTACACCGACTTTGGCCTACCTGATAATAGACGGGATACAGTGGACCTCGTCTCTAAATTTAAGCCATCTCATTCTAGAGTAGGCGGGCAACAATGATATGGGCCTATAAAATTACAAAGTGTCTTTGTGTGTTCTGTAAGAATAGACAAGCTAAGCCTTAAGGACGAGTGTCTTTGATATATTAGAGACAGCTTATGGTTAAACATGTCTCTCATATATGTCGCTAGGGACGGGTATATTTGCTTTGTGGCTTGGACTAATATTTCAGAGACTTGTCAGAACTTAAAATGTCTCTAACGCTTTATCTGTGATTAATGTACCGTCTATGATGTATATGTCTCCTTTTTTTTTTCTTTGTGATGTGTTAAGCCTTCGATTGAACCATTCATAACTGAAACATCTTAAACTCTTCTAATCAGAGAATTTGTCACATATAAGAGTTACTACTTTGTTGTTGGTGCTAAACTTAGGAAATTTCGTTTGGACATGGATTCTAGGTGGAACTCTAATAAATATCTAATGCTTAAGCATTTGCTCCCTCATAGGGGCACATTTAGTACTTTTATGAAGGCTCGCTACCTAAGAGCTGAAGGTGCTCCTTTCTATTATTTGACTGATGAACACTGGGTTATGACAAAAAAAACATTAGCATTTCTTGAATTGTTTCATGATTCAATAGTAGCATTGTCGGGTTCCTTTTATCCGACATATCCACTTATGATTCACCATATTATTAGGATTGCTAGACACCTAAAGATTTATGAGAGTGGTACACATATTAGATCTATGATTGTTCCTATGATGGGCAAATACCTTAAGTACCCGAGGGACGTACCTGTGATTTATTTTGTAGCACTCATCTTGGATCCTAGAACTATAATACAATGGATGCGCGAGTTTTTTTTGGTGTGCATTTATAAACACAATTGAGACTTACTAGCACATTACACACGCTCTGCCGTGTGCGTCTATGATATCTTTACTATAATTAAAATCTTCTTTTTAGAGTGTGAAGTCTGATCTCACCTACTTACCCGTCGTCCCACCCTCCTTCTCAACACCCCCCCCCCCCCCCCCCCCCCCCACCCACCATCACTCTCCCTCACCCCGACGCCGCGACTCCTCATTCTCTCCCCCACGCACGACCAACAGGGCACAGACTCCTCGATCTCTCCCCCACAGACGCCGCGACTACTCCTCCGGCGCTCGCCCGGCGGCCCGCAACCGGCGGCGGCCAGCCAGCCAGCCATGGCGACTCAGAGGTTGGGGCGGCCTCCCCACGCACGACCAACAGGGCACAGACTCCTCGATCTCTCCCCCACAGACACCGCGACTTCTCCTCGGGCGCTCGCCCGGCGGCCCGCAACCGGCGGCGGCGGCGGCCAGCCAGCCAGCCATGGCGACTCGGAGGTTGGGGCGGCCTGGATCCCTTCCTCATCAATCAGGTGCAACACATCCTCCTCTAGATCCAGACACTAGAGGTCTTCCCCTGTGCTACCCTCCTTCATCCTCGCTTGACCAGTTGATCGTGTGCTAGCCTCCCCAGTAACTCACGATGGCCACTGATGATGGAGTGGAAGCAGAGGGTAGCCAGAGCAGAAGTAGAGGACGCTGGTGGTGCGTGCCTGGTAGTGTCCCTGTATCCCTCTCTGGAGGTGGTCCCCGTCTCCAACTGCGCCGATGGGGACATTGTTGATTTCACTGGAGACCAGATAAGAATTGGCCAGAATTCGAGTAGAAGCCTTACAATATCATCAAGCAGGAGATCTAAATTCAGCTACGAGGGTGTCTGAAGATATTGGTGCTCAGTTTGTTCTTAGTGATCGCCCGATTGAGATAATTGTATGATCTAAGGTACTTCCATGTTTCTAAATTATAATTCCATGAGCTTTCTGTGGTCTGTTTAAAATAAGTATATTGTTCTCCATATAGGTGAGGATTATCTGCAGTGGATTATTGTATCTGTATGTTAAAGTATGAGTAGATTTGGGGCAAATTTTGAGAGGCTTCGACAAAAAGTAGCATGCAACATGGGAGCAATTTATAATGGGGTGACAAAAAATTACATGGTACTAGCATGATATGTTACGTGAAACTGCTGACATTGGAAAATAGTGAGTTTTTGTCCTCTTAATATATATTTTTTTCTCTCGGCCTCCCTCTAATGGAACTTGCAGAAACTCAGCTCCCTCCTATGCTGAATGAAAGATGTAACACAGCTGCCGGTGATGGAACAGCTTCTTTGTGGAATTTTTTCTAACATGCATTGGCTGCAATGTTTGTAATTGGTCTTTGCCTGCCATTTTCATAGTTGGTAATCAACTAATGTTTGTTTTTCTTATCTTTTCATATATTATTATTTTTCCTTAGCAGTAGCAATATCATTACTAATAACCTCTCCTATACTATTAAAACGGCAAAGTACAGCTGATGGGGTCTGTAGCATAGGCAGGAACCAACAGCACTCCGGGCACGGCGGAAGGGCGACAGACCGAGGATGATGGCATTCAGGTTTGTCTCATTTGTTTGCCATCTAGGCCCTAAATCTCGTGCATATTTATCATAATGTTTTTCTTTTTATGCAAAATTTGATCAGTGGCGACAAGTATGAGAGCTACTCTTGAGAGAAGAAAGTGAGGCTGCCAGTGCTTTGGACATGATGGTGAGAAGCAAATATATGCATAGGTACACTCCCCTCTATAATATGCTTCACAGCAGTGGCCCTGCACGGCGGCTAAGTGCAGCGGCGGTGCACAACACCATAGGCAGGTTGCCTTAGGGATACTCCACAGAGACAACATAGGTACACACTCTCTCCATAATACGCTTCACAGTGCTATTGGAGACTATATTACTCAAGAAAAGATTCAGATTATGGTCGATGCCGCCTATCTACTGCATCAGGGTGATTATATTTTTTATTCTAAAAACCTATCCTGACTAAAATAGTGGATAAATTAAAGGTTGCTTAACTTCATTTATTTTTTATTGGTCTCAGACTGTATCATTTTGTCTCATTGAACTAGGGTGGTTCCTTTCATTTATTGTTTCAGTATCATTTTTGCAACTCATCTTATGCTAAAATAAAAAGGATAATCCATATATGGAGCTTTCGTGCAGGTTATTTCAGTTGGGCAGCAGCAGTGGCGGAGGCAGGTATCTAGCGAGCCTTGGCGTGCGACTGATCCCGCTGCTGGCCTTGTCTTCTATACGTAGTGAATTTATCTCCCACAGCTAATGATCCGGGTGCCTACCTCTTCTGTGTTCCTACTGATCATTTCCGGGTGCCTCATCCCCAATAGAAGTTGCATTAATATCTCAAAAGCAATTTCCCAGTTTTTCTTTCCACTCCGCAACAGTGTATCCCAGAACAGGACGCGAGCTGGGATCAGGGCAAGGGATCCCGCCAGCCTCCTCCAGGATTAGGACGGAGCAGTGATCAGGACCATCGTGAGGTGGATGGCTTACGAGGTCATCCGAGGACGCGGCGCCAGCCGGATTTGAGGACGCCCCCGCCCCCGCCCCGACGGTGATGGCTTATGAGGCCGCGGCACAACTCCCTCAAAGAGTCAAAGGTGCCCCCACCCCACTCCATCGTGTTCGTCACTAATGCTAAGTAGTGATGTGATATATCGTTCAACACTGTCGACACTGATGCTAGACAGCAGGCATCCTAGAATATAGAAGCCCCTCGCCCCAACCCCAAGTTCGAGCACAACTGATGCTTGGTTCCAGACTTTGCAACACCTGGGGCTTCTATGACGACGGGCAAGGTAACTCGCCTGTCTGTGTGCACACTAACAGTTCAGAAGTGATTCTGAATCCTCCAAACAGATGGTAACGTCGAGTGCCTGTAACCTTATGATCTTGGATTAAACAGTTATGTTTGAATGGCTACTTTTTGGTCTTGCATGCCTGAATTGTATGGTGAAGTTCAATTGAGATGGTAAGACTCTGAATATGTTGGTGATCCTGTATTCTGTGAAGGTTAATGAGAAGAGTTGTAGCAATTATTATATGAGACTTATTGGCTATCTAGTGATTCATTTTTATGCCTTGCAACAAATAAGTTAGAGCAATGAAAAAAAATTAATAGGAAAAATAATTTTTGTTTGCATTTTACTATTTAATTAATAATCCAACATGACACTACTTTTCCTTTTTTTATATATATTCAACAATAATGACCTGCAAATAACAATTATCTGCTGCAACATGATCCCTGGTAAGGTCTGTTTTTTTTGTAATGTTTTTCTTCAACTTAACAATTATCTGCTGCAACATGATCCCTGACAACGAGAATACCCTACATGTGTCACAAAGATTGAGGGTCGTAAACACTGGTAAGTGTCGCAAAATTTGACTCAACTCGTCTATAACAAGAATTAAAATTTGATTTATGTCCATCAAATAAACAACTGATCTTTTTCAGGAAATTGGGAGGCTTTCTCATATATAATTTTATCAAGTTGTGGGACGGCGTAACCTTACCACCGATCAACACGGTAAGCATATATATATATACTATATTCCGTTCAATACATATATAGAATAATAACATGTTTGCATCTACCATGCGCAGCTATCGTCCCAACTGAGGACGGAATTTGTGGCTAACATCTTGACGATACCTAAAAACGAATGTTTCAACATGATCCTTGAAGATATGTAAGAACTGATAAAACAGTTTGGCCAAATGTAATTTAGGTGGTAATATAATCATGTAAATGTTAAAGTATCCCAAAACAAATTGTTTGACTTTACGAACATAACCTAGTTAAAACCATAGCATTAGCACGGGCATTATACTAGTGTAGAAAAGGATAACACGTGAATGGGAAAAAGATAGCACAATATAAATGCTCCGTCGTGTACGTCCGTAGCACATAGAAAACAAAAAAGCAAAGAAAAAGATGAGTGGAAAAAGCTCAAGAGCTAGCATTTCATGCCTCGTTGAAAGAATATAAATCTAAAATATAAAAATTTAAAATAAGGAAAAACGTGTTAGCTATAATGCTACTGGAAAAAAATATTAAAATAGAAGTAAAATTTTAAAAATAATAATAAAACTAAATAAAAAAAAAGTTGCGTACGTCAGCTAACATACTCGTTAGAGTACGCGGGAGGCTGAGAAATCAACATTTAATTCTTTATTAGAAAATATTGGTATAGACCACGATCTTAGCTGTGTACATCAATGATACTCGCTCTATCTTAAAATAGAAGTGGCCCGCTTTCTGAAAAGTTATTTTTTTAAAAACTTTGATCAATTATATAGAAAAGGATATTAATATTTGTAATACAAAATTAGGGCCTGTTTGGTTTAGGGCCTCTAAAATTTAGTTAGGCACTTTTAGTTACTAAAATGTCAAACAACTCCACTAAAAGTGGTCCCTAAAGTTTAGAGCCTTTAGTCATGAAGGGGTAGCTAAAACTCACTAAAATATTTTAGTCCACTAAAGTTTAGAAGGTGGGAACCAAACACCCCCTTAGTACTACTAGCAAAACATGCCCGTACGTTGCAACGAGTAAAAAAAATCATGATATATTTTAAATAAATAGATTAGATGTTATTTATATGATAATATTCTATTAAGCTTCTATTGAATTATAAAAAAAATTGATATGTTTTTTACTGTAAAGCACATAAATATTTACTTATAAAATTATAATACTAAATTCCAACTCTTCATGTGTTGATAGAGTTACGTACCGCTGTCGTGGTTCATGAAGCTTTGTGCTCGATGCTGCAACATCTTTGGCCGACACCCAGCTCGTGTAAGCTCGCATCGCCTAGTCCCACCCCTTGGGACGTTGTGTCTCTTTGCTCAATCTGCAGGCCAGAGTCAGAACTCAGGGATGCAACGTCTCTCTCTACTCTCTCTCTCCTCGGTCTTCATAGTCAGGAAGGCAGCAATTAGATGCTGGACAATTAGGATGAAAGCATGTGTTCGTCTGACGACGTTCTGCCATGACCAATCGACTGTGGCCTGGTGATCCCTCGCTTCGATGGATCAACTGCCTTGACGGATCGACGGTGGCCCGTTGATCCTGTGCCTCGACAGATCAACGGTGTTGCGTAGGTTCCACGACTCCATGCCACGATCGCCTGAGGCGGCCCCGCGCCTCGACGACTGTGTGCTCCGCTCTAGAGTTGTGGTCTGCTCGTAACGTGCCTCGACGAACAGCTGCTCCTTACCTTTGTCCCCATGGTGGTTCTGCACGACCTAGCGCTTCGACAACAGGTTACCTTGTGACCCTGTATCTCCATGGACTGGTATAAATATGGATTTATATAAGAAACGAAAGAAGAAAAAAAGACAAAAGAGTCATGGATACAAGGAATAAAAAAATAGAAAAATAAAGAAACCAGGAAAAGGCTGGGAAAAATAAAGAGTTACGGAACAGGGAAACATAAAGAAACCTATAATATAATATTATTATTTATTTATTTATTTTATATAAAAAGAAACAGGAGAAAACAAGGTAAAAACAAAAAGAAAGTTACGGAAAAGGAAAATAGGAAATATTGAAAAAAAATAAGGACAGGGACAGACATAACATTGTTTACCCAACAAAGAGAAATTTTCATCCGACAAGGATACAGAAAATAACCATAGCAGTAGATTCCATAGCGGATGGTTGGACAAAAAAATATTGTAAGGATCCCTAGTTGTATTCTGAATATTTTACAATACCATAGAATAGTCAATTCCACATTCACAAAATTAGAAAGAGGGAGATGGATCTAAAAGGAATGGATGGACGGAAAAAGAGGCTAGAAATTTTAGCTCTTTATATTACTAGTAAATATACCCTTGCGTTGCTACGAGTGTGTATTATTATTTTATTATTTTTTAAATTTTTTTGGTATTTTAATTTTTTTGGTTGTTTTAAAGAATATACAAATTTTTGAATTTTTTAGAAATAGTAGTTTCAAGAAATAAGTTGACCGTGATGTTTTCATTTTCTTTTTTGCCTTTTTTTTGATACGGTTGAAATTTTTTCATTGTACCCGTGCGTAGGTACAGGTGTATATTATTTTTTTAATTTTTTGTATTTTAATTATTTTGTTTGTTTTAAAGAATCTAAAATTTTTGGTTGTTTTAGAAATTATATTTTCAAGAAATAATTTGACCGTGATGTTATCCTTTTTCCTCAATTTTTCCTTTTTTGCTACGTTTAAATTTTTTTCATCACGAAAACGTGCAAAACAACATGAAAACTCTAAGCTCAATTTTTTTCTTTTTTTTCTCTCTCCATGCCTTATCTCTTCAGTTTTTTTTCCCTCCCTCCCTCCACGCCTTATCTTTCCCTTCCGTCTCCGGCTAGCTACACATCCGCACGATCACACATAGCTCCACGCCGTCCTCTGCATCTCGTCCGCTCGACGTCGTCGTCGGTTCTGGACCGCGCGCCGGCCAGGCCCGAGCTCACCCTCACCGCAGCGAGGCCAGTGACCGTCCTCGCGCCGGTGGCAGCGCGCATTTCGCTAGCGCGGCGAAGGCGGTAGCGCGCATCTCGCCTGTGCGGCGACAGCAGCGGAGCTTCCCCCACGATGTCCTGCCTCTTCTTCTTCCTTGTGGAGCCCGCTTCCTGACCGTCCTCGATGAGCGAGCTCGTCCCACCGGGGGCGGAACCCGTCTGATGCCCCATTGCATCCTTTGATTTGCTCTCTCATATCGAACGCCATTTGAGGTCCTTCCCCATCCCTGTACATCTCCTTCCCTTGCCCCGGTTTCTCCCCTTTCTCTTCCACCACAGTCACAGCATATGTCCGCTCTAGCGTATGTTTTTGCATGCATTTTTCTTTAAGGTAAGAGGGAGATAGGAAGTAAAATAGAGATTGAGTACATAGTTTGTTATTGTTTTTAGATTTATTCATAATCTTCTTTTATATATTAGTTAATTTACTGCAATGGTTATTAGTCTATCATGTTTTAGTGTCTTTCTGCTATCTGATTCCTTCATGTCCACGATCCATTGTTACAATGTCTATTTTGTTGGTGTTGTAGTATCTTGCCACTTGCAGAGAATATTATATTTTTAGATAACAATTAGAAATGTAATGTTAATCAGATATTTTTATTCGTCAGTCATTACAGATCACAGACAAATAGTAATGTAAAGTTCACCTTAGGAACTCGTAGGTAGTTAAAAATTTTCCTCAAGTTCAGCTTTAGCTTTCAACCCCCTTCACTAAACTTTTTGCTCAATTTCATGCTGGGCTGAACCTCTTCGTTCAAATCAAGTCCTGTATATAACACAAATTTAAATGATAATTAGTGCTGAAATTGAATGAGGAACAAGATATATACTGTAGCGTACAGTAACAAACCTTTACTGATTCCCTTGTCTCGATGATAGCTCCAATGACAGAGATCACAAGGACTTATTTGGTTAGGACCTCCGTGTAGACGATATTCTTAGTGTATGTCTCGCTTGTACTGTTTTTCTTCGTTTCCTTCTTCTTCTTCTTGTTGCCCTCGACCTCTTCCTCCTCTTGATATTTTCGTGTGAGGACCTTTATGTTCTTTGCCGCCGTCGCTCTAGAGAGTGCGACATACAGTTGTCCATGAGCGAAAACGGGATCTGGCAGGTAGATTCCCACGTTTGGTATTGTTTGCCCCTGTGATTTGTTTATCGTCATCGCGAAGCTTAGCCTTACTGGGAATTGTTTCCTCTTGAAGCGGAACGGGAACATCTCATCGTCCGAGGGACATAGTGGTATTCTTGGCAAGAAAACCCGCATCCCTGAGTGCTGTCCTAGCACGATATTTGCATCAATTGCATTCTTCTGAAACCCTCGTACGACCAATCTTGTGCCATTGCAAAGACTGTTAGCTGGGTTGATATTCCTGAGTAGTATGATTGGACAGTTAATCTTGAGTTTGAGCATATGCGGAGGTAGCCCATTGGGTCTTAGGTTGTTTAGGAATTCTAGGGGATAGTAGTTGTTTGGGTCGTCTTCTACAGAATCGAAGCTGTGATACACCATCTCCTTCCCCTCGAAACGATCAATCATCTTTAGGTTGATGCTGTCTACGCAGTCGTTCCTTGTGGATAGAATCACTCTCGAAGTGATGTATTTTGGATCCTTCAAGGAACCGCTGTCCTTTAGGTAGATATGGTCGATCAGTCTATCCAGTCCATTATCATCTGCCTTTTGTTCCACGCATATACTCCGAGGTAGAAGGATTTCGCCCATTTCATTCGTCTCTTATGTGTCGTTTCCAACACGCAGAAGGAATTCTGCGAACCACGTGTCGTTTTGAGCCCTCATGTTCCGTAGAAGCTTCAAATGCTTCATGCAATTCCATAGATCGGATCTGCGCAGCGATGTGTCTACTATCTGGGCTCTTGAACCCTTTCGGACAACAGGGAGTACTTGCCTGAAATCTCCTCCAAACACTACTGTCTTGCCGCCGAATGGTAGATCTGGTCTGTCCATTATGTCCCGCATGCTTCTATCTAGTGCCTCAACAGCCTGCCTCTTTGTCATTGATGCTTCGTCCCAGATTATTAGCGAGGTTGCCTATAGCAGCTTGGCTGTCTCGCTTTGTTTAGTGAATCCACGGGTTGATGAGTTGTCTATTCTTAGCGGTATCTTAACCTTGAGTGTGCGGTTCTTCCTCTGGGCATTACGTACCTACGAAGGGCCACAACTCGAGCTCTCCTTGCCTGCAGTCGCCGTCGCCACTGCCGCTGTGAGTGAGAGTGCCGCTGCCAAAGTTGCGAGTGGGAGCGGCAGTCTCGGCACCTTGCGCCGCAGCTACGAATGGAGGCGCCGGCGCCAGCGACAGCTCCGCGGTTGCCAGATCTGGAAGATGGAAGAGCAGGACGGAGGAGATCTACAGGGAGAGGAGGTCGTCGCGTCAGCAGTGAAGGGGGTGGTCCCTGGGGATGCGCCTCGGAGCACCGGCGACCAGCGAGAGGCACCCAGTGCCCAGCGCTCGACAGCCGGCGGACCTAGGCCGGCGCACCGGAGAGGGCGCGGCCGTCGTGACCTGAGGAAGGGGAGGGCTCGCAACCTTGGCGATGGCCTGCGGGATGCTTAGGGTGGGGCAGATCTAGGGGCTGCCCACGCCAAGGGAGCAGAGCTGCTGTTGTGGCGGCGGGGGCGTGCTCCGCTGCGGAGGGAGACGGCGGCGGCCTGCTGGGTTCTTGCGTGAGGAAGCCGAACCGTGTGCGTGTGTTGGTGATTGGGGGCGGCGGCAGCACATTAGGAATAGGAATTTTCTTTTCCTTTTTTTTTAATATCCTTTCTTTTGCTGAGAACCCGCGAACACCAAAACGCAAAGCGCCAACACCAAATCCGAGGGGCGGTAGAATTTTTCTGTGCGTGTATACAGAAACTCACATAGCAATGAAAATATTTCTGTGCGTGCGTACATTTTTTCCGTGGGGCTTTTAAAAACCGACATAAATATTGTATTTTTTCTGCGAGTTTACATTTTTTCTGTGGGGCTTTTAACACCTAGGAGTTATGTGGACGCTAACATCAGCATAACGTTGGATACTGGATCTGTGACCTTTCAATGAGTATGTCATGGATGACCAAAATGATCCGTGACGTCCTGTGACAATAATTTAATGGATCATCATATATCCATTACCTTCATTTGAACCGTCATGGATAACTAAATTTCATGATGATTTGTTAGAAGGTCATGATAAAATCATCACGTATGCCCAAATTTCCTGTAGTGAACAGTTCCAGGGGCGCTCCGACGACGCCTCGCCGTCGCGGCCTGCGCCCACGCTCCGCCTTATTGTCGCGCTTGCGCATCCTCGTTCGATGTTCATCAGCAAGGAGAAACGGCGCACCATCGGTTGCGAGCTATGTTTTTGTATAATTTTTTTTCTTTTGTACGATTTGATTTGTGGTGGCCTCGATTTTTATCCACGGTGTCCCGATTTGGATCTACTCGGTATTTGTATTCATCTTGTCCCTTTGGTAAGTGTCCCGATTTGGATCTACTCTGTATTTGTATTTATCTTATCTCTTTGGTCAATATCAATTTGTTGTATGTTTGTGAGTTTGGCTTGCCTTGACCAGATTTGGGTAGTGGTAGACTGTAAGGAAAGTTTAACGAACGATTGTGTTACGACGAACGAATAAGAATACATGTTGTATCTTGTTCCATTGTATTTGATCTACACGGATACTGGATTTGGATTGCAATTGGAAAGTAGCACCTTGCTTGCCTATTTGATTTTAGTAGTGGAGTATACGAAGTTCGGTATGTATTTGGATTGCAATCGGAAACCACCGGGCGAGCGGTGCCGCGTCACGTAATACTCTTGGAAGACAGAAACTATATGGAAGGCTGGACGAAAAAAAACACCAGAAATTTTGGCTCTTTATTAATAGGTATAGATATGCTTTCATAAGATTTGCAAATTGGTCCAAGTATGTAACTAGGATGCTGATGGAGTCATGCTGGAAAGTGCAAGAGGGAGACGTAAGTTGCATGGAACAATCGACAGTGGAAGGATGCTTACTTCTACTTCAGGTAAATCTTGACAGGGGTGATAAATTCTTAGTGTAGGTTTAGGCTAAGACAACAGTGGTGACGCAGGATTGGTGAGATAAGATGGCAGGTATAGTAGGCTAAACGGGCGGTCTTGCCTTGCACAATATGGGCATGATATGGCACAGAATGATCAAGCACATATCATGCTACCATGCCAATTCTCAGTCCAGTACAACATTATCAACCCTCGGTCGTGTTGTGTCGGGCCACTAGGCCCAGCGACCCACCGTGTTAATGCCACGTCCAGATGCAAACACTAGAAAACTACAATGTTCAACAGAGTATACTCCCTCCATACCCACAATTCTTTAGTGATAGATCTTAGCGGATCTCTAACAAAAGATTAGAAGGGCTAAAACACTTAGAATAAAAGGTGTTCTTTAGATATGAGAAGAATGAGGGAGGCAAGGGAGAGCAGGGTTAGGTTACAACCATCAACAGACTTGGAGTTCATGTTCTGGTCCGCCATGTCCTTTTGGCGAGTTGGGGAAGCTCCGGTGATGATGGTGGAGTCGTGGCCGATGCGGAGGCGGGCAGCGGCAGCGGAGGTACTTCCTGTCACTGCAGCGGTCCCTCTAGATCGAGTTAGTGTTAGAAGTGTCGGTGGGGCTTGCGGTTGTAGGTGAACCTCATGACTCGAGCCCCGGCACCCACCTCCTCTTTATACCGTTGTGTGACAGGGGCCCTCTAGCTATAGATGGGCTGGGCTCCCCGATCAGGAGCGAATCAAGGTCCTATTGGACCGTTGGGTCCAACGAGAGGAGATCAACACTAACGTTCTCCCCCTTGATCTCTTCTAATAACTTACCTTAATCTTATCTCAGCCTTAACTTAAATGCTTAACCATTTTGCTCCATCTCATTATAAAGAAATGCATAGAGCACGTCTCATCGTCACAGAAGAATTTCCGTTGGACTTGACGGCTACAATACATATATCTAATTTGAAATAGAGTTCTAACTAAGGGCCCTAAATGTTCAGGAATCATAGGCTTTCCCTTAACCCCATGCCGGCTAGGTGTTTTCTAAACACGTTGGATGGTAAGCCTTTTGTGAGTGGATCCGCTAACATGTTGTTTGTCTTAATATGCTCTAGACTTATAATATGATCCTGAACTCTTTCTTTCACAACATAATACTTAATGTCAATGTGTTTGGCAGCACCAGTTGACCCATTGTTGTGAGCATATTCAACTGCGGGATTATTATCGCAGTATAACTTAAGTGGTCTCTCAATGCTATCTACCACTCTTAATCTGAGCAAAAACTTCTTAAACCAACTCACCTGCCCCGTGGCCTCATAAAATGCTACAAACTCCGCGTACATCGTAGATGATGTTACATGGGTTTGTTTGGAGCTTTTCCACGATATAGCCCTATTTGCGAGAGTGAATATATATTTTTACGTGGATCTTCTTTCATCTCCCGCATAATCTGAATATGAAAACCCCACTATCTCAAGGGAGTCTGACTTTCTATAACTTAGCATGAAGCCTTTTGTGCCTTGCAGATAACGTAGGACTTTCTTAACTAAGTTCTAGTGTGCTACACCTGATTTTTCTGATATCTGCCAAGTAACCCGGTAACGAAAGATATGTTAGGGCGAGTACAAATTTGAGCATATTGTAAGCTTCCGACAGCTGAATCATAAGGTATTGATCTCATTTGTTCGAGCTCGACTTGATTCTTGGGACATTGATGTTCCCCATACTTATCGCCCTTGACTATGGGTGCAAGTGATGAGCTACACTTATGCATACTATATTTCTTAAGAATCTTATCTATGTATTCTTTCTGTGACAGTCCCAAAACCCCTTTGTTTCTATCGCAGTGAATCTCAATCCCCAGAACAAAAGAGGTTTCACCGAGATCTTTCATGTCAAAATCCGAGGACAAGAATTTCTTTGTTTCCATTAGTAGAGTGACATCAATGCTTGCAAGCAAAATGTCATCCACATATAGGACTAAGAAAATGTACTTAGCATTCTTAAACTTTGCGTAAACGCAATTGTCCTCTACATTCGCCTTAAACTCAAACGTTCTAATTGTTTCATCAAACTTCAAATACCACTTTCTTGAAGCTTGTTTTAGTCCATAAATGGATTTCCTTAGGCGACATCCCATGTTTTCTTTTCCTTCCACAACAAAACTTTTCGATTGTGCCATGTAAACATCTTCGTCAAGATCCCCATTAAGGAATGTCGTCTTAACATCCATCTAATGCAACTCTAAGTCATAATGTGCTACTAGCGCCATTATTATTCTTAAAGAATCTTTACATGAGACCAGAGAAAACGTCTCATTGTAATCAATTCCTTCTCTTTGCGTAAATCCTTTTGCCACGAGTCAGGTCTTATGTCTCTCAACATTCCCTTGGGAGTCATGCTTAGTTTTATAAACCCATTTATAACCAACCTTCTTAGCTCCCTTAGGAATTTCCATTAGTTCCCAAACCTTATTGGAATCCATGAATTTTATCTCATCTTTCATAGCTTCTAACCACCTTGTAGAGTATTCACTTCTCATGGCTTGTTCATATGTAGTGGGATCATCCTCCATATCAAATTCTTCGGTTTCATAAACCTCATAATCATCTGATATAGTTGATCTTCTAAGTCTCTGTGACCTTCTAATGTTCTCATTATTTGGCGCTATTTGGGGCTGTTGTTGTTCTTCCTGATGCACGACAGGTGGTTCTAATGGATCCTGAAGGACATGTTCCTGATTGTCATTAGGTGTCGGCAATGGAGGAGCAACAACAGGTGCTGGCACTACCGTGTCTAACACTATGGGTGCAGCAACAATAGGTAGAATGAAGTATGGTTTTTGAAACATTGGAGTAGGGGCTTGAACCCTTTTCTCCTCTAAACCAATCTCCTGGGCTACCTTACTCCCCCTCATCAAAACATCTTCTAAGAACTCAGCATGTCTGGTTTCCACAAACTTAGTATGTCTGTCAAGGCAATAAAAGCAGTAACCCTTTGACCTGTCTGGGTAGCCAATGAAATGGTAACTAATTGTCTTAGGGTCTAACTTGCCTAAATTTGGGTTAAAGACTTCAGCCTCAGCTGGACATCCCCACATCCTTAAATGCTTACGTGAGGGTAATCTTCCTATCCATAACTCATACGGTGTTTTAGGCACCGATTTACTTGGTACACGATTAAGAATGTTAATGGAGGTTTTTAATGCCTCCATCCACAAACTTATCGGTAAAGTAGAGTAGCTAATCATGCTTCTTAACATATCCATTAAGGTACGGTTTCTTCTTTCAGCCACTTCATTCTGTTGAGGCTCACCTGGTATGGAATAGTGGGCAACTATGTCATTTTCCTGAAGGAACTTAGCAAAAGGTCCCGGAATTTGGCCATACAGGGTATATCGCCCATAGTATTCCCCACCACAGTCTGATCTTACTATCTTAATCTTCTTATTGTGCTGATTTTCTACTTTTGCCTTAAATATCTCAAACTTTTCTAAAACTTCTGTTGTTTCTCTTATTGGATAAATTTAGCCAAAACGTGAATAATCATCAGAGAAAATTATGAATGAATTATAACCATTCACACTCTTAGTAGGCAGGTACCATATCACCAAAGTAGAAATCTTTTTCTACGCATAATAGTCTACTTTGTCTTTTTCTTTGCTCGTGGGTTTTGAACTCTGTTGGGTCTTCTTTCGCTTCTTTCCTTTACACACCGAGGCAGCACAACGTTCCTCTTTGTAGTCTTTATTCGTTTTGTACCTACTTGCATTACACTTTGGACAGCTCTCCACGTCCATATATAATCGTCACCTCGATATAGGATACAATGATTTCTACAAGCATGGATCTTCTCAACAGCCATCGTCAGTGGACTGATTAGCTTCTTTGCATAGTACATGTTAGTAGACACTTTGTTTTCCTTTGGAAGCATGTATGCTATAATACTCAAGAATACATCGAAGCCAGCATCAGAAAAAACCATACCTAGTTTTGCATACCAACAACTTTAGCACCGAACGCAGTGTCGTGAACTCTTTGGTACAACCCTTAGACTCATCGTACAAAGGCTCTTCTGTTGTCTTCATCAGGGTCTCCATACCTTTCTTGAAGAACATTGATGGATCTTCTGCATGACGACGCAACATTGCCTCCAGGAATTCTGCATCTTCCGCATCCATATTATTTTGCATCGCATCAGTTCTGACGCCTTCAATTCCTCCAGCGAAACCATGATCAGGACCATCGGTGACAGGTTGTTGTGTCTCGTGTACGAACTGAAACCCGTCGTCAACAAGCATCCATCGGCGTTGATATTTGCATGGCTTCCAGTTGTATAAGGAGCAGAGATACCCTCTCCATGCTTTTTCCAAATCAAGTAATCCTTCATAAATCCTCGACGGACAAGATAAGAAAGGATTTGTTGATGGTCATCAAATACAACAACATTCCTGCAGTCCATGCATGGACAATATATGTGCGTCTTCTTTGTTCTCCAAGCATGGTTCTTAGCGGCATCAATAAACTTATCAACCTCGGGTATGTATGATGCATCTAGCCTTGATAACTTATACATCCAAAATGACCTCTCCAACATTACCTATAAAAAACACTAATTAAAAAGCAGAAAAACACACCATTCATGAAACACCATTGATGCATGAAAAGGGAGAGAGGAGAAATATTATGTAACCATCTTAATCAACCTGACTTGAAGAAATAAAGAAAATAACCTATGTATTATTCTCTCTCTCACTAATGGTGAAACCCTGGATCCAAAAAGTTTCTCAAATTGAGCAAAAATGAGAAAAATGAGGCAAGATGGATAAAAACTAAACTTTCTTAGCAATCTCCTTCCAAGAAATGAAGATCAGAACCTCCCCCCTTGTATTTTGATAAATGTGGCTCTCCAAAATCACCTCCTTCCAACAAATGAAAATCAAAATCCCCCCTTGTTTGTGTAAATGAAGTGATTTACCTTGGGTTTAGAGTTTAGCTAGGGTTTAGGGTTAGCTAGGGATTATTAGCTAGGGTCTAGGGATTATTTAGCTAGGGATTTAGTATTTAGCTAGGGATTATTAGCATATAGTGGATTTAGTTAGGAATTATTAGCAAAACATATAAGTATCATTATTAAAATACAAAATTCATGAAACATAAGTGCATATAGTGGATGAAATAAATTGAGAAATAAAAAAACATAATAAAAAACCTAACTAGAATAATTAAAAAAACTAACAAAAAAATTACACTTCCCTCTATACATAAATTCTCTTTAACACAACATTGATTCATGAAAAGAAGTAAATATATCTAGCATAAACTAAATTAAAAAGAAAACATAAAAATGGAGAGAAGAGAGATATTATATAATCAATTTAATCAACCTCAAGTGTAGAAACAAATAAAATAACATAGATATTCTTCTCTCTCACTCATGGTGAACCCTAAATCCAAAATGTGGCTCAAATTGAGCAAAACTGAGTTAAATGTGGCAAAAGAGACATAAACTAACCTTTTTTAACAACCTTCTTCCAAGAAATGAAGATCAAAACCTTCCCCCTTGTATTTTGAAAAATCTAGACCTCCAAAATCGCCTCCAATAGAAAGTGGCGACGAGAAATATAGGTGGTCGGGAGGAAGCAGAGAGTGCTGGTCGGGAGAAAGATGTATATATAATACATGATATACCACAGGCGGTTGGCATAACTCAACCGCATGTGTAAATCGCTCCATTTACACTGGCGGTTGGGTTATGTCAACCGCTAGTGGAGATGGATTACCACTGGCGGCTGGCATTACACTGGTGGTTGAGTTATACCAACCGTCAGTGGTAATCTATCTCCACTGGCGATTGACAACTCTGCCCGGGCTAATTCACATCACAGGCGTGTGACAATCAAAACCGTTTGTGATGTATTTTGGGGGCGCTAGTAAAGGACTGTTTTCTACTGGTGTTCGCGACTCGTGCGCGCATGTGGAAAATCATATGCTGCTTTGTAGTGGCAGGCACGCTGCCAAATACGTCTATCGCGGCCTGATGTTAGAGAAGCAGACGGATGATGCTCAGCAAATAGCAGCCTTCCTCGGCGCGGGCGACACCCTCGCCGATAACGCCCGACGTGTCCATCGCGGCTCAGTTCCATGACACTTTCGCCAAGCCGTTGTCCTTCTCCAAACACGCAGGTATGTGGAGCGCTCTTCCCTATGGTTGCCGCTCATAGGAGGCCGGAGACACCGCTAGCGTCTTGATATGGGTTTGCTCAACGTCGAAAGCTTTTTGGTTGCACATTTAGTTTCTTAGCTGGTTCCAAGCAAAGAATCGTCTTTTGCTTTCTTTTTCTTTTCTCTCACCCAGTAAGCAAAGAATCATCTCTGCTGAGCATACAGACACACAAAAGAAAAGTTTCTGTGGACTACCACCGGGCTCCAGCTACTTTGCTTCTCTCTAGACTCTTCACACACGCACACAAGCCAAAGACTCAGCTCATCGTCGGTTCCGTCTGTTTGCTTGTATCTCTGCTTATGCATGGCAATTCACATAACCGAGGTTTAATTTGATTTTTCGATCCCTTCCATTACAAATTCAAAAGTCCATATCTACAATGTATGTATCCTGATTACATAATCATGGGATAAAAAAACAAAACTAATATTTATTGAAAACACAGGCAAATACTACATACAATCGTTGGTTTGATCCGTTTGGCTTTCTACATATATCCGGCCTGCTGCCACGTATTCGAGTCAAAAAAATATATTTATATATCTCCTGCTACTGCATGCCAATTCAACATAACCGAGGTATGTAACCATTCCATCTCGCAAGTTCAGGTTCATCGTCTGTGCTGCTGTGCTGCTGTGCTGAATGTAGCATGCATGCCTATCATGGAATTGTTCAGCTAGTTTGAGAAACTGGATACATCATATATGGCACAGAAACTACGATAGATCCATGAGATCGTGCATATACATGGATAATATATATATATATATATATATATATATATATATATATATATATATATATATATATATATATATATTATGATGATGATACGTTTTTAAATGTCCCCTCTGTCCTGAAATATAATTGCTCTTTAGTTGTCCTGAGTCCAAATCGTCATAAATCTGATAAAATTTCTAGAAAAATAAAACAATAATATTTATAACATCAAATAAGCTTCCTTAGACGCATTATTATTATTATTATTATTATTATTATTATTATTATTATTATTAAATGTATTTTGATAACTTGCCTGTTAAGTTTTTCATCGTAGAAACTTGATCTAAACTTAAGATAAACTGGACATAGACAAACTGAAGATCTCTCTTACTATATCTCGTCGTGACTGAGTGAGTAATTTCATGGTTGTGTGTTGATCAGGTCAGTGGATGGAATGATCATATCGATGGGTTAGATTCCATTCCATTCCATATTATAATCCAAATGGAATCGGTGGTCTGCTGGATGTTGGCATCGGTGCACATGGACCATTTCCTTCCAAAATGAAGCGGAGGTGGCAGCAGCATTAATATCAATACTGTACCGCCTGAAGATATAGTACTGGCACACCGAACGTGCAAATCCAATCCACCAAGGCGAATTATATTCACCGGCGTGGCCGGTTAATAATTACCTCAATCCAATCCATCATGTATACTCATGTATGTAAGCCACCCAGTTAGCAAGCAAGATCTCGTTTTTGTTCCACCTTTAATTTCGAGTGAAATGGTTATACCTTGCTCTCGAACGGCCTGACGCATAGTGCATACGTATGCAGGGTATTTTTGCCAACACGATAGACGAGGCTGCTGAAGGAATCCTCAACGAGCTGAACGAAAAGACTCGTACTACAAGAACCGTCAGTAGAAGAGACAATGTCTTGTACTTCGACGGCTGGGACGGCCTGGGAGCGTCCGCCGTCCTTCGAGCCATCGCCCAACGCCTCTCCACGACTTCAGCAGATGGGAAGAGAGCCCTGGCCGAACTGGGGTTTGATCAGGTCATCCACATCGATTGCTCGATGTGGGAGAGCAGGAGAGCGCTTCAGAGGGCGGTCGCAGAGCAGCTGAATCTCCCAAGCCAAGTGATGGAGTTGTTCGACAGGGAGGACGAGGAAGACGATTTCCGCGGAGTGGCACAGGGCTCGCGCGCTGAGCTGCAAGTCGACAGGGAGATGTATCAGCACATACAGAACCGCAGATTCTTGGTGATTTTCCACAATGGGAGCAATGAAGAGATTGATCTAGCCAGTTTGTGTGGCTTCCCTCTGTCCGGGTACTCCACCAGCAAGCTGCTGTGGACATTCCAGGGAAGGTTCCGGGTCAAACCTCGGACCAAAGTTGACACGGCCATGATGAAGACCGCAGGAACAACTGATGTTTTTCTCTCGGCATACCCAAACAATAAAATGCGAGAGGAGCTCTGGCCCTACCTGGTACTCCAAGAGGCTGAGGAAGTAATCGCAGCATGCAACGTCGCCAATACTGTGTCCGGCAACATCATCCATCAGTCTGAAGAAGTTGCCGACTGCTTCCGGTACATGTTGGAAGTGGGTTTCAGAGGCCGTCACTTGACTGACTATGATTTAGTCACCCATAGTGCCAACTACTGGATGTGTGATGGCATCATACAACATCGACAAGAGCACGATGAAGACACTATTGGTCTGTGGAGAGCTGCTGAAGCTCTGCGTCGTGAGATGCGATTGGATAAGGACCACCATCAATATGTGCCCTCCTCTCAATTGATAGGGTCGTGGCAAATCCAGAGTAAGCCATACTGGACTTCGCCAACTCATGGATTTATTCTGATTCCAACCAGAGCTATTCCCAACGGAGATATTTTCCATCACTATGCCGGCAAGCTTTGTGTTCTCAAGCTCTCGCGCTGCACCTTCGATTTCCAGTCACCTCCATTCCTCTGCTGCCACAGCCTCAGGTTCCTATGGCTTGACCATTGCCAAGGCACCAAAAAGACAGGCACAGATGGAGCAGGGAAGGATGAGGACATCCACCGGTGCTTTCAGAGGCTATGGGTGCTCGACGTGCGCTACACAGACTGTGATCAGATATTATCTGCGCAGATGTTGGATCTCATGACCCAGCTCAGGGAGCTACATGTGATCGGAGCCGAGGGATGGTGGGACATGGGCCAGCTACAGGGGCGATTGCCTAACATCCGCAAGCTCCGAGTGAAAGACTCTCGTGTCAGCTGTAGTTGCCCAGAAAATGATCTGTTCTCGGAGATGAACAAGATGGAACATCTTGAATTTTCAGGAAACTATTCAACTGGTGCTTCCAATCGCATGACGAGCTTATTTGGGCCAGAGGTAAGCAGCAGCAATATTAGCTGCCTGGAGACTCTAGTCGTTGATGGATGCAGTTTACGACACATCTCCTTCCGCGGATGTAGTGAATTGAAGAATCTGCACTTACGAGGACGGATGTGGTATCTCCGCACCCTAGACATCTCAGGCACGGCAGTGAAAACACTTAGATCTCAGTAGTACAACAGAAATCTGGCACCTTGATGAGCTCTATCTACTTGACTGCAAGAAGCTCCGTGCAATCCTGTGGCCACAGAAAGAGCAAATGAAACAAGGAGGCCTGGGTAAGCTATGCATTGACACCACGTGGTCAGCACCCACCGCTCAATCTAGAGAGGAAAAGTCCAAGAGGGATACTAGTACTGCTATTACAGGACCATTAGTAGCACCTGCAGCTGCACCACATGGTAGTCAGCCGAGCAGTGAATTTGATTGGCACATTTCTGTACGGGATGCAAGGCTCCTTGGGTCCCTGAAGCCTCCTGTCTATTCTGATTCCCGCAAGGCATATGTCGAGATCTCCTCTCCTCGTCATCCTACCGTTGATGGTGGTGGTAGTGGTAGCAAAGGAATACTCAAGAGCACAAGCAGTCGTGAGCAACAATTGTTGGTAAACCTACAGCGGCAGCCTGCACGTGCACATGCAGTATACACAGATATCTCCGTGGACCACCTACAGCAAGCTAGTGACGAAGGCGGTGATGATACTCTGGGAATCATGTGGATGTGGCCTTGCCCCGATGTTCCGGACCTTCCGGAAAAGAAGTGCTACATGCACATACAAGACCAGATAAAGACAAAATTATCTCGAGGTGGTGAAGAGACTAGTGCTATTTATGTCCCAAAGTTTGTACAAGACTCTGCTAAGATCCTGCATGTGCACGATAGCCTGTCCATCACTAGTATCACTTCACATGAATATGATCATTCAGAATGGCCTGGTCTAGAGTGGTGCAGAATCGAGAGGTGTCCTAAATTGGACTTTGTCTTCAATAATTCAATCGATCCCTTTATTTATGACCTGAGAATATTCTGGGCATCTCAACTCCTAAAGTCACGCTATATCTCAACCTCAAATGGATGACGTTTGTTTCCGCGCCTGACGTTCCTGCACTTGGACTTATGCCCTAGGCTTGTACACGCACTCCCTTTGACCTGGAATTTGTTTGGTAATGATGAGGACAGCTTGCGCCTCCTGGAGACCCTTGAGATTGCATGGTGCAGTGATCTCAGAGAGATATTTCCTTTCAACACGACAGGCAAGCCAAATTCAAAAGACTTCCCCAAGTTGAAGCATATCTACCTGCATGAGCTCCCTTCTCTACATCATATTTGTGGTGTCAGAATGTCCACACCTAATCTTGAGACCCTCAAGATCAGGGGCTGTTGGAGCCTCAGGCGCCTTCCTGACATTGGCGGCAGCAACACAGTAGTGGAGTGCGACTGCGAGAAGGAATGGTGGGACAGGCTAAAGTGGGATGACCGCTCGCAGGCGGACAACTACAGACCCATCCACCCAAGGTATTACAAGAAGACCATGCTCAAGGGCAGCATGCTCAGGTAGTCCCTCACTCTTTCACATCATGCAGGAGAACATATGCATGTATTATAATTCTGTCTTCCAAGTCTATTTAGCGACCAATTGAACTCCCTTCCCTCCAACTCTGTCATCTAACTCCAAAGTTTTTACATATGCTTATCATAGTATAAGATATATAACTACAGTAGTATTATTTATGATCCTGACCAGTGGCTTACTGGTTAGTGATGAATTATGCATTCCTTTTATATATGTGCACCAAGGGCGACTGCCATGCATGACACTTCATGTTGTTGATTTGCTCACCTGAATTGATGGATATATTGTTTGTATCTGATGATCTCCTCCCCAACTCCTGCAGGTGAGTAATCCGGTCAGCTCTTCGTTAGATTACACTTGCTGGCTGCCCTGCTAGCTGGTGTCTCACCTTCGATCTCCTGCTCACAGTTCTGCTACTGCATCCACTTGATTGGTTTGTGTGTGTGCTCGCGCACGCAAAGGACAACATTGATGCATATATGCTTTTGCTTGCGTTATGTGCTATCATAGTATGGCACGTTTGCATCAGCTTGCTTTGCTTTGGTTTGTTTGTCAGCCTTTCTCGATGGATCCAGACATCCATCCATCATTGGTGCCTATGTGCTCTTGTTGGAAAGATGGTATGATGCAGACAGACCAGACTATGTGCCCTGTCTGTAGTAGTAGTAGTGGAATAAAATAAGAGCCAGCGAGCATTGGATCCAAAAGCTGAATTACCTTCAGCCTGTGCAACAACAGCATGAGACTTGTCCTCAAGTGTGGTACTGCCACATTGTTGTGCTCTTGTCTTGTGTGTTTGTGGACTTTGATTTGGTGTGTGCTGCACTGCATTGTAAGGGCTATGTGGTGTGTTGACCTTTCAATTGTGTGTGGAGTAGAGTGGTCAATGTTATTGTTGCTCTGCTTATGTTTATGAACAAATAAATAAATGTCGATGGTTGTATGTGTGATTTCAACATCCAGTATTACATATGGCACCATATATGTGAATCCAATACAAATGTTCTTTTTGAGGTACAACCTGTACTATCGATCATAGGCGTAACACAGTCACGTGGGTCTCTTTTCAAAATTTCATTTCTTATCCACTTCTTCTATTCATCAGTGAGTTTTTGTTTTACACACATATATATGCCCCCTCTTTCTTTCCTCACTTTTTCTTGACATGGACAATTCTTCTTCTTTCTCATTTGAAGGCTGATTTCACCTCGTTACGCTTTGCTGATATGCAGTAGATAGCCATGGCCATGGTTTGTCGATGAAGAAGTGCGTTCCTCTACCAAAAGCCATCACAATCGTCTATACCACCTGCATGAATGGAAGATACAACAGGCAAAAACCATCAGATCATAGCGTGCGTACGTTTTACCGGCTGACTCATCTGGAATACGCTCATTCTGTGTTTTCTAGTGATAGACTCATCTAGCATACAGAGGGAATACTCTCTCCGGATAAGCATCCAACTTTTCCCATTGATCCAAATGCTTTCGGAATATATGGACCCCCATCTTCTATCTATCGATAGCCATACAATCAAACACACCGTTACTTCCTGGATGTAGGCCATTCTTTGACAAGACAACGAAGAATGTAAAACACTTCCTTCCGCGAGCGCCGATGATACTTTTATGCATGTATATGTACGTCGTTCTTTGATAAGATGACAAATAATGCAAAATGGACACGTTTATGCAGATGTACTTCGTATTCGTAGCTTTGGGGCATGAATGCGGTTAGGTTTTTTCACCTTCAAAATAAGGGTCTCACTCATTGTCATTCAAATAATAATCATGAAGTGTCTCTCTAATAAGAGCTTTGTTTGTGGCATTTTCGGGAACTAAAGACCCGGGAGTTCAAAAGACTGCAATTGGCAATTAGCTGTTTAGAAGTGCCGCTGTCTCGCAAAACAATTGGGACAAAAATAACCACGTGTCAACTGTTCTCCACCCATCTCGACCAATGAGCCGGCAATCACCATAACAGACGTTTCGCCTGCACTGACTGACATTTGGGAATGAGAAACAAATGCGATAGTTTGCACTTGAAAGTCCACACCATTATAGCAGAGATGAAAACCATGGTGCTTGTATATAATGAGCGCAAGGCAACCACAATACACTATATTTTCTCAAAAGTTTTTAATATAACTACTACCCTGAATCAGGGTACCAATCATCAATCAACACTTCTCTAGCATATACACTCGGGGTCCATAAGACTGATAAATCATGATTAGCTCGCATAGTTACTGCAGTTCAGACATGACATGACAGGCTACTCTGCCCTTCGCTGTTTCTAAAGACCACCTCAGCGTTTGGCTTCATGAGCCATGGAAGTGAAGCTTCTCATGGTGCAGGCACGCCCACGCCAGCTTCCTGACGCTTGTTGTCAACGGCTTCCTTCAGTTTCCTCCCGAGCGCATAGGCAAGAGGCGGGGGCACAGCATTGCCAATCTGCCGGTGCTTGTTCTGGATGTTGCCCGCAAACTCGTAGCTATCAGGAAAGCCCTGCACGGCAAAGATCGGATCATATTACACAGGTAATCCTGAGTGTCATCATCATTTCTTTGCAGATGGAAATGGATGTAGACCAGCTTACCTGAGACCGAGCGCATTCCCGGACCGTGATGATCCTGTTCTGGTCAGGGTGGAAGCACATGCCGACCTTGCCCATTGGCTGGGGATCTGTGACAGATGTGGGGAAGTTGCCTTCCCAGTCCAGCCTCCCGTACAGCCCTTTCCACTGATTGTGCCTCTTGGCTGTGTTGGGCAGGCACCAAGGTATCAGGTCAGCCATCTGCCCATTTGACAGCTTCACCTGTAAGCATAGCATGGGTCAGTGCTCCATGGATAGAACGAAAATAACAGATTTCAGAACATTACCTTCTCGTCTGGTAGGTCATGCCAGTCGCAACCTGGTCGTTTCGGAATGTGTTGGCACCTTATGAGGTTCAGCTCATTCATCTCCTTGGATATGTGATCATTCAGTACCATCATATTCCCTCTTATCTTCTTCTGGAACCAAGACACAGGCTCACCTCCATACTGCACAAGATAACCAGTAGCTCATTTAGCATGCTCATAGAGAAAAATGAAATTAGATGGTTCAGAGCAGCAGTTACCTCAAGTGTGAGTTTGCTGGCACCATTTTCCACTTTAGGCAGATCCCCAATTGTATCTCTAACAGTAATTGCTCGGAAAGGCGCTCCACCAGCAGTGCTTCTGGCAGCTGCATAGTATTGACCATCAGGCAGTGTTATCTTCAGCTCAGGGCTAGCAAACACATGCATCGGCTCTGGCCAATCAGGAAGCATCTCTCCAGGTGCAGCAGCCCAAATAAATGCCCTTTTCCTGGACTGAGCAACACCAAAAGCCCCTGCTTCTAGAATTCCAAATCGGACCTACCAAATGGCAAACAATTTCTGAGTACACAGATTTAAACCACTACAAAACAAAAGGTGCAAGCTATAGGTCATAGCAGATAATGAATGAACATAAGAAATACCTGGTATCCCATCTCCAGAAGAGATGCAACTGCTAAACGGAAGGTCTGCCCTTTGTTGAAGGAAACAAAGTTCCGGACATTTTCCAAAAGAAAGAATCTGGGACGGAAATACTCTGCGAATGAGAGGAATGCCAGAATCATCTCACACTGAACTTTACTCCATGGGCTTTGATTGAATCTATTCATCCCAGAGAATCCCTGATAAGAAAAGAATAAACAATTCAAGCATTTAATTTACGAAACTGAACAGGCAACTGACGATTTTCTGGCCTGTGTAGAACTGTAGATAATAACAAACCTGACACGGAGGACCACCATTTATAAATTCTACTTCACCAGGGACTGGAAGGTTATTAATGTTCGCTTCAGGAAGTTTAGCTGCTTGTTCAGCAGCTTCAGAAGTTGAAATGCAATCATCAGTATCCCCACATTTATCCATAATTGCCCTGCATTATCAAAAATATTGGTTCTGTTCTGCAACAAAAGCATAATAATGGCATCAAACAATTTACACTTACTTTAGAATCACATTGCAGTTATCTACAAAGACCGCAGCCTCTGGATGATTTTTGCTAAATGCTTCACCAGCAGGCTCTTCATATTCAATTGCCCATTTTGTAAAAGATACACCTACAGCATTGGACAATGAGGAAAGTATTTTTTGATGGTCATCATGTTCATGGTAAACAGCATTAGTGTTAACAATACATACCAGCTTGCTGCAGCCCTTCTGATAAACCTCCACAGCCAGCAAAAATGTCAAGAGTAGATATACGGTTCTCTTTTGGCACATCCAACCATTTACCTGAATCTATTTGATCAGTCTCACAGATCTGCTTTCCTTTGTTCTTTTTCAAAGCACTTGTTGCCTTTTGCACCATAGACATAAACCTAACATTTGGAGGCAACTGCTCCAGACACAGAACACATTCAGGGAACTATCAAAACTATCACTCAATGAATCAGAACAGCAACTTCAGTACAGTACAGCTAACCTGCTTGAGAGCTCCACTGGCACGATCATATATAAGTTCACAGAAAAATACATGTTCAAACATCACTGGAAGGTCTGAACTTGCAAGATCATTCTTCTTTCTAACCTCACATTTTCCCTCTGTCATATCCACAGGCACATCAATTACATCTTCACTGTAGTAGACCTGAATCGAAAAAACAAAAGTTAACAAGAAAGAATACAAGAATGACCATTCTCAGGACTCTAGGATTTGCTCACATGTTTGAGAAAATAAAGTAGCAATGACATTATGGATAAGATAAATCAAACATATAAGATACAAAAAGAAAACCTCTCTGATGTCAGATGCATAGGCTTTGGCTGACGAAATGTCATCTGGTCTGTAAAATCTTCTAGCACTGATATTTGCTGATGCTGGATTGAGGTTTTTAGATCCAGCTCCTTCAGGGATGGCCAATATTTGACAAACTGCATAGGGCTTTAGCCCCACATTTCGGCCAGCCTTGAAGGTTGCACGATCCTCATCTTCAGAGAAAAAATCAGGCCTTATGTATAAAAAGTCATTGACATTATATGTAACCTTTCTGTAGACAAAGCTCGTCTTTGAGAGTACTTTCAATTCATCAGAATCTGGCTCTATCTGATCACAGGAGCTACATACACCACTACCAAGACCCATTTTATCACGGGGGAGGTCAAAGAAGGCACCCTTCTCAGGCCAATATAAGCTTTTGCAGAAATATACCATGGGCAGGCCCTTTTTCTTTCTCTCTTCTGCTTTGGTCTGCTCAACTTTATCAGCTTCAGAATTCTCTTTTCTATACTTGTGACCCCAAGGTCTAGATTGGATATCAACAGTTACCAATTCCTTGATGTCATCTAATTTGAATTCTAAACAATCATTAGTTAAGAAAACCTCCCTCTCATTTGCAGCATTGCCAAGAATTGTATGTGAACCTTTTTGCAGAATCCTCCCGTGAACCATTTTTGCACCACCACTTTTCTGAAACATGTACTCAACAAAACACATGACTGTGTCTCCTGAATCATCTTCTAGTGCCACTGTTCCACCAACAGGTATTCTGAGTTCTCTAACATAAGCACATTTGTATAGAGTTTCTCCAGACGATGCTTTCCCAGATGTTTCACCTTCCCATCTTATTTCCTTACAAGTTTGTGATAGCAACTTCCGGGACCGTGTTGATGGTGGAGTCTTTGAGATCTCCTCTTCAACCTGCCCTTCATCTTCAGCATCCTCATCTTCATTTTCTTCTTGTTCATCATCAATTTCTTTTGTTTCATTTCCATCTCCCTCCTTGGAATCTTCAGGGAAATGATGTGCGTAGTAATCACTCCAGATTCTGTTGATCAGCCTGGTTGTTGTTGCACGCATCACTTTTCTCCTCGATGCCGGACCCATTGCTGCACTTGGATTCAGATTCTCTCCCCTCATTACTTGAGTTTTTTTCTTCATAACTAGCTTTGTATGCCTCCTCTGTTCCATCTTCAATAAAAGACCACTGACAAATGCACTCCGACGTATAGTCTCATCTGGAAAATCTGCAAACTGCTGCAATATTATCTGTCCATGCACCACAATATACCTCTCAACAAGTGCAATGTTAGAAGATATAAATGCAGAATTCCCTTTGTCAAATTCAGCTACTTTTTTTATGACATCAGCAAAAGAAAGCTTGGAGGCACGACTCTGCTCTTTTAACAGGGTGATGATGCTAACAGCAAGCCTTGCTGTTTTCAGTACAGGCTCACACCATGGAGCATATTGTTTAGTTGGTTGGCGTAGCTTGTACCTGAAATCACTCTAAATGTAAGTTCTAATGGAGTAAAGATGAAAAGAACTAAAAGTGATGTTCAAATGGTACGTTTGGATCCTTTCATTTGGAAAAATTGAAATATACTAAAAATAACTTAAGCTATTTGGCTTGAATTTGACATGCCACCACTTCCAAAGTACATATATAAGCCTATCTTAAATAAATTCATAGGGTGGGGGATGGAAATTGATTCTATAAATCACCATGCTACGAATCTACACTACAACTGTCAACTGTGATTATCTCCCTTGTATGGCTAACTAAAATTATTAGAACGAATTCAATTCCAAAGATCCAAATGGGGTCTAAGAGGATTCAGTGCTACAACTACAACTGCTAAGAACACAGTTAATGACTGCATAATGAAGCAGTGTGCTGAAAGAAAGTAGTTGAGGGTACTTACCAGGCCACATCAGTCCGAATGGTTATACAAATCATTGATCCACCAAACTCTATAAGCCATTCTTTGATTGGGCTCAAATAAATAGGGACTCCTGCATCCTGTTGGTCAGCTTTGCTGGAGGAAGACGACGATTTCACAGACTCAGCTGTAGAACAGCAACTACCATCATCATCTCTCATGAAACCAGATCCAAAGACAACCACATCATTTTCTGCTCCTGATTTCATAGGGATCAATTCCAAAGATATAAGCCTGGAATCTGCATTGTATAGAGTCCAGTTATTGAGTATCCTCACTGGCACATCATCAGAAAATATGCTGTCATCGCTATCAAATATGTATTCATCCATTTCTTGGCTAAATGGCTTATAGTATGCAGGAAGGGGATAGTCATTGGCAATCTCAGCTTCACTTATTTTTATGTAAACATTTTTCTGGGATGGTGTTCCACGCCTACCCCTCTGTTTCTTAATCATTTTCCATTCTTCTTCTTGTTGAAGTAATCTAGCTAATTTTGCATCATCATCATCTTCTGCTGTCTCTTCACACACTGTGTCCTTAATTTTCAGACTCGTGTTTGAGATGCTAGAGGGCAGCTTGGTCAGTTCCACCCTAGATCTGCACTGGTCTCTTAGAGAAACAAGAACTGGCAGGGTAGCAAACTTTTCATCATCATTGCTTGATGTATCATCCAAACCAACAAGTTGATTGTATACAAATTCTCCAATAGAGATCACCAAATCTTTGCTCATAGTTCCACTATATCCTTTCATGGCATTAATTGACCGAACAACACTAGCAAGTAATTCATCCAAACCCTGGTTAGGATTCCCACCAGCTGATTTTGCAAGCTTTTTGAAAACCTCAACACAGACCTGAGCCTTCTCATAGAAGTGGTCAAAATAAGATTTGTAATTGGTTGCTGGTTTCACACATTCATAATCAGCAACATCAGTTGACACCCAGACTACAGGAGTACCTTCATCATAACCAGAAATATTCCAGTCCTCAATTCGCCCAAATCCTTCACAGCGTACTCCTCTTTCACGCTCTTTTTCTAGATCATCATCCATGGGCATGATAAGAGCTGTTATGAAGAAGTCATCGATCTCTGACATTTCAAAGGGTTGTGGGTTCCCTTCTGCATCATGCAAGATGAAATCAATCAACTTCCGGCAAGGTGGTCGATCTTCTAGTCCAAGTTTTGTCAGATTCACAGCATCTATTTCTTCTTCCTCCATTCGATTCTTCTTGACCATGACAACAGATTTTTTTTCAGATAAGCGTATGGATTTCTCTTTGAAATCAGAACATGCTGCTGCTCTCCTTGGTCTCTTGCAGGAAACATGTCCATCACCTTTTTCGACTCCATGATGCACCTCTTCTGTTGCATCATGAGATCCACTCTCCAGTTTGCTGTTTTCTGTGGATTCCTCTTCCTTCTTTTGTGGCTTTGCTCTGCATCTTCTTGTTCCTGAAAAATCATTGGTCAGCATATTAATCAGCTATATGGGGGCAGAAAACTTAAAATAATAGTACTGAACCACGAACACGAAGAAAAGAAACACTCATGCCAGAGATGCAGACAAAACACAAATTCAACAAGAAAGGGAAGGTTTGGGTGACTGACTAGATTTAAGGAACAGAATAAATATTGACCAAACATCAAACCACTATTAATGCTTGCTATCAGTAACTAGAAAAAATATAGGCCTGTGAAGTTCAGCAACAAAGACAATATTTAAGACAAAAGGTCATTTAGAAACACCTTTATTTCTTCCAAAACATAATTAGTGGTAAAAATGGAGCTGTAGCCTGTAAATAGTGCTTCCTTTACTAAATCTAAAAATGCATGAGCCACAACATTACATCAGAAGACCATGTTCTAAAAGGTAGACAGTTAATATTCAGCCCAATCCAAGAATAGAAAGAAAAATAATATAAGCCACTGGAATACCATAGAGCCTATGTAATTAATCTACCAATCTACCCTTGGAGAAAAGAAATAGGTTCCCAACCATGGCTTGAATCTTACTGAACACTCAACATACCTCTGTTATCATAGTTGCAATATCAACCCAATAGTTCATGTGAAATTTGTAAAGGAAAATGGTATGAACAATTACTGTACTTTGCCTATAAAGGAAGATTCTGCCTCAACTGACACTACCGTTTACAGGTGAATAAACAGACACACAAATGCCAAGTACTTTAGCAGCAAGTTGTCACCACTGTTACATGGGACACAAGTGCTGTATTGGCATCCGACACGGGTGTGGGCATCTAACTTGACTTTTCTTTTTCTTTTTGGGAGGAGGGGGGGTACAGTGCAAATACCACTTGAAAACCGACAAGGTTACTGACTCAGCAAAAAAAAAAGGTACACAGATGTCTGGGGTAACACTGGTTGTCACAACTCAGGAAAGATATTTGGGTCAGATTGTAAGAGACTGGGATGACTCCATTTCCAACTAACTTGATCAAGGAGAGAGACATCCGATTGACTTAGTCTTAAGGTAGGGACCGACTGAACCCCAGAAAGCAGGCAAAAACCTCATGCACACTTGCTTCATTGGCAGCCACAGAACCATCAACGCCGTTACCAACCAAGGAGGTGGGTGCACCACCAGGGATCAAATCCGGGAGGGTAACGCCACACCTAGATGCTCTAACGTGAAGACTGCATTGTGCGAAGAAGCATCAACTCCACATAGTTATCTTTTAAGTAGCATGGAATTGGCATTGATCCTAGGGAGTTTTATATGAATTTTGATAAGTATATGACAAATAGCCGGTGTACAGCATGGTTGGAGTACAGGACAGGGGAGGCATTGTTCCATAAGGTTACACCATGCATCACCCAGTCTGATAGGGAAGAAGATGCTTTTTTCAAGTGTCCGTGTGTGGAGCTAAAAAATGCACAGGTACATGCTTTTGTTTTAAGAAATTTGGTTGGATTTAGGGAAGATTCAAGAAAGCAATGATGAACAGAAAGGAAGGAAAATGGGATGAAGAATATAGAAACCATTGGGAAGAAAAAATGTCATGGTTCCAGATGGAGATCAGCAAGTGCCTAACTCAAAATTTAATGCCATCAATGATGCAAAAGATCCATAAACACAGCAAGGAATTGAACAAGTGCAAAAGGAAAGTGTGCATGCGCTAGGCTGCATGGTTAAGGACAGGAGCAATCGAGGGAGCTTGTAATTCTATTAATAGAAAATAAGAATTAGAATACAGTTCTAACAGACAGGCATTGTAAACTAGATAAAAAATAACTTTGGTGGTATTTAAAGAGTAAATGTATCGTTCTACTGGTATATAACTTAATTACTTTTCATAACACAAAACCAGATTTTCCACGCTAAAAATAATATTATATCATATAAATAGGAAGCATTTTGACCAAAAATAAGTGAGCAGTGCTCAGAATAAAAAAATGAAACATATATATTGCCATCATACCACATTCAGTTTATAAACATTAGATAGACCTATAATGCTAGAATCTAAATAGAACATAATCCAAAGAATTTTGGAACTCCAAAATGCCTTGGTAATATCAAAGCTTGTTTCTAGTGAGAAGAATTTGCTAAATTAGAGTTAAATTGCTCAGCAGTTAAACCTGAATAGTCTAATTTCCAACAATGTATAAAATTCCTGTAAAATAAAAATTGTATTTGATTAATCTAAATGGTTTTTATAAGTGAGTAGTGTGATACTTGAATATGGATGGACACATATTGAGTAGTTTATCAATATAAGTAAAATAAATACTATGTATGGTGTAGCGACTGTCATTTCCTCTATCCACTTGGTGTTTTGAAATACAATTATTTCCACATTAGAGGTTGTAGGTGCAGTGGTAGGATTTGGCATAAAAGCTAACGCTTGGATCTCAAAAATCTATGTGACCCATAATTTATACCATTGCAACAGTTTTTCACCCTACATAATAGACACCACAGAGTATATGTTATATATTCTTGTCAAATCTTTCTTGCCATATAAGACATCGCATAAAGATAGTTTTGAGAAAGATTTCTTAGAGAAGTTCCTTATGCCTAAAAAAAGTGGTTTTGCCTTGTTGTTGTTGCAAGAAGAATACATGCATTTGCATCATAATACTCTGCAGATGCAATAATAAACTTCCACTTAAGTGTTACATTGGTTCATTCATCAGTGTATTATCTAGTTAATGACCAAGTCAAATGACCATGCTAGTGACCACATGAGTTATCTACAAAGTGGCTAGTACTTGTTGCTCCATCACCACCAATGATGGCCGATCTCGCCATTACCATCATCACAATCACACTTTGAAGCTTGGCATTGCCTGCTGCTGCACCTAGAATGGCCATAACTGCTAGATCTAATCAGGCAAGATAAGGCAAGAGGCGTAGGGAAATTCATGTGAGACGACCACATCACCAACCTGTGCCATTTCCACTGCCACAACTATGCATAAGCAAAAGATAAAGAAAGTCAACAAAGCACTTCCTATATCGAGCTAATAACAAAACATGTGCAAAACCACTAGCAGCTTCAACAAGGGTGAAGATTGGAATGATTTACAAACTTTGGCGCAAAAGGTATAACATATGCTTGCTTTTGCATGAAGGGCAGATTTTGAACTTTTATGGTAGAGGTGTAATCAACTGGCAATAAAATAGTATACATTACACTATTCCTCAAAATATTGAAAGAACTAAAGCTACCAAACCTTGAGACATCCAAATAAACTAAGTAATTAAGAACAAGACCTGTGGTAACAGGAGATCTCGGAGTTTTCACCATGTCCCCCCTGCCAATTTAATGTTAGTCAGCCATGTCAAGAACTATCAAATAAATGCAGGAAATCCACCTGCAGCTCAGATAATAAGAAATATGTGCAATGACAAAATAAGCAATACAAATTATGAAACTCAAAAGGATAAGGGGGCATACTTATATGCTACTCACTCAAAAATAAAGTATAGCCAAATGGTTCAGCCAGCATAGTCTAAGTTAAAGTTCTATTTTCAGCATATCATAAAAAAGTGTTCATTCGTGTTTAGAGTGGCATGCGACAGATACCTAATGCAATGCAAGATGCATACAAGCAGCATATTGGACGAATAAAGTCCATAAAAAACTTAAGCTACAAGGTCACAGCAATAAATAGCAGAATATTTCCTTTTGTAAAAGCACATGCAGAAATCAAGAACTAGTGGTTGCTATAACATATTTCTGAATAGAACTAAATACACCTACTGCTTCAGGTGGAACTATAACAGGTCATAGAACATACTGTTGTCAAGTCATTATCAAGACATAAAGCAGAGGTATACATGAGTCATCCTCAACTGCCCTGTACTCTAAATCGTGTAGAAGCACAAGAATAGTTACTTAATAATTGCTGTGTTCCCAGTATAGAGTGGGGCTCATGTCATGTTACAACCTAAGTGACATGTAAAAGCCAGAGCATTCCACTGTAAACATTGGTACAATAAAAGCACACTCAGACAGTTCATGAGACATTGGTGGCAAACCCACATTAGCCACATCTAATCAGCGCAACAAAAATCACTGAAACAGCTGAGCAGCTTGAGAAGACAGAGTGCAACATGCAAATACCAAGTAAAATGAAGTAGAAAATCACCAGCTGAAGGCAATTAGTGCTGGGATACTGGTGTGGCAAGCAATTAATGGGGAAGAACACAAATCCGGCGCAAAGATCTGCTGCTCCTGCATTGCAGTAACATAACAATATCAAAAAAAGTACAGTACGGGTAAATATCTACTTAGCTGGACACTAGGCAATGATAAATAAGGCAAAGCAACCTGCACTATTATTGAGGAAGACAGGATGGGCAGAAGGTTAGCCAATGCAGCGCAAACCTCCACTCAACCACTCCAAAATATCTCTCCCTAAACCTCCACGAGGAATATACCACATACAAAGTGAAAAGGACTTTAAATATAAAGAATTACAGATATTAGCCACTGCAGCCCTGGACTCCACAGATTTAAGACTTACGAACATGAGGATACCCCAAATCTGCAGGGTTACAGGCACACTAAAGCAAGCATCCACTGTCCCTGGACTTCCACCCAACCATCCCAAAAGATGTCTCCAAACAATCTCACAATCCCCTACTTACTACTAGTAGTGGGAGCTGTGAACTTCACAAACTTAAGTAGTTAATCATATGAAAATTCGAGGCCCCTGCACCCTAGAACCACGAATAGTCTTACACATCTCCAGAGCCCACACCAGAAACAACGGTGTGAGGTGCGGAGGGAGCGGAAAACTGGAGCAAAAATGGTCCAAAAGGGAGCACGCACGACTCCCGAGGCAACAGACGCACCAATCCTCAATCCCAAATCAGCGGAATGGCGGAATCATAACTCCTCACTGTAGTTTAACAGAAATGGGAAAGCGGAGCAAACGATGTGACTCCGGTCGCTAATCCAGCCCCAAATCCTGGATAAATTCTCAGAAATTAAAACTGCCAAGGGGCAAAATCTTACACTACCGCAACACAAAAGTCGTCCTAAATCGCAACAACGACGCCTTAAAAAAACAATACTATACTAAATGGCAACACAAAAGTCGTCCTAAATCTTACGAAGCTGAGGAACTCTCGAACATGGTTCCGCTCGAATCCCCGCCCAAATCGCCACATAAACACAAGCAGCAGCAAAGGGGAATCCTCCAGAAACTAATCCTCCGAAATGGAGGAATCCCCACCCGGACGGAGAACTCGAACCACGGATGCGGCGGCGGCGGCGGCGGCGGCGGCGGCGGCCACACGGCTCACCACCGGGACCACGCGGATCCCCTCCTCGAAACCCCCCAAAACTCAGCCGACAGCCCCGACCAACACCGCAGGAAACTAACCGAGGAGGAGGCGGACTTACCGACGTGGCGCGGCGTCGCCCTCGCCGGCGGCGCCGAGGGTGGGCGGCACGGGAGGCGCGTGCGCGGGGGCGGAGCAAGGCGACAAACGAGCGAGCGGGCGGGGCGGAAAGGGGAGGAGTCGAACCGGGGAGCGCTGGGACGAGCCGACGAGGGGTGTTTTATAGCGCGCGCCGACACAGGCCGTCACCCCCGGTTTGGGGGTTTCGGTCTCTCTCGGCTGTGGCCGCGGCGGCGAGGCAGGGAGCACGTGGGAGGGCGGAGGAGGCTTTTGGCGGGAGACGAGCGCGGCGGCCCCGAAAACCCAAAAAAAATTCCCGTTCCCACAGGCGCGCTAGCCGCCACCCAACCCAACCCTTGCCGCTCTTGCTTGCCAAAACTGCCCGAGGCGATCCGGAACGGATTGATTTTTGTATGCCTTGTTTAGTTATCTCCACTTCTCTTTCTATATGCTGCTCCTGCAGGCAATCCATTTGGATTTGGAGGGTAGGATTTGATTCACTAATTAATTGCTCCAGATTTATCTTTGCATCCTAATTCAAATCTACAAGCTAGCAGATTTCATTTCTCTGGACCAGTCTATTGCATTTTTCGTTACTTTTACCACTTGAAAAATTAAAGCCATGCGTTTGTGGATAAAAAACAACCAGATCATCCATCAAAGAGTGACTACCTCTATATCTATAAAAGAAAAGATACTCCTTCCAGCAACAAAAGAATGTAACTATGAAATTTATGCAAAACTAATTTAATTTTAACTAAATTTATAATGAATAGTATTAATATTAATGTCTCTGATTAAATGTACTATAGAATATATTTTATATTTCACTATAAATTTACTTGTATTTATTTTGTGTAATAATGGTAGTAAATTTTATATAACTTTGACCAAATATCAAATCGTTTGACTTCTGAAAAAACTAGAACTACGTCTTTTTTTTTAGACGAAGAGATTACAATTCTATATGTCTACTCTGAGGGCCGTTTGGATCCCTTCATTTGGTGGAATTGAAATCTACTTTAATAAATTAAGTTATTTGGCTTGGAATTTGACATTCCACCACTTTCTAAAGTTCACATTTAAGTCTATCTCAAATTCATAGGGTGAGAGATGAAAATTGATTCTATAGATCATCATTCCATATTTTATTTACAACTTATAACATGTTGTTCAAACTCACTCTCCTACGATAGAAATAAAACAAATAAGTATGTCTCTCATATAGTGAACAATAATATACAATTATAATCCAAATACAATAACGTTAGCTTAATTAATATGTCTCTAAATTATGATTATTAAAATGAATTCAATTTCAGGGATGGGATCCAAACGGGGTAAGTCAAATTATCTATATGACTAAGTCTAGAAAATGGTATAAATAGATATAGTATGAAAATGTAATTTATGGTGAATCTAATATGATATTTCATCATACTTGATTGGCTTAGCATTAAACTAAAATTGTACCGGAGGAAGTACACGTTAGATCGTGGGACAGGTTTATATGTGGAAGGGATGTGATGGCCATTTTTATCTCTCTATAAGAGCATTCGTAATGTGCAAACAGGAGCATAAAACGGTGGGATCGGTTCTTGTTTTGTGTTTATATAGACATAAACTACGGGCAGGAGAGTGAGTTTCTTTCTTTTAATGAATCCCACCAAATGTTATAACTGTAACTTTGAATAAAAATCAATTACCAAGTTACCATTTGTCAAAGTGGCCATTTAGGGATTTCCTTACCTGGGTTATGCAGTATTTAATTCACCAATCGTCGATGCTTGCAGAAGCCTTTATGCCTGCTTTCTTAAATGCTGCAATAGCAAAGAGGATATTCCGTGAATATTCATTCAAGCATTGATAAGAAAGTCAACAGCCCAACACCAACCATGGTTCTCTAATTGTCAAAAATAACCATGTAGGAATTGGTGGATTCAGTAACGAATCAATTGATTTATTCTTTTGTTTCCACCAACTTATTGAGAGTGTGAATTGTTTTGTCCCAATTGTATTAGTTTTTCAAATTTCAAAGTTAATAGTTAAAATCATTTTTATGCTTCTCCCTTTGTTGCGGGATTGGTTTGGTGCGCTGAGTTAGAAATAAGAACATATTTGTTTATTTGTGTTATTTTGACAGCAAAATGTAGAAACATCATGGTCTAGGTCCTTTTGTGATGATAGAAGAAAAATTATATTATATAACAGCAGGTACATTAGCATGCTACAAATGCTCTGGATTACACTAGATATATTCATAAATTTCGTTTTCATCTAATTAAATTGAACCCACGTTGTGAACATCTCCAATCTTGAAATCAAACATGTACGACGTTTGACCACATATGCAAACACTTGACAAAAACCCTAAGAACAGATGGCCAACGAACGATGACAAAAATATTTATGCAAGCGGAACTAAGAAACTTCTTAAGACTGTTTTGAAACTTATTCTCGCTGGTCCTTCGTCGTGGCTAGATCTAACCACAATGAAATGAAGAATAGACCGGAGAAAAAAATTCATGGTGGTGACATCATCTTCGCCTTGATGTCGCCATCCGAAAAGAAAAGTCTGCATATCATCATGCCGATGAAGTTGTTGGCATCGTGTAGTTGTCACCCTCATCTTCAATAAACCTCTATGGAGAAAATGATCTCACTCTACTCTCTCACTGTTGCCATAGAGGCGGAGGAGATAAATCCCCAATACTAAGAAACTTGTAATGAAGAAACACTCACACTAAGGACTCGATCTACTAGAAAGCTTATAGAAAGCTTATAAAAACCGATGGATCCCCACTCCATCTGGCCTTCGACACGATGCCAGAAGGGGACCAACGGTGGTGGAAGACGGGAGCGGTAGTGGCGACGGCGGTGCCAGGACTCGCGACTCGCCCCTCTCGGAACGAAGGGGTATTCCCAACATCATGGTCTAGTGATGGATCATATATTTTACCTTTGCTTTTAGCTTAATATGTGATACCCGGAATTATTTGTGTAATGGGTCGTCTAGTAGTATCTAGCTTGAAATATGGACGCTTAGAGAAATGGAATTTATATTTGATTATGTCTCCAATATAACATCTATATTGAGGTATCTTAGTTTAGCGTTTTCATGCATTTAGTTCATAATGACTTAGATTCTTGTTGCAACTAGTACGATGCCATTTATGCATGCAACAGGCACATGGATGTGATTTGTTTATGTTACGATGACTATATATATATGGCAATATTGCCCATGTTAAGCACTAGATGTAGTTCTTTTACATTAAGGGCTCATTCGAAACATAAGAAATCTTCATTAATCATGTGTCTGAAGATGAATTAATCATGTGTCTGAAGATGAATTAATTTAATGATATGCCTTTTGTTGGTTGGCATGTCATTGTCTCCACGATGATCTTACCTCATCTTCCACGAAGTTGACTTGCTTTCGATGTTGGTCTTGTTCAAATGGCTATGCATAGTATGTTGTGTTCTTGTCTTTCTCTTGATCCATTATGATTTCTATCTTTACCTAAAACATAGAGTAATTATGAAATTGTGTCTTCTTAGAGGTTTGCATGTTGAAGGACCATGTCTTGGAGGCCTAGGACACTATATTTGTTCTCATGAATCTTTAGGACAAGCTGGAGTCCTCCACACTCCCCTCACTCTCTCCATATCTTCTATGCTATCACTATAGTAGGGTTTCGCTTAAGCCTTAAGTGCACAATAAGTAGCTTCTCCTTTGTGTCTTGAGAGTGAGGGGGTACCCCCATATATATTGGTTACATGTAAGGCCATGAATCTAAGTGTTTCAAACTTTGTCCATTGGATCAAACCGATCTTCAACACATAATGAAGATAAAAGGGAAATTGTGTTTCTTTGCATAGGGTGAAGGGGTAAGTCGATGGATCACTTAGTGAGGTTGTCTGACAGGGGGCATCGATCACCCCCACTAGCTTGTGGCACCCCTTCTTCCTTGTGGATGATGGTCACACTGTCATCTTGGGGTATGAGTATGAAGCATCTAGGATGTTGTCACGGTGGACTTGTCTTGATTATGGGCCCTTTGATCTATGTACATGTGGCATCCACTATACGAGAAAGCACATTTCGCGTCCAAGAGTAATGTAGAAGATACTCTATCCGTTTCGAATATAAGTCGTCTTAACCTTTTTAGCACATCTATTTTATTATATATCTAGATTATATCGTATGTTTGGTACACAACAAATTCTATGTATGAAAAAGATCAAAACGACTTATAATTTAGAATAGAGAGATGATGTAATTAATTAATTAATAAAAAAGCAACATAAGACGCTAGTGTTATAAAAGTCTTGCATGAATAAAAAAATACTTTTTGTTAAACACATATACGTAAAAAGATTTTTATCTAAACTTACATCAGTTACTTAATGATCAGCATAAAAGTGAGACGCGTGGCGCGAAAGAATAATCAGTTTCGCGCCACGCACGCGGGCAGAAGGCGGGTTTGGCGCCCGAAGTCTGTCGTCTCCCGCTCTTTTTTTCTCCAGTTCGCATTGCCAGGGGCCAGGAGCACGACTCCAGTCTCCAGGAGAGGGACCCCTGCAGAGTGCATGCAGGTTGAGACTTTGACACTCGAGAGTTGAAGAAGCCACAGGCCCACCCACAGCGAGGATTCTCTGTGGAGGCCAGAAACAACAACATAACGGAGTACATCAATGCATCATCTCATTCTGTGACAGAGCCCGCAGATATAGATACTCACGTGTCGTCGCAGCTTTGGCAAAGCACCAACCTCAACCTGGTAACAGGACGAGAACGAGATGGTACACGTAGTTAGTTACCAGCACTCCTGGTGACAGGCTCATGTTATGCAGAGGCAGAGCACGCCGTCACCAGTTTAGCTCGATATGTATATCTTCTCCAATTCGCGCTGCTATAATCAGCTCTTCGTCGCCGGAGCACGCACGCTGAGCAGGCGACAGGCCGGTCGCCATCCTGCGTCGAGAACGGCGACGCCAGCAGCTCCGCCCCACCGCTCTCCGGCTCCGTGCGGGTGCGGCAGCCCGCGGAGAAGCGGAGCCCAACCGAAATGATGGCAGACGAAAGGAAAAAAGACATGGGCCGCTAACAATGATCTGGATAAACGGGCCACGAAGTCTGGCCCATATGCGATGGAGTAGCACGCATAAACGGACGAACAAGTAAACGTTTCTCTCTCTCTTCATCTCATCACAACTAAAAAGACCGAAAGGAAACAACCAATCACCCGAAATCACGCCTATGGCCAACCCAATAACCGTTCCCCACTTCCACCGCAATCCGCCAGCCCGCAATGGTCGTCTCCTCCCCGACGACCACGCCTAGCCCGTCACCAGCCATCTCCTCCCCGCTGCGAAGGCACGCGCAGCCCCACTAGCCCGCCAGCACGGCGACTCTCTTCTACGTTGTGGACCCGCCGCCCCTGCTCCCCAGTGCCCCCGCGCCGCTAGCACGACGCCGCCCACGATGTTGACGGTGCCGGCCCCGACGTTGACGACCAAGTGCAGCCCCAACCACCGACGACCCCCCCCCCCCCCCCCCCCCCCCCCACACACACATCCTCTCTCTCAAATCTCGCACGGAGAGGCCCTCTGGCGACTGAGGCGCGAGGAGGAGCGGCCCATCAGTGCACGGCGCACGGAGGAGTGGGACTCCGGCCGAGCGGGCTATAACAGAGAGTGGACCTCGGCGGGGAATCGCTAAAGTCTCTATCTGTGGACGACGAGTAACTGGGCATCAATGAAAATATTGAGAAAGGCTAGGCCTACTGTAGAGGCATTGGAGCATGTTGAAAAAAAAAACGTTAGAATCTGCGAACAGCTCGGGTTTATACCCGAATTTGATGTTCAAAGGTGTGCCAGTCAATTTGACTAGTTAATCGACAAGGACGATAAATAGAACAAGATCTGAACGAGACAACGGCGATGCGTCCGGATGTTAAGGCTCAAACTTGATCAAGATAACTAGAGTAGAGCTGAATGAGACGACAGCGATGCGCCCGGATGTCAAGGCTCAGATTGCTCAAATGCGGAACTTGCACGGAGATCGAGGAGATGCAGCCCGTCGAAGCTTGAAGAACTCGTAGATAAGCTAGATCTAATGCAATAAAAGTAGAATTGCTGGAAAAGTAAATAAGAGTTTTGATTTGTTTGATATATGATTCTATTGTTCTTACGACATCTACGTACATATTTATACTCCAGCAAAAGGAGTTGTAGATAGACGTGTCTCGTACATTTCCTTAAAAAACTCCTATTTTTAAGGAAACAACTGACCCGCGCAGGAGTCGGACCCAAATAACAATAATTTTTCTCTAAACAAAAACTCCTATTTTTAAGGAAATAAATGACTCATGTAAGAGTCAGACTCAAACGATAAAATAACACTGGCATAAAAACACCAGTTTCCATATCAAGCCCCTCTACGATGAACCCTTTCATCGGCACACTTCTAGTCTGCAATCTTCTTCCATCGTCATCGGCAAATTTCTACTGACGTCAGCCGTCACGTCATCCTGTGCCCATCGGCAATATTTTCCTATCGGTAATCTCCTCCAATCGGCAACAGTTTTACTCTCACTGGCAACTTACTTTTATCGATCAACCCTTATCGGCAACAAACCTGCTTTATCGTTCAGCTTTCATCGGCAACAACCCTTACCCTTATTGGCAGTATTCATCCTCATCGGCAATCTTAACCGATGACCTTCCAATACCGATAGAAAACGGCCACCGATCAACGCGAGTCTTATCTCATTTGACATGTTGAAAAATGGTATCAACAGAGCCCTACGCCCTCACCACCGTCTGCACAGGCAGCTGCAACACCTTGGCAATCGGTGAGGACAGCCGTATGTGTTCGCTTCCCTCACCGTTGCATGTCTATGGTTCATGTTTCTTCGTTTGTTGGCCAGCTCTTATCATGCTCACATTATTGTTTTTTAACAATACAACACTATCATACAATAATATTGTTATTTTATTATGTGATCGTGTGTTTTTAGTATAAAAGTTTAGTTGTCCTATAGCAACGCACGGGCACGCTACCTAGTTAAAAAAAAAGAAAGAAAGACAAAGGTGAACAAGTAAACGAAAAGGATTTTACTCCTCGTACAGAACGGAATTCACATAAATAATCCCAAACAGGTACTTTGATATAGATCAAACAAGGCTAAAAAAGATACCTGAGCCTGTAACATCAGCCGGGCTTGGTGCGTGAGCCTATAACTTCAGTTTCGGAAGGTGAAAAGGGTCGCTTAGTACATTCAGCGCACAGAAGGGAAGGGATGCTGGCCCCGTGTGTGTTGGGTTGATGTGATGTTTGGGGTGAAATCATCACCTTGACAAAGCCTTATTTGCATTACTGGATGCTGGGGGCTGCAGTAATTTCTTCAAAATTTTCATTGTTGATCATGATATTTATAATTAGCCCCCCCTTGATCGCATCCTGGTTCCGCCACTGACTGGATGGATAGATTAACTAGAGATATGTCTAGTGTTTAGCGTTTCGGATAACATTGGTGAATGGTTAGTAGTTCGAAACCTATATATTGTGTTATTTTTATTTTTATTATTATCATTTATATACTTGTTTATGTTGGAATTAGATCCCATCCCGTTAGGCCCAACGGACTAACGGGCCCTAGGTCACGCCCTGATCGGAGGCGTCCAACCATGTGGTTGGTGGGCCCCCGTCGCACAGTGCTATATAAGGAAGGTGGGGGCCGGGGCGCCAGGCACGTCTCACGAGGTTCACATGCGCCGCCAAATCCCCACCGACATTCCCTAAACCCTAGACCGATCTAGAGGGAGCGCTGCCAACGGCGGGAAGCTCCACCGACGCGCCGGCGAGCACGGATGACGACTGACACGACCTTCGACTCCACACCGGCGCCCAAGGCGGACGGCGACTCCAACCCTAACACCGCCGCCGCCACTGCAACGTCACCGGTTGATGGATCCGGTCGGTATCCCATCTCTCTCTCTCTCTCGCTCTCTCTCTGTGCATACACATGAACACGCATCTACTACCTTCATGAACCCTACTGCATCCACTGGATCCGCTCCTAGACGATCCTAGAATTCTATGAATGGTATCAGAGCCTCCTACGGAGGGGATCCACTTGGATCCGAGCCCTATTGGCTCAAACGAATCGAAAACCTAAGCCTATCTCACGAACAGAGAAGGGATTAGGGGAAGAACGAGAACAGAACCACGGATCGGCTTGAACGAAACCCTAACTCGCTAGGGAAAACTCGATCCGACTCCGATCCGAATCCATAGAACCCGAAGAACACCGAACCCAAAATCGAAACCCTAATCTAAAAGAACGAGGGCGGAGCACTTACTTGGAGCTCGGCCGTCGACGCCGCTGATGGCTACCTCCATCGCCGGCGCGCCGGGAGAACATGACCCGGTGCGGCCCCGCCACCGCGCGCTCTCGCACCTCGTTGCGGCACGGACGCCACGACTAGCCCACTCGACGGCGGCGCGTCCACCCTTCGGTGGGCACGCGCACCGGCGAGGAGGCCGGCGGCGGCGACGGTGCTACCCTTCTTCCCCGTCCGGTCGCGCTCGGAGTGAGCCGCCGCCGCGCGCTCTCTCTTGCTCTCGGGCCGCCGCCGCTCTGAGGAGAAAGGGGAAGGGAGAGGAGTGAAATGAACTAGGGTTCGGGGAGGGACGCGGCCGAACACGGTTTTGATCCGCCGAGACGCGCGGCCAGCCGTTCGATCGACGCCGCCCCAGATCCAACGGTCGCGGCTGATCTGAGCCTGCTGGGCCACTCGCGGCCCAGGCGGGACGCGGCTTTCTCGGCCCAGGCCCATGTTGCGGCCTGGGGGAGGGAGAAGCCCGCGCGCGTGCGGCCAGCTGGGCCCAAATGGCCTATGGGCCAGTTTGAATCCCTCGGCTGAAATCAAATAATGAAGCTTTTTCGTTTTATTTTCAAGAAATTAAAACGAATTGAATCTGAATAATTCCGAATTGAAATTTAATGAAATTTGCTTTGCATAAATTTAATCCAACGATAATTTTATGCTTAGAGAATAATAAGAAGAAGAATATTCTGGAAAATAATATTTTGAACATTTTATTCTTTTATTCCATTTTCCAGAAATAGTATTGAATCCCTTTTGTATTTGAATTGAATTTTTTGATGGATTATTCTCTATACAATTTTATCCAACGATATTTTGTTTAGAGAACAATTCGAACTGAAATTTCTGGAAAATAAGAGTATGAACAATTTTTAATTGTTTCTGCTGCGAAGAAAATATTGAATTTGACTCTAAATTAAATTTGAACCAACGGGATAATTTAATTTTGAGTGAATTATGATTTCGATAATTTTTTCTGAGATTATAATATTGTTATTTTCTGACCAACGTTGTTAATAACATTATTATAATGAATTGCTATGCATTATTTTTTACTTCTACCCAACGGTGATGTATAAATTTTTGCATAGAGAAATCGTATGTTTTAATTTTGACCAACGTTAAATTAAGGCATGCAATTTCATGATGAATGTTTCTCACTTTTCTTTGGATAAATTTCAGGAGTTAAAGGAATGGTCAACATCAATAACATTCCTCCGCTCAACGGTACCAACTACCGTGTGTGGCGGGAGAAGTATGAATTAGAACTTGCACTGGCAGAGATCGATCTTGCCATAACATCCCCGTGTCCTACTATTCCAGAGGAACCGGAGAAAAGAACCGATGAAACTGACGAAGCTTTTCACGCCCGAAAGCGTGATTTTGCAGAAGTCAGGATGAAATATGATATTGAACATAGGCGTTGGATTCAATCCAACAGAAAATGCCTATTGGTGGCGAAAGCCACCATTGAAGAACAAATTCGAGGGTCAATCCCAGAATGCATCACCGCCATTGATTATCTTGAAAGGGTAAAAAGCCAGTTTACTGGGTCTTCTAAGGCCACATCAAGTACAATCATACAGAAACTTGTAACTGAGAAGTACAATGGTGGTGGTGTGCGTCAGCACATACTGAAAATGAATACAATGGCAGCAAAATTAAAGCCTATGGATTTGGGGATCAATGACAAGTTCCTCATCCACTTGGTCTTTCTTTCACTGCCAAAAGAATTCGAAACTTTTGCTGTGAATTACAATATGATGCCTGAGAACTGGGACATTGAAAAGCTTATTGCAATGTGTGTCCAGGAGGAAGAACGAATCAAGTCCGCACAGGGTGAATCTGCTCATCTTGTCAAGGACAATAAAAGAAAGAACTTTTACAAGAAACCACAGGGGAAAACCCAGTGGAATAAAGGCTCTCCCTCCAAGCCACAAGAACACACAAATGCAAAGGGAAAGATAAACTTTTCATTTTCGGATTTTGATACGGTGTTGTGAAAGATAAACTTCGGGATCATATCATAAATCTTGAGCATATACGAACAGAAAAGATGCTAGCGGATCCGCTCACAAAAGGCCTCCCACCCAGTGTGTTCAGAGGACACATAGCCGGCATGGGTTTAAGGGAGAGCCTATGATTCCCGAAGAATAAGAAGGGCCCAGAATGATGAAAGGTTTTATTTTCAAAATAGAAAGGTGTGTAGTAGCTGTGAGTCTAATGACAAGAATTGTTGTGATGATGAAGCATGCTCTATATACTAATCTGTGAAGGAATTGAAAAGAATTGGAATATTGAACTTGAAATGGAATTGAAGAATTAAAAGAATTGTATGAGATCTAGGGGGAGAATTTAGAGTTAGATCTCCTCCCGTTAGGCCCAACGGACTAACGGGCCCTAGGTCACGCCCTGATCGGGGGCGTCCAACCCTGTGGTTGGTGGGCCCCCGTCGCACAGTGCTATATAAGGAAGGTGGGGGCCGGGGCGCAAGGCACGTCTCACGAGGTTCACCTGCGCCGCCAAATCCCCACCGACATTCCCTAAACCCTAGACCGATCGATAGGGGGCGCTGCCAGCGGCGGGAAGTGCCACCGACGCGGCGAGCACCCAGTGCGTGAAGATGACGACGGACGCGACGACTGACGGCACCACGACACCTATGGCCGACGGCGGGATGAACCCTAACACCGCCGCCGCAACCGCTACTCACACCGTCGACCCCTCTGGTCTGTGTCTCTTTCTCCTCTCTCCCTCTACTCCTCTTTGCATTACATGAACTGCATACATCTACTACTATCTACTACTACTAGAACTCGATCTACTCCATTGGATCCGCTCCTAGACGATCCTAAGAACCCATCAACTGAAACCAAAATCAGGAAATATTAATGGAGTTTGTCATATTCTTGAATCTCATTGCTTTAATATTTTTTATGTTGTTGAATTATCCTTGTTGTAGGAAGCTTTTAATTCTCTACAGGCTGAGCTATCCTTGTAGTAAGCTTTTAATTTTCTACAGACTGAGGATGATGATGACCTTGATCTTTTCGGTGATGAAACTTAGGAGGACAAGAAGGCTGCTGATGAGCGCGCCGCTGCCAAGCCAGCTAAAAAGAAACAAAGTAGGCGTACTTTTCAATTAGGAGTTTGTTAGCCTACATTGTTTCTTAGAATCACCTGGAATTGTTGCAGAAGTTTGAAGTTTAGGTCTTGTTAGTGTTTCTTATAATCACTTGGAATTCTTGCAGAAGTTTCACTTTCTGGTATTGTTAGCAATTTATGGCTTTACATATATTTACAGGTGGTAAATCCTCTGTCCTTATGGATGTCAAACCATGGGACGATGAAACTGATATGAAGAAGGGCTATACGTAGTGTCCAGATGGAGGGTCTCACTTGGGGAGCATGTAAGTTACTCGATTTTGTCTGTCTACTATGCTACCGATTTGCCTGTATGTTACATTTGACATGATAAACTTGCTATACAACTAAGCTTGTGTTTGTATTAACCATTTGACAATAACTTGTAATACAACAATAATCTATTGAATTGGTAAAATAGATAATCACAAATGAACAGTGCTTTGCCTTTTCTTTAAGTACTTAACGATTGGTCTCTCTTCATCTATACAGGGATACATTTTCCCATAGTTGATCTGGTGACTTATGGTTTAGTTATTGTACTTTGTATACAAGAAAATAGAAATAGACTTGTTCCCAGGAGGGGATGACCTGTATAGTCAGTTCAGAGCCAATATATCTCATTTCAAGTAGTTCGAGCATGTTTATGTTATGTTTTAATTAGCCATTTGTCTCTAGCAATGTCCTTATCTTTTTGAAGAAAAGAAAGAATTTTTTATGGGGTTAAATTATTAAAATTAGACTTCTTTGTAGCTTTGTCCAGGTTGGTCTCGGTTTCGCCAGCTGCTGCAAGTCCATGTTGTCTTTTGATTGTTACTGAAACTTCAGTACCGCTTTACATGACATCAAACTGAAACTTCAGTACCGCACCACGGCAAGCTCGGCGGCGTGATCGGGAAGCACGGCGCCGCCCACCACGGCTAAAAAATCCTAAGCAGTTGTATGGATAAAAAAATTGGTGTATCTGGTAAATTGAATTCCTTAATACTGATAATCAGAACTAGGAAGTAGTGAGACGTTCATTTTAATTTTTTTCTCTAGATTGCTTGTTGTTTGCTTTCTTTTCCAGGATTTGACATAGGAGGAACTGGTGCTGGATTTGTGGCTCGGGTAGAAGAAGCATCGAAGGAGATGGTTTGCTTTGGTTGGAGCCACAGCATATCTGTGCTCATGGTGATGATGTTTGGGCGTTAGGGATTTTGTAGTTATCATGATGCTCGCTGATTTGGAGGAGATGAAGATTGCTTATTGAGGGGAGTGAGGAAATAAGGGAGAAGGTTAGCTAGGTGGATGATCTACTGCTGGTGCTTGCCGACTGGAAGAAGGAATTATACTGGCTGTTGCAGTCTTGGTGAAGTGAAGAGAGGAGAACAGAGAGGAGAATTGTGCTGTTGCATGCACATTTGGAGTGAGAAAAACAAAGAAGTTAGCTTTATGTTTTGTCTTGGCTGAGTTTTTGGTTATTGTTATTGAAACTACTACATGACTACTAATTTGGAGCCATTGATCAATTAATCTTACTAAGGGGCTTTGACATCCAGTCGTGCATATTGTTTCGCTCTTGATGTTGCAGAACAGAAGGGGGTGAGTTTCCTACTTTGTTGGTGGAAATAGTTCAGCAAGTCAATAGTTAAATTTTCTATATTTCTGATTAGCTAAGTATCTTTGATTATCTAAGTCCATACAAAGTGGTAGCATATGTTTGTTTGTACAGTTCACATTAAACCACCACATTAAATTCAAAAGTAGGTATATGCCTGTGCCTCTGTCATCTCCAATCAAAATTACCAAGATTAGTTGGCTAGCATTACATAATTCATATAAGAAGAGTTATCTTCCTTTTTGTTTTTCAGCTTTGAGAAAGGTTGGGTACCTTCTAGATTTGTCATAATTGATGATGGATGCCCGTCAGTCACTATGGATCCTGTGGGAATCACTTGCTTATCTAATAACTCAGCCAAGTAAGCATTCTAAACATAGTACACTTTGCCAGTCATATTTGGCTTTTGTACAAAACTAGACACAGTTCAGTTTCTGAACTTTTTCAATTATTATTTCTATCAGTTTTGCAAATAGGTTGATACACATCAAGTAGAACCACAAGTTTAAAAAAAATGGCAGGAAGGGTCAAAGGGAAGATGATCCAACAAAGTTGGTCTCATATTTGATTCACAACAGGTTCTAACATCTATCAATCTGAGAGTTACAGAATATCAGTTAAGTAATGGAACACCAGTCTAGGGGTTCCCTTCATCGCCTTGCCTCAACTCTGCACTCAGCTTACCCGACATGTTTTGTAAAGTAATGAAAATTTGGCATTGGTGATGGCTGTGTTAGTTTGAGTTGGATGATGTGCGTGAGGAATCCGGTCAAGCAGCAGATTACAATGTGTACATTGACATTGCCTTATTTTTTGCTTGATTGGTTCTTGGTGAAATCATGTGGTATTATTTCTGTTGACCCTGCATTTATAAAAGATTATAGCATCTGATTTTAAAGATATATGGAAGTTTTTTTTTGTCTTATGAATAAAGTTTTTTTTATGTCTTGTGAATATTTTTTTATCTCTTATATGAATAAAGATAAACTTCGATGATTATAGCATCAAAATAACTCGGTGGATTTTGAGCCATGTGCCCTCGGTCTATCCCCTCACTACCCCGCGATAGCTGCCTCCGGCTTTCCAGTGGACCATCCCAAAAAAGTGGATAGAAAATCAATCAACGATTGTTCAATGCAAGGCAAGTAGGGACGCGTGTCACGTCGTTGTTGACAAGAAAATCTATGTTTGTCTGATATTTGGCAATCTCTGCTGCTATCTCTTGGAAGCTTTGGAAGGAGAGGAACGACCGGTACCGAGGGGGAGGCCCCTTCTGCCGGTGTGCATCAGTGAGGCATAGGACTGGGTTTCAGCCGGGTTTAAGCCGCTTTCTGGTGTGCTATCGCTGTGGTCGCCTTTGTCGTAACTTTGTAATCATGTTCTGTAACTTTGGGCGTGGTCGGGCGAGGGGGCGTTGGCTTCTCGCCAACTCTGTTCTTGCTTTGTAACATTTGGTTACTTATCCTCTTAATGAAAAATGGGCTGAAAACCCGATAAAAAAAAAGCAACGCCGGTATAACGGATCATCATCCCCGTTCCCCATGACGTTGAGCGGCTCTATATTATCTTATCGTGCGATCCGTGTGTTTAGAATAAAAAGTTTTGTTCTCGTAGCAACGCACGGGCACGAAGCTCGCGCTAGAGAGCATGAGGTAGTGCTTGCTTAGCAAATCCCGCCCGGTTTAGGTCTGCGTTGGACCCTAAGAGTAACTAAGTTTTTACAAGTAGAGGACTTCAAAGCTATCAGAAATGAGGTTCGTTCATTTTAACTATGTTACTCCTGCCTCCTGAGCAGTAATAATATTATGGCATTTGCTTGGTATCCACATATGGCTCCTCTTAGCATTGTTATGGCATCCCTGTCAATAGCTACCGCAATTTTTGTCACCCCAACATTATCTTACTTTCTTATTGGCCAGAAATTACCCGTAGATGTCAAAGGGATGATGTCCAGCATTGTTCAAATAGTTGTTGCTCCAATTGCTGCTGGATTGCTTCTAAATAGGTATCCCTTTCATTGCTTTGAACTGAAGTACATGAGATAGTTGTGCTAGATTGGATAGTTCCCTTACTATATTTCTGATCTTTGGTTCCCACTTTGAGTAACTTCAGGTCTAAATTCATGTTTGTTTATATTACGCAGATTCCTTCCAAGGCTCTGTGCATCTATTCAACCATTTCTCCCTCCGTTATCGGTATTTGTCACTGCTCTATGTGTTGGCTCACCATTGGCATTTTCTCAGACATAAAAAGGCTATTGTTTCTCAGACATAAAAGTTTGTTATACTCACCGTATAAATACATGTGCCTTTGGATCTATTCCACGTCAATATATACTATAGAATAAGATATCCACTTGAACGTATTTGATTCATCATCAGCAACATATAGATTTAGTTAAATCATAGATATTATCATTGCAAGCGACAATGATTATGTGTTAGTTACTCATCTATGTCATCTGCAATGTTTTTTTCATGGATAAATTCCCATTTAAATACATCCTCCTTCCATCCAGAAATATGTACATTCACTGCGTTCATGTAATCAATAGTTAAATTCAAAAGTTTGTCGGGCATACATTAGCATCGGGGTGTCTTTACAGCAGTCTTCAATGGGTCTAGGTCATACATGATAAGCGTCCTCTCCTTCTGATCGCAAACATAAAACATATATTTTCTAATGTAAACCCATGACAAAGAAATTAGAAAAATATATTAGGAAATACTAGCAAAAATACACTTGCGTGGCAACGGGAAAGAAAAAATTAAATATTTATTTAAAAAGATAAATTATTATACATATATCTATTTATTTTTTTATTTTTATTTATCTAGGTACGTAACAAAACTTATGTGTTTAAAAGAGTATATTTTATTATATATCTTGTTGTAGAATCACCTAGAATTGTGGCTCGGAAATTTATTTAACGATCACATCATATATGTTTTAACTCGCCTCGGAATTCAAAGTCAATACTATGTCTAGACACAAGTTGTTCTAATATAGGTATGTGAGGCTTAAAAATATTATTGTAACTTGTATGAGCAACGAACAAAGTAGCAAAAAATGAAATTGCTCCATACTTAATTCTTTTGGAATCGAAGTCTATCACATAATTAAAAGTATTATTGTAACTTGTATGAGCATTGAACAACGTGACGAACAATGAAATTATTCCATAGTATAATTCTTTTGGAATCGAAGTCCATCACATACTTGAACACATTATTTTAACTTGTACGGCACAAGAGAGATTAGGTCCATTATATCCTTGTCAAAACATTGTAAACGATGGACAATAAGAACGGTAGCACACCCTAGGGAAGGTTATGCCCAGTCAAATGTTGTTGTTTTCTACTACCACTTTTTTCGCATGTACTCCCTCCCTCTGTATCCTAATTAGGCAACGTTTTAGACATCGACACGCTCTCAAACACAACTTGAATCTCTTGTTTTTATAAAAATATTTATAGAATAATGATATATGTATACTTTTATGAAAGTTTTTTTCGAAACAAATCTATTCATATAATTTTTATATTTGTCAACAACTTAAAAGTTATTTAATAGTTTATATTCTAAATATTTGACCCAAAGTTTGTCCAAAACGTCGGAGTATATATACCCGTCTATAATTTTTAAAAAAACATTTTATTTGTTTTCTTTTTTTCCTCCTTGATTTACTCCATCTTCATCTTATCCAGTTTCCAGTCCTTCCCAGTTGTGCCAAACGCACTACACCCACCCGCGTCGGCAAGAATTCTAGGCCTCTGCACCCCAAGTCGATCTGTTTTCCCGTGCCATCTCTGCGCCAGCCTCTGCTTTGCGGCCTCGATCGTGCGCTTCTCGTGCCGGCCTCCGCTTCCATCGCCTTGCTTCTCTATGCTCCACCCTCTACTTTGTCGTCTGCACTTCTCCCTGCACGACCTGAGCAAATCAGATCTTGGGTGCGCCCCTGGCCCTGTCCAGCGCGCACGAAAGATCTGGCCAGCCGTGCACGCGTGGGAGGCGACGACCCGGGCACCCTGTAGACGAGACAGAGTAAGCAGAAGTAGTGACCCGTCTATGTTTGCCTCGATTCGATTTATTTTGGTCCTGGTTTGATCGGATCAGTTGTGGTGACATGAGACGCCGTTGTCTACTAGTTATAGTCTTGATTGGTATTTGGTAAGTTTCGTATTTGTATTTGTATTTGTACTCGATTTTGTTTTATTCGAATCAATTTGGTAACAAAATCACAGGGAGATCTGGATACATATTATATGTTTTGGGAAAAGAATGTTTGCTCGAGTACTATTGGCTTTTGGTAAATTCTGATTTGGTTTGATTGTGAGTACGAGACGGAGTAGATTAGAGTGTACAAACAAAAAATAATCCAGACCAAAATAATGTCTGGAATTTTGGCTCTATATAAATAATAGAAGTTCCATTGCCGGTAGTTAGATAGGAAACCAAAAGAATAGATGGATAAAAAAAAGGCTAAATTTTTTTATCTCTTTATTATTAAGTAATCTCTCATCTCTTCTCTCTCATCACCGAATGAAAGTAAGACAATCGCTTCGTCCGTAAATTTTTCGCCTGCGATCGCTAATTTTAGGAAACTCTTGTTCCGAGCAAATCACGCACGCGTGACTGCCCCGTGTGAAACCGTCTACGCCGCCTTCTCCCTCGCCGTCGTCCTTGTGTGCCGCGACCACACGGGTCCCGCGTGTCCGCCGCCTTGCCCTCGTCGGTCCGCCCTAAGCCTCGCCTTCTCACCCCCGGCGCCGACGAGTCCGGCCCTCCTGCCGCCGATCCCACCCTACCCCGTCACGCGAAGGCTGAGGTCGCGGTTGTTGCTCCACGCCGGATCCCACACGCCAGGACGACTCGACGAGCCCGCCTGCCCTGATCCAGATCATGGACGACTACGCGGTTCTTGGTGGCATGACGCCGCATCTCGTCTCCAGCGGCTTTGGCCCCTAGCCCGGCAAAAAGTATGAAACGTCTTCCTTTCGATTTATGCCTGAGGCTATGGTACATGGCTGACCCTGGTTGATGTTACCATCCCAGCAAACCGGAGCTGCTCCCGCGCGAGCCATGCTTTGGACTGCTACAGGTTGCGGCGAGACAGGTTGGTGGTGTCTGATTTTAATTTCCCGTTTAATTTTGTCTGTCAAAATAGTTCGCCCATGTGTCCTGCTCTTCACCCAAAAGAACCATTACAGCTGCAACTTGGTGATTACATGGTGTCAATTTTCATCTAGAAATTTCTGTTTCTTCTTCTCTGTAGTTCCCTTATATGCTCAAATTTAGTAAAACTACCAATGTGAGTTGGTGATTCCATGGTTTCAGATTGCCCAATTAGATATCAACATGACCAGGATTTGTGTTCTTAGTGCTTCGTTCTATAATTTCATCTTGCATCTGACTATAGTAGGTAAGTAATTCGTGATATTTCAATTATAGTTGCTAATGGTTCATTATTTTATTGAACACTCATTTTCAGACATGAGAAGTCTGGATAGTTACTATTAGCGAGTCACTTCTCAAGTCCCTGTTTCATGATAAGCCCATGTTCACTTATTTGGGTCGCTACCTTACTGAACTTTAGGGATGAAACAACTGGAGTGATGATGGGTGGATTAGTAAGTAGTCCTGACAAAAAAGATTATTCATATTTTAGCTATTTTTTTGTTTGTGCCTGTATTATATTTTTCTATTCCAGTAATTTTTTGTGACCATGATATTGCTGTTAGCATGCTGTGAGCCTGAATATTCTTTCTGAACCTAAATCATGTAGCTTCTATATATATATATATTTTTGAAAATTGATTATCTTTGTGCAAGCTATGACTTCTCTGAAAATGTCACTGTGCAAGCTATGAATTCATTATGCAAATTGAATGTCAGTGTGATCTTGTTTGCTTCCCTGCATCCCAGACATTGTTTGCCATTAGTCTATACTAATTCAGCCTTATGTATCCTTCATTTCAGATAATGTCAGGTGCTGCAACATACACTATCTGAAGTTAGTTTCTTTAATGTCCATACCTAATTCAGCCAAATCTAAATTGTCTGTCAATTTAATCAGATGCCTACTACATCATTTATAATTTTACTAAAATAATCAGATGGTTAGGCTATAATTGTCCAAACTCCATATTCTCTTAGATGATTCTCCAAATTCCACATTAGAATTTAGAGAATTGATACATACAATTCTTTTGTGTTATGATCACTGTGGTTTGAGTGGTTTGATCGTCGATGTTTTATGAAGCAAGGGTTACCAATTTCATTTTTGTGTCTTGAGGGAGCAATTTCACGCCAAATAACAGCAACGGAGGAAGCTGAGTTCAGGACCGCAGTTTGCACCATCACTTCTGGTAAACATCACAGCATCAGAAAGCATTTGGTTTTGTCGATAGCTATTAAACCATATTATCTGAATGCAGATTCATTATATGTATGCTTTGTTTCCATCTGGCCACATGAGGCTCCTATTCTAACGTGCTTATATGATGATATGCTCATACAAAATGTTCTTTTATTTCAAGTTACCTATGTACTTAGCCATTCAGAAACACTTATGTAATAATGATGATTGGCTATAAAGATGTGGAGGAAGAGAAGGAGCACCACTGGTGGTTACTCGCTGGAGGGTGGGGGTGCCTGCTGAGTGTTATAGTGTTGCTGGGTGTTGGACTGCGCTGGCGGACTGAAAGAGAAGGGCAGCCAGGAGGCGAGTGGTGGTGCAGGCGTGCGGGTGATGCTAGAAAATATGTACTGTGTACATTTCGCTTAAAATTGAGGAATATTTTAATTGTCTATCCTTTACAAAGACTGTAATATTGTCTATCCTTTACTATCTTTTTTGAGAAACAGTAAACACATGCTCATACATATATTATTCGTGGATTTATTGGTGAACGAAAGAAATGAATATCGGATATTTCTTTCTAAAAAAATATTATTTTAGTTGTTTCATGGAAAAGTCTATACATTAGAGTTAGTGATCATGCGACACCACACTCTTCGTGATTGTTAATTTTATGAACTTTGCTTTTTGGATTAAATACAACTTAGTGTCAGTATTTAATTTTATAGTATTGTTACCTTATCGTGCGATACATATGTTTTAGTATAAAAAGTTTAGTTACCCCTACATATGTTTTAGTATAAAAAGTTTAGTTACCCCGTAGCAACGCACGGGCATGCACCTAGTAGATGTAATAAAAGCAGGAGTAAGCGTTTTACGTATTTGTACTTGTAAGTTGTATTCCATATTCTAACATATACTAATTGCATCAGCCATTTCCTTTTTACTATATTCAGACATTTGTTTTTGTTAAAGTAGACATTTTTCTGGAAGAGAATGATATCAATAGGCGTGATTAGTATAAAAGTCTATTTTATAATTAGAAGAATAACAAACAATGCAATGTAATATAACACGGTAATAATTATAAAAATACGCTTACGGAGAATATTAGGTCCATATGATGCTTCATAATACTATTGTATTATTTTAGTGTTTTGTATTCTCGAGTTGCCTAAAAACGGATACCTAAATTGAAATAGTTCTCAATGAAAAAGAAGCAAGAGCCAGAGCCACGTGGTTCACTTTGTTGGCAACCGAACAATGAAGAAACCATCTAACATACTTCGCTGTCAAAGCGAAGACAAAAGCAAGCAAAGTGTGAAGATCAACTTATCTTCAAGACACTAAGCCTCGCCACCAATGGTCAATCTTCTAGGAAACACTTGAAATATATCAAGCACTTAATCGAATAGAATCGAAGATGTAGGGTATAGAACGAGAGTCGTGACTTGTGAATGGGATGCCGACAGGAGAAAGTTTGTCCGCTTGGGCCTTGGCAGGTTGACCTGCTCACTGCTACTAATTTGTTTGTGGGCTTTGGTTCAATTAGAAAATAGAATATACATATATACTATATGTATTTTTTTACCTAAATCTTGGGTATTTCAAGGAATACCTAGGCATACCCTTAGCGCCGCCAATGCTAGAATCTTCTTCAATACCTTGCCACGCAAACATGATTTTGTGTGGTTGTCTCTATGTCTCCACATCCCTCTTTGGTTCAATCATTGTGCTCCTTCGCCCGTAGCCATAGCCGACGGCGGCCTGCTACTCCGCCTTCCCCCTTCCTCCGCCTAGCCATCCAATTTCCCAGAGCCCTTTCTAACGTTGTAAGCTACAACCAACTCAAAACCTAAATGTTTCGTCAGCGTGAGAAGAACAACGCCATTAATCTCGATTTTAGGCATATGTTTCGTCGCCATGAGAAGAGCAACACCATTGATCTCAATTCCAAATGCATGTAGTATATACACTACAAGAAATCTGGGCTTCTATGACGACTGCTAGATGACAGAGCACCTATCTGTCACAAACATGGACTGTTTATGACGACTGTCCACATGATGACAACTGTTTATGACCAAGTTGTGTCTCTGTCATAAACATCGTCATAGTATACTTTGTATGAACTTTGTGATGACAGATTGCGACAATAGTCAGATCGTCATAAATGATAGATCTACTACATTTTTTGTAAAAAATATATATTCTTATCATACATGGTAGTTGGACCACACATCATGGGTCCTAGATAAACTCTTCCCTTCCACGCCATGCGTCCTAGTCTCATGTGAGAATGGCATGAAAAAACTTTTTTAAAAAAAACTTAAAAACATGGTGCAAGAGTGATTCGAACATGTGACTAGAGATGACAATAGGAACCTAAAATTTGAAACTCAATAAGTTTTTACTCTACTATGTTAAGGGTATATGTCAATTTCTCTACCTATAGGTTTGTGAATAGACAGAAAAAATAGACTAAGTGGGTTTGCAGGTATAGTACCTGAACCATAAACCCGGCCATATGTATTTTAAACATGGTCCAGAGCACACGAGGAATATAATAGGTGGAATAAAATGTGAGAATGAATAAAAAAAAATCAAACTTAAGCATTCACAGCCGTACAAGCAGCACCATTTATTCGGACTCTTTGGATGATAAACTATTAGGTTAGTGGTATAACTGAAATTCCTAGCATACAATGTCCTCCTGTTAAATATGTACTGAAAAAACTATTAAATTGACATTTTCTGGGCACCAACTCCCTCTCCATAACAACAAGCTAATAGTATTTGGTTAATTAGTTGCAACACCGTAGTTAGCTTTTTGGTTGGATTGCACGTCAAACCTGCTTCTTCTTTTTCCAAAAAAACTGAACTTTGTGCCGAGATGTGCATTTTTCTGGTATTGAAATTTACATGTACGTTTTTTTTCCTAGAAATTAGATGCTTTGTTACAATTTGGTTGCTAGTATTCACGTTCTCCTTTTGGACAACATTTTATACCTGTATCCATGCATAGAGTAGAACATTTAATTAATGTTTCATTTCTCTCCCTTTTTATCAGCTAGGCAACAACAGTGAACCTATCTGCTACTCTAACAAACCTTGCAATTTGGTGTCAACACCAGTGAATCTTTGTTGTGCCTGTAGATGGTTGTGGTTGCCTTGGAAGGGGCTGCTAGCCTGCTATGAAAGGTTTGGATTTCGGATCCTTCCCCTTGTCATTACTGCTTAATTCTAAATCTGAAAGGTAGCTCAAACTGTAACTCTGAAGGTTGTTTCTCTTTGATCAATATTTGACTCTCCAGGGTTAAGAGTTGGTTCCTGATATGTTCGGTCAACACTTTAGAACACACTCAAGGATTATAGCTGGATTACCTTGATCCCTACCTTGTAAGAAGTCAAAACCAATGAGTTATTGTTTCAACTTTCTTACTTTTATGCAAATATGCAAGACCAACTGATACTTTTAATAGTTTCATGGCTTGTAAATAATTTATAAATGCTATTGTTGTCTATTCATGGCCATTGATCCAATTTTTTTGTTATTTCCTTATCATCAGTTGGAACATGGCTGCTGGTACTACAGTTGACTCAAACTTGGCTGCTGGCTGCTGGTGTCTGGAACTTGTATTAAAATCATTTTGTATTCATGTTTTTTCTTATGCTTTTGTATGAACGAGGCCGGAATATGCATTTCTTGTATGATGCATGGCTCGAACTTGTATTTTTGTATGAGCTGTAACACTATTTATAGATGAGGATTATGTATGGTCATTATAATTATGCAATTGCTTATGTGGGTTGCAATTTGTGATTATTATTTTAATTGGACTGGCCTACAATATGGGCCTAGATTGTAATGTTAATGAGAGTTCACAAGGAAAAAATGCCAATGTGTAGCTCAGACAAAATATTTTGGCCAATTGGATTTGATTGTAATTGAAAAAGCCCATGCTAAATAGGCCAAATATGAATTGCCATGTCATATATGCTATGTCATCATACACGTGGCGCTATTCTATTCGGTATGTTGTGACGAGTTTAGTCCTGTCATTGTATCAATGACAGTTGGACTATTGTCACTGCATCAATGACAACATCCTCTGTTAGAGCAACTCCAGCCATAGACCCCAAATCAAGACCCCTACTTTTTATTTGGGTGCCACCCTCTATTTTTTGTTGGCCCACAAATCCATTCTACTCCAACAGCAACACCCAATAGCCCCTAAATTCCTTTTTTTCACTTGTGCGCCCGAGCTTGCCGGAGTGGAGGTGGGAAGGCGGTCGTGGGCTCGCCGGCCGCGCGCCGAAGGGGAGGCGGGGGTGGCCACGCTCGCCGGAGTGGAGGCGAGCGTGCTTGCTGGAGTCGAGGCGGGCAGGCAGCCGCGGGCTCGCCGGCCGCACGCACCGAAGGGGAGGCGGGCAGGCGGAGTGGAGGCGAGCAGGTGGCCGCACGCGCCGGAGTGGAGGCGAGCCGGAAGCCGTGCTCGCTGGAGGGGAGGCGGGCACGCGGGTGGCGACGCGGACGGGACGCGCGCGCGGTGCTTCCTCGGCCGGGTGGGGAAAGTGGGGTGGGCCCCACCGGAAAGGGGACTCCTAGACTACCTGGAATTAAAATTTGAGGGGGCATGTAAAATGGGGGCCCAAGTAGAGGTTCCATTGGAGTTGAAATTTTGTCCAAACTCCTATAATTTAGAGTAGAGACCCAAGCAGAGATTTGTGCTGGAGTTGCTCTTAGTCACTGAAGCTCCTTAGTGACCCACCTTATGTGACAACAGTCAGTTCATCACTACAGGCAGTGAGTGACAGATAATAGGCTCTGATCGTCATATTCTCCGGATTTCTTATAGTGATATAAGATACTCCTTCGTTCTAAATTATAAGTCACTTTAACATTTTAATTACATCTATTTTACTATATATCTAGATATAACATATGTTTGATACCTGAGCCTACTGAAACAGATCATGAACGGATCATGGTCATCCTGTCTCTACACAACACACACAAACCTACTGTATATGATTGAACCGTGAGCATCATATCATGCATGCTGTCAGATGCCCCAGATAGATACTCCAGTACGTACTACTTACGTGGCAGCTTTGGCAAAACACCAACCTCGTGACGGCTGACGGCGTCACATATATGCTGCGCAACTGTTAGAACCAACCGCACGTTTTGATTTTTTTTTTTTTACAACAAACAAAACCAACCGCACGTTATGCAGAGGCATATAGTCATGCAAAACACGCTGAGCAGGCCGGTCGCCTGCCATCCAGGGTCTCCCGAGAACGGTAGCTCCGCCCAGCGTCGTGGGCCGCCGCCCTCCGCCCTACGGCTCCGCGGAAAGGAGGAAATCTGCGATAAGTGGACATGGGCCCCTAAAAATGATCTGGGTAAACGGGCCACGAAGGGATGGCTGGCCCATATGTGATGGTGTACCAAGAGCCATAAACGGCCGAACAAGGTGAACAAAGAAACGGGGTTTCTTTTTTTTTTACTCCTGGTAGGTACAGAACGCAGTTCACATAAATAAATAAATAAATAAATAATCCCAAACTGGCAATACGATATCGATCAAACAAGCTAAAAGAAGATACCTGAGCACGTAACGTCAGCGAGGCTTAGTTGCGCGGGCCTGTAACTCCAGTTTCGGAGGGCAAAAAGGGTTGGTTTGTTGGGACAAGAAGGGAAGGATACTGCTTTACCCACCTTGAAAAGCCCTATATGTATTTGAAGATGTCTGTTCCTGCATACTTAACCTAACTGACCAATCCTTTTTTTTACTACTAAATAAATAATATACATTTACCTTTTTTTTTTTACTTCCGAGAATATCTAAGATGTATTTTTTTTTTGCAACGCACATGCCCATTTGTAATATTAACGAGCAAATGCTTTTTTTTTTGTGCACTTATACCTGTATGCCTTTCGATTCATGTCGCAAGAACTGAAAAATCTATATATAGAAATGTTTTTTTTTCATTTGGCAGCACAAGGGATTCTTCTTGTTTCGCTAGAAAGAGGCAGGCAGGTGGCACACGCAGCATGCATGCATGCATGCTCCGGTAGAACCCGCGGCAACCAGATTCTCCAAAGGTGGCGGACTTTTTCCAGTTTCCCATAGGGCTGCGTCGGCGTCGTCCACTCCACGGTCGTTGCCGAGTTCGTAGTCATCGTCGATCGATTCGCGGCCAGAGCTGTACGTAGTACGCGGCCGAGGCGGTGGTTCGTATCAAATCGAACCAGCAGCGTACGCGGTGACACACGCACCCTGGCAGGCAGGCGCGCGTCAAATCAGGTTACCCTGAGCACCTGATCGAGGTCCTGAGCTGTTGGCCCCGGCCACGGTCTTGCCGCCGGGACGACGACGGTGTGTGCGGCGCGCAACGCAATTGGCATCGATGTGGCTTTCGTGTGGGGGCCCCGGCCCGTGCCGGGCATGATGATGGTGCCGCTCCGCCCGCGTCTTTTCTTTCGGAAAAAGGAGGCCGGCGACCGCGACGTGGCTGGCTAAAAAGCCCCGTCGGTTTGGTCTCTCGCCAGCCGGTCGCCGCTACATGGTATGGACACACGGACGCGTCCCTCTCCCCGTCCGTCCGGCCTCCGGTAGCCACGCGTCGGAACGTACTACTGCCTTGCCATTGCCGGGCACATTCCTTTCTCAAACGAAACGAGTGGATCGGACAGACAGACAGACAGACAGACAGACAGACCGACAGGTGACCGTGCGTGAGGTCCGTGATTCCCATGCCCCGCGCCGTCACCCCCACCGATCTGATGGTGGCAAATATCTCTCAGCTCTCAAAATTAAACCCGATCGATCACTCATCACTCCACACTTTTATCTGCTTGCTTGATTGATTTTTAGAATCATCCCCCCCAAACTGAGAAATGTTCCGGGGGAGATGCGACCTCACACAAACAAACGCGAGTCCTCGGTGCTTGGTCCTGACCGACTCCTAAGACTAACAATTCCTTTGTTAATAATGCTTGTGTTTTTAAAAGTCTCTACGTTCAACGAGACAAAGAAGAGGAAGACAAGTTATGAGAAAGATGACTTTGCTCTAACGCAAACAAAATAGGAAGCAAAAGACAGATCGAGCCTAACAACGAAGAAACCATCTAACACACTTCGCTGTCAAAGCGAAGACTAGAAAAGCAAGCGCGGTAAAGAGCAACGACTTATCTTCAAGACACTAAGCCATGCCACCACCCGCCACTCTTGTAGGAATCACTTGAAATATATTGTATGAAACACTGAACGATGATATAGGGTATTCTAGTCTTTGTATAGAAATAACGAAGGTACGTTAGAGCCTTCGTAGATACTCAATTGAGGTTCCATGAAATGAAAACTGAGCACACAGCAACCAAAGAAAAAAAAAGGCTAATTTAATTAATGGTTAATAAAAATAGGTAATAGGATTTTGGATATATACATCTTTTGGCCTAACCCTACTGTCCTACGCACATAGTAGTAGGTAAATAAGCAAACCAAACAACACACTATGCACTTGGTGTCGTCGGTGCTAGCATGGGTTTTTCCCCCCACTGGGCAGCAGAAGGGGTTCTTCTTCTTTCGCTGGAAAGATCGAGGGGGCAGGTGGCACACGCAGCATGCATGCTCCAGCAGAAACGGCGGCAACCAGACTCTCCAAAGGTGGCGGAGTTTTCCAATTTCCCATAGCTAGCTAGGGCTGCGTGTCGGCGACGTCCGGGGTCGTTGCCGAGTTTGTAGTCGTCGTCGATCGCTTTCGCAGCTGCTCTACGTACGCGGCCGAGGCAGTGGTTCGCACTTCGCATCAAATGGAACCAGCAGCGTGCGTACAGACGCGCGTCAAATCAGTTAGTTGACCCTGAGCTGTTGGCCCCGGCGGCGGCTGGCCGGTCACGCACGGCACGGTACAGCGTGTGTGTGGCGCGGAACGCAGATGGCATCGACGACGACGACGACGTGGATTTCGGCCTAGCTTTCGGGTCCAGGCATAATGATGGCGGTGCGGCCCGCGTCTTTTATTTCGAAAAAAAAAGGAGGCCGGCGACCGCGACGTGGCTGGCTAAAAAGCACCGTCGGTTGGTTCTTGCCGGCCGGTCGCCGCTATGGTATGGTCACACGGACGACGCGTCTCTCTCCTTCCCCTTCCGGCCGGCATCCGGTAGCCACTAGCCACGCATGCACGTCCAGCCGGCCGGGTTGCCCGGCCCGCACGCACGCACGCACGGAGCGTGTTGTGTTCCGTACTGCTGCCTTGCCGGGCCGGCAAATTCCTTGTTTCTTTCTGCCTTGCCCTTTGTCAAACGAAACGAGTGGACAGACAGACAGGTGACCGTGCGTGTGAGGTCCGTGAATGATTCCCATGCCATGCCCGGCCGCCGGGGCAAGTCGTGCCGTCACCCCCACCGAGCACCGATGGTGGCAAAAATCTCTCAGGACTCAGGTGTGTCAAAAAGCCGATCCATCGCTCACTCCACATTTTTTTGTGTGTGTGCTTGCATTGGTTTATTAATTTTCGGTCCTGGATTCGAGATGTGTTAAGCGAAGCTAACTTTGCTACGAGATGTGTTTTCAACTTCCCTCGTTTCTCGACACACATGACACGTGAATTCTCAAATTCAGTTACTTGTAGAATCGAATGAAACCCAGATCGAAGAATGTATTTTAGTTACAAAGCGGCTTGATCCCGAGGGCAAAAGCAAAAAGTAAATACAAACGCTTTGCGTGGACATTAACCCACAATATATATAAGATTTTTAAAAAGCAAGCAACCTAGCGCAATATTTGACTGCACACATCAAACTTAGTTCTTGCACCTTATTCGATCTCGCACAAAAGCACAAACAGAACTGTTTGGCCCAGACCATATGAAAGTTGCCTGGCCTGGGGCTCCATGTTGACATATTGTTACGTGGCAGCATTCTCATGCCACCAACTAAACAGGCTCGTACCCCATACTAACAGGCAACCTTTTAATTGTTGTAGTTTTTGTGCTGTAACCCAAAGTCCATTAAAAAAATGTCTGGTATTGATTATTGAATTGAACAAGCATGCACTGCTCGCTCTGCCATGCCGATAGCACCACCGTCCAGATCAAATAGTACTAGTAGTAATCCATCCAGCCTCATGTCTGTCGGCATTGTGGGGAAACCTCCCAGCGGCCAGCGCTATCATCTCACCACCACATTTCCACATCACGTCCAACCACCCAGCCAGCATCCGGCCGAAACCGTTTCGTTTTTCTTTCCACCCGTTGCACACACACGCGGTCTGGTCTAGTCTGGCTGACCTGCGCGCGGCCACCCCACCAACACGTGTGCACCGCCGGTTGGCCACCCGACCGACACACTCGCACGCCCGGGAGACAGGTGGGCCCCACGCGGCCGCGCGCCCCACATGGGCTGCCTCACTCCAGGCCCCAACCGTCCCAGGCCCGGCAAGGAATCTCCACTCCACCCCGCCCGGCGATCGACGACCCCGTCCGAGTCTCTCGGGCCCCACATGTCGGCCGGGGCCCAGGCAGCGGCATCGGGCCATAATGACGCCGGCCCACTTTGTCCCCCCGCCACCGCGGGACACGCGCCTACGCGCCACCATTTTAAAAAAATGTGCCACGCTTGCTGCTGAAGAAAGGCGAAAGCCTCGTCGCAACCACCCTATATAACCACGCCACCGCTCTCCCTGTCCATCTCACCGCCGGGCACTCTTCAATTCCACACAAACCTTCTCTCCTCGATCCTCATCTTCTCTACGCATCCTCCTACTCCTCCGATCCCTCTCTCTCAAGAGCCAGGACTAGCAAGCAAGCTTTCCCCTTTCTCTTTATTCCGATCCATGGAGATCGTCGTCGACGCCGACAACCTGAGCGCCACCGAGCTCCGCCTCGGCCTACCAGGGACAAGCAGCAGCGGCGACTGGCATCAGAAGAAGCCGTCGCCCTCCGTCGGAGCCAAGCGCGCGCTGGACGACACCAGGAGCGAGGCCTCAGGGACCAGCCCGTCCGCCGCCGCCGGAAACGACGACCACGACACCGCCGTGCCTGGCAAGTAAGAACCACGCCCTTTCCTCCATCCCTTCAGAAGAAGCCTCTGCATCAAAATACAGAGAGTGCACAGGCTAACCTTTTTTTTTTTTTGCTTCATCAGGGCGCAAGTGGTCGGGTGGCCGCCGGTGAGGGCGTACAGGAAGAACACATTCCAGACGGCGGCGGCGAAGAAGGCCGAGCAACATCAGCAGCAGCAGCAGGGAGGTCTGTATGTGAAGGTCAGCATGGACGGGGCGCCGTACCTCAGGAAGGTGGACCTCCGGATGTACAAAGGGTACAGGGAGCTCAGGGACGCGCTGGACGCCCTCTTCACCAAGTCCATCTCCGCCGCCGCGGCAGCGGAGAGCGGCGGCGACCACCAGCATGCCATCGCCTACGAGGACAAGGACGGCGACCTCATGCTCGTCGGAGACGTGCCCTGGGAGTAAGTACTATCGGATCACTACTTCTGTGGATCTGAAGATGTGTGTTGCACTGTTGTGAACAGAAGCCTAACTGTGATTATTTCACCTGATGTTTGCAGTATGTTCATCTCTTCATGTAAGAAGCTCAGGATAATGAAGGGTTCTGAGGCCAGGTGATCGTCGATGCATAAGCAGAGGCTATGGACACATCACACTATTCACACACGGATCGAAGAACACAGATCGTGCTGACGAAGGAGCTGTGTGGCTTGGGCTCTCCAGTAGTGTGTTGTACAAAGAGATGTTTGTTTCTGAATCCAAGAGAGAGAAAGATCTATAAAGGGTGTATATAAATCTTAGCTAGCTAGCTGTTTTCTTTTTCTTCTCAAGTTGTGTTTTGTATGAGCGAAGGCTGTAAACAAAAATGAAAAAGCAAATGAGAAATTTGACTAAACCTGGTCATTTTCTTCTCCACAGGTTCCCTTCTGTATGTGATTGACCAATTACTTTCCTGTCACTGAGATTTTGCATAATCCCTTTAGGTATATTATTTTATAGATAAAATGAAATCCCTTATTTAGGTATCTACTACGCTTATAAATAAATCAAATGAACATTTTCCCAGAACAGGCTTCTGCCTTATCTAATCCCAACTAGTTTTGGGATCGAAGAGCTATCATCCTGTCCTACTCTGGCTTGGTTATTCAGAACTCAGATCTGAAGAACTTTTTCTAGCTTGGATATTCAGAACTCAGATCTGGAAAACCTTTTTTTTTTTTTTGAAAAAAAGGAGAGCTACGCTTCATTGTAGATCTGGAGAACTGAAAGATCGACACATATGACGGCAACAGATCTGAATGGGCTAAAAACATGGTTAAGAGCGTACCCAGTGCCGTAGGCTCCCGCACTGCGGGGTCTGGGGAAGGGAAATAGCCCGCAGCCTTTCCCGCACAAATGTGCAGAGGCTGGGGCTCGAACCCTGGACCTCTTGGTCACAGGCGGTAAAGCTCTACCGCTTGCACCAGGGCCGGTTACCTTTCCAAATCTGTTTCTCAGAGACAAATTATGATAAGAAAAATATCTCCACAAGCTTCTTGGCATTAAAAAAAATAGCAAAAGAAAAATGAGTCGCACTCCCTCCATCTAAAAAAATTATACAATAATCGTTTCTCGAGAAGTCAAACAATTATAATTTTGACGAATCTATACAAAAGGTTACTAGTATTTTTTATGCCAAATAAATATAATTAGATTAATCACCAAATAGTTTATTATGTAAATAAACCTAATTAGAGATATACATTTTTTAGATAAAGGATAGAATCTATCCGGCTTCATCTACCAAATGGTAGAATCAGACCAATTATTACATGGATCTGAACTCACAACAACTAATTAGAGAGATACATATTGAAATTTTATCTATAAACTAGATCAAATGTAGCAAAATCTGACTTGTCTATAGAACCTACAATTGCATTATTATTTTTTTTGGACGGAGGGAGTAGGAGTAATAGACAACAACCTCCCGGTCCCGGCCATTGTTCATCAAGCTGTAAAGAAGATAAGGCACCATCCCTGCCTGCCGGCTGCCAGACAAAGCAGGGGGCATGGATCAAGCCGATCCCAAGAGAAGAATCCAAACGCACGGAAAGCCACGCACGCTGTCTACGAGGAGCTGCGCATTTCATGGCAGGATACTCTATGATATGCAGCGCGGCAGAAGAAGAAAAAGAAACGGACACGAATCCGTCAGATGGTTCAGTGAACATGATGATACGGTTGGTGCACTGCACACCTTCCGGGAATCCCCCCACTGCTACTGCGGACAGGAAATCGCGCTGCCTGATGAGCCATCGATCGCGTGCAGATGCAGCGGGGGGACAGGGAGGAAGTATCCAGGGATAACGACAGCTGACCCTTCTGCGATCGTATGATATCATCAAATGCTGTAGTCAGGAACATGTGATGGCTGTCATGCAGAGGGGGTACCAATAGCACTGTGACTGCATCGACATCTCAATTCTCAAACAAGGAACATACTACTGTATGGTGCATGGTAACGTGCATAGTCAGTCTTGAGCGCAATGGAGCTGTGTGGAGGTGATCATGTTCCTGTGGAAGTGAATAGTGTACAGTGTCGCCGTGTGGTGGCGACAAGATCACAGATCACACAGCTTAGAGTGTTGCAACGTGGAGTACTAACAAAAGTGCCTTTCAAACAGTTCCAATTAAGAAATGATTCCAGAGGGTAAGCAGAATGCAATGCTTGTGGCAGCAACATGTCGATGGGAGATGAAAATGCTGAAAAGCAGTATGCCAACTAATGTGCAGAAACTATTTGGTTATGAAATGATGACCTGAAATGAAGACTGGTACGGTTTCCTTCAGGCTCAGGGAACATCAATTTGCCAGCCTTGAATTGCGCCCCCTGCAGTACAGCCTCAGTTTTGGTCCCCAATAGCGCAAGATATTTGTGCTTGTATAAGACAGAGAAGTGGTACAGTGAGACTTCACATGTTGATCAATAGTACATAAATAATGTCAGAAAAAAAACGTACACCGCCTGACTCAGATACTATTAGAATTGATTTTCTTTGTCGAGTAATGCCGACAACTTGTTTCAAGTTTTGCTGCAAACACAGAATATAGAAAATAACAGACTTATTGTTTCAGAAAAAAAAAGAGAAAATAACAGACTTGAAGAATGGAGGGTCATTGTCAATTTGATGACTTGAACCAGTATCTTCAAGACAAATAAAATACATATCAATGATTCTTTTTAAAAAAATTTTTTGTCTTGATAAAATCTGAACAAAATGGAGTGATACCACAAGCTGAGAACCTAAGATGGTTTACAATCCCACCAGCAAAGACCACTGAACCACATGTTGCCAAGGTATGTTTGCCTAAAAAAAAGAGAGAGAGCAAGACCACTGCATTCACACCAACTGCAGCTGAGATAAAATCACACCAAAACTTAGACATGATTTACTAAGTGCGCGCCCTAATGCATCCTGCAGAATAATTGCACAAACACAGCTGCTCTTTGCATTCAAAACCTTGTACCAGACCATCCTCTCAAAATGCATGTCTCGTACGAAAAGACCAGGCGACAAAAACAGGCAATGTACACCGCAGAAGAAATTCAGTCATGTAAATAAGGTAGACAATTTTTTCCTTTTCTCTCACGGGTAACCCTGATATCATAATGAAGGTCCTATGGGCTATGGTGAGATAGATAAGGCTATGTCCTAAAATTCAACACAAGTGGCTAAAAGAATGATAACATTTTGCAAGGATACCAAATGCTAGCCCACATGTTCAACAACATCATTAGACACTAGACCCTGCATAAGTTCTATATGCATTGATGACTTTGTCGACAAAGACAAATTTATCTGTAAAATATTCATGAGAGTCTGATCCCAGTTCCCAGCTGTTCATCGCAAGTCAGAAAGGATGCCTAATGACCTTACAAAACTACGTCGCCACTGGTAGCACAAATGTTTATCTAGTACATAGATTAGTTCAATTGCATACTTTTATCACGCCGGCAGCCTAACTTTTCTTGATAACCTCTCTATTTCTTCTTTAATTTTAGTCAATCGATATAGGCACACACTGCCGTTACTGAGCAGTCCAATTTCCATTTCTTAGGTTCTAATGGACAGAACAACACAATTCATATTACTCCCCACACACTTAGTCTCAACGAGAGGAGAGTAACAATTTGCAAGCATATGAAATGCTACAGTGCTACATACATATTCAACGACAGCGTCACAAACAATGGTCCCTGCATAAGCGTATGATGCATATATGCACTGATAACTTTTGTCAGCCACAGACAGCTGTGGCGAATACCCATGAGAGTCTGATCATCCTACCTGTTCCTCACATGTCAGAAAGGACGCGTAATGGCCTTACAAGTTACTACACAGCTGCATGATCAGCACTGGTAATGCAAAGCGCCAGATACGCTGACCTAGTAGTACACAAACTACTATTAGCATTAGCACTGACAGATCTGAAGTCATTTGATAAACTCTCTCGATTTCTTCTTGAATAGCCACAAATTGCGGCTACTGATGAACAGCCAGACTTCCGCTTCTAACGAACAGAAATAACATTACAACATTCTACTCAATTTCCACACACTTAGGGGGTGTTTGGTTTACCCCCCTAAAGTTTAGTGCATCAACTAAAGTTTAGGGGACACTTTAGGGGGTGTTTGGTAGTTTAGGGCCTAAAATCACCTAAGTTTAGCTACTAAAGTTTAGAGGGCTGTAACCAAACACCCCCTTAGTATCAATCAGTGCTCAAAGAGACAAAGAGAGGACTTCTGTTTTTGAAAAAAAAAGTATATGAAATGCTCGCCTACATGTTCAACAACAGCATCACAAACACTGGGCCCTTCCTAAGGCGCATGATACATGTGTGCACTGATGGCTTTGTCAGAGACAGACAGCTCTGTCAAGTACCCGAGCCCAGCTGTTCCTCCTCACAAGTCACAAGTCAAAAAAAAGGACGCCTGCTGTCCTTACAACAACAACTACGTCACCGCAGTAGCACAAAGCACCAATCACGCTGACCTAGTATAGTACACAAATTAGCCATTAGCCTTGTCGCATACTAATATCACCGACAGATCTGGGTCACGTTAAATTCTGCGTGTCTTCTTCTTCGAATAAGCAGTCGGGGGCCGCACACTGTCGTGACTGAACATCTCGTGCTCAACTGCTAGTGTACTACTGGGAATCTGGGTCTCTGGGGACAACTCAAGCCTGAATCTATTGAACTGACACTGGGTTCAGTCAGGATTGCAATTTCGATCGATCTCAATTTCGATCGTCCAAACGACTGACGCCTGACACCAAAACCGAACGAGAAACCCCAACCCAGCCCAGACGAACAAGCAGTGCATCATTTCGGCAAACCGGGGCAACAACAGGAATGTAATGTCCAACACCAGTAACGGCGTCGAGCAGAGGCTGAAAAGCAAACCCTAGCTGCAGCACGTACGAGCAGCTAGCGTCCAGATTCCAGAGAGAACGACCGAGGTGAGATTGGTGAGTGCGCAAGTTACCGTGCTCCGGATCTGTAGGGGAGGCTGGAGGCTTCGACTGGACTCCCGCCCTGCCGCCCCGGCGTGAGGACTGAGGAGGAGGCGCCGGCGGCGGCCACCGCTGTGAAAAACAGAGTCGGCTGTGGAGGTGTTTCCCGCGCACGCTACGGCTGCCCTGTTTGCGCGGAGCCGAGGAGGCTTCGTTGTTGCCCTGGGCCTGAAACAGAAATCATTTGTTTGGGCCGATTGGTGCGACATACGGTAGGCCCAAGCTTGGATGGGGTTGGGCCAAATGACGGAGGCCAACTCGGCCGACCAAATTTACCCGATTTATTTTTTTTAAAAAAAAGATTTCCAAAATCAAATAGCGACATAATTTTGTAACTTCAAAACAAAACGAGTAATGTTGTTGTCAGGTTCAGGCGAGTATTTAACTAGTAGACACAGGAAAAATATGAGATTTGCTAAATTTCAGGTGTCTGAATTTTAGTTTTTTTTCCAGACGACGTTATTGCACATATTTTATACTAAAATTGTAGTTTTAGTTCGTTACAATTTAGGTAGACACATTCTGTAATTTTTTGTTTCAAAAATAAAAAATATGTTAGACAAAACTACAATCATAACAAAATCTTATATATGTTGACACAAAAATAAATTAACAATTACAATTATTTCTATAGGAGGACAAGGACAAAAAAATAATATGTTATAACACAACAAAGACAAATAACAAAATACAAAATTAACAACTAACTTATACTAGTTGGTGGTATATTAGTGTTGTCTGAAATCATCTTAAATTTCAGACACCTGAACTATAGGAAAAGTGAAGAAATATACCGTGATTTAATTTCATGTTTAATTTTTCATAGAATGCATGATAAGACCATATTCGAATTATTCACCATTTCCTTCTTAAATGCAAGGTGGGGAATTGCCTAGATATGTAATCAAAACTCATATAATTTCAGTCTTATAAATTATAATACAACTTATAACTCCGACATGGACAGTTTTAAAAGGGTGGATGTTTCCGAAGGCATATTTCTCTTACGCGGAATCCAAATTATTCACTCTATATTTGGATTCCGATTGTGCGATCAAGAGAAATGGGATCCATTTGCAAATTGACAAGGTTATTCTTAGATTTCCTGTTCAAGACAATTTAGTTCTCACTAGCCATAACATATTTTTATCAGCCCACGGAAATACTTTGGGCTAAAGTTAGAATCGCCAAAGGAGTATTAAAAACAACATTTGGCTTGGGTTTCTTACCACTCCTCTTAAGACAGAGCTAAAAAAAGTACTCCTTCCATCCTAAATTGTAAGTCATTCCAAGAATCTTGGAGAGTCAAAGAATCTTAAGTTTGACCCAGAATTATAGACAAAACTATAAAGATTTATAACATCAAATAAGTATACTATGAAAATATAATTGATAACGAATCTAATGATACTTATTTGACATCATAAATATTATTATATTGTTATATAAGTTTGGTCAAATTTGAGAAACTTTGACTCTCCAAGATTCTTGGAATGACTTACAATTTGGGATGGAGGGAGTAGTTTATTATGACTTCTTTCACAAACGTAATACTTCCCTTTTTTGCGACGAAAGAAGAATTATATTATATAATAGCTGGATACATCAACATATTACAAGCACTCTGAATTACATTAGATATATCCAGAAACTGATTTTCATCTAAAATATACCCACACCATGAAAAACTCCAAATCTCAAAACCAAACATTTTTTACGCTTCGTATAGATGACCGCACATGCAAATACTCGGCACCAGCAATAGCGGCAAGCCTGAGAACAGATGCCCAACGGACGACCAACATTCCTGTAGGTGGAATTGATGATCTTTTTCTTCTTGCTAGTGTCTTCCTTCTTCTTCTTTCTACCACCGAAGAATGAGGAAGACTGGTCTGAAAGATATTCTCCCTAGTCTTTCATTGTGGTCAGATCTAACCACAACAAAACGAAGAAAAGACCGGAGAAAATTATTCCACGGCGGCGACATCATCTCCGCCTTGATGCCGTCGTCCGGAAACAAAGATCTCCATGTCGTCATGTCGATGAAGATGGTGACACCGAAGTTGTCGCCCTCGTCTTCAACGAAGCCGCCATGGAGAAAACGATTACACCCTTCTCCTTCACCATTGCTGGAGAAACGGAGAAGGAGGAGATAAAACTCCAATACCAAGAACTTTGGTATGGAGAAACCCTAACCCTAAGGACTCGATCTACTGGAGAAACTTATTAAAAACAATAGATCCCCGCTCCTTTCAGCCCCCGACGAGATACCGGAGGGGAATGGAGGGGGACCAGCGATGGTGGCCGGGGGAGGACGCGCGGCGGCGGCGGCGGCGGCTCACGCCCGAGCGAGAGGAGAAAAGAAAAAACCCTTGACTCTAGCAATGGTTTCGGCAAACGTAATACTTGCCATGAAATTTAGAAAACAAGCTAAAAGCTGCTTCACATGAAGCCATATTTCCCGAATATTCAAAACAAGCTAAAAGCTGCTTCACATGAATTTAGAAAATATGCACATATATCTTGAATTAATTTTTATAATCTTTAGTCACTAATGATTTTAATTAATACAAATTTAATATGGTTAGATTATAATCAAATATGTACCGGTCCATCCATCTCAAATTATAAAATAATTCAAGAATCTTGGAGAGTTAAAGTACTCTAAGTTTAACCAAATTTATATGATAATATAATAACATTCATGATGTCAACTAAGTATCATTAGATATCATCAATTATATTTTCATATATATTTATTTTATTTCATAAATCTTTATAATTTTTTTTATAATTTTGGTCAAACTTTAAAAGTATTTTGACTCTTCAAGATTCTTAAAATATCTTAAAATTTGGAAATGTGAAATATGTAATAGTCATTAATTCATAATGAAAATAATATTATAACATACATAAATGAACAACTAAAGTATATACGAGTATATTGCCTCCGTCCCTTTATATGTATCGGGAAGTATGTTTGTGAGGGAAACACTGTTTTCTATAGACAGACATTAAGAGACAGAGGGAGTACTCGATAGACAATACTCCCTCCATACTCAGAAAGGTTGTCGTTTTATAAAACAACACGGTTTCCAATGTGTAACTTCGACTACTTATTTTATGAAAAATATTTATTGAAATATAATATATGTATATTTTTATGAAAACATTTTTCAAGACAAATCTATTGATATGATTTTTACATTTTCAAACTTAACAACTTAAAAGTTATTCATGAACTTTGTCCTAAACGACAACTTTTTCTGAGTACCCCGCTTAAATTAGAGATGGAGTATTTTGTTTGGCTGGGGCCTGGGCCTTCATGGCCTGTTCGTCTGGCAGAATTATGCACTGTTCCGGCAGGATTATTCACTGCTGACTAATTTCTTGTGAGAAAAAAACACTATTTTGACTGGATTTAAGCCGGCTGCCAAGAGAACATGCTGTCAGTCAACAGAGTAACAAAACCCCCCTTTCTACCCCCGGCTGGGGCCCTGAATCCACCCATCGACGATGCTACAGGGAGCTCAGCAAGCCTCGGTGGCGTCGACCGCAAGCCCGCGCCCCAACACTGCCATCCTGCAGTCTGATCAGCCACCTCGCGCTGCCGCCGCCGCGCGGGACGGTGGACGGGGCGGCACGGGTGCGGAGTCGCTTGTGCGCGGCTCGGCCGTCGCGCCGTGCGTCAGCTGCGGGATCTGCGGCGGACTCCTCCGCGACGCCACCGCCTTCCAAGAGTGCCTCCACGCCTGTAAGCTCCAAATGCGACTCCTTTCCGAGAGGCGCTCTCCCTGTCTATCGATGTGGGCGTCCTGGCCGCCGGGGATTGGAATGGCCTCCATTTCCTTGTAGCAGTTTGCCTGTCCCGATTGGGTTCGTTCGATTCCGATATTGCAATCGGTGTTGTATTGGCCATTGAACCATTACTCTTCTCGCGTCGCCTGGATCAACCTGCTCAATGGCAGTGCTTAGTGCTGGAAAAAAAATCACATTGTTGCTAGCAATTCATAAAATCTTGAACTTAAATTGCTTCTGCCATTGATACGACTACGTGGTTTGATCAGTTTGCAGGAAATGCATATATGACAAGGTTACGAAAGACAACATAGAGTGCTGCCCAAAGTGTGGCATTTTTCTGGGAAATCCGTTGGAGAAGCTCAGGTGCTTCTCTCCCTATCCTATTTGCTGTCTGTCTGCAGTTTTGGTTCATCAGGTCATTTGATAGGTGGTAGCTACTTAGCATTTAGTGGATTTATGAAGCGGTCAAACTAACTTCTTGTCTTAATTATGTTTTCTCTACCGATATTAACTTTATCTGAAGTTTTGTGTGCAAAATAGATAACTATTGTAACAAGTCTATATTTTGTTGTCATCAGTATGTAACAATAGGCAATGCTCTACCTGTCCGCTTCGAAATATTATTTCAACTAGATGATTAACATATATAGCCCTCAGCTTGAATTCCCTTATTTTAACTTTTTTCTGTAAGAGCACAACCTTACATGTTGCTCTTAATAATTGATAGACCTGATCATAGCCTGCAACAAATCAGGTCACTGATATTTCCCAGTAAGAGGCGCAAGGTTGTCACCATGAGGAAGAGGAAGGAAAGGGTGCACTCTGAATCAATCGTTTCGTCAGTGGTGGGTATCACTGCAGAAGGAAGCACTGCACTGACACTTGCTGCTTCAGAAAGTAAGGCACATAAGGTAGTGGTTGAGGTGCTTCATGAGGGTTTGGGAGATTAGAAATTAGTTTACTTTTACCTATTATCCATAATTGCCCTAGGTAGGGTAGTTTTTCTTTTTTCTTTTTGTAGTCCTTGAAAACTACAACTTCTCTTTTCAGGATCTTGCTCCTGTCCGAAGAGATGCTTTGTCACGAATTAGGGGTCGAGACTTTGACTCAGAATGCGGTCTTACTAAAGAGACTGGAGCCTTGATTGTGTGGCAAGCACCACCTATCGTAGAGGAGATGGTTGCCCACAATCAGTTAGACTCCAAGGAGGACCCAGAGAGTTTCAGGCTTCCAGCAACCTCGGATATTGAGAACCAGCCACAAGGACCAACTGCACAAATGACCAATAGTTCATTTATGGTTGAGAGCCCATCCTGTGCAAGGCCTACTGTCCAGGATGATGAAAACTTGAAGGGAGATTTTCTCACATTCATCAATGAGGTGACCAATAAGGTAACACATTTCTTACACAAGTTATAATTGAAGCAGTAAGTATGGCTTTCTTATTTTCTAACATGAATGCCAGAGTACAAGAATCATGGGAAGGTATGATGCCCACATAAGCAAATTGAAGGCAGAGAACACAAAATTAATAGAGTGAGCTTCCTGAAGATTTTCTGTAACAAGTTTTTCCCCTTTGAACAATGTGTAATTGTCTATGCTTGTTACTTGACCACAACATAGGGAATTGGAAAATCAAAGAGAGAGGACAAGAATTCTTGAAGAGAGGCTCCAACGAGAATTGGAAAATGAAAGGACAACAGCTGCTGAGAGAACTAGACTTCTTGAAAAGAAGCTCCAAAGAGAATCTGAAATAGCCCAGACTACTGCAAGACGGAATGAAGCCTTAGAAGAGAAGATTTCCAAACTTCATGAGTTCGTTTTCTAAAGAATTCTTTAGCTAGTTTGTCCCCCTAAGAACAATAACTTACTTATTGCTCGATCTCAATTTCAGGGAACTGGGAAATGGAAGAGCAGACAACCAGGCTCTGGTGTCAGATATTTTGGAGAAAAGCGAGGAGCTTGCTACACTCAAATATTATTCCAATATGCTTGAGTCAGAGAGGACAAGTAAAAGTTCTAACTCTTTTTAAACCCTTTATATTTGTCATGAGTTAAACCTTACACCACCTTTTTGATTTTTCTAGATCTGGAAAATCAACTTGACCATCTTAACGAGAAATTGAAGTGTAGTAGGACAGAGCACACAGCATATGTCCGTAAGGTCGTAGATGCAGCAAGAGCCATTGAACGACTCAGAGCCAATCAAGTCTGATGCTCTGCCTGGATCGAGGTGCATGCCAGGGATCTCTTAGCCACTGGTCATGGCTAACGACCAGCCCCCACAGGCTGATGTTTCTTCCCCAGGTTGCCTGTTCGCAGCTTTTGTTTAGTGTCGTTTCCTTCTGTTCAGTTGTAAGTAGCTTGCTTCTTAGAGCCCCAGGTTGCCTGTTAGTAGCTTTGTACAGTGACTTTTCCTTCAATTCAGTTGTAGCTTACTTCTTAGAAAGTGCTTGGTTGGCTCGTTCTGTTCTGTAATATGATGTTCTAAATATTGCGTTGCGCGCATCAGGATAATGCAAATTCCATTATGCTTGAAACTGATACTACAGTGCAAAGCCAGGTCCGATGTGGAATCAGGATCTGTATATGGGACAAGTGGCATCCAACAGGAGCATTGCTGCACGGAAGTGGATTTGCAGCACCGATGCATATAACATTTTCTATACAATCTCTATTTCCGATATATTATCATTAGGACACCTCAGGAGGCTGACAGCCAAGCCAGAGCTTTGCTGGAGTAGTTGTCATGAGGATTGAGATATGCACAGATTGATCATTACTATACTAATGTTTACTTTATCAATGATACACATGTAAACATCAGTAATTATTTCAACATCGCCACTTATTTGTTGTCGCCAACAATCATGAAGCCGATCAGACTTGTTATGAACCAACGTTAAATATCATGCATGATACAAGTATTGATAACATTGGCGGAGCTATGTAGAGGCCAAAGTGAGAAAGACATAGTCGAGATGGTGTCCAGGATGAGAAGTGGTTGTCTGAGCACCTGTATAAACTTTGGTGTGCCAGTTGCTGAAGCCAAGTGAGAAAGACATAGTCGAGATGGCGTTTTTCCAAGTGCTAAATGAAGCCTGCCGAGTCCTTGATGAGAATATTGCGGTCAAGGCTTGATGTGGAGATGATTGGCGATTGCTTCTGTGATTATTCGAGCAAACCATGTGTGATTACAGTTATACAATTGCAAACAATTCTTCCTGTGGAAGCAATTTTGTTCATTAGTGATCCAAGATGCTAGTTTTGATTCGACAAGTGCTGCATTACTGTGTTATTAGTTGTGAGAACCAAGAACTTGTGAAATTTTGTTTATAGTGTACGACTTCTGCAAGTTATTCAGTGTTGTTGTGAGAAGCTCAGTAGTCCAATACTGTGAAGTACATTGATATACTATTGATCAGACCTGCATGCTAGTGGACTAGTGGTCTTTTGATTTTGATGATGTATGAGATATCTGTCATGGGTCTTTTGCTGAACCCAGATATGATCAAGCTGTTATATGGCAGTCCCTATGTTGCCGTTTTTGCAGTTGTTTCTCATTGACAAAATACCTCAGAATCTTGTTCCATTACAGCTTCCAATCTTGTTCCCTATGTTCGATGCCATGGTACACTTAATGCTGTGATCGACGATAGAAAAAATTCAACAAACCTAACCATGACATTCCCAGCACAGCTGAAACCAGAGCTAAGAACAAGGCTTGCTAGGTAAGGAAGAGTTCAACACATTCTAACATACAACAGATTCACTCCATTCAGAACATTGGACGAAAGCATAAGCTCAATTACAGTAGGCGGGAATTCCAAGCCAGAAAGCCTAGGTTATTATAGTACATTTCAATTCCTCCAAATGAAAGTATCCAAACGACTACTAACAGAATTACAGCCAATACTCAAAGTAGTGACATGGCCTCAAAATGAGCAGTCATCCCTTTCTCAGCAAGACCACACATATAGCAATAGTACAGGTAAGCTGAATCCAGACCCTGGTTATGATATTGCCATCTGTCTCCGCCCAGATGAACTCACCAGCTATCAACTAAGAAAGATTGTGGTGCATATATCACTTCTTCGCGTAATTGGACTCGTCTGCGTGCACGCTTCTTTTGCTTATCTTCTTTCCGATATCTCTCACGCCTCTCTTCCCTCTATCGTTGCTTTGTCAGTTGCTCGGTCTTGGCTTTCTCTGCCTCGTATGCTTTTTTTCTTCTGGTGTTCCTTAATTTTCTTCTTCTTTGCCTGCAAGGATACAAGACAAAAAAAAAAAAATCATGAGCAAGCAGCAGAATAACGGCTCACAGTAGAACTGGCTACTGCTGTGTGCTCGAGGCTTACCTTCTCTTGTTTTATCAGCCTCAGTTGTTGTATACCTGCATGTGTCTTCTGCTTAGGTGTATCTTTAGGCTTAGACTTAAAATAAAAGGAAGTGCCTGTTGCAGCTATTGCAGGGACCTCAACAGGATTAAACTTCCGTGGTTTCCGCTCATTAGGCTACAAAGTCATAACCACAAGAGACAAAAAAATGGGAAATTTTTCAACACTGCTACTTTAGGAAAAACTTAAGTTTTTTTTTTGTCTGTATAATACTTTATTTGCCCAAAAATAAAGAGATATGCAACAGTTTATAAACTCAGCACTGAAAATCATAATCTTGTTAAGGCATAAATGGAAATTTTACTTAACTCATAGTAATGAATATAATCCTACCAGTTGAATCTAATACGTTATATTCTAAGAAGATAGTGCCTGCGACATGAACTAAGCAAACATTAACTAGCCACAATGGACTACCAAGAATGGGCATACCAGCTACAAACTTGTTCACTTGTTCTGATCTGACCTCAACATCATAATAAGATATTTTACTCACAATGACTGCCCTATAAGGCACAACTAGGACTAGATTATAAATTCAGCACTAGACAAGGAAAAATATTAAAACAAACACTAAAAATAAGACAACAGTTTTGGAAGAACCTGCTATGTATTTACGAACCAGGCAACAAAGTTTGCCTATTCCATCTAGTAAGAAACCAATAGTTGGGTCTTTCGCGTCCTGAAAGTTCAGTCAACAATTAGTATGGAAGGGACCAATGATTTATTTTTTCATTTTATTTTTTGAGATGGATAGAAACCTCTGCTTTTAGAAAAGCAATAGAATACTGGAACAATGATTTATTGGATCCAAGGAAGGCCCTATTTGGTTCCAAATAAGTCACTTACTTATAAGTCCAAAAGTGAAAAAGTGATTTATTTTGCCAAACATCCCAACTTATAAGTTTATAAGTTGCTCCACCCCAACTTAAAACTTATAAGTCGCCCTCTTTTCACATGGGACCACATATTTTTTTTCTTAGGGACCACATTCCACCCCTATCATGCATGACTTATAAGTCATTGGAAACCAAACAGACATGACTTATCACGATCACAAGACTTATGGAAACCAAACAAGGCTTAACATCAGAGTAACTCACGATGTCAACAGTTTTCACCCGAGTAGATTTTGATGCTGCAACCCCTACATGTTCGAAGTACCAAATCATCTCGCACTGAGACAAAGCAAGAGGAGAGAAGACCATCTAATGTACCGACATTATATGTACATCAATTGTGGAATCATGAAGATCTTTGAAAGTATATAGAACCTACTCAAATCTCAAAGAATCTGCCAAGGTTATCCTCAGTGCAAAGAGAAATCCTGCGCGCCTGCCTGCCCGGACGCCGTGTGCGGCGGTCACGACGACTGCCCGCACGCCCTGCGCGGCGGCCGCGTCGCCTGCCTGCGAGCCCTGCGCGCCCCGCGCCGCCGCCGTGCCCTGCGCCGCCCCGCGCCCTGCGCGCCTCGCGTTGAGAATGGGGAGGACGAGAGGGTGGCTGCGCGGATAGAAGAGAGAGAGGAGAGAGAGATAAGAAAATGTTATCTGGTAGTTGGTACATAGTATGGATATAGACGATGATCATCTATAGAGGAGAGAATCTTATCAATAGAGTATATAGAAGATGAAAATAGAGTACAAAGAGTACGTTCGGTCAGTCTTATGAACCAACGTTGAATAATGAATATCAAGATACAAGAATTGGTAACAGTGACGGAGCTATGTAGAGGCCAAAGTGACGGAGCTATGTAGAGGCCAAAGTGGGCCATGCCCCTTGGTGATTGCATTTTATTAATAATGTTTATGTTTAGTCATTAGATTTGAAAGTACTTCCTCTGTCTCCAATTATCTGTCATTTGGGCTACAGAGTCATGTCCCGCAATATCTGTCGTCCGCGGTCCGTTAGTAGCTGTACAGCTACCATCTACCGCACTACCGCACGAGTCAGCCTTATCCCATCCCCTCTCCTGTCTCCTCTGGCCTCACACCACCTCGAGAGGCACCCTGCAGACTGGTGTTCTGGTAGCATTAATGGCATATCCGTCAGAAGCTGAACCATCCCTAGAATAGGGATGTTCAGGTCTTTGGCCAGTTGCCTCGTTTCTTGAATCCAGCTCCCCGACGACAAATAAATAGGGACAGAGTGAGTAATAAAGATCTACACAATATAGACAACTAATGTTGTTGCCCCTCCTCGACCCTCTCCATAAAAACACATTGTGTGCCCGTGTAGACATCCTCAACCATCGTAGAGGATTCTATAGTAACTAGTGCACCACTTTGTTTTGGAACATGATTTTTTTCTTAACTCTCATGTTACCCTTATAAAATTAAACATATTGCTATAAAATCCTAGTATGAGGAGGAGTCCAGAGAAACCAATCTTTTCGGCTCGATCTTCTCTATATAAAAAATGGTTCTGGCAAACCGGCTCCTTCGGGCTCCTTGCAATTTTAGATGTCCGTTTGGCTGGGATCCTTGCGAGGAGCCACAAGAAGTTAGAGTCAGCCATGCTAAAGAGGGCTTAAGCATTCTCCAATGAAAATTGTTGATATATTTTGCGAGTTTGATGCTCACATATTGGACTCAAAGATAAGGCAAAATGCAACCTAGGACTCGGTGCCTTTTTTTCTGAAAGGAGACCAAAAGACTTTTTCTGCAAGTTTTTGTTAGCATGAGAAAATAATAAATAAATAAATAAATAACTGCCCAGACCATGGAGCTACATAGAGAACATAAGCTAGCAGGGCCACACATGTTGCCGTGGGACGTATATTGTAGTGCTATATGTTTAAAGTGAGAATGTCTATTCTAGTGCTATATGTTTAAAGTGAGAATATGAAAAGTAACATAAATATATGTTCATGCTCTCTTTTCTCTAAGAGCTAATCCAACGAGATTTGACAGAGGAGGAGAATGAATTCGAGAACAAGGATGCTCTGGTGAGATTCTACCAATCATGGCAATCTCTATACCCTCCAACTCATGCCCTACATTCATGGTGAGGAAGCTGCCAATCATTTCTGAAGCTCACATTTCTCCTCCATCTCCTTGGAGTTGTCATGGATCCATCAGTGTGGCTAGAGTTTGTTGCGATGTGATTTTGTTGTTGCACTAGACTTTGTTGTAATTTGTTGCAACAAGTTTTCATTTTCTTTATGTTTATTTTGAACAAGAACACCAATGTCAGTTAGGTTTCAATAGTTGGTTTTATTTGTTTTAGCAGTTGGTTTTTCTACGTTGCAATGCCACAGTTGACTCTTGAATATACAATTCGGGATACACATGTTTGTTGTAGCATTTGTCCTTGTGTTATTGTTGCAATATGTGATCCAAGATGTGGTGAGCCATTTTTTCTGAATCTAGCAGAAATTATCCTTTAAGATGGATTTTATTTATTTCAAACATTTTGATGGTGCATCTACTTTTCGTCCATGTTGTGCATCTGAAAGATTTCTGAGGGTTCGGATGGATTTTCAAGTGATGGTTGGGTTGCTCTCCGATGAGAATGTGGAATTACACTTAGTAAAAAGATGCTAGAGACTTTTTTTTAGATAAAGGAAATTATATCTCCGGCTTCAGTCATCCGAGGATGCATCAGGCCATAATTATTACAGCTAGGTAAGACAAAAGTCACCAGACACTGGTACACCTGAATACAAAAGAAAATGACGAAAAAATACATCTCCAATATGGACTCGAGTAGTCTAACGCGACAATCTAGCTTCTGTGAAGTCAGCTCTAAAGAATATGACCACCAAGTCGAGAAAACGTCGCCACAAACACGTCTGCCATACCAAGTAAGGGTATTGAGAGATCGTGAGACACCGACCATCATTGGAGACTCCTCCGGATACTTTCACCTGGCAACTGCATAAAGCACCTGAAGCATGTGCAAGGAAACCACCATCTCAATGTCGTTTCCAGCCGACAATCCAAGGGATCTTCCAAAATCAACATCTCCAATGAGAAAATGACATCCAAAGACACCATCATCGCCCCACCAAAGACTGGTGTTGGTTTTCACCCGGAGAGATCCACTTGAAGGAGAGACGACGCCTCCAGCGAGGAAAGTGGCGCCCATAGGCGTCACCGCTGTCGGAGCCTGGTAGTGATTGCCACATCCCATCCAGAACCATACAATTATGTCATAACACTAGCGACGTGGTCCATCGCTGGATCCGGCCACGAAGACCGCCAACTCTCAGATCCGGAAACTAGGCACCACCGACGAGATGCCCTCAGCGAAAGGCAAAAACACCACCAGCAAGGGCACCACCACGATGCACACGCATCCAACGTTGGCAGCCACCGCTAGGTGCGCGAGCACTACCACCATGGTCGCTGCCCCCCAGTCCACGGGCCCCGGAGAGGCCGCCGCCCCACCATGGCCGGCCAACAGCGTCGTCCCCACGAAGGGAACCGGATCCAGCCGCCATGGCACTGGATCCGACCACCCCGGCCCTGAAGGCCCAGATCGACCCCGTCGGCGCCGCCATGTGAGGAGGAGAGGGGGTGACGGTGAGGAAGAACCCGCCGCCCCCGCCCGGGATTCTGGCCGGCGCCGCCGTAGTACCGGCCGGCTTGCCACTCCGAGCCCCACGCGGCTCGAGGTCGTCGACGCCTGCCGGCTACGACGCCCGCGCCACCACTCCATAATTAGGACAAACATTAAGAACTATGTTGCTTAAGTGCATGTTAAACTCAAAAGCCCTCCTATTCAAGTCTCATGTCATATTTTACTACACACGTGGAGTACAATTTCTTGTACTCACCCCTCCTGTGTCCTTCATGCTATCCCCACACAAACCCAGGGCAACGTGGAGTTTGTTGAAGACGACGACTTCAATCCCAATGCACCGTTCTATGTTGGTGTGCCCCGGCCAGCTACCCCGTGAAGATGAAAACCTATTCCGCAAAAAATTATGATATATTTATGTAATTTTCACTACTATAGAACACACATTTCGGCGATTTCCAAAATCGGCTTTAGCCCCGGTGGAAATTGCGCCCGGGGCTAAAGGGACTAAAAGTCCCCTCCCAACGGCTCGTTGGTCAGACATTGTCAGGGGGACTTTTAGTCTCGGTTGGTGTTATCAACCGGGGCTAAAGGCCCGGTTGGTATTACCAACCGGGGTTAAACCTTTAGCCCCGGTTTAAGGCACAAACCGGGGCTAATTTTGGGCCTTTAGTCCCGGCTCGTTCTATGGACCGGGACTAAAGGTCCCCCCTATTTGAACTCATCTCTTCCTCCCCTGCCCGAGCCCGAGTGCTCATTTCTTCCTCTTGTTCTTGCTCTTGTTCTTGATGTGTTATTCATCTCCTCTTTGGTCATCTCTTCATTTGATCATTTCTACGCCTTCATCGACTCGTTGAAAGGTTACTATCTTCAACCTCTCATGTTTTAGCGGCAACATATATTGTTTCTTGTTCTAGATGTGATTTTTCTTTATGATTTTCTCTTTTTTGCCATTTTAAGTTTCATTCACTTGACATTGTTTGAATATTTTGAACAAGGCAACTAAAATTAGTATTCTAAGTATACACCTTTCATTTCTAGGGTATTATATGTTCCACATTTCAAGATTAATTTAGCTTAGTTTGAGAAATATATATTCTTATTAGGATATTATTAAATGATGAATTTATGGTGGATTATTCTTGATTTATATATATGCCACTTGAGCTCAAAATAATTATATATTTAGATGAAGAAGGTAGCTACCTAGAATATTTTAGTTGTCTACATGGCACATTTGATGATTTTAGAGAAATGTAAATTTTAGTTGTTTTATTTTCTTTGTTTAGAATATAAGGAATTTATAATATCTAGTTTGAAAAATGAGTATAGAGAGTAGATGACAACTGCTTCGGGACACTCGGCCTCTGATCGGGTTCTAAAACGACTAAGGCCAGACCTCCCTCTCATTACCTGTGGCAAGTGTATGCAAAAGACTGTGAAAGAGTACCGAGTGGGGAAGGCGGGTCCCAACAACGGTTGGATCTTTTATAAATGTCCAGATCACAATGTGAGTTATATATTTGGTCACATTTGATGGTTATGGTTAATTTGTACCTATATTTCCTGATGATTTTGATTAAAGTGTTGATTTTTTATTTCTATTTTCAGTGGGATGGCACTGGATGTCGCAGCTGGTACTGGGAGGAAGAGTATGTTACACACGTCGCGAAGGCTACGAAGGCTGATGAGGCAGTGAGCCAGCTCAAGAAGTCTGTCGATGCTGAGAAGACGAATAATGATTTGTCTGCTTTAGTTGGGATTGGTCGGGAGATCATTATGCTACTGAAGTGCATTTTAGGCTTTCTATGTATGGTGCTAGTGGTCTTAGCATATGATATGGCGAGGCTTTCATAGAGCATACATTAGTATTTGTATGACTTGGAAATGACACATGATGGTGTTCCATCTCGATCATGTTATTTTAATGCAGACGACCTTTCGTTCGGTATTTTATAATTTCATTTTTTACCAAAATGAGAAATTTAATTATGTTTTGGGTCATATAATGCAGACGACGACACATGATTGGATGTATAATGTTGATCGTCGCTCCAAAGAGTTCTTTGATGGCGTGCATGATTTCTTAAGAGCGGCTGAGGCAAACAAGCGGGATGCTAATTTTATGTGTTGTCCATGCATCTTGTGCTAATTTCATGTGTTGTCCATGCATTTAGTGACTAATGAAGATCTACATTTGTCAGTGAAAAAGTTTAGTTCTAAAATGAATGATCTTGATGAGTTATAAAACTTTGTATTCAAATTTTTTTCATATAGGATCGTTTAGTGTCTCATTAACAATTTTCTATTTAAGAGTACACTTAAAGATCGCATAATTGGACAATGAATGGTAAAACAAAAATAGTTTAACGTTAAAATAATACATAAACTAATTTCCTGTTGGTAACCAAGCATTTATTTTTTTAATTGAACAATGTACTTTTGCATTAACCAAATTGTAATGGTTAGTTACATTTATATTTGATATTATAAAAAGGTAAAATATTTTATGTTATACATTTTTCTAGTGTATAATAAAGCAAAAGGAAATTTAATGGTTATTTTGAAAACATTTTGTGGCATGTATTTAATTTATTATGCAATTAACAAGAACTAGAACAATTTATACATATATTAAACTATATACAATACCAAAACATATAAAAGAGGCCACTGGAAATTTCGTTTGGCGCCTAAACAGACCTTTAGCCCCTGAAAATTTCGTTTGGCGCCTAAACAGGCGTTTAATACCAACCGCGGCTAAAGGGTGCCTTCCTATATAAACGCTCGGCTCCCTCTTCTTCCCTCATCGTCTTCAATCTCGATCCGGAGTACGTTGCGGACGCCGCCTCCTCTGCCCGCGCCATCGCGCCGCCGCCTCTGCATGGCACGCCATTGCCGTCTCCACCGCCCCGGCACGACACTCCGCCCCCAACCGCACGCCGACCGCCTCTTCGCCTCGGTCCGCCGCCTCTTCGCCTTGGCCCGCCGCCTCCTCTCCCCGATCGGCCCGACGCCCGCGCCTGACCTCACGCCGGCCGCGCTCTGGCGAGGAAGAAAAGCTCCGTCGCCGCCCGCCCGCGCGCTCGCTCTCCGGTCGCCGCTGCGCCTGTGCGTGCTCTCCGGCCACCGCGACAGTGCTTCGTCCCCGTTCGATCTCCGGCCGCCGCCCGTACTTTGTCGCCGCTCGATCTCGGCTGCCGCGGCTTCGTCCCCGCTCGATCTCCGCCGCGATATTTTTTGGTGCGTCGCCTGCCGCCGGGGGAAGCAGAGAAGAGCAAAGAAGAAAAAAGAAGAAGAAAGAAGAGAAAGAAGACAGAAGAAAGAAGAGGAAAAAGGAGAGGAAAAAAGGAGGGGGAAGAAGGAGAGGAGAAAAGATGTTTTAAAAAAGAAATATAGAAATTGACTCAACTATATTATGTTGTTTTTTTCACAAATTAAACTAACATTTGTCTAAATGATTTTGTAGGCTAAAGGTGTGTAAAGGAGAAAGAAGAAGGAGAAAGAAGGAAAAAGTAATACATTCTAGTTTTATTAAATTGATTTAGGAAATTGATTGATGTTAGAAATATATTCTAGTTTTATGAAATTGATTTATGTTAGTAATACATTCTAGTTTTATGAAATTGATTGATGTTAGTAATATATTTTAGTTTTAGGAAATTGATATATGTTAGTAATATAATTTAGTTTTACGAAATTGATTTAGTTTTAGTAATGTATTATGTGTACCACATTCATGCTTTTGATATATTATATATATATATATATATATATATATATATATATATTATATATGGATTTCAATATATGATTTGATATAAACATATATATCTTCCATTATTGCTATATATATTAAGTGTGTACCCTTTTATTAGCAAATTATTACCATAAGTGTCGATTTGATATATATGCGTCTACCCTAAGTGTTACACACTTGTTTAGGGTTTACACACACATATATACCCTTTTATTAGCAAATTATTACCTCTATAAGTGTCGACCCTACCCTAAACCCTTTTATTAGTCACACAAAGACTAAGTGTCTACCCCCAAGTGTGCCTAAACCCCTAAGTGTCTACCCTAAACCCTTTTATTAGTCACACAAGGACATTGTGTCTACCCCAAGTGTGCCTAACTCTAAGTGTCTACCCGACCTAAACCCTTTTATTAGTCACACAAAGACTAAGTGTCTACCCCAAGTGTGACTAATATGGATTTGTTAGAGAAATATAGACCTTCCATTATTTCTATATATGATTTGATATATATATATATATATATATATATATATATATGTATCTTCCATTATTGTTATATAGATAAAGAGATAGATGGATACTGAGATATATATGAAATATAATCTGAGTATATGTGATTTAATATATAGATGGCTGGACGTCGTAATCTCCCACCAACAGAAGAAATTGGTTGGAATGGTTATTGTACTTGGATGGGTTTCGATCCGGTATTTCCGGTAGTACCGCGGAATTATCCGAACATAGTAAGTTAATAATCAATATATGTTTCATATGTATGACTAGATCATCCAAGTTAATTAACATGTCTTATATGTAATGTAGATGATTAATCTAGTTGTTTGGCTTAAATCAACACTCGCCTATTTTGGGGTTGACAATGTGGATGTTCAAATTAATCATGTAAACAATGGTTCAGAACTCCAATGTTGTATTTCATTTTCAATTGCTGTTAGGATGGGTCATGGTCATGGTCGTGGTAGTGGTCGTGGCCGCGGTGGTGTTAGCGGGCACAATGTGTTACAAATCTCAGAGGTGGGAATACAGACAAGCCAGCGGAGTGTTGCTATTAAGTATGTCGTCTATGCTTGTGCTGTCACGCTCTCAAGAAATGGGATCACACTTCCTACTCTATCTTCAGTGAAGATTGAAGCTATTAATCGCAACATGTATCCTGATATTCGGGGTTTATGTGCACAAATGACTCAGAACTCGTCAAAGATAAGTTTAAGACTCATAACTTATACCTAGATTTGTTGTTATATGTTGTCAATATTGCTATCATAATTAACCCTATACTTATAGGTAGAGGAGTATGACATGACCTATGCAGGGTGTAGTTTTGAAGCCATTGTGAACCAAGTAATGGATGCATTGGGTTATGACTGGCAATATGCTGACAAAGAGCCAACACTAACTACTGCAGGATTTTAAGCAAAGTTGGTTGCGACTAAGAAGGGAGACCCTCCAACTACTCGACCACCGTTAAACGTTGTTAGTACACCATGTGCTCGTAAGTGTGAAGCTACTGAGAGTGCACTATTTAATACGTTGTTGTTCATCGATAAGATTATTGGTTACAAGATAGGTGACTTACACTTCTCCGAATTGGTAGTACTAAATCGTTGAACTATTGTATTGTACAATAAGATTGACATTTCTATGAATTTCTGTAATATTACGACCCTGCCAAACCACTCAAGCCAAATCAAGACGAACATTTGTATGAGATTTAAGTGACGAGAGCGGTTGTGTCTTAAGTCAAGTAACAATGGATAATGATATAAATTTTATGTGCATATATATATATATATATTATACTTATAGAGTTTCATAGTTTATTTATGTTTAATGTTTGAAACTAACTTATAAGTGCGTGAATACATGTATTAGCAGCGAATACATGTATTAGAAGCGAAGAATACACACATTTGAATACCTAATCTAATTGGAAAACCAAAATAAGAAATACCAAAATCAGAAAAAAGGGTCTTTAGCCCGGTTGGTATTACCAACCGAGGCTAAAGGTCGGGCTTTAGCCTCGGTTGTGCGAACCGGGGCTAAAGGAGGGACATTTAGTTCCGAATCCTTAGCCCCGGTTCAGGCACCGGGGCTAAAAGCAGGTTCTGTACTAGTGTTTCTTTTAGACACCGGTTCATTTTGTAAAAAGTTTATCGCTTATGTAATGACTTTGGTATGAATCACTATTGTAAACGTCACACGTATGAGTAAACTGATCTTAGTATTCATGTGATTCACATTAGATTTTGTTTATAAAATCAGATGTGATAGTGCACAATCAATTAGGATGTCCAAGTGCTAGCAATACTCTGAAAATATTTTAGTTACAGTTACAACAATTAATTCATTCATCTTCGTACCTATATTACACTAGTAGAAAAAGAGGTCTTTGCTGATGCCCCAAAAAATAGCACAAGCGGTTTTAGTTATCGTGCGTTAGTAGAAATAAAACGGTTACGAAACGTCACTGGAAATCAATTTCTACATGCGGTTCCTTAAGAAATGCGCCGCTAAAAATCCGTAGACACTGATTTTTTTGTTTTTTTGTAAACGACCTCGGATGGAAAAACTTTCTATATAAAAGTTGTAGATCTCAAAAAGTTATGAAACTTTGTAATTTACAATGTTTTTAATTTGAAATCATCTTGTCATCAGAAACTACGTTCGAATTTGTCAAATTTGAAATTCAAATTTTTGTAAACGACCTCGGATGGAAAAACTTTCTAAATAAAAGTTGTAGATCTCAAAGAGTTATGCAACTTTGTAGTTTACAACGTTTTTAATTTGAAATCATCTTGTCATCGGAAACTACGTTCAAATTTGTCAAATTTAAAATTCAAATTTTTGTAAATGACCTCGGATGAAAAAACTTTCTAAATAAAAGTTGTAGATCTCGAAAAATTATGAAACTTTGTAGTGTACAACCTTTTCATTTGAATTTGTTTAGTGACTCAAACAATGAATTTACACTCGGTTTAGTATAGAATGTGATGAACTAAATCGGAATCTAGACACAAGTGACTTTTGGGTGGAGTGGTAGAGGAGGGTACACTCGAGGCTGAGATTGCAGGTTCGAATCACCACGAGAGCGCAGTTCACGATGGAACACAAAAAATATCCACGACCTGCGTGCAAAAAAAATCCACGACCTGCGACTTCGACGGAGAAAATCTGCAAATCCACGACCTACGCGCAAAAATATCCGCGACCTACGACTTCGACGGAGAGTCGGAGACGGACGGGCAGCTCACTATTCAGCCTCTCCTGCAATTAATTTTTTTTATTTTTAAAACCCGATTTCTGGACAAATATTTCTACATACGGTTGCTTAAGAAAACAACCTATAGAAATCGATTTCTACAGACGGTTCACAAGCAACCACCTGTAGAAATGACTCATTTTTACAGGCCTCCAGCGCAGACAAATGTGTTTCAAACTGTCTGTATAGTATCGTTTTGTACTATGTTAATAAAACAAGCAAAAAAATAGAATCTCTCATTCGTTATGGGGAGAAGAAACGGTACTACACAACTCCGGCATTATTATTTTTACTTCCTAAATGCCAAGAGGCTATTAGAATATAATAATATATACCAATTAAATTTGACTCTATATATGGTTGCGCAAAAGGTCATACGACCTCACAAACAACTTTCTTGCTTGGTTTATTTTGGAAATCTTCACCACACAATCTACTATTATGGGCATACTACTTAATGGAGGCCGATCACATATCGTCGATAAATGAAGAGGTCACTAAGAATATTACACCCATATAATAAGCACAAAAGAGCACATAGGTTAGAAGAAAACAAAAGGAAGTTCTTAGACGAGGAGGCCGGAGGTGAACCTTGCATGGAGGCTTTGGATAAAATATAAGCTAAGGAGTTTTTTGACATGGAGAAAGAGAAGAGATACATGGCTTGAGCTAGACAAAAAGCGCATGTCATTATTAGAAGAAGAGAAAAGGTGGAATTAGACCAGTAAGGTGGAATTAGACCAGTCTCAATGCTTAGTTTTACTATACGGTTTCCAAAACGCCACATCAGCTTGCCGGCTGCTGACAGCTGCTGACCTGTCCCGTGGCTAGAAATAAATGTCATAATATTTCTATAGCCATTTATTTTTGGATTCAGTGAAACTTTGCATTAGTTTTCTGTGTCCCCACTGCAGCTGCACGTGCTGCTGCTGACGGCTACCCGCTGTCAGCTTGCCGGATGACAACTGCTGGGCGCCTGCTGCTGCATGCGGCGTTGTTGGATGGCGAATTGGCGACTGCAGATTGCCTTGTGCCTGCCTGCTAATGGAACTGAACTGCTACTTGTCTCACTTCGAGTCGAGGACAAGAAAAAATTAAATCAAATGACACAATTGCAAAAGAAAAGCAGTAATCTGAATTCGAGAAAATGGATAGTTTTTTTTATAATCAGACTTACAAGAAACGAGTTACTAATCACACTCTGAGAAAAAACAGTCATGCTAATAAATACGGAGTACATGCATAATAGACGGACTATGAACCTAATATATATCAGAAAAATGCTATCATAGGTGTTCGACAAGGTCTTCTTTTAACTGGTGGTATGTTCCGTGATCATTTTATGTAGTTCAATAAATTCATCAATGGTTTAATTAGGCTAATGAGAAGGTTCCACATTTTAGCCACCTAGTCGAACCACTCGGTAGTGTCAAGGACTCTCATCCTGGACAATTGTATTGTGCATAATGACACAAGATTTTATGATGTTTTCTAGTGTCTCTATCTCCCATAAACGAGGTGCTGCGCTCCTGGGATAATGCAATGCAAATCTAGAGTGCATAACCCCAAAAGTTCTTTCGACATCCTTCCTTACTGTCTGTTTCGACATCTCTTATTTCTTGTGGCATACATATTTCATGTTTTATTGTTAGAGTGCGCAGCGGAATTCGGCCCAACTCGCTATACTCACGAGGCAGCGCCCTCGGGCCCAGGTCCACCGGAACCCACAACATATCCAGGTCTCAGGCCTAACTCAACCCAAAAGACTAGCCTGATAGGTGAGGGTTGCCCCCGCCTTATATGTTGTGCTCCCCCACCATCAATTACCGATGTGGGACTAAACCCAACAATCTCCCCCGTCACACATCGGACCCAATTCTTCCATCACACTATACCATGTGATCTCCGAAGACGTTATCCAGGCCCTGAGTTCAACGTTCATCACACAACCCGTGTGACCTCCAAACGTTAACGGGCTCCCCCGTCATATGTGACCCTTGAGATTTAGGTTTTTCCAAACATGGGCTCTGATACCACTTGTTAGAGTGCGCAGCGGAATTCGGCCCAGCTCGTTATACCCACAAGCAGGCACCCCTCAGGCCCAGGTCTACTGGAGCCCACAACATATCAGGCCGTCACACGGGTTGTGTGATGAGCGTTGGACTCAGGGCCTGGATAACGTCTTCGGAGATCACATGGTGTAGTGTGATGGAAGAGTTGGGTCCGATGTGTGACGGGGGAGATTGTTGGGTTTAGTCCCACATCGGTAATTGATGTCGGGGGAGCACAACATATAAGGCGGGGGCAGCCCTCACCTATCAGGCTAGTCTTTTGGGTTGAGTTAGACCCAAGGCCTGGATATGCTGTGGGCTCCGGTGGACCTGAGCCCGAGAGGCGCTGACTCGTGGATATAAGCGAGCTGGGCTGAATTCCGCTGCGCACTCTACCATTTATGGCATACAGATTTCATGTTCGTCCGCTTGCGAAACGTGAAGCATGGCAACGCCCGGCCGGATAGATATGATGTTTTTTGTTTTGTTTTGTTTTTTTACAGAGGCTCTCAACTGAGCGAAACGTGAAGCATGGCAACGCCGGCCGGATAGATATGATGTTTTTTGTTTTGTTTTGTTTTTTTACAGAGGCTCTCAACTGTTGTACAGATTTCATGTTCGTCCACTTGCGAAACGTGAAACATGGTAGCGCGCCAGGATAGATATGATATATATGATGTGTTTTTGTTTGTTTTGTTTCTTTTACAGAGAGGCTCTCAGCTCAGCTGTTGTAAAACGAAAATGCAGGTTGTGTTTTTTTCGAAAACGTGCGCTGCAAGGTTAGAGTTTGGATTACAGACCGCCGGGCGACGGCGAGCTGCCACACACCCGATGGTCAAGCACACAATACATAGATTGCCAGCTCAAACGGCGCAATGCGCTAGGTCGTTATACTGCTAAGATAAAACTAATTGGCCGCAGAAGGACGGTAGCAGCAACAGACTAGAGAGCGCCGAGCGTCGCTAGGGACCTGAACCCGGTCGTAGTCCATTCGGCCGCTTCGTCCTAGATTCTCAGCACCACGGTTTGCGGGTTAGAGGCCTTGTTGTCGAAGGTCTGTCGATTTCTTTCCTTCCAAATTAATGCACCAGGTCGCGGCCGTTCACACAGAGTGCATTCATATGACATGCCCATCATCGTCGACGACACTGCTGCATATGTACGTGCATGGGTTTCGCCAGTTCAGTTAACACTTGACACACCTTGCTCCCCGGCCAATCAACATCTAGCCATCTACTACGTACACACGGGCCAACGTACGTACGAAAGCTCTGCATATTATATATATATATATATATATATATATATATATTATATATATATATATATATATATATCACACACGCACTCATACGCGTGCGTACGTGCTGCAGTACATGGATTCAGGTGTTGTTGGAGGCCGTGCTCTTCTACATCAAGTACTACGACGGCAACAACGGGACCCTGAAGTTCTTGCGCGACAGCCTGAACCTCGCGGAGTTCATAGACGAGAAGCCACTACACCACAACCTTTTAATAGCAATGAACCTCTGTTGCTAAAGATGAAAATTAGTGTTGGATTGCCCGTTGTTAAAGATGGCCCTCGGACGGTCCGTTGCTGAAATGCAATACTTGGACGGACGGTCCGTTGCTATAAATATTTTTATTTAGCATCGCATGCTCCGTTGCAATATATCAGTAATTGGGTCGAATCATCCGTCGCTAAACAATTTACCCAGTTTTCGGCCCGTTCCCGTGGAAGGTCGGCCCGTTCCCACGATGTTTTCACCTAAACCCTAAGTCAAACAGTCAATACTCGATTCACTTTCATCAGCCCACGCAGCACATCGTCGCCGCCCTGCCGACTCCAGCCCACGCACTCTCCACGCCGCGCCCCCAGCCTGCTGCCTGCGCCGCCAACCCCGTCGGCAGCCGCCAACCCACGGCTGCGCCCCTCACCGGCCGCCCGCCCACGGATCCGCCCCTCGCCGGTCGCCCGCCCACGGATCCGCATCTCCCACGAGGCCGCCCCTGCATCTCCACTTGCACGCGCAAGTCAGCGGTCCGCACCTGCTCGCCCATCTTCATCGACTCGCCGGCCGTCTGCACCTGCTTTTCCGCCTCCGTCAACCATCTGCCGTCCGCCTAGGCCTGGGACGCTCCCTGCCTCCTCTGCTTCGAGTTGCTATCACTGTCCGTAGGTCCATTTGCACCTCACCTGTCCATTCGCTTGGAGTCGCCGTCCACAGGTCTGTCCTCATCTTTGTCCGTCTGCTTCAACTCTGTCCTCGATCTGCCTCCTCTCGTGTTTTGGCTCACCAAATCTCCCATCTGTCTGCCACTTTTAATATTTGATTGCTCCGCCTTTGCTCATTGATGGATAGCTCCGTGTACTCTGCTTTCACTGCTGTGTGCTGCTTTTTATATTTTATTTAGGGGCCTGTCACATACTCTCGAATGGAGTAATGAATGTCTGCTTGTGCTTGGGTTGTTATTTTCTTTGATCAGTAAAATATCTGTTTGAGCTCTTTCTTTAATCTGTACACTTTTACAGAACACAAAGTAGAAGGTTTCATTTGATTAGTATAATACTTACTGATTAGTAGTACTCCCTTAGCTGTACTAGTTAGGTCCACGAAAGGATCTGACCAGCTGTATGCCATTGTGCATTGTTGTAGGACCTTTGATGACACTTAATGCCTCCTGCTGCAGCAAAATTGGATTGGCACTAGAGCTTCTGAGCATGTTCTGATAGCTGTTTAGAGGTGTGGCATTCTGTAGTGTTAGTGCCAATGGTTCTGACACTAGGAATCTGATTGTTCACAAAAGTATTTGTCGCTTGTTTGACCCCCATTACTTGGGGTTGCTATGGTTATTGGCAAGGTTACCAACAGCCATGGGTTGCCTTGGATCATGCATGATATGAAACTTTGTCATGGTTTTCGAATAACTGTTAGTACTACTTATTGCTAGTATATATATACACATATATGAAATGTTACTAATTAATAGTTACATGAATTAAATACGTGCTCATGATTTTGTTTTTTGCAAATCTAGAGGGGAAATACATACTCATGATCATGCACATTATGTAGAGCTGCTCTTTGTGATTGGGTTGTAGCTGAAAGAATAAATGTTTTTGGGTTGTATTCCTGATTGGTCTTTGTTGGAGCAGCTTGTTTAATCTAAGTGAACATACGCTAAAATTAGTAGTTGTAAAGAAAAAGCTGTCTGTAATACTCGAATTTGCTGTGCTCTTGTTGCAATGCTCGAATTCCGTGTGCTCTTGCTGTCTACACAAGAATTCCGGCGCGACGTCCTCCTTGCTCCGCTATCTCGGCGGCCTCGGCCACTGCAAGCGCTGCTGCTGAATCTGGATCCATCAAAGGCCTCTTGCGCTTCCGTGACACTACCTTTTGCTTGCCCTTTCCCCGGTCAGTGGGTGGACACGGTGGAGGTGGAGGGTCACCACCACTTCCGGGAACAGTACCGACATTCTTCGTTCTTGCCATTTACCGGACTCTGCTAACAAATCTCTGACAATCACAGCCTCAAAAGCCACACCCTCAGAAACCTGTCACCACTGAAACTGAAACCCTGACAATCCACATAATCAACCAATCTGCAAGAGTGGCACGTCGGCCCTGGACTGTCCTTGAGAGGCTTTGCCTCGATCTGTACTCGCGGGCTTTGCCCCGAGTTCACTGTCACTGCTCAACCGACCCTCTGATTCTCTGATCAACTGACCCTGCTCGTGAGATAGATAAGAGTTTAACCATAAGCATTTAAGTTAGAGATGAGAGTGACTAGAGAATGAAATGAAGTAGATAAGAAATAGAGATCGATTAGTGCTCTGCAGTGGTGGTGTTGCAGGGAGAGGGCGTTGGCGGCGCTGGCACGGCAAAGCAGGGAGTGCGGCGTTGCGGCTTGGATGGCAGTGTTGCAGGGAGAGGGCGCTGGCACGGCGGCGTGGGTGACTAGCGCGGCGGTGGTCCAGAGGGGGACGGCGATGCAGGGGGGAGACGGCGGCGCAGGGAGGAGTGGCAGCGCAGGGCAGGGAGGATCTCGCCGGCGATGGGTAGCACAGGGGCCCAGCGGCGGCAAAGCAGCGGCGGTTAGGGTTAGAACTGCGGTGGAACGACGACCGAGAGAACAGAGGAAGAGTCGGGGTTTTTTTAAAAAAATTGCCCTTAAGTTCGCGACGGACGCTCCGACGGCATCGTCCGTCGGGCTTCCAGAACAAATTTGAAACGCCCGAGCGCATTGACCGCGTCGGACGCTCCGCGACGGACGCTGGGGGGAGCGTCCGTCGCCCTGTAAGCGAGCAATTTTAATCTCCGGACGATCGCGACGGACGCTGAGGCAATTGACACCGAGCGTCCATCGGCAGCGTCCGACGCCTTTTAAATGGAATTTTTCAAATTTTGTTTTTGCGTCTTTCTCCCAACCAAGTTCCAATCCCAATAAGATCCAAAAAACACCTGATTGGACTTGATATGAGAACCATCTCTCAAACTCTCATTTTCAAATAGTTTGCCATAGGCTTAAATTTAGTTTTAGCTCAGAATATTCGAATGGAAGCACCAAGAAGACATCATATGGCCACAAGAGGGGTATAGAAGTGTCTTGAGCTTGGAATGCTCCCCCTAAGTGGACGAACACAGAGGATGCTCAAACTTAACCGAAAAGGAACGACAAACAACACACATGCATATGCTATGCAATACGAAAATTGAATCTAGGTTGCTTGCAAGTTTAAACCGCGGTTAAGCTTTGTCACATGCTTTGAGGGTGGTTATCTTAACTGCGTTAGCCAAGCCTATGTGCATTAACAAATTAAACATGATATATTACATATGAATGCATGATTCACACAAACTCATCTTTTAGTGAAATTAGAGTGATCAAGCACATTTAACTCGCTTCTCAACCTACAAAAGGTTGTTTCATCGAGTGGTTTAGTGAAGATATCCGCCAATTGATCTTCGCTCTTAACTCCAACTAGTGTTATGTCTTTCCTAGCCACATGATCTCTAAGAAAGTGATGGCGAATATCTATGTGCTTGGTGCGAGAGTGTTGAACCGGATTGTTTGCAAGCTTTACGGCGCTTTCATTATCACACAAGTGGAACTTCTTTTAAAAACACGCCGTAATCAAAGAGTGTTTGGGTCATGTATAAGATTTGTGCACAACTTGCTCCCATGGCAATGTATTCCGCCTCGGCGGTTGACAATGCCACACTATTTTGCTTCTTTGAGGACCAAGAAACAAGTGATCTTCCTAGCATGTGGCACCTACCGGAGGTACTCTTCCTATCAACCTTACACTCGGCGTAATCTGAATCGGAATAGCCAACTAGTTGGAAGGGAGCTCCTTTGGGATACCAAAGACTCATGCTAGGGGTGTGCCTTAAGTACCTAAGGATTCTTTTAACCGCACAAAGATGTGACTCCTTAGGGTTTGCTTGAAACCTAGCACACATACACACACTAAACATGATATCCGGCCTAGATGCGGTGAGGTAAAGTAAACTACCGACCATAGAACGATAGAGAGTTTGGTCAATCGGTTTACCTCCCTCATCGAGATTGAGATGCCCATTAGTAGGCATTGGAGTCTTGATTGGCTTGCAATCCTCCATCTTGAATTTCTTGAGCACATCATAAGTGTACTTCTCTTGAGATATGAAGGTGCCCTCCCTCAATTGCTTCACTTGGAAGCCAAGGAAGAAGGTTAGCTCGCCAATCATCGACATCTCGAACTCCTTGGACATCAATGCACCAAATTCCTTGCTATGATCTTGGTTTGTTGACCCAAATATAATGTCATCGACATACACTTGGCAAACAAAGATCTCTCCATCTAGCACCTTGGTGAAGAGTGTGGTATCTACTTTCCCGATCTTGAAGCCCTTCTTGAGTAGGAAGTCCCTTAGCCTCTCATACCAAGCTCTTGGAGCTTGCTTCAATCCATAGAGTGCCTTGGACAACCTATACACATGATTAGGAAAATTTGGGTCTTCAAACCCGGGAGGTTGTGAGACAAAAACAAGTTCATTGATGAAACCATTTAGAAAGGCACTCTTCACATCCATTTGAAAAAGTTTCATTTTATGATGTGAAGCATATGCCAAAAGGATACGAATGGCTTCTAGTCTTGCAACCGGTGCAAAGGTCTCCCAAAAATCCAAGCCTTCAACTTGGGAGAACCCCTTTGCCACCAATCTTGCCTTGTTTCTCACAACCACGCCTTGATCATCTTGCTTGTTCCTAAACACCCACTTGGTGCCAATGATTCTTGCTCCTTTGGGCTTTTCTACTAGTGTCCACACTTCGTTCCGGGTGAAGTTGTTCAACTCTTCATACATGGCATTCACCCAATCCGGATCCGCAAGTGCATCCTCCACACTAGAAGGCTCAACAAAAGAAACAAAGGAGTGATGTTCAACATAAGAAGCAAGTTTAGATCGAGTTGTTACCTCCCTTGATGGACTCCCTATGATGAGGTCTTGTGGATGAGCTTGAAGCATAGGTGTAGATCTTCTATTAATCACTTGGGGAGGAGGTTGTGGTGCATCAACATCACTAGCTTGAGCCTCGGCTTGATCTTGAGGGATTAAGGTATCTTCTTTTGCTTCCCTCACTTGTTCTTCATCAACTTGAGGCGTGTGAGGTGAAGAGGGTACTTGATTTGCATCATCTTCAACTTCTTCCACCTTTTGTGGGTTGATTGCACCAATGGGCATATTCTTCATAGCCTCCCTCAAGGGTTCATCACCTACATCATCAAGATTTTCATGCTCTTCTTGAGAGCCATTAGTTTCATCAAACTCCAAGTCATATGTTTCTTCAACTAGGCTGGAGGCTTTGTTAAATACTCGATATGCCTTGGATTTAAGAGAATAACCAAGTAAGAAACCAATGTCACATCTCCTTTGGAACTTGCCCAAGTGTTAGCGCTTCTTGTAGATGTACACTTTGCATCCAAACACTCGGAAAAAGGATATATCCGGTTTCTTCCCATTCACAAGCTCATAGGGGGTCTTCTTGAGAAGCCTTTGGACAAATAGTCGGTTGGCCGCATAGCATGCGGTGTTGATTGCTTCGGCCCAAAACTTCTCAGGGGTGTTGTATTCATCAAGCATTGATCTTGCAAGAGTAATAAGTGTCCGGTTCTTCCTCTCTACTACACCATTTTGTTGAGGAGTATAGGTGGCGGACACTTCATGCTTGATCCCAACTTCATCACAATAGTCTTCAATCTTGGTGTTTACAAACTCGGTCCTATTGTCACTTCTTATCTTCTTGATCTTCACATCAAACTCATTTTGGGCTCTAGTTGCAAACTTCTTGAATATTGATTGAGTTTCTCCCTTGTCTTGAAGAAAGAACACCCAAGTATACCTAGAGTAGTCATCAACTACCACCAAGCAAAAGAGATTGCCACCAAGGCTAGCATAGGTGGTAGGTCCAAATAGATCCATGTGAAGTAGCTCTAGGACTTTTGAGGTTGACATGAAAGCTTTGGTTGGATGAGTGTTTGCCACTTGCTTGCCGGCTTGACATGCACTACAAAGTTTGTTCTTCTCAAACACTACATCCTTCACACCTCTAACCAACTCCTTCTTGACAAGCTTCTTCAAAGTTGACATTCCCACATGTGCTAATCTTCTATGCCATAGCCAACCCAAAGAACTCTTGGAGAATAGACATGTTTGCAAACTAGCTTCATTTGAGGTGAAGTCCACTAGGTAGAGATTGTTGTGCCGAAACCCTTTGAATATCAATGATGAATCTTCAATCTTGGACACAACTACCTCATTTGGAGTGAAGAGACATTGGAAACCAAGATCACATAGTTGTCCCACAGATAGCAAGTTGAAGCTCAATGATTGTACTAGCAAGACATTTGATATTGATTGATCATTTGAGATTGCCACTTTTCCTAGGCCTTGCACTTTGCCTTTTGAATTGTCCCCAAAGGTAATCTTGTCCTGCCCTTCACAATCTTCCTCAAGTGTGGTGAACATCCGAGAGTCACCGGTCATATGTTGAGTGCATCCACTATCAATCACCCAATGATTTCCACCGGTCTTGTAGTTCACCTACACACAAGCAACTTGGAGTTAAGCTTGTTGTTTGGGAACCCACACTTGGCGAGGTCCCATAGCCTTGTCCACCAACTCCTTAGCAACTCATAGCACTTTGGGCTTGTTCTTCTTCTTAGGACCGAGAAACACAACTTGGGGTCTACCCTTGAAGTCCTTGTTGATGATGAAGTGTGCATCATGAGCGAAAGACCTTATGTGTTTGGGCAAAGTCTTGGGAGGTGGAGTCTTGCATTGGGATTCAAAGTGACCCTCTTGACCACATCCAAAGCACTTCTTGGGCTTGGGCTTTGGTGTGTCATAGTTGTTTCTCATGGTCTTGTTCTTGTAGTAGTTCTTAGCTTCTATCTTGACCTTGGCCTTCATGATTTGATTCTCCTTGAACCCAATGCCGGTCTTGTCGGTCTTCTTGATAGTGTTCATCAAGAGTTCACTTTGGAGGTTGTGGCCCTTGGTGAACTTCTCCAATCCACTTGCAATCTTGATCTTCTCAACCTTGAGCTTCGCATTTTCCTCTTTGAGAGAGTTAATCAAGGTCATTGCATCTTTGTCATCTTGCTTGGCCGACTTGATAGTGAATGGCTTGCTTGCCTTGAGATTGATTAGCTCTTCCTTGAGCTTGAAGTTTTCTTGCCTCATCTTCACATAGTCATCATGATTTTCGGCCTCAACTACCTTCTTACCCTTGCACTTAGCATTTTGCTCACTAACAACTTCATCAAGCAAGTCCTCACAAGAAGTAGCTATATCACACTTAACAACCGGGTTAATAGCAACATGTGTAGAAAGATCATTTGAAAGCAATTCATTAGCTATCACAAGTGTACCATGTTCATTCTTAACTTGGTTGCAGTCATCTTTTAGCAAGTTGTATCTTGTATGGAGCTCTTGTGTTGACCTCTCAAGCTTATCATGTTTCTCATTAGCTTGCTTGAGTGAGGCTTTGAGCTCCCTAGTGCTAGATAAGAGAGTTTTGTTCTCAACCTTCAAACCATCATTAGCACTAGACAAGTCATCAAGCTTAGCATGCAAGTTATCGTTGGCTTTCTCTAGTGATTCACTTTTAGCTTTATACTTCCTAATGAGCTTAGTATATTTGTTGTAAATTACAATTAGCTCATCATAGGAAGGTGCCTCAAACTCATCATCACTATCATCACTAGAGTTAGCCTCATCATCACTCTCCTCTTTTTGTACCTTTTTGTCACCTTTAGCCATGAGGCATAGGTGTGTAGAGGATGAGCTCGGAGATGATGGAGGGGGTGGCGGTGGAGTAGATGAACCAATCACCAAGGTGGCCACCTTCTCTTCTTCACTTTCATCTCCGGATGAGTCACTTGTGTCTTCAATGTCGGTGAGCCAATCACCAACAATGTAGGCTTTGCCATTCTTCTTCTTCTTGTGGAAGTTGAAGTTCTTCTTCTTCTTGAATGGCTTGTCATCCTTCTTCTCCTCATCACTTGACTCATCTTTGTTGCTCTTGTTGTACTTGAACTTGTTGTTTGCTTTCTTGTTCTTGTACTCGTCTTTCTTCTCTTCGGGGCAAGCATGAGCCAAGTGTCCAAGTTTGCCACAATTGTAGCAATCCATCTTGGAGAGAGGCTTTCTTGAAGAGCTTGTGAAGAATTTTTTCTTCTTTGAGTCAAACTTGACTCCATTCTTGTTTAGCTTCTTCAACATCTTAGTTGTTTTCTTCACCATGAGAGCGAGGTCATCATCATCCTCTTCATCGCTTGCACTCTCATACACAAGTTGCATCTTGTACTTCTCCGAGGAGGATGCCTTGAGTGCCAAGTCCTTCTTCTCCTCCTTCTCTTTTTCTTTCTTCTTGGAGGAGGAAGAAGAGCCACCATCACCAATCTTCATGTACGTCTCATGAGCATTGATCTTGCCCAAGATTTGTGTTGGTGTAGCGGCGGAGAGATCTCCTTGGTGAAGAACCGTGACGATGTGGCCATACTTCTCAATGGGAAAGACACAAAGGATCTTGCATACCACATCGGCTGGTGCCATTTGGTTGAGATCGAGCCCATTCAATTCCTCTACAATAATGTTAAGTCGTGAGTACATTTCATTTGCATTTTCATTTGCATGCATGGAAAAAGAATTGAGCTTAGCCATGACCAAGTGATAGCGTTCTTCACGCTCACTTTTTGTGCCTTCATGAAGAGCACAAATAGTGGTCCACAACTCAAATGCGTCTTTGGCATTATGCACTCGGTTGAAGACATCCTTGCTAATGCCATGAAAGAGTATGTTCTTCGCCTTGGCATTGTGCTTATCAAAGTTGAGGTCCTCCGCGAAGAGAGTGCCTCCCTTTGTGACGGCTTTGAGCACGCCCACGTCAACGGCCTCTAGATAGGCCTCCATACGAACTTTCCAATAAGGAAAGTCGTCTCCATCGAACATGGGAGGTGGTCCATCTCCATGGGACATCTTCCTCTAGGCGGTGAAGCCTAATTTAGAGCAAACCTTGCTCCGATACCAATTGAAAGGATCAAGATGCCCAAGAGGGGGGGGGTGAATTGGGCTCTTTTTAATTTCTAAACAGGAATTAAACCTATAAAGAGCCAATTAACCCCTAGTGCCTACCGCTTGTGTGTCCTAGCTAGAAATCGGTAGCAAGTCAATGGAAAGCGAAAATTTCCTACACAATTCTAGTATGAATTGAAAGACAAGTGCGGAAAGTAATGCCGTAATAAAGAGCTAGGGAAAGAGATGCTTGACACGGCGATGTTTTGCCGAGGTATCGAGGAGTCGACACTCCCCCCTAGTCCTCGTTGGAGCACCTCGCAAGGTATAGCTCCCCCTCAATCCCGCGCAAGGGATGGGTGCTCTCTACGGACTGATTCTTCGCCACTCCGGCTCAGTGAATCGCCCACAACCGATCACAAACGTCGATGGAGAAGGGCTGTCGACAATCCTCCGGCGATCACCTTCCTCCGAGCACCACCGGACCGTCTAGGTGATGTCGATCACCAAGAGTAACAAGCCTCGATCTTCGCTTGACTCACTCAAGCTTCACAACTAGAGGATGCACACTTGAACTCTTGGATGAACTAGAGGAGAGGATGGATGGATTCGCGAATCACACTCTCTCTAGGGCTCTTGCTCTCTTCCCAACCTTCTCAACAAACTCAGCAACTCAAATGAGCAAAGGCAAGGTGGGAGAGAAGTGGGAGGGGCTATAAATAGACCCTCAGAAAACTACCTCGGGCTGGCATTTTAAGTTGACGACGGACGCTTTGTCGACTAGGCGACAGACGGTCCGTCGCATGCCCCAACGGCTAGTTCTGTTCATAGTTTGGGCGACGGACGCTCCGACGCCCTGCCCAACGGCTAGTTCTAACACACTGTTCCCAGCGACGGACGCTACGTCACTGGGGCGACGGACGCTCATCTCAGCGTCCGACGCAACACTCTGGCTCGGGCTAAAAAACACCCTCTCTGGAAGGTCGACGAACGCTCTTCCAAGCGTCCGACGCCTGGCCGACGGACAGCGTCCGACGGACCCTGAAAAACTTAGCCAGAAAACATCTCCACTGGAAGGTCGACGGACGCTGTGGACTCAACCACCTAGCGTCCGGCGCCTTTGTCCGACGCGACGGACAGCGTCCGACGCCTCACTCAGGAGCGTCCGACGCCTAGAAAACAGTTCTATCAACTTCGTTTTTCGTCGCGATGAATATGGAAGTTGTTCTAGGTCATCTTACAGTCAATGTAGGCTTGCTTAGAGCTAAGGAAGTCAAGTGTGCACCACACCTAAGTCATGAAGCTTTCCTAAGTCAAGCTACTAGTCTCAACCCCTCTTAATAGTACGGTCAAAGATAAAAAGAGAAGCCCTATCTATTTCTAAGTGCCCTTCATCACCTTATGGCACTTAGCCTATCATTCTAGGGTCTTCATCATGTCTCCTTGAAATCCAAAACGATATCCATCTTGGGGGCTAAGTGATGACCATTAGTGCCCATTCTTGTTGACCACTATGGCTAAGCTACGCATAGCCTCTGCAAAACACTCGTTAGCCATAATAGTCTCTAATTGTCGTTAATCACTGAAACCAACTGGGGCAATGATTCTTCAGCCCTAGAGAAGCCTGCAATTGAACCTAGAAAAAGAATAAAGGTCAGTTGTTGCTTCTTTGTTATTTTGCTGCTCTATAATATTAATGCAATGATTTTTACAGAAAACTCAGGTGACAACTAATACTCATCATTTGCGGCCAAGGCCTGAAAGAACAAGTTCTGAGATTGCAATTGCAAATGAGGAAATTGCTGACTGTGAAACAATTCGAGACTTCTTAAGTGACAATGAAGGTGATGTCATTGCATGTATTGTAACTTACCGTACCCGTGACTTGTAGTTAATTCCTAATGAATCTTATGGTTGTAGATATACATAATACTACAAAAAAAAGAGGAATGGAGGAAGGAAACTCACTAGAATGGAAGATATATTATTAAAGGAACCTGGCATCATGCCCAAAATTAAAATAGATCTAAATGACAAATGTCAGCCTGTTGGACCAAATTATAGGAGGTTTTCTAGTGTTCTTGGAGTGCAAACACGAAAAATGTTGCCTCTTGGATACTCTGATTGAAGGCTAGTGGATGCAGAACACAAGCTGGCACTTTGGAATGACATAAGGGTAATGTCTATGCTTTTACTGTCATGGGTTGGATTCTATACTTTCCTGTGACTACTATACATGTCTAGTCATCAGGATATGCTTGTTGTGCTGTGCACACTGTGCCTGTTGTTGTGCTTGCTGTGTTGTACACACTGTTCCTTTCCCTACTGCTGTTGTGATGTGCACACTGTACAGCCATAACATACTTGTTGTGCTTGTTTGCACTACACAGCCATGACAATAGCTAGAGTACTAAACACAAATCGATCTATATTATATCATATGTATGTTTCAGTGCTTGTTATTTCTTATACAGAAAATCTACAAGTTTCTCATGTGTGCTGGATCTTTTTTTCTTGACTTTCTAGAAACGATTTGATATACATTATGATGTCTTGGATTGGGTTATGGATAGTGCTAGAGCAAAATGGAGGCAATTTAAGGCAACTCTCAAGCGACAAATTTTTGATGAAACATTGACTGATGAGGAAATGAAGAACTTACATGGGTATAGAATAGATGATAATGAATTGGATTCTCTTCTCAAATATTGGAGGTCTCCTGAATCTCAAGTAAGGATCAACTAATATGAATCTATGTTTTCTAGTTATATGTATTTTTTTCAGCATGCATGCAGATGTAACACTTCTTATCATAGGCTCTTGGGGCAAGAGGAAAATCCAATCGTGCAAAGCTAAAGTTTCTTCATACATCAGGCAGTGTGAGTTATGCTTCTGCTGCACATAAACTGGTACTGAAACTAATCATTGTCATCTCATTTGAATGGATCATTTTTGGGACGGTTTTCACCTGTGCAAGTTAAAAACTTCTAGGGTCAGCAACTTGGGCGTCCTCCTCGAAGAGATGAAGTCTTTATAGAAACACATACAAGAAAAAATGGAGTGCCTTTGGGTCCAGCAACATCAACAATTGTAAGTTTTTTTTATAAAAAGCATGGACCAACACTAGTTTGCTGCAATCTGTAGTAGAACATAATTCAATTTAAAAAGTTGTTGTTTCAGATGTTATACCATATTAATCAAGTTTTGCTAGGCAACCAACATATATAAGAGTGCTCTTCAATTGAACTTAACCATTGCTCTTACATATTCATTCTTCTTAGAACGACCTGAAAGAAATCCTTGAAGTCTATCCGGAGCTAGTGGATAAGACAATGCAGCAAGGTGATGTTTTTGCTGTTGTTTGTGGAGTAAAGGAGCCAAAGGGGCGAGTCCGTTGTTTGGGTTTGGGACCAACTCCGCAAGACATTGGTACCCCAGGACTTAAGGCGTACACATCGACAAGGCTCCAAATACAAGTTTTGGCACGTCAAAAGGCTGAAATGGACAACCTAGTGCTACAAAAGCGTATCTTGGAAATTGAACAAAGGATGGTGCGAGAATGTCCAAATGTTGAAACAATCTCACACCATGGTTCTAACTCAAGACAACAAATGGTAAAGTACTTCAAAATTCCTTTTTGCAGCATGGTTGTAGTATACAAATCTTAATTTTTGACATGTACTAATATGCTCTTCCTATGCTTTATGTAGAGCCAAAGATATGAGGAACTTGGTGAGGCCAATCACTATGTTCATGGTGAAGAAGATGACTATGAGGAGGATCACAACTACGATGAAGAAATTGATGCTGAAGCCCCTACAGCAGACCCTGTAGCAGCCCCTACAGCAGCTCCTGCAGCAGCCCCTACATCACTAAGGAACAATGCCCAACACTTTTCGCATGATGCACTTGTAATCTTCTCAACCTCTTGCAAAATTTATATTTTGGATTTAATAGCTGCTCAACCTATCATTTATTCATTTCTGATAAGTTCATATCATCTACTTTAGGCTGGAAACGAGGTCATCTTATTTGCCATGTCAAATAATGAAAAAGTGGCTAAGGCAATTGTTGTTTCAGTTAATCCAAACAATAAGTTATCGGGTGAGGCTCTTGGAACGAAATTTTGTGAAGTTATTGTGAATGCTGTATTCAGGCGTGACACATTATTGCCACGCCCTTATGCTGAAATGAAGACTCTAGGCGATGTTGTAAAGATGCCGGTTGCTTGGCCATTTAATCGAGTAATGTCCACTTGATTCTAATCTCTTTTTTGATATGTGCTGAGTATCTATAGTTTCTAATGGTTGAAATTTTCTGTTGCAATACTAGAATCTACTTATTCCATCGAAACTGATTCATAAATTTTGAGTTCATTTCAATATGTAGATGCTAGTTTTGTCACATGGTACTTATTTTTGTATAGTGCATAGTGCTAGCTGGTAGGGTTTCAGTCTACATTCTTTACATGCGCTCAATCAAATTTAATCCTAATGTAGCTACTACCTAGTGCTTGTTCTAACTAATAATACTTGTGACAGCTGAAGGTATGTAGTCAGCAACCAAGATCTTCTCAGGGTGTTGTTGGTTCTTCTCGGAGATCTTCTCAAGGTGATGCAGGATCATCTCAGAGACGCTAGGTGGCGGCATGCTAGCATGTTGGCAAGTGTTAGGAGTAAATTAATTTGTTGCATGATCTTCTCATGGGGTTGTTCTTAGCGGCTTGTTGGAAGCCATTGATTTATCTTTTGGTGAACTAGATGGTCACTCAGTGCTTTTGGACTACAATTTGGTAGCTTTAGTTTTTGGAGGATAATGGCTTTTGCTCAACAGGAAAACAATGTTTGCTTGATGTACAACCTCATGACAATAGCTAGATTTGTATTCAACTACCATATTCTTGTATGTTGGCTTGATAGGAACAAGCTATGTTAGTGACATGATTATATATTCTCATTTGATATACAAATGAGAATAGAGAGTATGTGTAATGTGCCATTTGTGTAAGTCATATATTGTATTGGCTGAATGCATACTTTAGCCCATTTATATATGTTATTTGGCTGAATGTACACGTGGATTATTTTTTTTATCTATTTAATTGGTCTCGATGGACTGTCCGTTGTTAAAATATCTTGTTAAGATGAACTATCCGTTGCTACAAGCTGTAACGGATGGTCTGTTGCTAAATATTAGACTGATGGATGGTCCGTTGCTAAATCAAAGGTCCGTTGCTAATCTTACCAAGACCTTTGACCTTGCCCTTGCCATTATCACCAAAAGTAATACTATCAATGCCATCATTGGTGTTGGAGTTGATTGATTTGAACATTCTAGAATCTCCGGTCATGTGTTGAGTGCACCCACTATCAAGCACCCAATGCCTTCCTCCGGCTTTGTAATTGACCTACAAAACAAATTAGTTCTTCTTAGGTACCCACATTTGTTTGGGTCCTCCAAAGTTAGTGACCAAGGATTTTGGCACCCAAATAGCCTTCTTCTTTGGGCCAACTATGGATGTGCCAACATACTTAGCCATGATACCCTTAGCACTTTTGCATTGGTAAGCATATAACAAGAATCAAAGTGCATAGAAGTAGATTTAGCAAACTTGGTTTGTCTCATGTTAAGTTTGCAATATTGGTCAACATGCCCCGCTTGCTTGCATTTGTTGCAAAAGTGACCATTGCTCCTCACAAAGCTAGGCTTTGGAGTTACAAAGGCCGCCTTGCCTTTCTTGGGGGTATAGCCCAATCCCTCTTTGTAGTGGGAAAATCTTTGGCTACCCAAACACTTTAGCACGCGGGCATCTCCACCATATGCCTTACCCAAAGCATGAGTGAGTTCATTAACATCATGTTTCAATTTTTCATTTTCACTCACTAGTGTAGCATCAACCTTTGAGCTCTCACTAGTGGATGTGCTACATTGTATTTCGGTTGGGGTGACAATGATAGGAGTGAAAAATGATTCATCAAGTATTTCACAAGTAACTCCAATGTCACATGATGCAACAACCTTATCCTTGTTTTGTTCAAGGAGGGAGGAATGGGCCTTTTCAAGCTTGTTGTGAGTCCTCTCAAGCTTCTCATGGGCTCCCATTAGCCTCTCATGAGAGCTATTGAGCTCATCAAAGGATTGTTCAAGAGCCTTAAGCTTCTTGTTCAATTCTTTGCACTCCTTCCTCTTTGTCTCAAAGCAAGCATAAGTTTGCTTCATCATATCTACTAGTTCTTCCTTGGAGTACTCCTCCTCCCCATCACTACTACCATCATCACCATCACTATCATCACAAGATTGTACCTTAGATGGCTTAGCCATGAAGCATGACGGATTGTCGAAGATGGAAGGCTTGTTGTTGATAGCAATGCTAGCCAATGTCTTCTTCTTGGACTTCTTCCCTTCATCATCACTAGAGTCATTATCAGAAGAGTCACTACTATCCCAAGTCACCATATAAGATTCATCTTTCTTATTCTTGGTGAAGGATAGCTTCTTCTCCTTCTTGTCATGCTTGCCCTTCTTCTTCTCATCATCATCACTATTGTTGGGACAATCCGCAATCATGTGATCGGTGCACTTGCACTTGTAGCATCTTCTCACATGCTCTTTGCTCTTGAAATTATCTCTTCTCTTTCTAGCACCATAGCCCTTCTTCTTTATGAACTTGCCAAACTTGCGCACAAAGAGGGCCATCATCTCATCATCCATATCACTTGCATCTTCATCATCACTTGATTCTTGCTTCTTTGCTTTGCCCTTGCTCTTGGATGATGATGCTTTGAATGTTAAGCTTTTCTTTTCCTTCTTTTCTTCCTTGACCTCTTCTTCTTCACTTTCTTCATTGTATTGCTCTTCAGTCATGATTTCTCCAAGCACTTCATTTGGAGTGATCTTGTCCAAACCATCTCTCCTAATTATTTGCCTCAAGGTTTTGTATTTCTTGGGCAAACAACCAAGAAACCGGTTTGAGAAGTCTTCATCCTTGACCTTCTCACCCAAACCCTTGAGATCATTGATGATCACTTGGAGCCTATGAAACATCTCTGGGATTGATTCCTCTTCTTTCATCTTGAAATGAGATAGCTTGTCCTTGAGCATGTATAGCTTTGAGCTTTTCACTTTTGCGGTGCCCTCATATGTATCTTCTAATCTTGTCCATACTTCACTTGCCTTCTCAAGATCTTTGATTTGTTCAAACACCTTGGAATCAATGCCATTGTAGATCACATTGATAGCCATGGTGTTGCATTGTCGGTCCTCTTGCTCTCTAGGTGTAGGAGCGGTTTCATCAAGAATGACAAAGTCATGTTCGATCACACTCCACACCTTCTCATGTATTGAGCCTAGATGCATCTTCATCTTCCTCTTCCAATAATCAAAAGAGGTGCCATCAAACATTGGTGGTTTGCTCCCCACATGGTTGAATTGTATTTGAGCCATCACTAACACCGAAGGTTGTTAAGCCTGGATAATAGCGATGACCACGACTTTGATACCACTTGAAAGGTCCTAGATGGCTAGAGGGGGGGGGTGAATAGCCTATAAAAAATTTTACAAGTAACACTTAAGCAAGAGGTTAGTAAACTAGATGGCGATAAAGCAAGGTTGCACTAGCTCTAGAGAGGATAAGGCCAGCCACCTATTCACAAGACTAGTAAGCAAAGAATGTAAACCACACACAAACTAACACCCTAGCAAGAAGATAAAACAAAATGAACTTGAGAAGCTACTGGAAATACCTAACTGGTACTACCGGTTCCTGGCCGGTACTACCGGTGCCTATCGGGATTCACTAATAAACCAAGGAATTCACCTTGGATTTTAGATCCAACCTTTTCCCCACACTCCTTGAGGTTGTGGATGTTGATGTTGATGTTCCCTTGGCTTGAATCCTTACCAATTTGTAGATCGGTCCTTCCAAACCTATGAATGAGGAGAGAGAAGAAGAACACGAAGAACAAGGATAGTCGAAGCTATCTCCACATCAACAAGCACACGAGACATTTGGATCAGTGGAGAATACACAAGACTCTTAATGGGAGTTGATCAAAATGTTGTTAGGATGTTACATTTTGATGGAGTGCAAGAAAATGAATCTATGTAACTTTGGTCTTTTGTTGTTAGAAAGTCTCTTTTGCTCAGAACATGTAACTTTACTCTTTTATTGTCATGGAGTGCAAACATGTTCAGACTATATCCTTTGCTTGGAAGAAGAACTTGTTTAGCAAAATCATGAATATATGTAACTGTACATTTCAGAGAAACATTGCATTCCAGAGAAACAATCAGATGAATCCAGTGTTGATCTCAAAACATTCAAATATATTTCATAGAGAAGTCACATTTTACATTACTCTTGTGAATCACCACACCCTAAACCTTTCTGTACTTCTAAAACATCTACATTCATGCACACTTTCACTTACTGGATCAACTACTCATAAGCAAGCTCGTGCACAGACGAGTTAATACATCGTGGTACAAAAGACACATTTTTTTGTGTTTCACTCCTCTGTCAGCAGAATACAAGTTCTGAAGTGCAAGCTACTGATCTCCAATCTGCTTAAAAATAAATGGAAAACCACTTTCATGAGAGCCAATTAGATTTCCATCTCATATAGTTCACAGAAATTGCTAAATGTGAGGTACACTACTGCTGGAACTTGGAAGCAGTAGATTCTTTCAAAATTGAACAATGGTGCCTGTTACAAAAAAGGAAAGTCCTACTTCACTTGCTGGTCTCGATAGGGAAGTTAGTGCAATTTTGTTCCTTTTGAAAATATTTGACTGTGTTGTCATATTCCTATCACATTTTCGGACAAAAAAAAGAACATGCAAGTCAGCTGATGGCATACAAGGAATTCATATCCAATCTTGAAGAGCAGTGTGTCAATGTGTGCCATTTAAGTTCAGGAATCCATCAGATCAGTAACTATACTTATGAAATCCAGAAAATAAAATATCAAGAACTCCAAATGTAGTGTATACAGGGCACCACCGTCGTCCTACACATCTGCGAACAAGCAATCTAGAATCAGGCATTGGCTAATGCAACTTTGGAAAACAGAAACAAGAAATATGCAGATAAGAGACAACTAGCTAGCTCACCTGCTCCTAGTGTTGTCCTCCTCCAGCGCAGCGAGGAGGCCGATGCCCACGGCGTCATTGGCGCGTGCACGGCGTCGTTGGCGCGTGCACGGCGTCTGTGGCCATACTTGCGGAGGAGGCGGCGGGCGAGGAGGTCGGCAGCAGCAGTCCGGTCCCTCCATTCGGCAGACCTACCGATGCTCCGCCGCCACTTGGGCGTCGCGCCCTCTCCACCGGCAGATGAGGAGGCGGCAGCGGGATTGGGGATGGGGAAGGAAGATGTGCCGCCGATTGGATAGGAGCGCCGCGTTGCAGGGTTGAGTCGGATGCGGAGCCGACTGGAGCCGCGTTGCAGGGTTGCCGACTGGAGCCCATGGGTAGCACGGAGCCGAGGGCAACCCGCATGTCTCCCGCGGCCGTCTGATGCGGCGCTCGGCCACGCGTCGTGCATCCGAGGAGGGGGCGCATCCTGGACGTAATGAGCCCGGAGTCCACCCAATTTTCTTCCCAACACAAAGATTAATAAAACAATTAATCCGCCGCAATGCGTGAACGAACCATATCTGTCTGTTTTCCCTTTTCGTTGAAGAAGAAGAAGAAGAAGAATACAAAGTCGCTTTCGATTCGTCATATGCATATCAGGCTGCCGCTGCTGGTGAGCTGTCCTCCATGTTATGTTATCCGAGTAGGAAGAGCAATCAAAAGCTAGCTGGCTGATGACAAACTATTGACACAAAAAGCGTCAGGATCTGCGAACACCTCGGGCTATTACCCGAATTTGATATCCAAAGGTGTGTCAGTCGATTTAACCATTTAATCGACAAGGACGATAACTAAAAAAAGATTTGAACAAGACAACGGCGATACGCCCAGATGTCAAGACTCAGACTTGATCAGGATAACTAGAGCAGAGCTGAACGAGACAACAGCGATGCGCTCGGATGTCAAAGCTCAGATTACTCCCACGCGGAACTTGCAAAGGTTTGACGGAGACCAAGGAGATGCAGCCCGTCGAAGCTTGAAGAACTCGTAGATAAACTAAGACTAATGTAATAAAGGGGTAAATTGCAGTAAAGATAAATAAGGGTAATTGATTTGTTTGATGTATGATTGTATGTATAACGACCCCTAGGTACATATTTATACTCCAGCAAAAGGAGTTGTAAACAGACACAACTCGTACCCTTCCTAAACAAAACTCCTATTCTCAAAGAAATAACTGACCCGCGCAGGAGTCGGACCCAAATAACAATACTATTTTCCTAAACAGACACTTCTATTTTTAAGGAAACAAACGACTCGTGCAAGAGTCGGACTCAAACTGCCATAATAATACTGGTATAAGACCAGTTTCCTTATGTCCTTTCTTCGATGAAACTTTCCATCGGCAGACTCTTTAATCCGCAACTTCCTTCTATTGCCATCGGCAATCACCTGCTGACGTCGACCGCCAAGTCACATTGTGCCCATCGGCATCGTCTCCTTATCGGTAATACCTTCCGATCGGCAACTCTTCACTCCTATCGGCAACATCCTCATCGGCAATATCCTTATCGGCAACCATTCTGCTATCGTTCAGCTTCTTCACTTGCAGAATTCATTCTCATCGGTAACGTTAACCGATAACCTGCCGATGCCGATAGAAAACAACTACCGATCAATACAAGTCTTAGCTCATTTGACACAGGGCGAAAAACGGTGTCAACACATGCCCCCAATTTCGGAGTGTAGAATATTTTACGCGCCGAAATTTTCTCTACTGTAACCTTTCCCTCCAAGATACTTGCACGACCTCCTCGATTACCGCGCGTAAAAAACGCTATTTATTAACAAAATTCCGTGACTGTAGTGCGAACAGTTGTAAGCCCAATCATATCTCCTCGATTGCCGCGCATACCTATTGCATACCTCTCTGCATTCCTGCTCAATGCAAAGAAAATTCCAAAATACCCCTGACCAGGCTTATAAAGTTACCATCATCCAATCTATTTTTTATCTTGAGCCCATCTTCATTTTCACCTGCCCTCATCTTCAACCTCGGCGGCGGCCCTGAAGAACACCTCCGGCAACCCAAGCAATAGTGACAAAGCACAAATCGTAAGGACTCCTCCTGCTTCAATGGCAATCCACTTCGATGTTCCCAAGCTAAATCTGCTCCCTACTCGCTTCATCTCCTGCAAGTTTCTTTTTCCTCATCAATTTCGTAATCCTTTTCCCCTTTCTCTCTCTGATTTTTCCGAAACCTAGGAAATATACAACAAGGTAGTAATCCCTATTGAGAAATCCAACTTCAACTGCCTAGGCCCAATGGGAAATCTTGATCCCATCAATCTGATTAATGCGGAGACCAACCGCATCCCTTTCAGATCCGAGTGCTTTAGCCTAGGGTTATGGAAAGATGCCTTCCGTTCATGGCCTAAACCCACCAAGGGATGGAAGAACTGGTATCTCAGGATAATCAGAACATAGCAGGTCTACTAGGCAGAACGTAACTTAGACTAGTGCATAAGACTTTCCATTGTCGATATGGCAAAGAATGAAAATATGATGATAGCCGCTTCTTATCTCTGGTCCGATACCATGAATGCCTTTTTGTTCAGACATGGACCAGCTACTCCCACCCTTGCCGATGTGCATATGCTTACTGGCTTCGATGTCTCCTCTACCGATCCCTCCAACCTTTTTGGTAGGAAAGCTGAATACAAAGTGAACACACGCAATATCGGCGGTTGGACTGGATAGATCCGAGAAAACCAGAAGACTGAATCGGTAGGCCAGAGGGAACACGCCACCTTCTTGAATATGTGGTTGGAAAAATATATCTTCTGTGGCAGAACAGTTGGACCTACCACCATGTACCTTCCCGCAGCAGAACTTCTAGCCGATGAAGCAAAACTTCCTCTCAGCCGATACCTCCTTGGATCGGTATACCATCTCCTGCACCAAGTATCCAGGAAGTTATTGCTAGGCGAGTCCATCGGCAACCTTGGAGGTCCTTGGTGGTTTATCAATATGTGGCTGAACGCACACATGTACAAGGTCCTCCAATTTGACTTATTCAGTCAGCAGTTCCCAAGGGATATATCGGAGGACTATATATTTGATGATGATGAATCGACAACCCGTCCCCCACTCAATTTTGGGGAGGCTATCATAGTGCTACCAGGAACCGATGCCAATGCCGATCAATTTGGTAGGTTTTTTCAAAAGCTTTACAATGGAATCCCCGTCGCAGAACGGCTTTGGTGGCCTTATGTTGATGAGGACAACTGATTCCCATTGTTATTCAACCTTACCGATTGGAACGTGCCACAAAATGAAACAATCATGAAGGCTAGCATTGTTCCCCGAGCCATTCCAGTCAACATCTTTGGAACCGGGAAGAACTCTCCTCCATCGTATGAGTTCTATTATCCATCGGCAGCAGCGAGGCAGCTGGCATTCGGCCAATTACCGATCAAACTCAGCTTCGCCAATGTTATAAAGCCAAGAGAAATCATCTCCAGTACCATGGATTGGAACAAGATTGTCAACCTTTCTCCCCATGCCGATACATAAAACATTGACCTATCCTCCTGGGCACCAACATCTTTTATGACAGAGTTATACAAGTCTTGGTGGCAAGAATGGAGATGCCAACTGTTCGCCAAATCATCGCACTATTATCGGCATTTAATTGATGTCGATCACATCATTCCCGATGACGCAGTAAGTTCTTAACTCATGTATTTTTTTTCATTATTTTCTACTATCGGCATCTGATTCTCTTCTTAACAGGTTGATGATCCAATCCCCCGCATAAGTAAGAGCGGCAAGCACTTCAACCTTCGAATGATGAGCCCCGTATCAATCATCGGTAACAAGGCTCCCTCATTGGCTGCCTTCACACCTCAAAGGGTACCTAAGGTTACCCTCAAGCCCAGGCCGACACCCGCAAAGACCATCGCTACTCCATCGGCTACTGCTGCCATCCTGGCGCGCGCTTTTGCAGTAAATTTTTATTTCACTCATACCGATTACAAACTCTCATCGGCAATATTTACTTCATTTAACTTGTACCAAGTAATTTTTACAGGCAACAAGGTCATCGGCAGCTGCTCCGAATGTACAATCTTCTCCAACTCATGCTGCCGATGCCCCCCAAGTTTCACAACCGAAACGCACTGGCTCACCAACTGCTGCCCCAAAGAAGAAACGCCTGAGGCGCGCCACCCCATCTGCGCCATCAACCCCAACTGCATCACCAATCCTTGTTGATGTACCAACTCCTGAGTCAACATCGGCATCTATCCCGAGCAACCCTTGGAAGAAACTCCCTACTAGGCAACGATACCAACTCCACAGGAACCAGTTGCAGCAATGGAGACAGCATCGGCATCGATACCGGCACCTACACCCGACGAAATTCCTGATCAGAGGACAACATCGCCGCAAAGGTCAACCGCCACAGCAGAAGCAGCACCAGCAACAGCACTACCAGCACCAACCGTTCCTCCTATGGAGGCATGTTCATCGGCAACTGTTGCCGATCTCTAAGATGACGCTACACCAGCTGCCTTCCCGAGCCCAAGGCAAGAAATCCGCTTCAAGATGATAAGCCGACTATCTAAAAACTTGCAGTATAAACTTATGATCGGCAAACTCTAACTTTCTCCTTTTCAGGCCCAAGACTCCCCTGACAGCTTGTTCTCCTTCGCTGTCAACCTCCCTGACGAAGACGAAGATAAAGAAGGCTCTGCTCCAGCGAATAGTTTGTTCTCCTTCGCCGTCAACCTTCCCGATGAAGACGAAGACGAAGAAAGCCCCGCTCCAGCTTTATCGGCAGATGTCAAACTCAAGCTTGAAACATTGCTATCCTTACTGCAACAAGACACATCCCATCTCGTCCAAGACTCCACTGCAGTAAAGATAGCTTTTAAAGACATCCAAGGCCACATATCTGCCGATACAGAAGAAACACTCTTCCAGGCAGCGTTTCTTGAAAGCAAGCAACTCCACTATCAAAGACTCTCTCGTCGCATAGCCGATAGGACTGCTCAATCAAAGCTTGAAGAAGAAATGCTTAATTTCAAACAAGTTGCCGATGAGAAGCACAAGGGCATCAACCAAGTAGAAGCTTCTAGCGTCAACCTTGAGCAAGAGATCGTTCACTTATCGGCAAGGAAGGAAGAATTGTTGACTGAACTGAAAAGAGTTGATGAAGCCCTGAACGCAGCCAGCCAAAAGAAAGCTCAACTGCCCGATGTCGTTAAGGCCCTGCGACAAGAAAGAGACACAAACGCCCAACAAGCTATCCTGCTGAAGAAGAAAATCAAGCCAGTTAAGGGTCTGCCGACGATGATGCCAGGGAGATGGAAGAAATAGAGCAAATTCGCCTGCGTGCGATATCAGCTATTCAATCCTTATTGTAATTTGCTACAATTCATCATATCAGCAAATGTAACACCTGATTTTGCTTTGTAATATAATGTCAGTTCACTTTTTATCGATGATTATTTAGCATTTCCTTTCATCGGCATTCTACTGGGCATTTTATGCATCCACCCAAATACTAGGGTAATATTTCTTCAAGTATTTACCGTTGATTGCTCTGGAGAACGCGATCCCTTCGAGAGTTTCCAAAATATATGCATTGCCAGGAACAAACTGATTTATTCGAAACGGACCCTCCCAATTAGGTGACCACTTTCCAAACTTAGAACTCTTAGTCCCAATCGGTAAAATCAATTTCCACACCAAATCACCATCGGCAAATTCTTTCACCTTTACCTTTTTGTCATACCATCTGGCAACCCTTTTCTTATTTTCCTCAATGCTGATCAGATCCCTCAACCGATGACTTGCTAAGTCTTCTAACTCATCCTTCATAAGAGTATCATGCTCATCGGCTGTCAATTGATCTTGAGAAAACAATTGCCTAGAACTAGTCTTGACTTCCCAAGGCAGGACAGCATCGTGTCCATAGACCAACTGATACGGCGAAACTTTGGTTGCACCATGACATGCCATCCGATATGACCATAGGGCTTCATTTAACACTATGTGCCACCTTCTAGGGTTTTCTTCAATCTTACGTTTGATAAGCCTAATAACTCCTTTATTAGTCGCCTCAGCCTGACCATTAGCTTGGTCATAATAAGGAGAAGAATTCAATACCTTGAACCCCATACCAGCAGCAAACTCATCAAATTCTCCCGATGTGAACATGGTTCCTTGATCGGTAGTAACAGTCTGAGGAATACCGAATCGGTAAACAATATGTTCTTTTACAAAATCTACCATGTTTTCCGATGTTACCTTCTTCAAAGGAATCGCCTCAACCCATTTTGTGAAGTAATCAGTAGCAACGAGTATAAACTTATGCCCCTTACTTGACGGTGGATAAATCTGGCCGATGAGATCAATAGCCCATCCCCTAAATGGCCAAGGCTTGATTATAGGATTCATTGCCGATGCAGGTGCCCTCTGAACATTACCAAACTTTTGACAATCCTGGCATCCTTTAAAATAATTGAAGCAATCTTCAAGAATTGTCGGCCAATAATATCCATTCCGCCTAATCATCCACTTCATCTTGAACGCCGATTGATGTGCCCCACACACACCCTCATGGATCTCGCCCATCAACTCTTTTGACTCTTCTTTACTAAGGTATCTGAGCAAAACTCCATCAATTGTCCGATAACACAGCTCATCATCAAGGAGCACATACTTGGTGGCTTGAAACCTTAGACGCCTTTCAACCTTCTTAGATGGATTTCTTAAGTAATCGGCAAATTCTTTTCTCCAGTCATCAGCAACTATTATTGATATCATGACTTCTTGAATTAGCTGATATCCTGAAGCATTCTGTGCTAACCGATTGGCCTCTTCATTATGCAACCTAGGAATATGTTCAAGGCGGTACTCTTTGAATTCTTTTAATAACCGCAAACACTTTTCATGGGCTGCAATTAAAGCTTCGCTTCGGCATTCATATGTTCCAATCAATTGGTTAATCACTAACATGGAATCACTGAAGATTTCAACAGCATCGGCACGTACCTCTCTGAGTAATTCTAACCCTTTTATTAAAGCTCGATATTCGGCCTGATTGTTTGTTGATGTAGCAACAATCGGCAACGAAATTTCGTATTTCCGTCCTCAGGGTGAAATTAAGAGAACACCGATACATGCCCCTTCTTTGCATATAGACCCATCAAAGAACAAAGTCCAATGAGCAATTTCTACAGAACCTATTACATTGCAATGCTGAGTAACGAAATCGGCCATTACCTGACCCTTAACTGCCTTAGCCGATTCATATTTTAGATCAAACTCTGAAAGTGCTAGAATCCATTTGCCGATTCTCCCATTTAATATCGGCATCGACAGCATATACTTAACCACATCATCTTTATAGATAACAGTACATTCGGTCGACAATAAATAATGCCTCAATTTTATGCAAGAGAAATATAAGCATAAGCATAATCTTTCTATGGCTGAATACCTCGTTTCAGCATCTACTAGCCTTCTGCTCAAATAATATATCACACGTTCCTTCCCTTCAAATTCTTGAATTAAGGCTGACCCGATAACACCGTCATCGGCAGACAAATACAACCTGAAAGGCTTCCCGTGTTGAGGTGGAACCAAGACTGGAGGATTTACTAAATATCTCTTGATCTCCTCCAAGACTAATTGTTGTTCTTCTTTCCATGCAAACTCTTGATCGGCTTTCAGCTTTAACAATGGACTAAAAGATTTAATCTTACCAGATAAGTTGGATATAAACCTTCTAATAAAATTAATCTTGCCGATCAAGGATTGCAACTCAGTCTTATTTGTAGGGGAAACTACTTTGTTAATTGCATCAATAGATTTCCTGCCGATCTCGATGCCCCTCTGATGTACCATAAAACCCAGAAATTGACCCACCGATACACCAAATGCACACTTGTTAGGATTCATCTTCAACCCATGCTCCTTCATGCATCCCAGGATTTTTCGCAAATCGGCAAGATGCTTCTCAAAACTTCCGAATTTAACCACCACATCATCAATATAGATTTCGACTATCGTGCCGATGTACTTATGAAAGATAAAATTCATTGCTCTTTGATAAGTAGCACCGGCATTCTTCAAGCCAAAAGTCATCACAACCCATTCAAATAAACCGACATGACCTGGACATCTAAAAGCGGTTTTGGATATGTCTTCTTCAGCCATGAATATTTGATTATATCCAGCATTACCATCCATGAAGCTAATGATTTGATGTCCAGCGGCAGCATCAACCAGCAGATCGGCAACAGGCATCGGATAACCATCCATCGGTGTAGCCTTGTTGAGATTCCTGAAATCAATACAAACACGAAGCTTTCCATTTTTCTTATACACAGGAACCACATTAGAAATCCAATCGGCATATCGACATTGCCGAATAAACCCAACTCCAATTAGCTTTGTAATTTCAGCTTTAATGTCAGGCAACACCATAGGATTACATCGGCGCGCAGGTTGCCGATGCGGTTGGAAACCAGATTTGATAGGCAACCGATGTTCAACTATCGATCGGTCTAATCCAGGCATCTCTGTATAATCCCAAGCGAAACAATCTTTATATTCTTTTAATAAGTCGATCAATTGCTGCTTACATTGGGAATCTAACTTAGCACTAATAAAAGTAGGCTTATGCTTACTACCATTGCCGATATCTACTTCTAATAAATCATCGGCCGATGTGAACCCCTGTCCCAGTTTTCCATCATCGGCGAATTGATCCATTAAAACTCTTCTTCAGGACCGACTGCTTGGATCGGTGTAATACGGTAATCGGCAACCTTGAGGAACTCCGTGTCCCAAGCTTCACCTGATATGCACCTGGTTTGCTCATAAGTTTCCGATTCTGCCGATGCAACAATCGATGGGGTCTCACTCTGGACGCTTTCAATTTTATCTCCAACCCACTGCACAAGGCTTTGGTGCATTGTGGAAGGAATGCAGCAATTAGCATGGATCCAATCGCTTCCTAGGAGCAAGTTGTAGGTACCTTTGCCACTGATCACAAAAAATATTGTCGGCAAAGTTTTACTGTCGATGGTTAATTCAACACATACGGCTCCCATAGCTGGCGACACGTTGCCTTCAAAATCCTTAAGTTTCATGTCCGTCTTGACTAAATCTTGGTCACCTTTCCCAAGTTTCCTGAACATGACATATGGCATTATATTGATTGACGCCCCACCGTCCACCAGCATTTTCGTTACAGGCTGCCCATCGACTTTGCCTTTAACGAACAGAGCCCTTAGGTGCTGCCTCTCATCATCGGCAGGCTTCTCAAAGACAGCTGCCATCAGATCCAACACCAGCTGCGCCATTTCAGCAGCTTCTTCTCCATCGCTGACAGGTGCCATGAACTCCATCGGCAATATGACGACCATATTGATTTCTGCCGATGGATCCCTATCCTTGCGCTTTGGCCTCCACTGTTTTTCCCTTGAAGGATTTTCACTGTCATATAAATCACTTTGGCGTTCGCGCTGAATTCTCCTTTTCTGAGTTTTCGTCAGACCTTTAGGGCACCATTGAGGAAGCCTGGTTTTCCAAATAGGCTGGTGCTGCCTCTTACTGCTTGCATCGGCGCTACCCCTTACGTTTGGACCTCTGGAGAATATTTCTTCGCCAGGCACTCTTGCATTGGCCATCTCCTCAAGTTCTCCTTGACTGACACGCCTGCCAAGCCTGTCATGCGCGCTGAGCTTGCCCCCAGTCGATCATGCGCCGACCTCTTTTCTCTGAGCGACCTAGCATACTCGAATGTTCGACCGTCAAAGCAAGGTCTCTTTCCTGCCGATCGGTAGGGTAATACCCATTGCATTCAGGAAAATTATCGGCAGTAGGTAGCTTGATGCCCTCTTCCCAGCAGTGAACGAAGAAAGGACACTTCCAGTGGTCCTTATGCCGAAGCCACTCTTGATACTCTTCTTCTTCATGTCGATGTCGCTCCTCCTACGATTGCCGATATTCTTGCCTTGGCTGCCTATGTGTGATTATAACACCAGGAGCCCTCTTGGCATTGCTACCTTCACCGGTAACTTTCTTGCCCTTTTTGTCATTGGCAAATCTCTTCTCATCACACTCAGCTACTTGATGGTCAGGATCTACCGATGCATTCTTCCTGGCAGCTTCCGATGTCAACACTTTAGTTTTTCCACTAGTTTCCACCATATTATTTGGAAACGGGTGCTGATCAATCTTCATTGGTTTCTGGGCTTTAGAACTTTCAAATTTAATTCGCCTAGATTCAATTTCTGACTGCAACTGCTGCCTGAATACCTTGCAGTCATTGGTACTGTGTGAAGTTGCATTGTGCCACCTGCAATACCTAATCTTTCTCAGCTCTTCGGCCGATGGAATTACTTGGTTAGGCGCCAACTTGATCCGCCCTTCTTGAAGTAATAAGTCAAACATCCTATCGGCCTTGGTGATATCAAAGGTGAACCTCTCAGCTTCCTTCTGGCCGAACGGACAAGACACAGATTTATTATCCTTCACTCATTCGGCAGCATCGATGCTCAGCTCTTCATCGGAATCTTCTCCTTGCTCAATGAAGGTCACCTTCTTATTCCAAGTTCTTCTAGGCTCAAAAGTCTTGATGTCTTGATCGGCAATTCTCTGCACAAGATGGCTTAGACTTTCAAACTCCTGAGACGCGTACTTATCTTTGATGTGCGGCAGTAATCCTTGGAAGGCCAAATCTGCCAATTGCCGATCATCAAGCACCAAGCTGTAGCACTTGTTCTTCGTGTCTCGCAGTCTCTGGACAACGTTTTCCACCGATTCGTCATTACGTTGCCTCAGCTTAACCAAATCGGTAATCTTCTTCTCATGTATGCCAGCGAAGAAGTATTTATGAAACTACCTCTCCAGATCGGTCCATGTGATTATAGAGTTTGGAGGCAATGATATAAACCATGTGAATGCCGATCCAGACAATGACGATGAGAACAATCTCACCCTCAGCTCTTCCCTGTTGGCTGCTTCTCCACACTGGATAATGAAGCGGTTGATGTGCTTCATCGTTGACGTGTCATCTTGGCCAGAGAATTTAGTAAAATCAGGCACCTTGTACCGATTTGGGAGGGGAATTAGGTCATATGCCGGAGGATATGGCGTCCGATAAGAATACATATTAATCTTGGGTTTAATGCCGAATTGGTCTTTCATCACTTCGGCGATCTTATCGGTCCAATACGCATCCTGCTCTTGCCGACTCATTGACTGATTGTTGACTGGAGGAGCCGGCTGATGCGCTCCTTCAGGTCTTGGTAGAAGATGATGCGGAGTAATTGTCACGGGCGCAGCACCAGTCATCTGGACATCATGCATCGGTTGACTTACCGATGGACAATTTTGCACACTTACTAGATTATGTTGAGTCATCATATTCATCGGTTGCTGTACCGATGGCCCACTCTGAATGTTTGCTGGACTTCCATACTAATACATTATTACGCCAGGCTGTTGAACCGGCGGCTGACTGGTCCACCTAGTATTATAAATCATCGGCATGTGACTTACTGATGGCTGATAGCTGACTGGCACCTGCTGTTCCTGCATCTTAGAGTAATCAACAAATTTGTCACCTTGATGTGTCAGTACTCCGGCTTGAGGATTTACCACCATAGGTTGACTTCCAGTTGCTATACTGTGTTGCATCGGCACAGAATTTGCCGATGGTGGCATCAAAGGTACTTTAGGAATCACCACCTGGAAATCTTCTGACGGCATTTGCACAGTTGGAGAAGACGTAGAGTAATGCGTCATAGGGATCATCGGATGTGATTGCATTGTCGATGCCATGGAGCCCTTCCAAGCTGAACTGTCTCCCTGCACCAGATTGGAACCAGCGGATAGATTTGAAGGCATACCGTACCCCCACCAGTTGATAGGAGCTGGATGATTCTGGATAGCAGGTCCCGACATTGCCGACGCCACTGGATCTGCACTAAGCTTGGTGACGCTTTCAGGACTTGGCCTTGACGGTGTAGCCGCATCGGCAGACGGATCCACAGGGGTGGAAGACGCCATTAGTGCTGCCAATGGGTTTATAGATGCCGATCCAGGTTGATGATATGCTGGACCAACATATTGAGGTGCTTATCCTTCTTTGAAAGATTGCATGACAGCATTGTATACAGTATTGGACAGCACATTGGAGTGGCTAATTAACGCTTGATTTAACGCATAATTGACCATCTCTTGCAACTTACCAGGATTGGCATCATACGTGACCTGCCGTGGCAACGACGGATCTTGCTTCTGGATGGGTTCGCCGCTCCTACTTAGGCGGAAGGACTTCAGATACAACTGTTTGTACTCCTCCATAGCCTACTCCATAGCCAGCTTTTGATCATCTTTCAGATCGGCTCGGAGACTTCGATGACGTTCCTCTGGTTGACGTCGGAGTTATCACCCATGATAGATGTATAATTTGTCTTATCGGGTGTGCCAAAATAGGTGTTGACACAAAAAGCGTCAGGATCTGCGAACATCTCGGGCTATTACCCGAATTTGATATTCAAAGGTGTGCCAGTCGATTTGACCATTTAATCACCAAGGACGATAACTAGAACAAGATTTGAACAAGACAACGGCGATACACCCAGATGTCAAGACTCAGACTTGATCAGGATAACTAGAGCAGAGCTGAACGAGACAACAGCGATGCGCTCGGATGTCAAAGCTTAGATTACTCCCACGCGGAACTTGCAAAGGTTTGACGGAGACCAAGGAGATGCAGCCCGTCGAAGCTTAAAGAACTCGTAGATAAACTAAGACTAATGTAATAAAGGGGTAAATTGCAGTAAAGATAAATAAGGGTAATTGATTTGTTTGATGTATGATTGTATGTATAACGACCCCTAGGTACATATTTATACTCCAGCAAAAGGAGTTGTAAACAGATACAACTCGTACCCTTCCTAAACAAAACTCCTATTCTCAAAGAAATAACTGACCCGCGCAGGAGTCGGACCCAAATAACAATACTATTTTCCTAAACAGACACTTCTATTTTTAAGGAAACAAACGACTCGTGCAAGAGTCGGACTCAAACTGCCATAATAATACTGGTATAAGACCAGTTTCCTTATGTCCTTTCTTCGATGAAACTTTCCATCGGCAGACTCTTTAATCCGCAACTTCCTTCTATTGCCATCGGCAATCACCTGCTGACGTCGACCGCCAAGTCACACTGTGTCCATCGGCATCGTCTCCTTATCGGTAATACCTTCCGATCGGCAACTCTTCACTCCTATCGGCAACATCCTCATCGGCAATATCCTTATCGGCAACCATTCTGCTATCGTTCAGCTTTTTCACTTGCAGAATTCATTCTCATCGGTAACGTTAACCGATAACCTGCCGATGCCGATAGAAAACAACTACCGATCAATACAAGTCTTAGCTCATTTGACACAGGGCGAAAAACGGTGTCAACAAAAACTTTTTCCGGTCAACTGTTCTAGCTGAATTCCACGCACGCATCTCTCCCTCTCCCTCGAATTAAATATAATCTGCTCCGATCATATATAGCCAAGTCGATTCTAGCTAATCCAGCACACACACCATTTGATCAAGCAAGCACCACTACCAGTAAGCAAGCAAGAGTGACAAGAAATCACCGCTCTCGAGATCCAACAATGGCGGCGCTCGGAGGACGGATTAGCGCCCTCCTAGCCGTGGCGGCCCCTGTCGTCTGCCTCGCCGCCGGCCCAGCCATGGCCGCGGGGAACAAGACAGGGCAGGTGACCGTGTTCTGGGGCCGGAACAAGGACGAAGGCACGCTCCGAGAAGCCTGCGACACGGGGCTCTACACCATGGTAATCATCTCCTTCCTCGACGTCTACGGCGGCGGGGGGGCCCACAACACCTACCACCTAGACCTCTCCGGCCACCCGACCGCCGGAATCGGCGCCGACATAAAGCACTGCCAGTTCATAGGCGTCCCCGTATCGCTTTCAATCGGCGGCTTCGGCTCCAGCTACTCCCTCCCATCCAAACAAGCCGCGCTAGACCTCTTCGACTACCTCTGGAACGCCTTCTTCGGCGGTAGCAAACCAGGTATCATCCACCGCCCCTTCGGCGACGCGTGGCTCGACGGCGTCGACCTGTTCCTGGAGCACGGCAGCGCGTCTGCGGACCGGTACGACGTGCTGGCGCTCGAGCTCGCCAAGCACAACATCCGCGGCGGGCCCGGGAAGCCGCTGCACCTGACGGCAACGGCGTCGTGCGCGTTCCCGCCGTCTGGGTACCTCCGCCGCGCTGTGGATACCGACATCTTCGAGCGCGTCCATGTCAGGATCTATGATAACCCTGACTGCGAGGCGTACTGGCATTTGGCGTGGGATAAGTGGACGGCGGCGTACCCGGCTACTAGGTTCTTTGTTGGATTGACGGCGTCGGAGATGACGCATGGGTGGGTTCACCCTAAGAATGTTTACTATGATGTCGCGCCGTCCGTGCAGAAGGCGGATAATTATGGTGGGTTCATGATCTGGGACCGGTACTATGATAAGCTCTCCAACTACACTAGCTCCGTCAAGGACTATGCTTGATTGATTTGTGATCGGTTTTCAGTTCAGACAGGCATGCTGATGCTGCCTCGATCGTCAGCGTCACTAGTACTGTCTATGTCTGTCACTGTCAACCTGCATATATAGGCCGAAGTGTAATGTAAGTATGTAACAGTCATCACTCTGGTGGTGGTGGTGTGTTGTGTTTGGATTTTGCAAGAAGGAACGAAATAAAGTAATGAATAAATAAATAAACAGTTTAAGTTTTGGAGTTTGGTGTCAGTGATGAACGTACTGTAATTGAGATCTTGTAACTTGTACTCTACCTGTCCTAAAAATAATAGGATTCTAAATTTATGGATAGCCAAACTTACTTTAACTATGATCAAGTTTATAGAAAATATTTTTCTTTTCAATAATTATGTCTTTAGGTTTTATATATGCAATGTATTTCATAACTAATATAATACTTCCTCTATCTCTACTAAATTATAATATGTTTGACTTTTTTCCCAAGTTTGACCACTTGTCTTATTCAAAAAAAATTGTAAAAATTTTGTGGAATTTAAATCATTCTCAAAGAACTTTTATTAATAAAGCATCCCATGACAAAAGAAGTCATATTTTACATGATTTTTTTGAATAAAACGAGTGATTAAACTTAAGGTGAAAAAATCAAACGTTTTATAATTTGAGATGGAAGAAGTAATATTTATTTGTTGTCATAATTAAAGTAAATGATACTCTAGCCATTGACTTTCAAGATAACTTATTTTTATTGTGTACTATTCCAGGATTTTTCGGCGATACGCATTAAGTGATAGGCGACGTACCCGTCGACAGCGAGGCGCGTGTGGTGACTTCGTGAACTTCAAGATTTGTCGCTTCAGTCCTTCGAAGGTGCTCATAGGGGTAGGGTTTGCGTTCAGCCTGGGCGTTCGGTTTAAACCGATGATTCGGTTTGGTTTTTTCGATTCCTCAAAACTTCGGTTTCTAGCAAATGAGCACCGATCGGTTTGTGAAAAAAACAAAAACCGACAATTTCGGTTTCGGTTTTTTATTCGGTTTTTCGGTTTAAATCGAAAAAACCGATGCCAGAGCTTGACGGCGGCTGGACTGCCGCCCAGACTCTGCCGCCGCCTGCCCCTGTCCCGCGCGGACGCGCCAGCGCCTCCACTCCACCTCAAGACCGGCGTCCGCGTCACGCCACGCCGGCTGGGTACGTGGTGCGCAGCGCCGCCACCGCCCGCCGCCTCTGATCCGCCCGCCGTCGCCTCTAATCCGCCCGACGCCTGCCGCCTCTGATCCTCCGCCACCCGCGCGCCACGCCGCAATCGATGCGGCGATGCTGGGTGTCGGGTGCGGGGTGCGCAGGCGCCGCCTCCAATCTGCCGGCTCCCAGGAGGCTGGGTTAGGGTTAGCCGGTTAGGAGAGGACTCGGGCTCGGGCACTCGGTTCGTGCGATGCGACGAGGGAGAGGGCGAGAGGCCGAGAGGGAGAGGGAGTCGGCTGGTGGACTGGAGTGGTGGGCTGGATGGTTGTTGGGCTGGACTCGCACCTGCTGAGTTTGCTTGCAATAGAAGTTCTGAGGCCTAATTCGGTGCCTTGGTTCCTCGGTTCGGTGTGCAATAGAAACCGAAACCGAAGTCGAACACCGAACATTACATAATTGGAAACCGAAACCGAACCGAAAAACTGAAAAACCGACATTTCGGTTCGGTTCGGTTTTCGGTGAAAATATGCCCAGGCTGAGTTTGCGTGCGTGTGTTCGTAGGGACGAGTGTGCGTGCACATTGAGTGTCTACGTTGTACCGTGTACTCTCTAAAAAAAAGATATACTAATATATAGTAATAAATACAATGTATTTAGAAAAGCTAAATCGTTTCATACGGAGGAGTCAGTAGTTTTTTTTTTTCCATGGATTTAGTCAAACTAGAACATGTTTGTTTTCTTGTGAGAATTACATTTTTTAGATGGATGAAATAAATAGCACTGAGATTTTGTATTGGTAAGTCATTTTTCGTCTTATGCCATGTGCACTTTCATCCATATGTATGCCACTACCTCTCTCTGTCTTCATTCGTTCTAAGTGGAAAAAAGTTAACTTATACAAACTTTTAAAACAACTATTCAAATTATACACAAGTTTAAATACTCATTCAAGAGAGAGTGACAAAGAAAGTGACAGGACAGATAGCAATCAAGCTAACGATAAATATTATCAGCGGTTTATTGATGCACATGCCTCACTTTATTTATTCTTGCACAAGCGGCACGCTAGTGAGATGCACAGCACTACAGAGACAGATCGCATGGATGGAGATGAAGTTGAGCTCATCGATCAAGCCCATTGAATGGCGTAGCCACTGTAGTTGGTCTTCTTATCAGCGAATCGGTCCCAAATCATGATCCCACCATAATTAGCCGCCTTCTGCACCACGGGGACGACGCCATAGTAGAGGTTCTTAGGATAAACGTACCCAACCATCTTCTCCGACGCCGGTAGCCCAACATACATCATGGAATCCGGAAACGCCGCTGTCCACTTACCCCACTCCCGCTGCCAGTCCGCAACGCATCGTCCGTCACCGCCATAGAACCTGACGTTGACGCGGGTGACGAGCCCGGTGGCGAGCACGCGCTGCACCTGTGGTTCCGCCGGCGGGAACGCGCACCTTGGCGTCGCCGACAGCTGCACGGGCGTCCGGGCACGGAACTGCCTGTTGTAGCTCCACAGCCGGCGCGCCAGCACGTCGTAGTACTCCGCCGCCGACGGCGAGCCGTGGTCGAGGAAGAAGTCGAGGCCGTCGACGTACGCGTCGCCGAACGGGCGGTGCACGCCGACGGGGCGTGGGGTGGGCGCTGGGAAGTAGGCGTACCAGAGGTAGTCGGCGAGGTCCGTCGCCGCCTTGGCGTTTGGTAGGGAGTACTGCTGGTTGCTGATCCCGCCGATGGAGAGGAAGACTAGGATGCTCTTGGATTGGCAGTGCTTGATGTCGTCGCCGATGCCGGCGATGGGGTGCCCCGAGAGGTCTAGGGTGGGTGGCTTGGTGGTGTGGCTGCCGGAGACGGTGAGGAAGGAGATGATGACGATGGTGTACGTGCCTGTGTCGCAAGCCTCGCGGAGCGTGCCTTCCGCTTTGTTTCGGCCCCAGAAGACCGTCACCTGGCCTGTCTTCCCTGTCGCCGCGGCTGGGACGGGGAGGAAGACGGAGACGGCGAGAAGGGCCGCCACTGCGGCCAGGAGGGAGCTAGTAGCTGGTCTCTTACTTGCCAACGACGCCATTGACGTGTGTGGTGTTGATTGCTGCTACCACTGCTCTTTGCTTGCTTGTTTATATGTAGTACTCCCATATGGGAATGGGACTCATGCACATGTGCCATTGGTGATTTGGTGTTCATCTTGGACTTGTCTAGTTTTGGATGGAATCGGGAAACATGGAGGACAGCTCACCAAGCTAGTTGTACGTGGACGAACTAGAACAACTGACAAGGACGTGGTACATGTATCATCTTTGTCAGTTGGATCTGTTGACGCATGGGGACGGCGGCGAATCGACTATGTTCCTGTGTTTGACCGACGAAGCCAAGCAACCGATCGACGCGCGCGGTGTCGCGTGTCGTGTCCGCCCCTTGTATATGTAATACTCGTAGTATTTTTTTTTCAAACATGTATATGTTATATTTAATTAACCCATAGGCTGCTACACCGACTAGTTTCGTGTTTGGTCTCCCTTTAGAAATTAATTGTTTTTTTTTGGTTTATAGGGTGCGTTTGCGAAGGTGGCTCTGGGGCTCGGCTGCGCTCCCGGGATGCAACTCGTCTTGTTTGCCACCTTGACCCGCGAGTGAACCTGGCCTCTAGGAGCCAAACCGACGTTCACAGCCTGGCTCCCAGGAAACGCTCAAATATTCCGTTTCCCCAGAGCACGGCTGCTCGCAGCGCAAGCTGACCATTTTGGGCGCAAAATTGGTGGTCGTTAGCCCTTCAGCCCGGCTGCCTCTTCGATGACAAACACAGTCTTGCTTGAGCCGAGCCACTGGATACACAAGCACAAACATGAGATGTTGTACCACTTGAACCAAGCTTTACCAAGCCTGGGCTGGTTGGACTGGCCAGGCCGGCCAGGTACAGGGTCGCAAACGCACCCTAATAACCAAACCATTGCCAGCATTGACTGGGAAAAAAGGAGTTGACTGCTTCAAGTCTGCTCGCCCCCCCAACCGGTAGCAGATGGGGAGCCTTGCCGGGTGGTTGCGCGAACTGCGCCGATGGGGAGCCTTGCAGCTGCCGTCGCAACGACGTAGGGGCCTGGGACCCGGCCGACGGTCGCCATGCCTGGAGCCCTGGAGGTCGGGCGTCGGTGGGGGGACCAGGGGACCTGTGCAGGGTCACTGTATCTGCACTGCATGGAGGCAGCGGCGCCGGAGGGACGGAGAGCCAAGCAGGAAGCCGGGAAGGAGAGACCGGGAGGACTGGAGGAGGAGGAAGGAGGAGAGCGGGAGTCGGGAGGAGGAGGCACCGGCGCGCCCCTGGACTGGGAGCCGGACGGAGGTGGCGGCTGAGTCGATTTAGGCAGGAGAGACAGGGGAAACCTAGGGTTTCTGAATATATACATATGCTTAATGGGCCTGGGCTTCATGTGTTTATGGGCTACTTCGGTCTCCTCGGTTAGTTCGGTTAACCGAGGTGGAGAACCGAAATAACAGTAGTTAATTAGGTTCCTTGGAATTGGGAACCGAATTTGGAATCGATTTTTTCGGTTTCGGTTCTTTCGGTTCGGTTCCCGGTTCTTTCGGTTCGGTTCCCGGTTCTTTCGGTTCGGTCTTTAGTTCTCGGTTTTTTTTGCCCAGGGCGTTGTAGGTTGTGCGAGAGTTGGCGAGCCTCTTCGTCTCTTCGTCTCAATCCTATTCTTATTGAGCTCCCGAATCCGATACGCACGTGGTCTCCTCCCACTTCAGCCTGGGCATTCGGTTTTCAAAGAAATTCGGTTCTCAGAAAATAGGAACCGATCGGTTCCTAAAAATTCTCGGAACCGATCATTTCGGTTCCGGTTCTAACCGAACTAACCGAAGTTTTCAGAAAAGGTCAAAACAACAATAAATATATATGTTCTAAAACAAATTTATGCAACATTATATCTATTTTTAATAATGATAATTCATTAAGGAACATTAGCAATATAGTGACACAAATATATAGCAGTTCAAATATGAAACAACACACATAAAATAATAATTCTTATAAAATACAAGTAAATGAAGTATAATTCGGTTAACCGAGAGTAGGAACCGAATTTTCTTTGGTTATTTCGGTTCCCCAATAATTAGAACCGAATAAGGAACCGAATTTTTCGGTTTCGGTTCGGTTATTCGGTTTCGGTTATTTTTGCCCAGGCTTACTCCCACTGGCACTCCGATCCCGGGCTCACGGGCCACCTCTGCGGCTCTCTGCCTTGTTAGTTTTTACCTTGGGCTGCTGGGCCTTGGCCAACCAAGCACGCTGCTCCTTTTGCTCAGCCCAGTTTGCCTGTCCACCTCGGCTGAGCTCGTCGTCCCTCCCATGCTCATCGTGTGGCCTCGGCCCAGAGGGAGCCTCGAAGCTGACGGCCCAGAGCTGAGCGAGCCGTCCAGAAGCTGCACATATTCAGAACTCTCTGCCTCTTCACAATACAAAAAGCTACTACTATACAGCAATATTTGCCGATTCAGATTATGACTGCTAAGCCATGTCATGTTATAATATAATAATGTAGGCATTGTTTCAATTATTTTTTTAACGAATCAAGCCGGAGGTTTTTTTTTATTATTTTCTTTATGTATGATAACTCACTCCTCAAGTCCGCATCATCCCATTGTCGAAACGACAATTCACTCAGCAGTAACTGTAGCCTTTTCGATACATATAGATCATTGTAGGATGAGACGATGCACGAACCGCTACTTCTCTGCACTGAATAAAATAAACTAAGAGACTAGGAGCTTAAAAAAAATAGTTTTTCTAATTCTGTGAAATGATTCTCCATCGTGATTTTTAGAGTTTTTATGTTATTAGAAAGTTAAAGAGAATCATTTTCAGTCATAGAATGACTTCTCACTAAGAATCAGAATCAGATAAAACTCTATCAAATAGCCTCTAAGATTCTTTTTACTTGCCGGTGTGTGCAGACTTTTGTACATGCCTTCACATTGTCATCAACTTATTTACGTACCTTTTTGGCTTGCATTCCAACAGCCCAAGAGAAATCGGGAACTAGAACAGATGGCAAAGATGACAACACGATAGCAGCAGCAAGAACAATGATGAATGGAACATTTTGGATCAACCACCCACCAAACCGCACTAGCTAGCTGATGGAATCGGGAACACTGCTAGTTCTCCAACAGAATCCAAAACAAGTTCGCGACGGCAGATGCAGATTATATTCATATTCCCGCAAAGCAAAGCACAGAGAAGACGCCAGTACGTTTTCTATTCCGTGGGATGTGAAACATTCTCTCACAACACGCAGTACTACATGTAACAATGCTAATCGAACCAGTGCAAATTGACACTTTCTGTAATGCTAATCGAACCAGTGCAAATTGGCACTTTCTGTACAGCAAGCGAAGCGCCAATGTGTTCATTCACAAAAAAAAAGGGGGGGGGGGGGGGGGGGGGGGGGGGAGCTCGACATATTAAATTGACTTGACTTTTTCAAAAAACTGTCCCTTTGTATCACTTGCCAATGATCCTTTCAGTAGTGGATTCCATGTAGGCAAGGTAAGGTATTGCAGGTCTGAATTACGACCTTTGCTGTCAGCAAGTAGGCAAGGTAAGGTATTACGACGGCCCTTGCTGTCAACATGTAGTCAACAACAGGTGAAATGAACCTGACAGAGGCGTCAACACTTCCATGACTGATGACAATAATCAGGTTAGCAGCAGTGACAGCACAGCAGGTTGGAAATAAAGCAAAACCAAACAAACCCTGTCGTCGACGGCGATGAACAGTGTGAAACAAACACAGCTGTTACCCACACAGGCTCACCTCCAAGAAAAAAGGTGGGCACAGTACTGTAGTATGCATGAATGAATTCCTGATCACATGTTTCGAGTCAGCCTAGCTAGTAGAGGAATATGCATAGGCTGCGTGAATGAACCAGAAGCAGGCGGCACACAAAATGAAAGGGGGCCAAAAACTTTAACAGGCAGTTCTTATCAAGACGGCGACTTGTAGGCAGAAAAGACGAAGCCCAGGAAGAGCACGCTCCCACTAGCGGCGAGCGGATCATCGCACGCTCGGCCTCCATTGACCGAGACCTCCGCTCCCACTCCTTTTTTTAAAAAAATAATAATAATAAATCATTAGACAAGCTATCACCCCCCACCACCACTCGCCATCGGCATCACCTTCTATCTGAACATTCTTTCAAAATTCGTCAACCATTTGCTCAACACATACATCAGCAGGCAGCAGAGCAGCAGCCAGCAGGCCTCTTTTTCATTAGTCCAAACATCCACTACCAAAAGGGCGAGCAACCGGCCCTACCACCAAAGTGTATGGCTAGTGCACTACAGACCACCCAAAAGGAAATAAACAGCATGAGAGCAGGCCAGACTCTCTACCCATCACTTGCACTCATAGGCACATTGAAAGATGAGCATGAGCAGAATATTGAGCTTACCATTGTCCTTGCAACCAACCAAAGCTGCTTTGATTTGAAACAAAATAAAATAGGGAAAGGGGAGGCTACATCATATACCAATTTGAGGTCCTTTCCTATCTCACGGTTAGCACAGTGGAACGCTCGGTATATCATACACTTCTTTGGATATTATCGGTGGTGTCTAATAGCATTCGGGGGTTGAAATGCACGCTAAGGTTGATGTCACTATACTACGAGGATGTATTGGGTTCAGGCTTCAGTGAGTGGCCATCCTGGGAATGTTGGGTGTCGTAGATCGCCATTGCAAGCGAGATCGGCATCATGCATAGCGCTTTGGATTGAAGGAACTGCATCGCTTGCCCGATGTCTTCTTCCATCAGCTTCGCTACCTGCTTTTCTGTGCCATCAGTCGACCACTTTTCCCATATGTGCTTGGGGCTCCCACTGTCACTTGCCTCGCCCTAGTTGTTCAAGCAAGATTCAGTTCAGTGTGTATGTGTAAGAGCGTGAATGAAGATACAAAAGAGAAAAAAAAAAATACCATGAATCTGGACATGGTTATTGTTACTCAAGAAAGCAATGTCATATTGTCATTCACCACTATCAGTGCATCCATGCTATGAGGGTGCAAAATTGACAACATGTCTGTTGTCAAGATTGATTGCACAAGACAAGATAGGTCAGACTACAGTGAAAGCAGGCCTGGCCACACACTGTTATACCAATAAAACAAAGTTGGCGATTCCTTGATAGGTGTGGAAAATATAACTGTGACTAGTCAACCCACTAGTAAACAAAGAACATTCCTTCGTGATAAACAAGAAAAGCCAAGAGAAACTCCTGATATAAATTATTATACTTCTGTTATGTTCTATATAAGCAAAAGGGGTGGGTTGAACAATTTGTGGAAATGAACCACAATTTAAATCAAAATAACATAATGAGCTGCCAGTCTAAAATTATGTATCCTTGTTAGTGTTACCTTAACTGAGAGTGGAACATCAGCAACCAGCTGCGCAACTGCACCAGCACCACCCAGTCTGCTCATACTCAAAACCTGAAATTTAAGTATAGTGATCCATACTAAATTTAAATTATTATAAACAGATAAAAAGACATTTGGTTTCACTGTTGTTTATGGTGTTAAAGCCAACACCGCATTAAACAAAAAAACATACCTTTACTTGAAGCCTAAGAAACTTCACATAATCAAGGATCTCATCTAGCATGGCTGCCCTATCTGTCTGCACAGTTTGAAGCAATACATCAATTTTGTTATTCAACTTTTCTGCATTAACAGATGGAAACTCCATATCCAGTTGATGTGGTATCATTTGTCATTCACAATAATCGCATAATTATTCAGCTGAACCAAAAGTGGTATTCATATTATCGCAAAAGACATGCAAAATACTGTTGGTGAACACAGTGGTATGTACTTATGAGGGAACAACAATTGTCATCTCTGCAAATAATCATGTTCACAAGACAAAAAGAACTAGACGCACTGTGATAAACCCTACTGTCAGGTCATCATAAGCCTGGACCACTTGCTGAAAATTCCATGGTAGGCATGTCAACCACGCAAGTATGACATGAGATCCGGAAATATGGCATGAATTATTACCTTGTTTGTGTTGGGGACCAAATCCTGCAATGCCCTCATCCTTTCTGCAATTCTCTCTCTCCTTAGCTGCACCGTAACATATGTTGGTTTTAAAGAAAAAAACTGATAAGAACCCCGATCAGAATTCATGTAAAATAGAAAGTTCAGCTAGAAACAAAAGGATGTGGAAGTTAACACAAGTAAAAGACAAGCAATAGGCCAGTCTCTCTTCCATTTTAAAAAGGCTACTGTAATCCGTTACCTAATTAACAAGTGGCTTTACACCTTGAAACACAATCATTAGGTACTTCTCCAGTGATCATAGCACACTCAGTAGAAAACAAGTTTCCAGTTTGATGTATGAACTATCCAAAAAGGCGGTGACTTCCAATACAATGCAACATCATGGTTATGCTGCTGCAAGTAGCTCATGATGCTTAAACAGCACGCCATATGCCTCCACCACCACATCGTCCACCCGACAGCAAGATACAGCAAGATACGAAAGCAACGTTTTTTCTCTCTTAAACACATCCAGTTACTTGCACCGCAACACCCGCTAATCAAGCTTGCACCCGAGAGAGAGAGAGAGAGAGAGAGAGAAGCATGGGATGGGAGCAAGCAAGTCCTTGATAACAGAAAACGGCACCTGAATCTCGTGGACCACTACTCGCTACTACAGCAACCGCAGATTGCGCAAGCGTCTGCTTGCACTAGCACTACTGAGACGACGAAAGTCGCAATTATTCTACAAGCAAGGGTGGGAGTTCATCAGGTAGTATTTATTTACCCTCTCCGCAATACTGTGGGGATCGGTGGCCTGCCCCCGCCGCGCGCGCACCTTGGGCCGCGGGGCTGGCGGCTGCAGCAGCGCCATGCCTCCGTCGCCCGGCTTCGGCTGCGCCTGGAACATCTGCGTGGAATGGAAGAACTGGCAAGAATCAGCAGCAGCAGCAGCCTCGAAGATTCCCATTCCCAAGATAGAGAGAGAGAGAGAGAAAGGAGGGGGAGCATAGCATTGATACCTGCGGAGGCGGCGGTGGTCCGCGGAGGTGTGGCTGATGCACGCCGCCGGCGCCAGCGAACACCGGCGCGAAGAGGCCGGCGAGCTGCACGGGGTCACGGCCCTGCGAAACGCACCCACCCACACACACACACACTCGGTCAGTCAGGCACTCAGCAGGCGGTGAAGCCGTGAACCCTCGGGAGCTCACCGGCGGCTTGGCCTCGGCGGCAGCGAGGCTGAGGGCGAGGGGGAAAGGGTGGTCCCCGCCAGCACCGGTGCCCGCGTGGCCCCCAGCGGCGCCAGCGGAGGCCGAGGGGGGGAAGGCGAAGAAGTGCTCGAGGAAGTCGTCCTCGGAGGCCCCGGGTGGCGGCGGCTGCCCCGCCATGGCTGGCGACGTGGGGGCGGGGAGCGGACGTGTACGGGGCCCACGCGTCAGAGGCCGAAGCTTCGAGCGGCTCGCGACAAGAGACGCACCAGGGGGAGGAGGCGGCTGCGAGCGAGCGGTTGGTCTGCTCTGCTGGTGCTGGGGAAGGGGAACTGTGTGAAGTGAAGCCGTACGAAGCGGACGCTGCGGCTGGGCGTTTCTTTAGTAGAGGCCAGCTGGGGCCTGGTGGAGGAGGGGAAGAGACTAGGGGCTATATGGGCCGTGGTACTTCGATGTGGGCTATATGCTCTTGAGGTAGGAACAGAGTACGGAGTTGGGCCTCACGTTAACTGTCTGGGCTGCTGGGGGCAGTAGAGCGGCCCGTGCTCACACGAACAAGACAAGTTTTGCACAACCAGTCAAATTATATGCTCCCTCCGTCCGTCCCTCTATACAAGACGTTATAAAAATAGTCAAGGATATAACATTAAAGGTGTAGTAAGGTCGATAAGCTCCTATGTATATATCATGATTTTGTTGTACTTTTTGAAAAACAGTAATAAATGATCTGTCGAGAAGCAAGCAACGTTACCTCTTACCACCATATAGTAGTAGATTTGTTTTCATTAAACAAGCACCTATTCGGGCTAAAATGTCAAGCTTTGTGAGACAACGTTTGGATCATAAATTTACTATAAGTCAAGAGCCCAAAACGTCAATAAATTTGAGTACGGAGGGAGTATAGTATTTGGGACATTTGAATCATATATAAATCATATAGTGTATTTGAGACAGAGGGAGTATATATATATAGTAATAAAGCAAACAATAGATGAAGGCCTTTGTTGGCTTTCTATTTTAGCCTATGTTAGTCGGATTACTAACCACTTATATTAATTTGTCATGTCTCATCGGATAAGATTAGACTCAAAACTAGTTAACTCAAATAAAACATGATCAAACTTAAGATAATTTGATTGAAGATAATTACTCTTTGGAGGATGAAACCATGGAGGTAGTAGCTAGCATTTACTACTACAGTGATTGGATCCAACCCGGTGTTTAAGGGATAGAAAGAATGGAAGTTTTCATACTACAGACTTATGTTGTGTGTGTGCGAACGAGAGCCATGATTGGCCCGCTCAGTGGAGCATAAGGCCTTGTTTGGATGCGCATGTATTGAAGTGTATATTAGTTCAAATACACTGCAACACATGTGGTTTGAGGGAGATACATGCGCATCCAAACAAGGTCTAAGTTTGACTCTCTACCCAAACAAACTCGGGTGTTGCACGGGCCTCTACGTGCGTGAGAGTTGTGCGCGCATGAGGTCGCTCGCTTACTAGACATGTTTCAAGATCGTATGTGTTTCCACCTATCCTCTTATATGATATGCCATCACTCTCATGGGCATTGTTTAGGGAAAAAATAACTTACAATGATATAGCCGTTACTCCTGACGATGTTAATTAAGAAAAATAAATTTAGTTCGTTCTAAACTTTTGGCGATTTGTTGTAGCACTGTTATTTGCTCTGAGGTTCGTGGGCCCAGCCCCAGAACCGGATATGATCTGCGCGGAACGGTACAAGCAGAATGGCAGTGGCACCAAGCGGCATGACGGGATGGAATAAGCCGTGCCGTACCACGCCCGCCGCTGCGTGTGCGTGACGTGACATATATGGAAGCTGGAAAACGCCGAGGAGGATACGGGCGTCTGTCCAAGCGTCGCATCGCAGATGGCACCAACCACCACTAGTCGTCCTCTCTCTGAATCTGACGACGGAGAAGACAATAACCAAAGCGTCTCTTTCCATTTCCATCCTTTGCTACAGTAATAATCCCTTCAATTCCTCTGCCCCTCTCGAGTCTCATCAACCACAGTAAGTACAGCACTGCGCAGCTTCCTGCAGAAACAGAAAAGGGCGGTCAGAGGAAAGTGCCTGCCTGTCAATTCTCCCTCTCTCTCCTCCGGAGTGCTCCCTCCGTCTACTTTTTTTTAAAGTATTTATCACATCCCAAATAGTCAAACCATTTAAATTATCAAATTTATACAAAAAAACATAAACATTTATGACATCAATTAAATATTATTAGATTAATTATAATATATATATATATATATTTAATATTAAACACATTCATAGACATAAATATTGATTCAATTTTCTATAAACTTGATCAATTTTTTTCTTTTAAAAAAAAGCTTCACTTGTTCGAATCCTAAAATTATATTATTCTTTCGGGACGGATGGAGTAGTACAGTAAATCCATCCGGCCGTTCATTCGTTTCAGCTTTAAAGGCTCAGTCATCGCTACTTTTGATCATTACACCTCAGTCTCACTAGTGAACAAATATTTTCTAGTTTCAGTTTTATAAAGCAACTTCACTAGTGAAGTTAAAGTTGTTTTTAAAAAACATATGGTAAAACAAAATTTTCAAGAAAAATAGAAGAGAGAGAGAGAGAGAGAAAATTTTAAAGTTTAACTAATTTCCCCCGTGAACTGTGCACGTGAGACAAAAGCTAAAAGCAACTTTAAATTTATATGGAGAAGCTGTTGTATTCATAACGTGATTGATAGGAGAAGTCTTTTATAAAAAACTGGCCCAAAAGCTGTAACAACAAATACACCGTGAGCTTTTTTTTTGTCTAATAAACGTACGATGCCAGTGTGATCGACAAGCGCACGGCGTCGTAACGTCGCCGGCCTCTCTGCTCTTTCTGTGTTGCTTCGTTCCTCTCCGTTGTCCGTTCACCTCGTAGAGGCCAAGTAGAGGGCAAGAACCGGCGTCCACGGCGAGAGCCCGACCTTAAATCAAATAGTCAAATCCAACTGCTGCCTACCTACCAATGGTGATGTGGCACAAGGGTAATTCTCTTCTTTTGATTGACGAGTGGTCTTGTAGGGTGACAGTGGATTACTATTAGTTGGTGGTAATGGCAATTCTTCTTCTTCTTCAGATTAAATCAAATGTCACGGATGGTGGTAACCTGAAGCACCTGATATTCGTGCTGGAGTTTTGTGAAAAACTGAAAACAGCAGGTGCTACCCAACGGAGGACTGTTTATTCCTTAAGTATGCTATATAGAATGAGTTTTATAAGGATGCAACTTATCTACATACTCTGAGACATGACACTCTTGTTAAGATGGGCCTTACGGGAAAGATACTCCTCCTGTTTGAATCGGAGTTTGAAACTTCTTAGAAGTATAGATGAGACGATTCAGGTGAGATCTCATGTAAATCGAATTTTCTACGTGAGATCTTAAACTTTGAATACCTTATATTAGAGTTTTAAAATAGTAAGACTGATAGGTATTTGTATGTGTCGATTAGCGTCTAGTGCCAACAGCATTCCTAATTAAGAAGACATAGTGTGTTCGGATAGCTGTGTCATCCCATATCCATCCTAGCCATTCAAACCAAATACAGAAATTGGTTGATCCTATATACATCCGCTCAAACAATTAAACTACTCGGATAATGCGTGCCTAAATTTACCTCTAAAAATATGGATATGGTGACCGCATTTCACAATTAGATTCAACCCTCGCTAAACACATTCCCGGTGAACAAAGGAGTCACATTGTTCTCAGAACAAAAAAATAATTCATATGGTTCAAAATCCGAGTGCTTCAATCAACAAGCGGAGAGTAAAAAAAAACAAGCGGAGTAATATAAAGAGAAATTACTAAACGCGCACGTGGCCACAGAAGGCAAAGACCGCAGCCGGGTACCTGTCCACTGGCACAGGTGGCCCACAGGCGCCCGCGCAATTCATCCATCTCGCGGCCCACCAACCCCACGGGGCCCTTACTAATACTGACACGGGCAGCAGCATCGGCCGCCACACCACCTCACGCGCTCTCCCCCCTCTATCCACGCACGGCGTCGAACACCCACGTGACGTGAGGCAGTCCGCCCACCCAGTCAGCGCCACCACCCACACACATCCGCCATGGCGTTCGCGCTCAAGGCCGCCGCCACGGGATCGGCAGCGGCGGCGTCGTTCTCTGCCGCGGGGCCGAGGCGGGGCGTCGCCGCGACGGGGAGGGTCTCGTTCCGTGGCGCCGCGGCCGCACCCGTGGTCGCCGTCAGGGCGGCAAAGGCGGCGGCCGCCGCTGCTGCTGCTGTGGCGGGGGACAAGCGCAGCATCTCTGGCACCTTCGCTGAGCTCAGGGAGAAGGGGAAGGTACACTCCTCGACGAATCCTTCATTTTTTTTCTCTCTTCTGAAAGACAGAGAATTAAAAAAAAACAAATCACTACACCGCGTTTTTTTCCCCTGTTTTTTTTTAATTAGTGCGTGTCACGGCCCGTAGTCTGATCCTACAGAGTAGGCACGGTTTTTGCGCTGGGTAATAATATTCTATGGGCTGCCATTAGGATAGGAGGAGTCTCGATTTATATGCGTTGACTGACTGCGGTTCCCTGATTGTGTCATGATGTTTCTGCTTGCATTTTAATTTGGGTGGTGGCGTCGTGTTGAGATCGGATGAACCAGGGCTGTCCATTTCTGCCTCGGTCATGTTTTTTCACTGTTACATTCTGCCGCGTAATGTTGCCGATAAAATCCATTTCCTCTAAGTGAACCCGTGTTCGATGGATTATATGCCTGGTGCTAAGAACAATCAATATGTTTTTGTGATGTTACACTAAGAATTTTGTAATACAACAGTTCTTATGTGACATTTATAATTCTAGATCAGCGTCGAAATTCTGTACTTAACTTTTATTCCCGCTTTTAGTATATTGTTTATTTAGTTTGAACTCACTGCTATCGAAAAATCTTCAGACTGCCTTCGTTCCCTTCATCACTGCTGGTGACCCTGACTTGGCCACCACAGCAAAAGCACTCAAGATCCTCGACGCGTGTGGTTCGGACGTCATTGAATTGGGTGTGCCTTACTCTGATCCATTGGCTGACGGCCCCGTTATTCAGGTTGGTTGGTTGGTTTGTCTAGCAGTCTGTTCGTTTGCTATGTCGCTTATGTATGCCTCTGCTTATTCCTGCGTTTTGTTTTGCACCGTTTCAGGCCTCTGCGACACGTGCGCTAGCAAATGGCACCACATTTGAGGATGTCATCTCCATGGTGAAGGGTGTGATACCTGAGCTGTCCTGCCCTCTAGCACTTTTCACATATTACAACCCGATTCTGAAGCGCGGTATCCCCAAGTTCATGAGTATTGTTAAAGAAGCTGGTGTACATGGTAATATATATATTTCTATCTAATTAATCACATCATTCTCGTGATGTTTCATTCCCGTTAAACTACCATTAATAGGCAAATACTTTTCACATTAATTAAATAATAGCACTGTTCAGATAATAGTACTGATAAATCTTCCCAACAGAAAAATCTGTACAAGAGTTGGATTAGCTTCTTAGAAATTCATGTTTAGTGTGATAATCAATGTATTACTGTCATTCAGGTCTTGTGGTACCAGATGTTCCTTTGGAAGAGACAGATGTTTTGAGGAGCGAGGCTGCCAAAAACAACCTAGAGCTGGTAGGCCCCCTCTTATACTATGATGTACACCTGACCTTAACCCTGTTGATTTTAGTGTCTCTTTTGTCTGGCCATTTTTTGAGCTCCAGTGAACCCTCTATTTGTTTAAAGAGAGGCCCACATTAGATAATTGTTATTTAAATGCTGATACAGAATTATACTGCCTCTGATCCCAAGTATAAGTCCATTTAGCCACACTCTAACTTCACAAAATACATGTCAATCTAGCGTCTATCTAAGTTCACCAAATATAAGTGCATCTAGCCCCTCTAATTTCACCAGATATAAGTCCAACTTCAAGACACCTTTAACCTTCAGAACCCTGTTTTGTGCTTATTTAATTGTACACATTCAGAAGTAAGAATATGGAGACTACATGCATATTGCCATAGTTCATAAGCTGTGTGATTACATTTCCCCCGCTATTTTCTTCTAAGCTACAACATCTAACTATTAGTTTTAGTTCATTTTTTTCTCTGAAAACAGTAAGTGAGGGCATACCGCATACCTGAATATATATTTGTGTATATTAAGAACAATGTACAGAAGTTCAAAAGTACAGGCTCTATCCTGAGCTCACAACTCATGATCGTGTCCATTATGCCTTAGTATCGGTTGCTATGTCCTCCATGCTGATTGTGATTATGGGTGAATAACATAATGCTTCTTTCTTCTATGCGGTTTGAGGTAACATTTTTTTACACTAGCTGTTTAATAGGATTCATTTTGCATGAATATATGCAGGTGCTACTGACAACACCGACTACACCAAATGAAAGAATGGAGAAAATCGCACAGGCTTCAGAAGGATTTATTTATCTTGTAAGTTTTCAGACTCTAGACTTGTAAAAAATCTGTTTTGTTACATCATATCTCTGTTCCTAATACATAATTTAGCAGTTTAGAATAGTCCTAGTCCAACTACTGTACATAAGATTCAAGAAGAACAATTGCAGTGCACAATAGACCAACACATTGAGTCTACAAACACATTTTGAACACATCGAGTCATTTCAAGCTGGCAGCTTAAACCTAGAAAACACATGTATGTGCTCTGGCATTCCTTGCTGGAACTTTACTCTCAGCCAGTGAGAGATATCGTGGTGATAGCTGTGCTGACCTGCTTGGACTGTCTGAAAAATATAATGGAAAGCAAACTATAATATATGCAGTAGTAGTAAGGCAAACTTTACTACTATTGCATATATTTTAATGCATTTGATGATCCTCTTCTTAATGGTATAATATATGCAGTAGTAGTAAGGCAAACTTTACTACTATTGCATATATTTTAATGCATTTGATGATCCTCTTCTTAATGGTATATGCCCCGAAGGGTTGGGTGAAGTTGTTCATCTTGGGATTTAGTTTTTGATAGACAACTGGATGGATGATGAGTCAGTTGCTAACATATGTGCTATTCAGGTAAGCACTGTTGGAGTTACTGGTACACGTGCGAATGTGAGTGGCAAGGTGGAATCTCTTCTTCAGGATATCAAGAAGGTTTGCAATTGCATCCATCCTTATTTAATGCTATTTAGTGAAGTAGTGTTAATGCCTATGTATTGTCCGAAGGACACAATGCTAATACAAAATATGTTGCTTTTATAGGTGACAGAAAAACCTGTGGCCGTTGGCTTTGGTGTGTCGACTCCAGAGCAGGTCCAGCAGGTAAACCATAATTGCCATCTTTCCTGCTAAGTACATGATCTGTGGTTGTTTCTTATTCAATGCAGGTCCTTGACACCCTTGTTGCTTTGTTATTTGCTATTCAGATTGCAGGATGGGGCGCAGATGGTGTGATCATCGGCAGCGCAATGGTGAGGCTATTAGGGGAAGCTGCTTCTCCAGAAGAAGGATTGAAGAAGCTAGAAGAGTTAGCGAAGAACCTGAAGGCTGCATTGGCATGAACCAGCCATTTTCGTCAGCAAAGAAATTAAGATTTTTCTTTTTCAATTTTGGCTTGCAAGGTTGCTGTTGTGTAGCGAAAATAATTATGTCCTTATGTTGAATGCTGAAATGAATAATTCAAGGTCCCACAATGTTCATATGTTTTGCACGTAGGAGCATAATCACCCTTAGTAAGCATGATTATTAAGGTCAGTGACTGTCTGAATTTCTCATTGGACTCCGTCATTTCGTTGTGTCTGGCTGAGGCATGATCGTGGTTCTGAATGGTTATTCCTTGTTCAACCCAACATTTGAACGAGTCAAGTGCTTGTATTGTACGCCTGAGTGGCTGAGTAAAATGTAGAAGTATCGAATATCTGTTCAGAAGGACATCTAGCCTTACATTATATTTTAGGAGAAGAGACTAGCACAACATAATTCTGTAATGAATTGGAGACTAATTATGGGCTAGGTACAATGTGGTGCCTAGTATAAAGTTACAAAAGTTATTTTTTATTTTTACTCTTTACATGAATTTATATTAATACAGACACATATATTGGTGGGCATCGAAAAGGCAGAAACTCACAATACCAGCGTACGTAACTATTTGTATCTTAGTAGCAGATGCATACAATTCTTGTTAACCTTTTGTTTTTGGATTTGGAAAGCTTTGGATCGTCATCAAAGCACCTAACTTGTGTCGTATTTTCCATTTCTTGTACGTTTCAACAAGAAAGGTTGAAGATATATAAACAAAACTAGCAGAAAGTAATAGCCTGATCATAAAATGGCAAGAACAGATAAACCAGACTGCGTAGCTAGCATGAAGTGAGCGCATCGGATGACCTTCTTCTCCGGCGGCGACATGTGAGTTCCATAGTTCTTCCTCACATGCGCATCGGATGACCCAAAAAACCCCAAACGTGGAGATCATCGGACATCCGAGAAGGTGTGTGTGCGCTGCACAACGTACGGAGCGCGCTCAGAAAGAAGCATTCCGAAAATGTATACATGTTGGTAAGGTAGCATAGTGCAAAGTGTGTAAGTTTATGTTTTCCTGTGCATATTTCATAGATAAGAAAGCTATAGCTATAGCGGACAAGTGCAGCTTGTTGGCTAATATAATCAGTGATAAGAAATGTTATAAATGGATAAGCATCATTTATTGGAATGTAGCAAGTCACAGGAAAAAACAAAAACTTAAATTTATACTATATATGCGTCTATGCCATATCCCATATCATCGTATATAGCATATGAATTTGAGATTTCTCTTTAGCTTTCCTTCCATTTGCTGGACAGATTACTTGTACGCATTTTCCTTATCACAATAAAAGTGGAGATTGTGTACTTCTTTTTGTGTTTCTTGTAGTTCCTCCACATGAACCTCAGAGGTCTAGGTAGAACAGAAAGTGCAATACATGTTGGTAAGGCATGGTATCTAGCGCAAAGTCAGTATGCAATCCAATGATTTAAAGTTAGAACACATGCACGGACATGGGCAGTTTGATGCACGCTTGCTTGGCTTATTACATAGCACGTGTTATTGAAGACAGTACTTAAAACTGAATCAAAATATATACATAGCGTCACGATAAAACCCATAATAACTTTGTATAGCACACCTAACTTTGCTTTCTGTTAGCCTTTTCCATTCCCTTCCAAAAAAAATTACTTGTCCTATTTGCCATGGTCACATAGAACACAGCAGGTGGCTCACAATGAGTGCAAGCAGGGCAATGCACTACTACTTTTGCCTCTCCAGAAATTTCTGCAGGCACAACCCATCGCTAGATAAATAGGGGGAAGAAGAACACCCTACTCACCCAAGCATAACTCAACCATGGGTGCATAGAAATATGCCAACCCATACCTATGGCCCTTGCCTGCTTCTTCACCCCCTCCAAAGCCAACCTCTGACCTAGTGCTTGTTTCCTTCTTCCTTGAACTTCTCTCTTGAAATCATTGATAGTTACATGGACATGGAGCATGTCGTCATGTCAATGGAGGAGATCCTCGGACCCTTTTGGGACCTGCCACTACCACCAACACCACCACCACCAGAGCAGCCTACGGTGACTGGCATCGACACCAGCAGTGTCATAGATGGTGTTGTTGTTACTGATCATGGTGATGGGGAGGGTGGCGACATGATAGATCAGATCACCACTGAGTGGACCTTTGAGAGGTTACTAGAAGAGGAACTTTTAATTAACACAACGCCGCCGGTGGCAAACTCTAGTCGCTCATCAGCCCTAAATGTTGACCCGGTGGAGGTGGCGGTGGACCACGGAATGATGGTGGCTGCTGCGGAGGTGAGTGCTGAAGGTGATCCCATGGAGTATAATGCCCTACTGAAGAGGAAGTTGGAGGAGGACCTCGTGGCCTTCAAAATGTGGAGGGTAATGTTTCTTGAACTGTTACTCTATATATGGGTTGTAGGTTTTGTAGTACGTGTTCTTATTAGCTGGGCGTGCAATAATTAAAATCAGTTACTGATTTCTTTTTTTTCTTTTCTTTTTTTGCGAACAATCAGTTAGTGATTTCTGTGATGTACTGAGTTTGTATCACATCTAGTGCACACAAACACCTTTTAAAAGACTTGATGTGGATATATAGGTAATTCATGATCTAGATATATACTCCCTCCGTCCCAAAAAAATTACAATTGTCCAGGTTCATAGCTAGAATTACGTTTTTTTGGGACGGAGGGAGTAGTGATGAGCTGTATATGCCAAATTTGGCTATACAAACTGACAAACAATAGTGCCACGCATCACAGGTCACTGTGCTTGTTTTATATAGAGCTAGTGCCACGAGATTTGTGATGTTGAGTTGAACTATGACATGTGTGGGTATACAAACTAACAATCCACTCTTACTAGTTTTTAAAACTAGATTAAGAACTATTTAATTTGCAAATGAGCTCTATATACACAATAATTATTACAATGGAAACGGCTGACTTTGCATGTGCATATGTATGTTCCATTAATTCTACCGTGCTTTTTGGACACGCGTTCCTAGACAGTAATTTTGTTGAATGTTTTTCTAATGTTTTAACTTTAAATTTTGGCATACCCATCCACAGGCCTCTACTGCTGCCAACTCTGAACGTTCTCAAGGCTCAAACAATCACAATAATGGAGGTAATATCTACTATGTTCCCTGTTACATTATTTACGGAAATATATGACTGATGAATTATGATAAAAGGCAAAGTTAATTATTATGTATAATAAGGGGTACTTTTCTACTTCCTCTTTGGTTCATTTAGGTAGCAAGAATCTGGTGCAGAACAAGCTCAATGGTGAACATCCAATCAATAATCATGCTCAAAATGCAGATCTTCGCGTGAGGCTTGCTACTAGCTCTTCCTCAAGAGATCCTTCACAATCAGATGAAGATATGGATGGCGAAGTAGAGATTCTGGGATTTAAGGTGCCTACTGAGGAAAGAGTGAAGAAAAGGTAACACTAATTTGCAAGATATGGTTTTACCTTGCATCCTTTCAATACCAATAAAAGATAACGACCTTCCCATGTGAGACTTCTGAACTTGTTTGTTACTTAATTTCAGAAAGGAATCTAATAGAGAATCAGCCAGACGCTCAAGATATAGAAAAGCCGCTCACTTGAAGGATCTGGAGGACCAGGTGTTGTATCGCAAATTATATATATTGTTATTATTATTACTACAAGTTTTTCATTTGCCTACTGAAAAAGGAATCAAGAATATGTGAGTAATTAATGTGTGTAAAATGGCGCTTGGTCATTACAGGTTGAACAATTAAAAGCTGAGAATTCTGTTTTGCTAAGGCGCCTTGCTGTTATGAACCAAAAGTACATTGATGCTAATGTTGACAACAGGGTACTGAAAGCAGACATGGAGACCCTAAGAGCTAAGGTATCATGTGTTGTAGTATATATACCAGGTGCATTATTACTATATATATCTTATACATATCCTTTCATCATGCCAACATTTAATGATCAATTTCCCATTGGTTATACTACACTATGCCTTCATGTGTAGTTAACAGGGTATATATAATAATCTGGTTGCAGGTGAAGATGGGAGAGGACTCCCTAAAGCGGGTCATGGAGCTGAGCTCACTACCCTCAATAACCATTCCAGCGCGTCCTAGCTCTGATGATTCAGTGCCTATCCAAGACAACATCATCGACTATTTCACTACCACCGCAGCAGATGATGCTTTGGTTGACAACAGTTTCATGCCCATGCCAGACCCATTGCAACTGCAAGCTGAGCCAACCATCAGTGGAACTCTGAATACCACCACAGAGATACCCAATGGCTACTCTGCAGGAATCTGAGCTGTTGGGTCCAACTGAGACCATAAACATGGATATGTATTAGTCATTGCAAGTTTCATAATCTCGTGTTGTAGTTATCATCACCTGTGCTTGCGCATTTTTTTTTGGTTTCTATATGTGTCGGGGAATCGCTGGGAACATTTGCAGGTGTTACTGAATAAGGCTGCTGGTTGTATCCCTTGACATTTCAAATAATTGACAACCATGAGTGTTTTGTTTGATCCCAGCAGTTTGGAATGCCTTAATAATAGTGTTGTTTTGTCCATCTAGGTGCAAGCAGACTTGCTGCAGGTTTTATATCAAATTATATAGAAAATATATCTAATAAATAAGAAGCTAGGGTTATTTGGATCACACATCTTATTACGTAGATAAAAAATGTCCATAATACCCCGGACCTTTTCTATTTCTATTTCTGTTTTCTTTCTTTATTTTATTTTCCTCTCTTACATAGGATTTATCTCTGATTTCTCCTTCCTCAATTTGTCATCCGAACTGCAAACGAGGAAGAATTAACCTTTTACCATTATAATGGATGACGCCTCCTGAGTTAGTACTTTTATAGTTGCCACTACGCTTTTGGCAGTTTAGAGAGAACCTCGACACAAAATTACCACTTTTACTTGTGTGGCACGCTAGCACCTTAAGCCAGCACGAATCCGAGTCAACAACCCCATGTGAAATGAATGCGCGTCTTTCTACTCCCACTTGCCTTTCATATCCCCTTCTTTCTTTGCTCCGCATGACCCAAGTCTCGAGTACCCACCGCTATTGCCGCCTCCGGCCACAAAACCCCCTCCCCCTACCCCCGGTGGAGCCATGTTCATCCCATGTGTCCTTTATCAGTGGTTGAAAATGTTCACCTCTTTTAACTTTTCATTCAGAACCGCTCTCGATGTCAACCACCTAGACTGACACGATTTGTGATGCCCCCTAGATGACCTTTGTGGATATTTCACCATGACATTTCTATGGACTATACTGCTACTTCCCATTCAACCATAATTCATGCTCCCGCTAGACCATTTATACTAGACTATACTCACCATCGGCGACATACTTATCACACTTAACAACTAATCTAAACATGTTGTCATGATCAATCCTGATTGAATGAATCAAGAAAACAGAATCAAGGAGTTAGAAAATATCCTACTTGACACATTTCCTAAACCAAAAATTACCAGTCCTTATGCAGATAGAGATTTAACTTACCAAATAGGGCAACCACTCAAATCCGTTGCTTCACCAACTACTACATCAACCGCCTACGAAGCAAAGAAGGAGAAACCCCGAATCGAATTGAAGAACTCTAACCTAGTCCTCATCCAACAACATAAACAAGGGTTGGAAGCAGCCACATACCTTTGCTCCATCGTGATAGTGGTCCTGCAAGACAACACTAGGGGTGGCGACGATGGTGGCGGTGGGCGGGCAAGATCTAGATCATGTGGAGCATAGAAAGAAGTGACAGGAGAGACGCGCGTCGCGGGAGGAGTAGAAATACGTCGAGGTCGGAGCTGTGACTTCATACGTGGTTGTGACTCAGATATGCGTTGGCATGAGGTGCTAGCGAGCCACACAAGCAAAAGCGACAATTTAGAGTTATTTTGTTATCAAACGGGGTACGACAACCGATGAGAGTGATGTCTCATAAGACGACATCAATTATCATACTCCCTCCGTTTTTTGAAAACGTCATATTTAATTTGTCATAAGTCAAACATTGCAATCTTTGACCAACCATTTTTAAAAATCCTTATAGTTTCACAATATAAGAGTTATATATTATAATAGTATTCTTATAATAAATCCAAAAATATAAACCTTATGATATGAACCTATATATTTTTTTTAAAATCAATGGTCAAAGATACACATACTTGACTTAGGACAAACTAAATGGGGGCACTTGTATAAAAACGGAGGAAGTATAACAGTAAATAAAAAGTAATTCTCCACCCAAACGCACTGCTCCTTTTCTCTCCTCCCCTCATCATCTAAAAAAAAAAATAAATAAAAAATAAAAAATCTATGCATTCGTGATGCACAGCAGGCCTTGGCCGGTTGGCCCATCTTCCAGCCCAATATGTCTACGGCACACAGCAGGCCGGTTGCTGTGCATCACGAGTGCATAGAATTTTTTCCCCTCATCTCCATCGTCGCCAGGACGACATCCGCGGCCGCCGCTCGGCTGCTCTCCGCCGGCGCCACTTCCCCTTCCTCCACCTCTCCAGTGGACCCATCCCCCGCTCCACTTCCTCCTCGCCGTCACGAACGCGCTGCTCGTGCTCCTCCTCGTCGTCGCCGCCGCCGGGCCGCCAGTGAACTGTCATGTCGTCTCTAGGGACGTCCAAGGGGATCCTGGAGATTGCCAAGTTCGGCGTCTACGTCTCCGTGCCCGTCACGCTCACCTACCTCGTCGCCACCGACTCCAAGACCCTCAAGAAGCTCATGGGCCTCGTGCGTTCCTTCTATTCTATACTTCTAATCCTCTTCCCCTCTCGCTCCCTGTCAGGCGAATTAGCTAGCTGCTGCTTATGTGACTAGGGCTTGAGACCGATTGGGGATCTGTGATTCAGTGCTACCTGCGCCGCATATTTGGATGGTGCGACACCATTTCCACGTTTTAGTGTGCTATATACTCAGCTGTACTAGTTTATTTAAGCAAATTCAATTGGATTCAAGGCATGTTTGCTACACAAGGCTAGCTTCTCGTTGGGGATAAAAATTGCCCGAAAATAGCTGTGGTTGGCTAACAATTAGTCACGAAGACTTAGCTAAAAAGTTAGCCCACCTTTTAGCCCTTCTGTTTGGATGCATAGTGCTAATTTGAACTAAAAATTAGCTAGCTAAAAATTACTATACTTCGTTTTTATGTATTAGAATGTTGAGAAGTGCATATCATTTGCATTAGGAAGAAAAATTTAGCTTTGGTACAACAGTATGCAGCTGAATGCCTGGTTCCACAAATCCTATTACAAGAAACAGAGTCATGGTTCTGTCACTAAGGTGCCAAACGCCTGCTTGTATCCTAGTCCTAAAAGTTTGGGTGCTTTTCTTCTTCATAGTGAAAATTTTATTTATATTCTTATAGATATTCTTGTTTGGATTGATGGATTCCTAATGAACACTCTGATTGAAGTAGCATGCATGTGGCAGTTTATTCTAGTTTATTGGGAAATTTTGCTACCGGACATGTCAAGTGGACTCTATTTGCTAAGGGACATCATCAAAAACGCGTTTTGCTGAGAAACTACATTTTGGTGCCAATTTGCTGAAAGACACTTACCCGGTTAAAATAATATTATCCGGCTGGGAAGGAGAGAGAAATGTGAGGAATTGTCCAAATTGCCCTTGACCCCATCCGTCAGCCCATTCTTCTTCCTCTCTCCCTTTCATTTTGTCTTGTGCACACGGCGCTCGGGCTAGTAGGGGTCGTCGCTGCTCCGCTGCGCTGGCCGTTGGGCTTGCTCCAGCCAGCGCGCGGCTTGTCCGCCGCTGCTCCCTTGCGCTGGCCGCCGGGCGTGTTCCAGCCCGTGCGCGGCTCGTTCACCGCTGCTCCGCTGCGCTGGCCGCCGGGCGTGCTCCAGCCTGCGCGCGCCTCGTCCGCCACTGCTCCGCTGGGCGCAGACGCAGTCGACCATGCACGCGGCCTGGCAAGCGCGCGGTTGGGCGGCACGGTGGCGCGGGAGCACGCGGCGGGCGGGAGGCGGGAGCTCGCGGCGCGGGAGGGCAGGAACAGCAGCGGGTGGGAGCCGGCGAGCTGCGGGCGGGGGCTGGAGAGCGCGCACGCGGGCGGGGTCCGGCGAGCTGCGGGTGCGGGCGGGAGCAGCAACAGACTGGGGCCGGCGAGCGCGCACGCAGGCGGGAGTTGGCGAGCGCACACGTGGGCGGGATCCAGCGTGCGCGCGCGGACCGGAGCCAGCGAGATGCGGGCGGGGGGCGGCGAGCGCTCGGGAGCACGCGGAGGAGCCTCGGCCGGCCTTCACCTCACGGCCAGTGGGGCCAGGGGTAATTTTGACAATGCACCGCCTTTCTCTCTCCTTCCCAGCCGGATAATATTATTTTAACCGGGTCAGTGTCTTCCAGCAAATTGACACCAAAATGTAGTGTCTCTGAGCAAAACGCGTTTTTGACGATGTCCCTTAGCAAATAGAGTCCACTTGACATGTCTGGTAGCAAAATTTCCCTTTATTCTACTGCTAAGTAACATGGTTGTGGTATGATTGTTGACAGATGTTCAGATGTTTCTTTATGTTCATCAATGAGCATTTCTCACAATTGATTGATCTGTTGGGTCACAAACATGAAAAAGTGAATTCATTACCTGTATGTGTCGATATGCCCTGGATTATATCACATTAAACAGCCTGCGTACCCTTTTGCAGCGTCCGTACGTGGTTTATCCGCCTGAAGGCCCACGCCCTCCACCACCAGAAGAACTGCGTGAAAGGGCACGGGAGATTGCTCGGAAGAGGCAGCAGAGTTGAATGGATGGTTGTTTCTCTAGGCGTATGTGTCCAGGGAACAACGCAGATGATGAATCCATCTTACAAGAACTTGTATAACATCGACATGTTACTCTGGTTGTTCGTATGGAAGTGGAACAGCCTTGGTCTTTAACATCCTTTTATTGCTGTGTTACAATAATCTCCACAAGTGGATTGTTGTCATGCCTGATGTTTTGAGCTGTGAGATACTGAGAAGTGAGAATCGACTAAATATAATTTGATGTATTTCTTTTTGGGAGCCAAGTGATATGCGCTTGACTTCCAACTGTGATGTTGAAATGGTGAAGAATAAAAGAAAGATAGTTTTTCATTTTCTGTATGTCATATGATTGTAATTCCTCCAATCTGAGTTTTGACTCATAATAATTGAAGAAAAGTTGTTGGAAATGACTAAATGAGCATGGCAACCTTTGGGCATAGACAATCACTCTATTTGGGTTTCATATTTACAGCAGAAGTTTATAGATAATCATATGGCCACCAACATATGGATTATGTACAATTGTGTGTTCCTAATGTTGTGTTATGTAGTTTGAGGGATCAGTCTGTTCTTGTACGACTGGAGCTTCTGTAACACCCGTTATACAGAGGTAGCAGTGACCGGGCAATTCCTCTTCTTCCACAAGACAACGCCAATAAAACGCCAGAAAAAACAGAACAGCACCGATTGGGAATGCCCATCTGTGCATGTAGATCAGCAGCATATAAGAGTAATGATATCATCACAGTATAGCAGGCAGTAGAGATGCCATGGCCAGCATAGAGTTGAAGGGAGGAAGATTCCAGACCTGTCAAGATCAAGAACAGGGCTGTAGACGATGGTTTCCCACGAAGAGACGATCATGTGCCAGACGGGGTTGTAGTACAGGGACTCTGATGACCAGAACAGCCTCGTATATGTCTCCAGGAAGGCAAACATCACCCACGCAGCGACTTCAAGCAGGAAGAACTTGATCAAGAAGCGCCCAATGACAACCATGACCAGGGAGAATACGACCAGCCAGTTGAAGAGTTTGTTGTTGTACTCCTTGATGAAAAGAGCACGGGACCTTGCCAGCATCTGGAAGCATGCATAGATGGTAAAACTAGGTTCAGATTAACAGTGTCAGGAAAGGAAATACAGCCAAAAGGTCATTTTATATTTTGTTACTAGGCGAACATAAAATAGAGGACACCCAGGCTATAGTTATAGTTATCATCCTCATGAAAAGCTATTTGATCTCGTCAGTGAAACAAGAAAAACCTTTGACATTCGGCGTTGATAGCTTTCCTTGGCTGGCCCCACGCAATCCATTTCGAAACTTTGATTGCAGAGGAGAAATCCGGCATCAAATTTTGCCATGGATGGAAGCTTCAAGACTTGAAGGTGTTCCATTTTATCTTCACACTCTGTGAACCGTGCTTCGCACAGCTTTGATGACTGATACTCATTAGCTTGACCGAAGTTTCTGTAGACCTAAAAGGATGATGATACCCTGGTTAGGTATGTTCAAGATATTATCGGTATTGAGTACTCCCTCCGCCCCATAAGGATGATGTTTTAGCTATGGATCTTGACAAAAATGTCATCCTTTTGTGACGAAGGGAGTAGGCTGCAACACACACAATATTAACATAAAAAAATAGTTCTTTCCCTAAAAGCCATGAAAAATGCAAAGTATAGTGGTACATACGAAACACTACAGTTTCAGAAAAAATAAACATATATTTTTTTAACTCTGTATCAACTATCAAGCAATGCAAACCTTCACGACCGAAACGAAATGCAAAAGATAAGATTTTATTATGGACTAGATAAAATGATGAACAAAATATGTGGAAAACCTTTTTAATTTCTTCATCAAGCTTGAAGATGGACTGAGCAGCATGATGTTTACCGAAATGCTGCTTGTCGAAAAGCCTTCTAGTTTCATCTTTTGCCAGGTCATGGAACTGCTGAAGTTTCTCCACTGACACTGGTAGACCTGCTGTACCCATTCTTTCATTGTATACCTTTAAGCAACGTTCAAGAATGGCCTTATTGAAAATTTCAACAAGCGACCAGTCGATGGAATTTCACCTTTATTCAAAGCCTCAACTATCTAAACAAAGAGAGACAATTTTAGATATTTGCAATGATATATCGAGATACTCAGTACCAGTTATGAACTTTCCAATAAGTATTACCTGCCCTATGAAGGATACAAACTCCGTCCCATTCAGAGTTCTACCCTGCACAATTTTTGGTTTTGTCATGGATGCAACAATTTCTTTCAATTGATTCCTCTTCTTTACATACAATGGATCAAGTTCTTGGTCCTCCATATCACATAACTTCGTCCTTTGCAGATGAGGCTGGAAAAGAATAAGTTCAATCTCACGTACTGATGATGCAAAAGGAAACCATAGTGTATAATCACTAACTGAATTCACATTGGAGTATTGGACAGTATTGAAGAATTGTATTTATTGTTCGCATATATGTATCTTGATAAAAGAACAAAGAAAAGCATGTGTTTCCTCCAAAAAAAAACATGTTTTCCAATTTTGCTAAGACTACATAACTTTTATGCTCATAGCATAATGTGTACATTAGTGGCATATTGGAGATCCAACGATTCACAGCCATCAATGCTTCAAAATTCTAATGTCATTGCAGAGTGTGAAAAATCAAAGATTGCCTCACCTGTGGTAAGCTAAAAGCTGTACTGTTATCTCCCATAACCGCCAAAGAGTCTCTGATTTGGTTGAGCTGATGTAACATGAATGTTATTTTCTTCAACCAGAATTGCATATCATATCTTCAAGTTAATAATATATGGGTTGAAAAAACATTACCTCGTCAAGATTTTTGTTTCCTGCAGAAATATAAAAAGGGGGTAAGTTGAATTCAGTTGCTGATAAAAATATATCCAGATCTACAAAGTGCGAAGGAAACTGCTTCCATAGAAAAACTAAACAGCACACTAAAAATAGTTTGTCAAATATCTTGAAGACTTGAACTAACCATTGTTATTAGGTACCCGTTGGAGAGCTTCATCAACCATCTGCTGAACAGATTTTCCTTCTGGGTCATGGAAGTTACCGACATCAGAGGAAGTTTGATAAATTATGGAATACAGGTGTACTCCCTCCGTCCCTTTATATGTGTCGTCCGGAAAGCGTGTTTGTGAGGGAAACATGGTTTTCTAGAGACAGACATTAAGGGACAGAGGGAGTATACTACTACTGCTGCTGCAACAAGTCTACAAACATGTTGATTACTAATTAATTAAGTACCTTTAAAAAATGTAGGTATCTAAAAAGTGCATCAACCAACTACTATAACAAAATGAACTTTGTGAACTCAATGACAATAATATCATAAAGAAGATGAGGTAACAAAGTGTTAAAACTATTAAGGCTAACTCCTTGAAGAGACTAAGTTATACAGATAATCATGTAGAACAGAAATGAAACAGTAGCGAATCTGATTATTTGAAGACCGAACTATTTCTGTATCCAAAAAGTTGTTAAGGTCAAGCATGCCCCTAAACTTTTTGAGCAGATTCAACATTTTCAATACTAGGAGATCAAGGGAATATGCCTCATAATGACAATTATCATGATCTGATATATGTGACTGGTTATTAAATTCTCTGCATACCACCCAAGACAAAATAAATACTGTATGATCCAAACAAAAAATGTCCATATGCGTTACAGGAAGCAACTTACGGAGGAAATCCCTCTGGATCAACCACAGAAGTTTTGCTGGCTCAAAAGCAACATCTTGCCCCTGCAGAGCCAAACAACATGATTTTGATATACTTTTCAATTTCATAACTGTGAGACGTAGGTTAATGAAGTTTTACCTTGACTCTAATTACCACAAGTCAGAGGGGAAAATGGAAATATGTTAGAATACGCCGTACTTGTCAAAATGAGAAGCTCAAATCAGAAATAGCCGGAAGCAAACCTTCCATAGAATTCTTCAGCAATTTCGACAGCAAATGAAAGCCTAGATATATCAGCTTCACGAATCTGTCGCCAAAAGTAAGTAAATTTAACTCCTATAAATGAAGAGTGGTGGTGAAGCCCTGAGTCATCATGAGAAAGGAACTCACTGTTTCAGGAAGATTGTAGATCAGAACAGAACTTAAAACAGTTGCCAGAGCAAATATCCTGTCACAAGCAGAAAGTTCAACATGTTTGTAACCACATCCAAACCCATAATTCAGAATTATGTACATCTCATATGTAACCAACAAACCTATCATCATATACATTTGATTTTCCAACACTCTCAAATCCTTCAGTGTCCAAGTATAGGACTGACACTTTGGAACCACCAATATCCACCTCAACAGGGGAACCCCATACCCATATACCTATGTAGTGTGGATCAGTTTGTTGATATCCTTCAATAAGAATATTAAAAGAGTATAATAACTGGTATATTTGTTAGACCACCTTACCTTTTGTTTTGGTATCCCGCATGTGTCCAACTCCAAAACCTGTGCAGAAAATTTATTTATTTTATCATCCCTCCAGTTCAAAATCCATGTGTTTGATTTTTCTGAAGCATGATATTTGTAACATAAGCTCAACGTACCTTTATCACATGATAGGGAGAGAAGTTGGTTGAGAAGAAAAGATTTTCCAGACCGATAGGGACCAATAACCTGATTTTATAATAAAAGAGACAGAACTAAGTATGTAAAAGGCAGCAGGTTTGTATTTTATTCATTTAAAGCAATAAACCATTGGACTAATAAAGATCGGACATACAGAGACAGCAGCTATTGGAGTTTTGATCCTTTGAATTGCCTCCAAACCTTCTTTTGCGAGACGGAGTTTCGTATGCCCATGGTCTGGCTCCACTATTGGAAACCTGTGTAGCTATTTCTGATCAAAAAGTCTGACAACTATAATGAACATTTTACAGACTATATCTTGCTGAAATGACCTATGTTTCCATCTCAAATTATTTTTTTGTCATCTGACTTAAATATAGAAATAAACAAAAGAAGACTACTGCAGACATGTTTTACTCCCATTCGCTCAGGTAATAGAGCTCTATTTTTTTTAACAACCATCCAAACAGCAAAATGCCTCGTTTGGTTAGATCAGTGTTTGTTTTTTTTCGAAGGGCGGCAAAAAGCTTTTGCCGGATTTATATTAGACGAATGAAAGAAAAAACAAAAAGACAGAATTTACAGAGTTACGCGATTCAAAAAACTCCACTCGACACCACCTAGCCACTCTGACAAAACAGACCCAAGAAAAAACAGAACTGAACCACCAGCTCTACCAAAGATAGCAAGGGAAAAAGAGAAAGAGAAACTACTAATGGTTGGCTCTTGCATTTGGTCTCATTGCCAACTGGAATAGATCAGTGTTTGTGGATAAGATTAAGATGGCCAAGTGCTCAATTTCATAAAATTGACATCCATTCGCGTACAAAGCACATACAGATATGCTTGATGAGCCCTGATTACCTTAAAGTGAGAGTACCTACTCCACGTTTCACATGAATATACCCACTTGGTTTCAGCCCCATATGCATCAGCAACACAGCCTACTCCCTTTACCATCTCTGGTTTCACACATTTGAAACAAAAATTGAGTCCCGTCCAAGCCCATATGCTTTGTAAAATTCACGCATTTTAAACAAAAAAAAACATACATAGGCATCGCATTGTATGCTTTGGGCAATTATGAAATGGTTGATCAGTATTTTTTTTTTAAAAAAAACATATACCCATCCCGGAAACATTACCTAAATGAGATGACAATGTCATCTGAACCCGAGGATACAGTATGGATCGCAGCAATGAACAATTGAGCGCACACAAAATCTGACACATGAATGTAGGAAATGGGTAGAAATCGCCCAAACATATTTCTGCACTTACGCGCGCTCGAGGCCGCCGGGATCGGCAACACCTGCTGCCGCCACCGCGACAGCAAGCAACCACACCGCGGCCCACACCGCCGGGTCACACCCCATCTCTGCGACGCCCCTGTTTGGCTCACAGGCCAGCGCCAAACACCGAGCGCGATCGCCCCTTACGGCTGCAACGGCAACACGGCTTCTCCTGTGGTCGGGGAGGAGGCTTGGAGGTGGAGGTGAGGGAAGGGAGGCGCCAGCAGCGGTCGAGGGCTGATAAAAGGGCGCGCCCGGCCCGGACGCGCGGTGGCCGCGGTGTTTGCTTGGCGAGAGGGAGGAAGGAGACGTCGAGGCGAGGCGAGGTCGGGTGTGGTCGGCGAGCGGAAGCGGAAGACGCAACGGGAGGGGAAGCCGGATTCTTTGTTAACCTTCAAAATTCTAAATTCTAAAATTTTACAATATTTCTGGTTGCATTAAATTTTTAGACGCATACATAAATTATAAATATAATTAAAAAACTAACTAAATACACAATTTACCTAGTTACTCTGTATAGTTGGACAATAATTGCCAAATAAAAATGAAAGTGTTACATTATCAAAAATTTAAATCTTTTTCATCTAAAGACACCCTTAATCCGGTTCAATTTAGTGATTTCCCGCGGTTTGATACTTTCTAATTAAAAAATCTTAATAAATTCATCCATGTATCGGCCTTTTGAACGACTGGCCGGGGCCAGCGTGTTGGCACTTGGCAGGACCTGGATCGTGGGCTATGCGCGTGTGGCGTGTCCTCACTTCGATGAGGATATGGGCCTAATCTCCGAGCAACGCAGAGAGCTTCAGTCTTCAGCCCAATATAAACAGAAGCGTTTTTTTTTTTGCGACGATATAAACAGAAGCGTTGAATAACACCCCAGATCCTCTATTTAACCATCAAAGACGTCACAGAACCGAATTAGAGAGTACATCTTGATTTTTTTTTTCGTAGGCAATATCTTTTATACATCATGAGTAAGTGAAATTGCAGTTATTAAAATTGTAAGTCCAGGTTTAGGCACTGTTTGGTGAAAAATTCCCTATTCCTACGATTTTGAAGTTCATGCGTTACATCAACTGAGTGAAATTGCTGCCAGCTTCTGTTTCGTACATCTTCAGATGGAATGCAGCTTCATTCGATCTCAGATTGGAAACTCAACCGGAAGAATCGCCTCAAGATGCTCAAAGCATTATTGTTCATATGCTTCGGTGCTTCACTGGGTCCTCACTGAAACTCTGGGATTGTTCTGCAACTACTACCATTACCATTCCTTCCTAGTGTGACGTCAGATTTGTAAATAAACTCTGGGATTTTAAATACTAGTTTTCCTGCCAAAAATTATGACAAATGAGATGTTTGGCCTAAGAATTAATTGCAGTTTGACAGCATGGCTGAAGAGCCAATAAGCCCCGAAAGATGGTGTATTTTATTGCAGAGTTTCATCACCGGCCATCATCAAAAATATATTCATCCAAACCCAGCTCTACAATGCAGAACACAAATGCAAGGCAAAAAAAGAAAGTAAAATAAAATCATGGAGAAGCACAAGATGTAGACGAAAAGATTTGTTGCCTGGCATGGGACATCAGAATTGCAGAGTTGGCAGCATGGCTCGTAAAGAGCCAATCAGTCCCGAAAGATGGTGTTTGGATTGCGTTTTTCACAGTCGACCCAAGCTCACAACAGTAAGAAAGAACAGAAAAAAAATCGTATCTCATAGTGTGAAGCCTAGATGAACAAGTTCACAATTTTAAACATTTGACAGGGATTTTCTTATTCTTAAGAGACGTAACCTAAATATCCTCTTACATTGAATAAAACAACCAAGATCATCTACTTTACCGTACATCTTTTATTTTCATAGGCAATATATTTTATACATCATGAGTGAGTGAAATTGCAGTTAAATTTGCAAGCCAGCTTGTTTCATAGCCGATATAATATATTTTATACATCATCTGAGTTAGTGAAATTGCAGTTAGGAAATATTGTACTGTTTTATAATCATCTGAGTGAAATTGATTTCAGTTCGGATCATACATCTTCAAATGGGATGTGTTTCCGTCGACTTCAGATTGCTGGATTGTGGATTAAACCACAAGAATCGATCAGATTGGTGGATTGTTGATTCATGCTCAGAGCATGCTCCAGTTGCTCGCTGAAACTATGGTATTGTTCGGCAACTTCTACCATTCCTTCCTAGTGTGATCTGCTTGACGTCAGATTTGCCATTAAACTCAAAAGTTCAAATAGTTTTCCTGCCAAAAATTATCTCAAATGAGCTGTTTGGCCTCAGAATTAATTGCAGTGACAGCATGGCTCAAGAGCCAATCAGCCCCGAAAGATGGTGTATTTTATTGCTGTGTTTCATCACCGACCATCATCAAATATATATTCATCCAAATGCAGCATACAAATGCAAGGCAAAAAAAGATAGTAAAATAAAATCATAGAGATGCACAACATGTAGACGAAAAGATTTGTGGCCTGGCATGGGGACATCAGAATTGCAGAGTTGGCAGCATGGCTCGTAAAGAGCCAATCAGTCCCGAAAGATGGTGTGTTTTGATTGCGTTTTTCATCACAGTCCACCCAAGCTCGCAAAAGTAAGAAATAACAGAAAAAAAAAAACCCTATCTCCGAGAGAAGAACCAAAGAAAAAACACAGAAATTCCTGTCTACACCGAAATAGAGCAAAATATATAGAATGATTAAAGAAAACAACCCACGACGCTGACCAAATACGATCCAGTAGAGAAACAAAAACGACGCTGAAACAGCAGCAGATGCGGCGGCGGCGCCGAGCACGGAAAGCAGGAACCCTAACTAGTGTTATTATCTGAGATCGACCGGGGAGGTGGTCCGTTTATAAAGGAGCTGGGGTGTAGTCCCAGCCGTTGGATTTACTTCCCGAGAACGGCGATGTGCCGATGAGGGTTTGAAGGTTCTGTCTTCTGTGTGCCCCCAATTCAGCCCAATACGACAAATCGGCCCATGTATTTTCAAATGGAAACAAGAGGGTATGCCGGCCCATGTCAGAAGAACAGCCCAAGCCATTAGCCTGGCGCTGTGCATCCACTCGCCTGAACGGCTGCTCCTCCTCCCCCCTCCCGAGCTCGGCAAATGTTGTCTGCGTGCCGGCAACGGCGGCGGCGGCCTGAAGCGCGATGCTAGCACGACAGCGGCAACCTTTAGCGCCGTCGGTGGCGGAGGCGGGATACTCGCAGCACGCCACACGCTGACATGGATGAGCCGCCGCCCCCGCCCCCGCGGCCCGCGCTCAACTCCGCCGCCGCGACGTCATGGCCGGAGCTGCTCGCGCCGTTCGACCTCTCCCGCCTCCGCGCGACGCTCTCCTCCCACCCGCTCACTCTACGCCGCCTCGCCCGCCTCCTCGCGCTCCCGCTCTCGCCGGCCACCTCCCTGCTCCTCCTCGACTGGTACGCGTCGTCCCACCCGGCGCTCTCGCTCTCGCACTCCTCCCTCCCGCTCCGCCCCATCCTGTCGGGCGCCGACCCGGACCGCGCGCTCGCGATCCTCGAATCCCTCCCGAGCTCCCGCCTGCCTCAGCTCCGCGAGTCCCTCCTCCTTCCGCTACTCCGCTCCCTGCCCCCCGGCCGCGCCCTCCACCTGCTCGACCAGATGCCGCGCCGCTTCGCCGTCGCCCCGTCCTTCCGCTCCTACAACGTCGTCCTCTCCACGCTCGCGAGGGCCGACTGCCACGCCGACGCCCTGATCCTGTACCGCCGGATGCTCAAAGACCGCGTGCCGCCCACCACCTTCACCTTCGGCGTCGCCGCGCGCGCGCTCTGCCGCCTCGGCCGCGCCGGCGACGCGCTCGCGCTGCTCCGCGGGATGGCGCGCCACGGCTGCGTGCCCGACGCCGTGCTCTACCAGACAGTCATCCACGCCCTGGTCGTGCAGGGCGGGGTCGCCGAGGCCGCCACGCTCCTCGACGAGATGTTGCTCATGGGGTGTGCGGCGGACGTGAACACCTTCAACGATCTAGTGCTTGGGCTGTGCGGGCTCGGGCGTGTGCGGGAGGCTGCCAGGCTGGTGGACAGGATGATGATGCAGGGATGCACGCCAAATGTGGTGACATATGGGTTCCTACTGCAGGGACTGTGCCGAACGAGGCAGGCGGACGAGGCATATGCAATGCTGGGGAGGGTGCCGGAGGTGAACGTGGTGATGCTTAACACGGTGATCCGTGGATGTCTGGCGGAGGGGAAGCTGGCCAGGGCAACAGAGTTGTATGAGATGATGGGTTCAAAAGGATGCCCGCCGGATGTGCACACATACAATATATTGATGCATGGCCTTTGCAAGCTTGGGAGGTTTGGTTCAGCGGTGCAGTTGCTTGATGAGATGGAGGAGAAGGGTTGTGCACCAAACATCGTGACCTACTCTACTTTGCTGCATTCATTTTGCAGGGATGGCATGTGGGATGACGCAAGAGCAATGCTGGATCAGATGTCAGCCAAGGGCTTTAGAATGAACTCCCAAGGATACAATGGTATCATATATGCCTTAGGCAAGGATGGCAAGCTTGATGAAGCGATGAGGCTTGTCCAAGAGATGAAGAGTCAGGGGTGCAAGCCTGATATTTGCACGTACAATACAATAATTTGCCATCTGTGCAATAATGACCAGATGGATGAGGCAGAACATATTTTCGAAAACTTACTTGAAGAGGGTGTTGTCGCC